>VWZV01012978.1:280592-876681 GCA_013397155.1 Irena cyanogastra | reverse complement strand
AGGGGGGGGAAAAAGAAGGAGAGGGGGCGGGGGAGGCATAAGAGGAGGGGTGGGGTAAGAAGGGAGATAAGTGGGGAGGGGGTGGGGAAGGAAGCAACAAAGGGAAATAAGCAGGGATAAGGGAGGGAAGAAGGGGAGGATAAGAGGGGGCAAGAGGCGTGAACGTGGGTAAAAACGGGTCTAAGAGGGTAAGAGGGGTGGAGGAGGGGTTTAGAGAGGTAAGCGAGCGGTTAAGGGGCCGGTAAGAGGGGTGAAAGGGGAGAAGAGTGGGGCTAGGCGAAGGGAGTAAGAGGAGGGAAGCTCTGGGGTGAGAGCCACCGTTCGGGAGCAGGAGGCCCTGGCATGTCCGCACCTCCGGGCCGCCTCCCCCACGAGCTTCCGCTCGGCCTCGGCCGCCTCCCTCGCCNATTATATATATACACACACATATAAGTATGCTAAACCAGAAGATATTAAAGGTGCTTTTAGCGCATAAATATGCTTTCAGTCAGACGAAAGATGGGGAAACATAGAGTACAGCCATGCAGTGACAGAACAGCTGCTGTGATGCCCCTTCCCACACAGAATCATCTCCTCCTACCTGGCACCCTTGCTCCTCTTGCCTTTCTTCTCCTGCACTTCAGCTTGGCCTTGCCTTTGGGCCTGACCTTGCTCCAGCTGTACAGCCCCAGCTTCAAGTTCTTCACCTAGAGTAACTTGGAAACAAAATTTCCCAAATGTTACAAAGCAAAACCAGTCAGTGAAACAGGAACAGGACTTTAAACAAAGCAGCATTTTTCAGAAGCACTGACGAGAAAGCGCAGCTGTAAGAGAGAGGGGAAGAAATATGCTCAGGGGAGCAACCCAAAGTACTGCTAGCCAGGTTTCCTCGGCATCAACAAAATGGGATTCATCAACAGAAAAAATTCAATGCAGCACAAAGCTATGGGTAACCCATAAAGGGAAATCCAGCTCTTTGTTATGTCAATACAACAGACCTTTTTAAAATAAAAGCAAGAAAAAGTAGCAGTTACACCATACAGCAGTATGTGAGGTTTGGATGAGAAACTGTTTAAATAAAAGATTTTTTGTCAAGTATTCAAAGCACAGATTAAGCAAAAACAGCAGTCATAAACACTCCAGACTTTTGATTTTGTAATTCTGAGTTTGAAAAAAGTTACTTAATATTCTACGGATGCTATTAAACTGTAGTTTGATATGTAAAGGTATAGAAGCAATTTAACAACTCCACCCAGAGATAGCCATTAATAACTTAAACAAGGGCTAAATATTAATCCACCTTTGGTAATCCTTGCTTTTTCTGCTGTAACACCTGCCCATGATTTCCTTAAACACTTCAGGCTATTTAACTGAAATCACCACACAGAAACTGACTTCTGTAAAAGGTGTAAGAATTAGATTGAATCTGACTTTAGATTTTTCCTCAGATATTTCTTTTCCTGGAGAAAAGACAATCTGTCTGGTGTGTTCATGTTTAAGACTTGGAGAAGACTTGGAGCTCTTCACCAGCACTCCCGGTTGGAGCCATGGCACACGACTGAACTCCTGAAGTACCACATGTGCACCTCATTAGCAAAGCAAGCTGTAGCATACCTGGGTCATCTGCCACAGCCTGCTCAGCGGGCCTGGGGAGCAAAGGGAAAGCAACAGGTTACTCTTCAATTCACACTCCCTTCCTTTACCCCAAGCCATGAAACCCCCATTTCCAGTATGGCCTCCCAAGCCAGGACCAGAAGGGGCTGCCCCATGGGTGGGAGATAATGGACACGGAGATCCCAACACCCACAGCCACCTCCCCTGGACCTCTCACCGTGTGGACACATCCTGCAGCTCCTGCAGCTCTTGCAGCACGGCCTCGGGCAGCAGCCTGCGCTTCTGTGGGGGAGAGGGGAGTCAGGCGGGCACGGACACGGCCGGCACACGCACCCGGGGCCTGCCCGGAGCCCGACGGGAGTAGCGCAGTACCTTCTGCTCCGCGAACAGCTCCTGGTGCCGTCGCCGCTTCTCCTTCAGCAGCTCCCGGTGCCTGCGGGGAGGCGGGAGCCACTGTGAGCATTCCATGGGGAGAGAGGGGGGATTATGGGCAGGGGTAAAGGGGGGGAACGAGGGCTTGAAGGGACTTGGAAGAGCAAAGGAAGTGGTGAGGAGGGGCAAGGGGGGATAAGGGAGAGGGGATAGGAAAAGTGAAAGGAATTTAGAGGGGTGAAGGGGGGGAAGGGGTTACGGGCGNTCCGCCTCGTCCTCCGAGGACGAGGCTGGGCTGGGGAGCGCGGCTGGAGCCCTGAGTTTGCCCGTGGCCGCCGCCTTCGCCTTCTGCCGGCGCGCCATGGCCGCGGCCCCTGCGCTGCCCGCCCCGGAACCGCTCCCGCCTTCCGCCGGGGAATGCCGAGCGCCGAGACACCCGGCCTGCACCTCGCACCCCGCCCTGCCCCGCCCCGCGGGATGCGCGCACTGACACAGGACATCGCAGGTGGCCCCGTCGCCGCGCCTTTATTGCCGTGGGGACGAGTCCCACCGCCACCTCCGGCCCGCCCGCCCGGCCACTCCCGGCGCTCCGGAGGTGATGCCGGGGCTCAGGAGATGATCCCACAGCTCAGGAGATGATCTCTGTCTCGTGTCGCGCCAGCGCCGGCGGCAGCGTGGTCCCGCAGGGGCCTGGGAAGTGGAACCTGGAAGGAAGCGGCAGGTTTAGGGCGCGAGCAGGCACCGGCGCGTCCCGCTGCTTTACCTGGCGAGTCTGGCAGGGGGACGGGAGAGAGGGAGGAAAGAAGAGGAGGAGAGAGGGGTTTAAGCCTTGTGGGGCATAGAGACAGACTTCAGCCTCACTCTTTAAACAATACGGTTTGTGTCTTCAGTGAAAATTCCACCATGGAGGAATCCTTTTTTCTTACTTATTAACAGAAACTTAATATTTTGTAAGAGCTGGGGGGAAACTGGACCGTATTTGTCTAAAGCCAGCGTTTCGGCAGTTGGGCGCAAAGGGCAGGATGGAGGGGACTGAAGGCTGTTGCTGGAGCAGCGTTACCTGAACCTGTTCGTGGCAGGAGTGGGTTCCATGTTGAACTCCGCGACTGGGACTCCTCTGGCTGAGACCTGCGGGGCGAACATGGCTGCAGGATACACCACGGATGAGGTCCCGACCTGTGGGCAACAGGACAGAAGTCACAAGCATAGCAGGACAGCACTCAAACAGACCAAACCAACCCAGGCCCGAGGTGAGGGCCCTTCTCACAACACTGCGAGTGCACAGAAGCCTGGGAGGTTCCTACAGAATGAAACCAAATCAGAATCTCTGATTAGTGTCACTGCAGATGTCGCTATTTAACTTAGCATAACAACCAGGAATTGTTTCTCTGATGCAGCCCAAAGAAACCAATTTTTAACTGTAGATGGAAAAAAAAATCCCAGAAACAAAATGGCACACTTTGTCTTCAGGAAAAATAAAAACCCAACAAAACGTTCCTTCTGTTACTTGAGATCATTCTGTAAATGGAAGACAACAGTCTTAAGCAAGCATTTTGGTTAGGGATCTGGAACCTACATGGCACATAAACCACCTTGCAAAAAAGCAGCACATTATCACTTACTTTCTTTTCAAACTGAGCATCAAAATAATTGTATTTTTTACTGTTTGAGAAATTAGAATGGTAGAATGGTTTGGGTTGGAAGGGACCTTAAAGATTATCTTGTTCCAACCCCTCTGCCATGGGCAGGGACACCTACTACCCCAGGTTGTTCAGAGGCCCATCCAACCTGGCCTTGAACACTTCCAGGGCTGGGGCACCCACAGCTTCTCTGGGCAAGAATTTCTTCCTGTATGTAATCTAAATCCACTCTCTTTCAGTTAAAAGCCATCATCCCTTATTCCTGATGAAGAGTCCCTCTCTGGCTTCCTCGCAGGCCTCTTTCGGTATCGGAAGGCTGGTCTAAGGTCTCCCAAGAGCCTTCCCTTCTCCAGGCTGAACAGCCCCACTCTCTCAGCCTGTCTTCATAGGGAAGGTGCTCCAGTACTCTTACCAACTTTGTGGCTCTCCTCTGGACTTTCTCCAACAGTTCCATGTCCCCCTTCTGGTGCTGGGGGCACCAGAACTGTCCACAGTATTCCGGTGGGGTCCCACCAGAGCAGAGTAGAGGGAGAGTGAAATTCAACAGCCAAACAACATTGTCTAATCTCTAACCCCTGTGTACCTGTTGACTTCTGAGTAGTCTCTATATATTTTCAAACTGCAGCGTCTTTTAATGTTTTGCACTGGACACCAGAGAGTCCCTCTGAGACTTTTAGTTCCCTCAGGGAAGCACAGATGCATCTGCTTTCCCCAGGAATTGCCACTTCCTTAGTGTGGCCTCCCTGCCGGTTCAGAGGACAGGTAAGGAAAGCGCCACTCACGACCAAGCAGAGGTCACAAATATCCAGCTCCTTCTCCACCGCTGTGAGCACGCCAGGATCCAGAGCTTCACCAAACCACACGACATGGGGCCGCAGGAGCCCATTGCAGCCGTCCTCCTCACACCTGCTCAAACACCACAAAGGGACAGTGTCATGCCACTGATGGGGCGCTTCAGGCTGCAGAGCGGCAAAGCAGTTCTTATTCTCACCTGGGGAGGTCGTGCCTGCCATCATTCTCTCTCCTCCTTCATAGCCCTCCCCACACCCTTCTCTACCATGTGCTGGAGGTACAGACAGCTCATTCCATGCTATACACGTACACATGTGCTGCGTGATCCCAAGGAAGGGGTTGCTGAACAGTTGTTCAGCAGAAATACTTAACTGTGTCTTCCCCTTACTCAGCTACTGAAATGCATGAAAGTTAAAACTCGGACTCCTTTAACAAACTGGCTGACAGGCTTTGGAGGAGAAAATGAACCAAAAGACAGAAGCATTCTGTTAGCCTCTTTTTCCTTAGGAATCAGATGAAAAATGTGGTGACTTCTTCCATCTGCAACTAGCTAAGGCAAAGCTTCAGGCAGTGTAAAAAAGCTTCCTGGCACATTCTGTGCCTGTGAGGGGACTCCAGCACAGTATCCCAAACTAACAGTGGTTGGCACCTGCAAAGTAACAAGACATTGCTGCAGCACTCACTTTCTTGCTGCAATTCTCCTACTACTTCACTTACTACAAACCCTAGGAATTTGGGCACGTTTCATCTTGGTGCTCAAGTACGCAAACATGAGATGCCTTTAGCATCATGGTAACTTCTACACACTCCTTTGTCTGATGCCCCTGTAATTTTAGACTCAGTTTCCTGGGGCAGAGTTCCAGAGTTCTTTGTCTCCTGTGGAATGTCCTTCGGAAACAACTTCAACAGTAACACAAAGCTTTGACATGCACAAGGCATGAAGCGGTAACGGCTCGTCCATACGTACTGAGGAAGGTCTTCAACTGGAATTGCAGCATCTTCTGTGCCAGGATCTGGAGCCCTGTAGTTACAAAATGGAAATATATCTCCAGCTGTACAAAACGTACTTTATATATTAATAAAAATTTAACATTCTCTAAAACACTTCATATTCTCTAAAGCACACCCTCCAATCAAAGAATCAGCAACTTCAGCCAACTTGAACACCTACTACAATCCCAAAATACCATACATAAGGCAGGCAGGAATTTGTCCAGAATTATCCTGGAGCTGAGCAACTGTAATAAGCTGGCGAAGACTGTGAAAGGCACAACAATTATTTACATAAGTATCTAAAGGTCTGGTGAAATGTAACGGGAAAAAAAGCCCCAAAAAAATCTTTTGAGTATATGCCTGGCCCATCCCCCTGCTCACTTCCTTTTTTAATGGTGAAAGAAAGAATGGATTACCCCTTCCCAGCCAATGCAGGGCAGATCGGGCTTTTGTAATTCGCAGCTACGTTTCCACAGCTGGTGCACCGAGTTTTAAATAAACTACCTGGAACACACAAAGAGGAAACATCAGGGATGAAGCAACAGCTCTGAGTTGTGGCTGTGCAAGCAAGTGGTTGTGTTTATGCTGGGCAGCCTTTATTTACAGACCTTGAAGGCTACGCCTTGTGGGTAACTTACTACAAGAATGCAACAGCAAAGACAGTCCCACCGTGTCACCTTGTTCTGCCTCAGGACATGAGTAATACACAGTCCCATAGCGTATTTTGCAGGAAAATCATAATTTAAAATATCGCTGAGGGAGATGATTTCTGTTTATTGCTTTTCCTCTTACATCAGAACATTTTCTTTAAAAAAATAAAATATGCTGGTCAATACCATTTTGTTTGATGCAAAACCCCACTCCCAAAACTTCTACAGCATTAGTAACATGCTGTCAAGATATGCAATATAGTCAAGAGCTAAAAACTGTGTGCATTTTGTAAGGAATACAAATAACCAAAATTAAACTGTTGCCAAGGCTTCATCATTGGGTCCACAACTGCAGAACAGCTTGTGCAGGTTTCGGGCGTCCAAAGCACAAAAGTGATGGTGGGAAATCCCATTTGCACCTTTTGTGATACTTGAGTTAAAAAGCATCACAGTCCTGGAGGACCGTGATGGGTCTTTGTCCTGGGAGACTTCCACCCTGTGGCAGGGCCTGAGGAGTGGAGAAATGAGTGGGGTCACCTCCAAGGATGGAGAAGGGCTTCCACACCCTCTTTCTCTCCACACCTGTACATTTCCTCAGATCCCAAAACCCCATAGACCCCCAGGTGCTGCACCTGTGGTGTGCTCCTCTGGCACTTTGTGGGAGTAAGGAATGCCACTGACTACAGGGAAGAGAGGGGAAAGGCCACTGGCTGCAGGAAAGAAAGGTAAGGGAATCTCAGTTGTTCCCAAGCCCTTTGCCCTCCTGTAGCCAAGAACAGTACAAGTGAGGACAGGACAGAGGGAAAGCACCAGGGCTGCTGAGGCCAGGCTTGCCAATACACCCTTTATTGGTGGCAGTCTGACACCAGCACTACCACAAAGTGGAATCCCTGGGGATTCTTTTCCCCTTTTCTAAGTGAAATCAGCCAGGTGGCACAGCCACATGGAGTCAAGTGGATCTGTGGAAAACTGTGCAAGTGAGAAGGGAGAACCAGTTCCTGTGTACTGTCACCATCCATTAAAAACAGAAAAATGAGATTCTGTGATCCTAAAGGTGAGGAATAAAGAGAGGCTACAAAGTACCCAAAACAACTTCCAAAAGAGAACAGGGTGTTACTGTAAATAACTTCATGCAAGTTATTGTAATTATAAGACAAAATTCTTTTCTCTCTGTACTCATCCCTCTTTCCCTTCTTCCTACTCCCCACCCCAGGTTTCCTGGCCTGAGGCAGACGTGTGAGCCAACTCTTACCGTGAATTTCTAAGAGGTGCTTGGTGCCTGCCTTCCTGTGCAGCTCATCAATGTTCTGAGTGATGACCACAACGCTCCTCCCTTGCTTGCTGAGACGCTTCTCGCACTCTGCAATGGCAATGTGGGCTGGGTTGGGATGTTTGCTCAGCATCACTTCCCGCCGGTAGTGGTAGAATTCCCACACACGGGAAGGGTTTCGTGCAAAAGCCCCTGGAGTAGCCAGCTCCTGCAAAAGACATAACGTGTCATCCCACAATGAAAGAAGAATCCCTTCCCCAGATGAAGCCTGCTGGATCTCTGCCATTTATACTGCTGCCTGCATCACAAGGTCATCAAAAGCAAATTATCAATATCCAAATGCAGTTGATAAAAATATTGTTCCACAGCCCTTACAAGGGTGACAAGTCAAAGTGTAAGATCAAAAGAAGAAATACCTTACAGCAATAGTGTGGTATGTGGGTTTACACTACACTCCAACTGTACTCTATGCTGCCCTACAAACTATTAGGAGCTTAGCACAAAGCAAGATGAGATATTCCAATGCACAGCCTCTTTTCGGCATCCACAACTCTCTTTTCCACAGCAGCCATAAAACTCAGCATTATGTGAATGTATTTCCTTTGCTAGGAATTTCCTTTCTGCTTTAATTTAAGTGTAACACAAGCCAAATTACACCCACTATCAAAATCAAAGTCTAACATCTTGTATTTTATATACAGGTAAAACTGAAGCTGCTTTTCACATAACTTTAATTTTGCCTTCTCTTTCTCAAAAATGAGGTGCAGCTGAGTCCAGCACCTCAGTGCACAATTCTGCTGACACAGAAACTGAATGCAAGTTTTTGATGCAGCAGGACCAAACATTTATACACACACATGCTTTATTTGAATTGATGGTCACTGGAAGCAAAAAGCTCATCTTTAGATTCAAACCGGTTTAAAAAATTCATCTCTCTGACATGTTTTTAACTTCATCAGACCTTTCAGGAATGCTGTAATTAAAAACCACAAAGAAAGCAGGTGCGATTGCAGCATTTGGGGCAGCAGGTACTGACAGCAGAACAGCTGCTTGAAACACCTGCAGCACCAGCAGGATGAAATTCATGAGGCCCCCGTAGAGCTCATATTGTTGGTACTTTCAGCTGTACTCCCAGTGTCTGCTCCCACCTCCTCTTCCACCTCTGCAGCTCCCAGTGCTGGCAAGATCATTCCAGCAAGACAGAGCCTGTGGGAGAATTAAAGAACCTGCCCCAAAATAAAACAAGTCCCAAAGCATTTTTAAAGAGTGTTATGAGACACTAAGATTAAAAGAAAACAACCAGTCTCTATCATCAGTTCTTCCTTTAGTATTTCGGTTTGTTTTAAACTCTTAAGTGTAAAACAAGAAAGGCCCCACAAGGTAGGAAAACAGTGAGGGTATCAAAAGATGAGCAAACAGCTGAGCTGCAGGAAAACAAGGATGGTAGAAAGGCCCAGAGCTCCTGAAAGAATGTTGTTTTTCCCAAGCAACTGATAAACTGAAGGACAGAAACAGATCCCCAAGGACACAGAGAAGAGCTGCAGAGGCAGCTGTAGGGAGAGCTTTGACCCCTACTGCACTGCCATGAGAGAACTTCCATCCTCTTCCTCCAACTGCTCCTGACCTTCCATGTTCACCTGCATGACGGACAGAGGGGCACGGCTGCGCAGGCACGGGCCACCAGCACCTACCTGGGCTTGCCACTTTCTCCAGAAACCTCCAGCCCCTCTGAAGGTGGGGATGCCGCTCTCAGCACTGACCCCGGCTCCGGTGATGATGGCGATGTGCTTGGCTTTGGCAAACACCTCTCGGAAATCAGCCATGTCTGTGCCAGGGCAGGGAAAACAAGGAGCTGTTCAGGTGCTCACATTCTGACCTAAGAGGCCACACTTACACATCCAGAAATGGCTTCCATTCACACCTCCCATGACTAATTTCAGAACACCAAGTGGTTCCTGAGCTTCTGTATGTTGGAATTTGAAGGGCAGTTCCTGGAGATCTTCAAAATCTGTGTCTGAGCAAGCTCAGTAGGGCAACATGTGCTTAAACATGGTAATAGTCAATACTGGGAAGGCAGAGCCTTTAACTAAAACCCCACACTAGATGCTACCCCAGTAACAACTGTTGGCACCACTACCCAGGACCAGTTTGCTTCCTATTGTTAGTTAAGATCCTGGGATTAAAAAAAAAAGTTTGTTTTGTTGTTCTTTCTGTTTGGGCTTTGTTTTCCAAAGTATCACCTTCAAAATTAAGGTAATTTGGGAAAACGCGCTTTCTTTTGAGGCATTTTTCCTCTTTTCTAGGTTTGCAACTCTATTTTATATTTTTTAATATGCTATTACCACCATTTTTCCCTACATTGTTGTTTGGGAAAAAGAGGGAATATTTCCTTTGCCTTTTTATGTGAGTCAAGACAAGATTAAAAAGGAACAGGTTAGCTACAGACAGACAAAAAAAGAACTCTTGCAGTTTACCTCAGATACAAATTTTAAAGCAACACAGGTTAGAATCACAAAAGGGCTGAGGTGGGAACAGATCTCTGGAGATTGTCTTGTTCAACCCCCTCTGCTTAAGCAGGGTCAGCCAGAGCAGACTGCTCTGGACAGTGTCCTGTGGTGTGGCTTTTGATATCTCCATGGATAGAGACTCCATAACCTTCCTGCACAATTCAATCCATTGTTTGACCACCCTCACAGCAGACAAACACCATGGGGTGTTTTTATGCATTGAGAAGATGCCCTGGAGCCTACGTTGCCATCATCACTGGCTTAAGGCCAACGTGGTGCCCACAGGATCCCCAGGGACATTCCTGCCCAGCTGGTCATCCTAGCCTGTCCTAGTGCCTGGGGCTATTTCTTCCCAAGGGCTAGACCCTCTGGAGTATCAACCAGTCCTCCTAGCTTCATATTATATGGAAACTTGCCAAGGATACCCTCTGGTCCGTTGTCCATATCATTGATGAAGGTGTTAAACAACACTGGCCTCAGTACAGACTCCTACGGTATCCCACTGGTGAGCAGCCTCCAGCTGAACTCTGAGCTACTCACCACAATCCTAATCCTCACAATTTACTAGGTGGTTTTTCAAACCCTCTCCTACACACACACAAAAAAGCCCACCCAAAGGCAGGTAAGTTCCTGTAGGGATTGGGCAGAGAACGCTGCTATTCTGAGGCCCCACCTCTTGTTGCAAACCAAATCTCACAAGCCCTGAATGTGTGAAGCTCAGGCCAAAAGCCCTCCCAGCTAGGTTTCTGGCAGCAGCCAAATGCTGATGCTCAAGGCAGCAGAAAAATCAAGTTTGTCCCAGCTACCTGACATTAGGGGTGGTTGCTATTGTACCCGTGTGCAGTTTTCAAGTTAAGGCACATTCTCAAATTGAAAAACAAAATCAAAATACCCCCAAACAACTGAAAAGAAGTCAGCCTTAACTGCTAGCCTGAACAGGGCTCCTGGTGTTACCCAGCTCCTGAACTGTTACAAATGCTCAAGGCCCATTCTTGTACAAAGAAAAGAGGAATTAGTTTTATTACTCATTAGCATTATGAAAGGGAAATGCAATTAACCATTATAGACTTATGTGCATAAATTATAAACATTAAAAACGTGTTTATGTTGTAACCATGCTGTCTGCAAGGGTTTTTGAAACTATACAGAATACAGACAGAGAAAGGTAATTTTAGTATTCTGGGGGACAAATAAAGCAACTTCACACTGTCTTAAACATTTTTAATTAAGCTATGAATTTCACCTAGGACACAAAGCCTTCTAGCACTTCAAATTCACCTTAAAAACCTGTCCGCGGTGCTAAAGCAAACAAATACATGTCTTACTTGAACTAGGACGAGCCATTTCCAAGAAAAACTTCTGTTTCTTTGAAGACGAGGCTTTAAGTCCACAATGCACTTGGGAAACCAACCTTCTAGCGGTAGATTGAAAGAGACACATCAGGATCCCTCGGAAGCGCTTCACCTGGGGAGAAACAAATCAAACGTAAGCGACCCAGCCAGGGTTCGTATTTCTGCCAGCTTCCTGTGAGGGGCTCTCCTTAAAGAACCAGGTGTCAGCTTTCGTCACGGCTTCCTCCTGCATCTGCAGAACACGGAATCATCCTCAACCCCAGACCCTGGGTCCGGGATCACCGCTTTTGTTCAGAACCGGGGAGATCAGCCCTGCTCCAAAGCAGGGATTTCGGCCGACATGCAACTTACGCGACGCTTCCGAAATGCACTGCTAACCCGAGGCAGCTTCCAGGACCCGGCTGCCCACCGGCATTTTAAGAAGAAGGGGGAAAAGCAAGGCACGGAGCCACGGCGGGCTGCGAGCCTACGTGCATCTGCCAGCCCACAGAAGGGCGAAGGGGACAGCGCGGCCGGGCGGAGCTTGGACGAGGGGGAGGCGGCGACCGCCGGGCCCTCAGGTCGGGGCTCCGCCCGCCCGTCCGCCCTGGCGGCTGCTGGGCCCTCACGCAAGCCCCGGGGCCGCCAGTTCGCGGCCCGCCCGCTGCGACTCACCCCCGTCGGCGGCGGCTGAGGCCGAGCCGTGCGGTCCCGCACGTCCCGCCCCGCGCTGCCGGCAGCGCCGGGCCTCGGCGCCGCTCCGCCCTCCCGCGGGGAAGGGGCCGCGGCGTTAAGGCGGCATGGATGTGTAGAGGGAGGGATGGATGCACTGGAGGCACCCGCGGGTCGCTGCCCGGCGTTGCGCTGTCATTGCGCCGTGCCGGAGCGCGCACGTATCAGCTGGGATGAGACGCAAATAGGTCAGGAAAGCTGGATGGCTTTCCAGCGTCATCCCTTTCGGGCGTTCGCAGTTTACGCGTTCACGGATGAAAACTCCGCTGCACTTGGACAGCACACAATTTCTTTTCTTTTTTTTTTTTTTTTAATGAGAAAAGCTGTTTTTCAGCATGTTTTGCTGCATGAAGAAGGCACCTCCTGCTCTCATCCAGCCGCCTTCTCTCCACCCTTGCCCAACAACCTTAAATCATTACGGTCCTTTTCAGTCAGAGACTTTGACACATTTCTCCCCCTCCCTTTGGATTCTGTAAATTACCGGCTAAGCAAATGAAGAGGCCCCCAAAACATGTACCCAGAAAGGGGAAAGGCTGAAAGGCAAGTCCCACCAGCAGCCTGTCCAGCCCCGCAGGCAGCTCCTGTCTCCCACTCCCGTTGGCACAGGACGAGTTACCTGAGCGAGTTCACTGAGGGCAGGGGAGGAAACAGCCAGAGGCTGCTCCCAGGGGCTGGCAGCCGACGTTTCCCTCATTACACTGCTCCATGGCACTTGTTATTGTTTACATGTTTACAGAGTACCAGCACTTCGCACTCTGCCTCCAGCTGCAAACTCGAAGGAAGCCTTTGGTGGCGGGAATGTTGATAGAGCGAGTGGTGCTGACTAAACGCTTGCGCTGGTGCTTGCTGGGCTGCGACAGCTGTTCCCTGAGTGTTCCCTCTCTCCATAAAGGCACGCGTGCTCGGAAAAACAGCACATCATAAACTCAGAAAACGAGGTGAAGGCCAGCGTGATCTTACTTAGCATTCTAACGAACCCGGTGTCAAAATCCATTAATTCTGTGCAGACTGGGGAAACAAACAGGATGGCAGGTTTGTTGATTGAGGGATTGGCTCTGCACAATATTATTCAGTATCATGATTGGTTTTTTAAAATTGAGATCTTGCTACAGACTGTACACTGTGCTTATTAGGCAGTGTATTTTAGCTGCTAGTTAATATTAAAAAGAAAAAAAAAAAGCTATTCACAGTTGCACTATCACCAGGATTTTCTTCCATTTTGAATCCAAAGTTTAAGACAGCAAAATCCTAGTCTAACATTGCTAACAGGAAAAAAATGGTTCTGTTCATGTACTAGAATTTTGAGGTGTATATCAACCAAAGAGCTTTCATCTTCCTATCACATTGTTGCACCCATTAGCTGTGCTCCTTCTAACTTTACATCAACCCAGGGCAGGGCATGCTTACATGCAAAGTTTGCAGAAGTACAGGTCTTTTAATAACAACAGAACTCACGATGGCATAGGTTATATGAAATGGGTACAGAAGGACACAAGGTTGGCTTGCTTTGGTCTCTTTGGCATATACAGATTGCCTACTCCAAGAGCACAATTATCCCAGTGTTTCTGAAGCAATCAATCATGCATTCTGTATTCTCAGTGGTCAGAAACAATGAAGAGCCCAGCTGATGCTGGCTGATGCTAACCTGGTGTAACTACTTAATGTGTGCCATAAGAAAATGGCCACATTGATTTTCAAAATTGTTTGTAGTGGTCCAAACGTGCTAATGCCAATGTGTAAGTAGATTTCCTAAAAGGTTTATAAAAAGATTAAAGTGACATCTAAACTTAATTTCAAGACACTGGCATGCTTGGTGTTGATACCTGGCAGTGTTCCACAATCATCTGTGCCCAATAAAATAATTCTGCATAAAATCTTTTTCTATTACAGTAGTTTCCACCAGCAGCAGTGTCATTAATGCAGTGAGAGCAACTCTAGGTAGGACAGAAATATGAACTGTTCTGCAAAGATATAATAATCTGCAATATATAATCTGCATGATTTCAAAATCAATTAACACTTATGAATCCTGTCTTAGAAGGGACAAAAGCCATGGCAAGGGCAAGGGCAAGTGCAAGTGCACTGCATTTCACAGCCTCTCCTTTCACTGTCTCCTCTAGCACACTGCCCTCCCAGCTGCCGGCAGCTGAGGCCTTTATATGTCTAGCAATGATCCTCTCTTGTCTGTCTTCCAGGAACTTGTCCCATCTCCCCTTGACCCACAGGATTCTGTTCTCTGGCAGGAGTTCCCCACCTCGAGGACAGGGAAAGCAGAAGGTGAGGAATGTGTATCCACAGGGGCTGCTATTCTCCTCTGAGGCTCAGTGCTAAGGTGGGTTCATACCATCCAGTCTTCCACTCCAACCACACTATCCTTCAGCATTTTTACCAAGTCCTTGCATCTGAGCAGCACCAGCTAGAAACAGCTCCCTCTTTGAGCATGAAACCTAATTGTACCAAACACAAGCAAAACTTTTTTTTTTTTAATCCCAAGTAAACAGTTTGTATTCTAACACACAACAGGTCTGCACCAATTAAATACAGTATGGCAGTATATAAATTACAGTTCTTTACAGTAAATAGTAAAATATGAGCGTCCGCTTACTGTACACAACAATCAAAGAAAGAACAGCAGCTTTTCAGTAAGGTCCCACGCATCTCAATCATTCACTTGCTAAGGAACAAAGAAAAGATACAGCAGGCCATTCACTCATTTTTTACCATGTTGCTTTACAAACATCCAGAACACTTGTACAGGCATCTACAGTATCTACATGTGGAACAACCTTCTTAGGAATTCATGACCACCAGACATAAATCCCTCCATCATTCCCATTATTAAAATAAACTTTACAGATTAAAATTACTTTAGCAGGTTCTATTTCATCTTGATAATAAACCAGCAAGTAACAAGTGCAAAGTTTGCAGTCATGATCCATTTACTGCTTCTTTATTTCCCATTTCTCCCCACCCCGCACCCGAAAAACCCAAAACTCCCTAAAAGACCCAGAATGTTGTCCTCTCACACCCTTGCAGTAATACTGTTTCTGCAGTCAAACTGCCCGGCTGGCTTTTGCTAACATGTGAAATGCCAGACTCATAGCTTCAGGCATCACTAGTCATTCCAATGCCAGGTCAGCACAGTGGCAGGCCTCTAGGAAGACAAAACATACAAAGCAGTTGGATATTTCAGTGTGCTTAAACACGGAAGGCTGCATGGTGCCCAGTGACTGAAAGAAACATGGCACCAAGTTATCAGTTAAAACATTTACAATAGAAAGATATAAACAGCAAATACATCAGTCTAAAACAAGTTCTTTGGTAATTAAGAACAGCGGTTGGGTCTTTTTCCAAATACGGATTCACATCCTGGTTTTTCCTCAATAAAATATCTTTTGTTGTTTAAAATATATCTCCCAAGTTGTTGCGTAACAAATAGTCCAGTACCTCAGTTATCTACAATCAGCTTTAACTGTGTTTTAGTGTGCAGCTGTATCTGCCTACTGGCAGACAAACTATAGATACACATTCATATATATATAATATATATATTATTTATAAAAAAATTAGAGAAGAAAGTCAAGGACTCTAGAGAATACACATTCCATATGGACAGGTTAAAATGTACAATAGCTTCAAAAATTTGTAAAGTTTTCTACACAGTGATGCGTGTAGTAAGTGCAAAAATACTGCGGGGTTCAGTTAATCCAAGATTTCCTGTTTTCCTGTTTCCTAGAAAAAGCGGAAGCCACTGCATCTCCTGAATGGCAGAGGACGTCTCCTCCTGTCTTGGGAGTGGCTGATGAGCCATGAAGCACAGAACTCTTCCGTTTCTCTGAAGTGGAAGATGCCTGAGACCGGGAAGTGCTACTCCATTTCCTTGTGGGAGCTGGTGCTTTGCTGAGGCGCCTGGGACGAACGAAAACACCGTGTCGTGGTTTGCAGTGGAAGTACTCTCTGCCTTTCACAATTCCATCGTGCTTCCCTTCAATGGAAAGAAACGCACAGGATTAAATGCCAGTGCTGCCTTTAGCACATACAATTGAGGTGCTGAAGTGTGAATAGCTTTGGTTATCTGTCAAATAGTCAAGATTGTTCCTGCTGAGTGACAGAGCCAGATGCTCACCATACCCTAGGGAGAACAAAACTTCGAAAGGAGGACTTAAAATGTGACCGAAAAGATTATTTTCTAAAATACTGCTTTGTTAACTAACAGTTTAAAAAGCCAAGCATGTGCTCATTTTGCAAAATAAACTGTCTTCAAAACCAATTGCTTGCAAAACTTAAAATTTAGCTGGAGACAAACTTCTGGCGTAAGTGATATTACCTATTAAACTACATATTTTTACCTATTAAACTACATATTTTTACCTATTAAAAACATCTTTTTAAATGACCTGAAGCATTTCTATAGAAGTTTCTTAACACTTGCAGAGCACTGACTTTTTCTGACCCCTCTGAAGTGAAGTTACAGAAAACCTGTGCTCTGGAATTCATCTTCCCCAGTGGAAAACAACAATAAATATCTAAAAGCCACTGAGAGCAAATGTATCTGACAAGTGATGCACACTTAGTACTGTTCATGAATGTATGCACACTGATTTAAAAAAAATCTGCCAATTTTAGGTTTTGCTTGTTTCTCTGATCTGTAAAAACAGATGGGTACCAACAGAGAACTACCACAACATGCAAAAGCAGGGCTTTGAGACAGTTAAAAATTGGTCAGAGGATCCCTATAACCAGAAAGCTGAGAATTGGGTGTATCAGATACCAAGCTTCATGAAATTGGAGGTACTCCCCAGGACTGAACTTGAAGGAATGACTGTACTGTGACTTCAAAAATCAGTCACACTAGCTGCATAGATAACCCAGAACACATTTAGTCTTACCCAGCTGAACATTGAGTTCAACTCCAACCCAGATTCCAGCTGAAAAATCCACCGTTCCAATGTATCTCACTGTGCCCATCTTATTATTTCCAACACAGACTTGCTCGCCCACGGCCACCCAGCTCGGCAAGACGTGGGCTTGATCTCCAGAAGCACCTTCTTCACAATCAGAACCATCCAAGTGGTCCTTCGTAATAAAATCGTCCATGGAAGCATCGGGATAAGTCTCAGGGTCTGAAGTGTCTTTCACCAGTCCAGAACAAAAAGGGCTTTCCACAGTATCTGCAAGCCAGTTGTCACTTGCTGCTGCTGCAGAGCTCTGCTGGCCCGTGCATGGGCTCTGCCCCTTGCCAGGGCCTCGGGGTGATTCCAAGGTGCTCGCTCCATTAGAGGACAGAAGGGAACATGACTGTGGAGCTGTTGAATGGTCAAAGTCCTTCCCATCTTCAACACCCATGAATTCAGTAAAGGAGTGATCTTCCAGAACATCCGTCATGTGCTCAACTGTCACCTCGCGTGCTGAAAATTCGATGGTGTTTTTGCCATCCATGGAAGAGGATCCAGAGAGGGATCCAGCTCTGGGTAACTGCTGAGAGTCTTTGTCCATGGCACTGAATGACAGTGGTACTTGCTCTGTTAAGGCACTGTTTTCTTTCAGTGGTACCACAGGTAACTTCTCTCTCGCTAACTCCTTTTCTGACTCTCGACATTCCTTGTTCAAAGAAGATCTTAAATCATGTGCAAGGGATGATCCCAAGGGATCACTGGAGTCCAGCTCCTTGGAGTGACTGGCTAGCTGGTCTGTGCTATCACTACAGGGAACAAGCATGTCAGACAGGGTGGCGTTAGAGGCACTGTGGGAAAAGTAGCCACTAGTGATGCTGCTAGTGGTGGGGCTGCGGGACACCTCTTTCTCAAGAACACGTGAGCTCATGAAGTCTGATTTAGAGGAAAACCACTCCCTGTTCTCCAGGCTAGCATTGTAAATACTGAAGTCAGCAAACTCCTCCGGTACGTAAGGCCGGAAATTTTGAAAACTTTGTGGACTTATCAGTTTCTTATTAATGGCCTCCAACTCACTGTCTTCCTCCTCAGAGTCCTGCAAATGAGAACAGAAATTAGGATCAGGAACCTGTGACAGTGAGGTTTCCAAAATGAACTAACCATCCTTGACTTTTTCCTTTCTAAGCATGAAGAAATATGTATCTTTGATATTCTTTAACTGAAGAGTGGAAGACATCATTGAAAAGAGCTGCTGAGAACATATCCTATCTGCAGTGAGCTATTCAATTTTTAAAAAATAAATTATAATAGTTCAGGAAATATAAAGCAATAAAAGGAAAGTTACATATTTTCATCCACAAACTTTTTTTTCCCATGATTTAGACTAATTAAACCTATGGAAGGTATTTTATGGAGTTAATTCACTACTTAACAAGGTAAATGTAAATATGAATGGTAAAGGCCTTACGGAGTCCCTGCTGCAATACAAGTTTTTAATAACTTCGGGATTATTAAAAACTTTGCACAGTGGGACTTTCTATTAACCTGATATCAGCGAGGCTAAATAATTTTGCTTACCCTTGGCTATCACAGCTGAACATGTTCAGGATGTTTGAATATACAAGCAAAAAGATCAAATATTACAGCAAATCTTCAAGGAAGCATTTTTATGCAGACCTGTACATGTTTGGAAGGAAGTAAGTGACACTAATCACCCTGGCAGAATTTGAAGGTGCCTCCTTTAATTTCCCCTTGGTCATGTGTGGGGATGCACCGTGACCAGACCACAGATGTGGCTTTCACAAAGTCCATCTGAAGCTGAGGAATTCTGTCTGTAAAGATGAATCTGAGAAAGACTCTGGCAACATGATAGGGCTGCTCCCCCAAGATAAAATACTGCAGGCATGACTTCACATGGATGCTTTCTTAAGTATTTCCTTTTTTATATAAATATATGTCTTCATTTACACATATATACGCACGTATAAACATAGGTATATGTATACACACACATATATAGTAAAAATGGTTAGTTTACAGAAAACTTCTATTAGAAATAATTGTATTTTAAGAAAAATGAAAACTGCTTAAGTACTTTAAAGAAACTCTAGCACCAATTATTTCTCAGTTCCTTTATCTGCATCACAGATTTCAAATTCCGATCAAGGCAGATCCTATGTGATATCTGAAGTACCTGGATGCTTTCAGACAGCTGCTGTGATTCACCAATGTAAAAGGAAAAGCAGAACAGTTAACCAGATGATCACAGAGTACCAACGCATCAGTTCAAACATCCTCCTGATAATGTTTCCTCACTTCAAAATAGCCAAGATTGCTCAAATAACTTTGTATAAGAAAACTTCCAATGCCCAGACAAGAAACAGATTTGCTCAGTTTGCCCATGTCAGAATATTCACAGAATTGTTTGGACTGGAAGGCACCTCTTGAGGCCAATTATCCAATCTTCCTCTGCTCAAGCTGGGTCAGCCAGAGCAGGTTGTCCAAGAAAGTGTCCAGTTGGGTGGGTGTTGAGATCTCTACAACCTTCCTGCACAACTCATTCCAGTGCTTGATCCCCTTACAGTGGACAAAGTGAACATCTTGTGGTCAGATGGAATCGCACGTGTTTTGATTAGCCTCATGTCCTGTCACTGGACACTGCTGAGAAGAGTCTGCCTTGGCCCATCAGGTTTTTTTACATTGATAAGATATCCCTGTGACCATTCTCCTTAAGGCTGAACAGCTCCAGATATTCCAGCATCTCCCCATATGTCAGATGGCCCTAATCTGTAACAAGGTCTCATGTCCATTCTTACCATGTTCAAACTCATAGCAATCTCATAGCAAATATAATTCAGTATTACCCATGCAGGATGGCCTCTTAAGATGACCCAAGATTTTCAATAATAATAATTTTTTGTTGGAACAGCTATCAGTATCCAAACAGGATATCTCTACTTGTCTAAGTATATCTGACAAATCCAACCACATTTCAGATTATTAGTATTTGCTCAAGTAAAGGCTTGGTATCCTTTGCTTTCTAATTTTCACAGCACTCTTTCAGAGTTACTTCTCATACAGAATTTGGATGAAGGCTTTAGTTTGCAATTATTTATTTCTCTGAAGAGGAGCAATAGTGTTATAAAATGTCATGTAAGATTAGTGAGTATTATTTATACTTTGAAAATCTTGCTACTTACATCTGAAATCCACAGTTCCTTCAGAAGTAAAGGAAAGAAATAAATACCTGCTTTATTGAGACTACGAATATCCTTCCAAACACTAAAATCTTATGCAAAGCATCTTTTTTGCATGTTGCAGGATACCAGTTGCTCATCTCTGAGGAATGTTTTCTCAATCATTCTGTTTACTTCTTCCCTTTTACCAATTTTACTTGTGCAAAACTAAGTTTTGTTCTATGCAGAGCCTTATAGTTTGAGGTTTGGTTTTTTTTCAACATTAAAAACTAAGAGTTTATCAAATATACTTTTTAAGGTTGAAGATTATATATGAACTCCAAACTACTAAACATTTAATGAAGGAAGTATTTCTAGTCAATACTAGCTAAATGTCCCCTTGAGGCCAAAAGGTATTTTTATAAGAGTTCTTTGTGTCTCCTTTGAAACTTGCAAGATTCCTCATTTGACTGAAAAAACCCACCTTGGTGGTGGTCCCTGTTCAGAATCAGACTGGATAAGAGGCTGTAACTGAGAAATGGCTCTACAGACATACAGACGTTGGGGAATGATAAGGAAAGGCCAAATAACTAACCACAGTGTCAGCCACGTGCCATTTCAGGGTTATCTGTCATCCTAAGAACAAAAGCTAAGCTACAGAGAACCAGTCTTCTTACTAGAACATGGCCTGTGAAGAATGCTGAGATTAGGTGAGGAGACACAACCTTGTGACAAACAAAAGATGCCCCTTTCAGAGCTCATCTTAAGTTTCCTGACTGGCAAATTCCAGAAACAATGCGATTTCAGAGTTTTTCAAATTTCTGTGGATGTGAGACGGGGAAAAAAAGAAAGAAGGTGCCTCCTACAGCTCAGGCTATTGGTATAAATAAAAATAAAATGTTTGAAAAAGTGGTCAAGCAACTTCAGCAACTTTCTTGAGATGTAACAGAATGACTATAATGAAAAGCAGATTTAAGAACTGGTAACAGAAAGACCATGACAGCAAGAACTAATGAGACAAGACTATACCTCAAGTTCTAGCAGTAAAGAAGCAAAATAAGCAAGAGCACAGAGCAGCTACCCTACACCTGCTTCATAACAAAGATACTGTGTCATTAAAAGTTAAAGCATCTGAGCTTTCAAATCCCTAAATTACACTTCTCAAGTAATCTCAACGAGTTAGTTCCCATTTTATTTATTTAAATATCAGTAATACTTATCTAGTGGTTGCACCACTGGTGCCTCAATTTTTGCCTGCTAGAAGGATTTCCTCTTAGCAAACCCTCCCTTAAATGTGTTAATTACTGTCAGTATTTAAACACACTTAATATGAAAACATTTAATCTGACCTTAACATAAGTCACTGGATTCCTATATTACATAGAACATGCCCCTATATCATGCTGTTTTGATATAGCTGTAATATCAAGCATATGTAAGTACTCTCTGAAATTTCAGGCTGAATGCTCTATTTCAGGCCAACTGAATAAAGAAGTATTTTTGTTAACTACTTTTTTTCCCCTTTCCTTTGACAGATGTGTTTTAATACATTTGTGGAATGTGTTTTAATACTGTGGAATACTCCAGCCTAGTTAAAACATAGGATTCACTGCAGCTCTGAAAAATGGGGTAGCCTGGGAAGCCTACATCCTACAAAGACTTCTTTCCTAAAGCAATAAAACTCCTCAGAAGCATCACCTGCTAAACATACCACCATGGGCTGTCTGGGCTACACAAAGTAGCTGTGTCAACCTTCTCCCCACTAGCAGCTGCTACTTCTTGCCTGTCCCCCCAAGACCCTCAAGGGTCTAAAAAGTCATCAGACAGAGGACTAGATCCAAATGAAAAACTCCATGGGAGTCAAGCCGTCAGCTGGGTGCATCAGTTCCCTCGATCTGACTTCCTATGCAACCAAACAAAAAGCTGTGTTGATACAAGCGAGAAGTCAGTAAGAGTCAAGCAGCTGAGAACTGAAAGAACACCTCTTTCTATGGTCTTGCTGGCTACAGCAGGTTTACAGTGTTCAGTGAATTAGTTCCCTTCTAGTTGGCAAAGCCTGGTGACAGGATGTTGCCCTTTTCTAGCTCTGAAAGCTTCTGAGTATCTGTGGAAAGCAGCACAGGCAAGTGCCTGGGTTAATTCAGGGCATGCATGGGGTGGGACTTTGTTTTCACTCAAGGGATTAAAACTGCCCTCAAGTTGCTATGGAAAGTTTTGTAACAGTTTATTTTTCAAGGGATGTTTTTTCAACCCACTAGAAGATTTTTTTCTTCCAAATACTTTCATGCTATTTGTATCAGTGACTCAGTGCAAGTCAGCACGTCAGCTACCTTATGGAAAATTAACACAATCAAGAATAAAACAGCTGCCACCCAAACCCAGCAGCCAAGCTTCAAATATGTACAGCAGAATGCTCAGGATACTTTGGTCTAACAACTTATGAAACAGCATTAGAAATCCAGAACAGGTTCTTTAATGGCTTGGCTATATGGTAGGAACGACAATAACTGTTGAATAGAAGAACTCATCACTAGTATTTTGTGGAACGGTGTCCCATAGGACTTACAGGAAATAATTTGAAGGTTCTGAATTTTAAATCTAAAGCTCTGATTAAAGCAAGTATTTGCGGCCATGTTCCACAGCCCCAAAACCAAAATCATCGTACAGCAGAAATGATGATACACCTTTCATTGAAGCAGCAATGAGAAAAGGATTTAGCAAGTGAAGATTAAAACAAAAGCCCTCCACCTCAATTTCCATCTGAATTATGATGAAGACAGGCTGCAGGTTAATTAAGAGCGGCAATCTTATTTTAGTCATATTACTTCCATGTCAGGCAATTATAAGCTTTTATAGTGTACCCACACCTAAATGCATGGTTACTTACACCAAATGGGATCATTCCATTTACTCTGGGGTATAGTCACAAAATCTAGGTAACATACAAGGCATATTAGAGTGACAACAGCATGGCTCACTAACCCATCTTGATCATTTGTGCCCTGTAAATACTACAGCCTCCCCTCTCCCCCCATCCCACAAGACATATGACATATAAACATTAAAACCCAAACCAAAACAAAAACAGAAAACCAAACCCCAGTGGAGTTAGTTCCAATGACAGAATGCATTTGCAAGCCAGGCAAGCAACTGTTACAACCATAAGCTACAATCAGTCACAAGTGGTTATTTCCACCTCACACCTTCTTTCTCCTGCTGGAGTAGCTTGAGTGCCTCAAGCCCACCACCAGGCCTCGAGACAGAAACTGGTACAAAACTTACAATCTTCTCCTCAGGCATGCTGCTGGCACTGCTTCCTGCTGGCACAGCACAGGCAGCACAGTGCACCTGAGATGGAGGCATGCTCTGCAAAGGTTGAGACACACAACACATCACACAAACTACAGCTCACCACGGTGCTAACTGGGTTCCAAGTTAGAGAAGTGTGAAGACGTGACGAAGGTGAAACGCCCATGCTGGTCATACAGACACCAAAATTCAAGTTAATGGGTAGGGGAACTCATGCGCCCCTCCCAGAGTTTGAGGGTGGGGAGTAAAGGCCAGAATTATAACCACCCCAGAATAGTTTCACAAAATTACATTTCATCTATGAAAAAAACACACCAGCACCTTGCTGAAGAATAAAAAAAAAAGGTGTAAAGGTAGTAAAGTAGTTACTGCTACTTTAAAATAGAAGCATCCTGTAAAGGAGAATACATAACAAGAAGTAAAAAGCCCCAAACCCCACAAACCCTGTATTCAGGGAAAAAACAAACAGCAAAACTCCACCACATATAAAGAGTGGTCTGAATAATTTTACCAGAGAATTACAAAATTCACTTGCAACAGATGCAAATGATTTGCCAAGTACACAAAATCACTCCATCTCCTTTGAAACTGAAGGTGCTTTTCAAAGATTACCTCTTGACTAAGTAGAGGTCGGCTTTCAAGTGGGGTCTTCCTTTTATGTTCCTCTCTCACTGGCATTAAGGGCTTGAAAAACTTTGGTGGCTGGGGAGAAAATGCTTTAAAGGGGCTGGCCATTAAAGCATGGGAATTCTCTGCTACAACACCTAGGTAAAAAAGCAAAAATAGTTTATTTCAGTTCTTCATATCCTGACTGCAATAGCATATTCCAAAACAACTGAAGGTTAAGCCATGCAATTGACAAGTTGCTGGCTACAGAAAAAAAATCAATATTTAAGTATTTAACCACTGGCCTAGGCATGAAGTAATGCAGAGTTCAGCGAGATCCTCACAGAAGTCTGGAAACAAAAAGAAAGCAGAGAACAGCAGTATCTGCCCCCTCCATTCTGAGGCTCCAGCATTTCTCCTTTTCATCTTGGTAATAAAACCAGTGAGAAGTGTCCTTGAAACTAGAATTGAGCAGCTCTTTGCTTCCTGTGTCTCGCCTGACCTCTGCCCACAAGACTGCAAATCTGCCCTGTAACCAAGCCAGCCATCCAGCACTGCCAGCATGATCAAAAACGAAATCATAACCAAGGAAGCAATGAATAAACCCCCACTCCTTTACTGCAGCAGTATTCCTACCTGAACTGCCTGGTCAGTATGACCTGAAGGAAACAAGGCATCTGTGACACACTGACAGGGAGGCACAGCCAATATCCACATATCATGTAAAGAACCTGTCTAAAGACACTTCCCGCTTTAAAAAAAGCATCTTCATCTTCAAATTCATAAAATAACAACAGCTGCATTTTGTTCTTTTGTGTGTGCATATGTGGGTTTTTGTTGTTTTGGGTGGGTTTTTTTTTTCTTCTACAGTTTTGATTTATATTTAGCACATTCTGCCCTCCTCTTAACCCCCTTTCCTGGATGTCTTATGCATTCCTCCTTTTCTTCTCTATTTCCAGATTATGTTTAGCTCCTTAAGTAGAAGCTGGAAAACACATTTATTAGGAAAAGAGCACTGGGAATTTAATTTTTAGTTTAATGCAGTAAATAAGAATCCATCACCATTGTCATTACATATATGAAATCTCACCACTGCCATCTTTGCTCTTGCGAGGTGACTCCCTGGGTAAAGTACCATAGCATGATACATCTTGATAACTGGAACAACAGTCAGATATATCTAGGTGACTTTCAGACCAACCCTAAAAAAACCAAAAATACCTAAATCTGCATGATGATGCAGGCAAATGTGGAAAAAAATAATAGATAAACTCAGGTGATTTTTTTGAAGAGTCAACCAAACCCCACAAACCAAAGGTATGTCAATTACTGACTTCAGACAATTTTCCTGCCACGAGAAATGCATTGTTTAAAAGATAGTTAGCTGGTCAGAGAAGTATTTACAGTTTTGCTCTGATTCTTAAATATCAGTTTATATAATTCTAATATGAAAAGCAGAGAAGGACAATAAGGTCTAATGCTAAATTATATGTAATGGGTGCAGAACTTTGCAGATATATTATGTGAATCAACTGCTTTAAATACTATTAAAGGAAAATACTATTTCTATTTTCCTTTTTTTTTCTTCCCAATTCTCAAACACATCTTGCTTCTGGTAAGGGTGGGAAATCTGGGAATGTGAGCTGTTTGTTGCTATGTTTCCATACCTTGTCATCTTCATCGCAGGCAGAAAGATCCAGTCGACTACAGGACACCTATGGAACACCAAGAGAAAGAATGACAAAATGCCTACCTTTTATTTGTGAAATATAATACTTTGAGGAAACACTATGATAACTAATCCTAACAACTGCTTTGCTCTCTCTTTTCAGACCAGATTATGTATAAAAGACATCTACATTTCTGCTGTATGAGTGCGTGAGAGAATACATAAAATGGAAACTACTCCTTATACTATGAAAAAGGTTAAAGAGGAGGTAAAACTAATCTGAATCAGGGCAGTTGTCATCCTGAACTACTTCCCAAATGCATATCCTTGTAAAAGGAGAAGAGTTTCAACCAACCCGCCCTCTTCCTTGTTAACTTTGCTATCTCCTAGGATGGACAATTTTGGGGAGGGGGTTTCACTTCACGAGCACTTCCCCACAGGCTGGTTAGTCCCAGCACAGAGTAATCATTACCATCTCTTGTTGTGCAAGCACTACATCAGCACACAGACAGCAGCCCCTGCCCCATCAGTGCTAATGATGAAGGGTCCTTACATTGTGCACGTTCGGAGTGCTGATGCTCCTGCGGATGTTCCTGGCTTTCGTGGAGAGGGCCTCTTTGACAGTGACTGCCTGTGTAAAGAGAGTAAAACACTAACAGCAATGCCATGGTCTCCTCAGGAGAATTGAGCAAGCAGGGGATAGGGACTTTTTTTCAGTGCAGCTAACAGCCGCAATCAGGGCTTGCATTCACAAATCTTAATTTGCACACACAACCACCAGAGCTGGTGTCTGAAATTCATTTTTTGGCCTTTGCTTGTTCAGGTTCTGAGTACTACGTCATTGCCAGCTTTAGTTACTACATTCACCACCACTGGAAACTTGCATTTTATGGAACTAACAAACATCTTACATTTATCTGTCTAACAAACTCTAAAAAAAAACAACTGAAAAAAACCCCAACATAGTATTTTTAAAAGATCAATCATCTCTTCTTGAATTCTCACAATCCAGTGCAAAGGGTTTCCTTGCCTGTCTTAGCCGTTCAAGGCTCAGAATGTTCTCCACTTGCAGCACACCACGTGTGTATTTCTCAATGTAGGTTTCGCCATCGGATGTGCCCTCATTCTCACTCCTTGCAGCCATCAGTGCTAAGGTCTCACGATCCTCAATTTCTTCTGTAGCCTAAAGTAGAAGTTACACCATTCAAGGTTTCAAAAAGGAAAGGCAATTGGTTTAGCTCACTTTTTTAGACCAGTTCAATCCAGAAATTCATTTGAACTGTGCATTCTTAAACTTAATCAGAAAACCTAATTACAGTCAATGATCCAGGGTTGTTCCATAGAAATGCAAATGATGCTGAAGAGATCAAGCTTAGGAGAAGTTTTGAGCATTTGCTGTAGTAAATGCACTTCTAGAAATATACAACCTGAAATTATGTACGTTAAAGCTCAACTAATGACAACTTCCTAGGCAAGGAAATGTAATTTCCTTCCCAAACCTACAAATATGCTGTGATTTCCCTGGAGTTTAAAATTTAAGTAACACTGCAACAAAGTGACATTTACAGGGTTTCAAGACTATTTATGTTTTCATGTGTCCAGTTTGTTTACTTTTAAAATAAATTTTATAGTACATTTACAACTTGTACAAGCTTTTTTCTAGAAAAAGTAATTTATATTTCTGTGAACTCAGATTCCCAGCTATTCTGTTTTCACAAACCTGAACATTCCTCTGAGTATCCTCTATATTTTCCCTATAGACACTAATGGGCTTTCAAAAATAACTCTACTATAAAACCTCAGTTAAACACAGTAGAACACAAAATAAAATCCCCACAGTTTTCAACTATTTAATGATAAACAGGATGTCACACTGAACATCAGTATATCCACTTTGGCAACCTGCCTCATACCAGCAAAGCAGGACATTTACTTTATAATCAGTATCACCCACTGCAGTAGGTAAATTCTGTTGGCTTCTGAATTTGCCAGAGAAATATGGTATGATTTACCTTTGGTATATTGGATACTATTTCATAAGTCACTCCACAGGCATAATATATATTTTTCAAGGATATTCTCCTTTTCAGGCTCTGGGTAAAACTCTAGAAAGAAGGTAATTTTCAGTTACTGTTTTGATAATTATTATTTGTAACATCCTAAGAAATAAAAAGGTGCAATAAAAAAATCTGATTATGAAGCCATTCAGAACCATAATTTATTAAATTACACTTTTTACCATTTATGATATCTTAAGCACTCTTTAAAACTCTGTGCTCAGTATACAATGCTACTAAGTTCAATCAGCTGAAAAATGGACAGTTGAAAGAAATATAACAGTACACAGCTTCACCGCAACCTATAAAAATCTAGTTTTCATTTCTGTCTCGTAAGAACTGGGGAGACCAGACTCACAAAATTAAGCAAGCAGCTAAGAAAACACATTCATTAAATTAAGAATATGAAACAAAACAAGGAATAAAAGAATATATAAACTTATTACCTGCTTGTTATAAATGTTGGCTGCGATCCTTTTGCGTAATACCAGTTCCATTGCAGCCGGGTGACTGAGCTGCACAGTAGTCTTCACTATTAAGTAAATTCTCTCATTTTGAGGAGTTACCCTATTCAGGTGCACTGAATCATGGACAGAAGAGTCCCAGGCAGCAGTGGCTGACACCTATGCAGACAAATCAAGTGGAAGAAGGAAAGAGAAATCAAAGATTCTATTGTTTTAACAACAGTTATAATTTACAATGATTTAACATCAAGTAAAACAATTCTTTAATGAGAGAAAAATCACCAACACTGAACAAAGTGGAGTCAAACCTCCTTTTCACAGCAAGGAATTTATCAGAAGAATCATAAAAGAGGTGTTAAGATACTAGGGAAAACAATCACGATCACAATCCCAGCACTGTGCAAACCCTGCCCCAAAAGGAAGTCTTCACATGGCTGGAGACAAAAAGGAAAGCAGAAGAAAGACTGGATGAAGGAATCCAAATCCTACTGCTACTGTATTAGAAGTATATTAATTTCAATTAAAATCTTCCATCTATGTTGGATTAGGTAAACAGCCTAGACAGAATAAGCCTGCACTCATTCTCCAGAACTTTTTTTCCTTCCCTCTGCCTTCTCCCCAACTTTGGTGTTCTCTTTATTCTGGAAATGGTCTCTTAAACAATGGCCTAAGTGGATGCAAGACATGAAGGAATCAGTTAAGAAATTCCAAAATGGATTCAGAACCATTAATTTCCAACAATTCCCACACTATATATTTAAAAAACAGTAATTCTGTACTACAAATGAAAGAATTTTTATTTAAGTATTAAGCTTTGCCTAGTGCACACAATAAAACAAGTCATTTTCTCTGAAGGGTTAAGAGCCTGCAAGAGGAATGATGAAGGAGTGAGGAAAACAGGAAAAGGGATTTTGAGTCAGGCAGTTGAATTTTTTTTTGCCAAGATTTGTCATCTCTGAATTAAGGCAAAAGAGCTAACAAGCCATATCCTCTTAAATTCTAAATAAATTGGCTGGAAAATAAAGGCAGGACTAGATACAGATGGTACTTCTAAGACAAAAAGGTAATAATAATAATAATAATAATGATTAAATACATAGAAGTAGGAAATAAAACGTAAGAAGAGAGCATTTACACGAGCTGCAGTTGTCAAAAAGGAGGCTTGCTAACAATTTACCTCATCATCACTGTGTTTTATGATCGGCAGATAAAAGAATGGGCTCCCATGCTCCTTTGGTAGTATTGAGTTAACTCCTGATGCATGGGGACCTATAAGTTGTTCATTGGCACTGAGGTCATCAGCTAATGAAACAAATGTGCAAAGAATGAAATAATTTTATACCAAAGGATATGAATATATAGAGGCAAAGTTGTAATAAAGGCCTACCCATATTTCATAACACATTTAATCCTACTTAATCTTATTACTATGCAGCATTTTGAAGATGATTTCAGCATACAAAAGTAATTGAGAATAGCAGTTCTGGCTACATTACGCTTTTAGCTAAACAAACAAAAGGTGTGCAATGACACAATGAACCTGTTTAAATATCTTATTTGATCTTTTGTCTGCTAATCTCTACTGATAATAAAAAAATAAAACATTCCTTTTGAGCACAGATGAAGGAAGAGGGTATTTCACTTTCCAAAAGCACCTGCTAAAGCAGGTTATTGACACATTGCCTATATAAATATGTGTAATGGGTCACTCCAGTGCTGGATGTGATTAGGCCTATAGATCCTCTTGTGATTTATGTTCAGGTTTATAATTAGACTTGTCTAATTATAAAAGCAGTCTTTAAATGTGGAGCTACCTCTAGTCTCTTGTTACTTACACTGTGTATCTGTCTCTTAAGAATATATTCTTCTCGCATTCAGAACTAAATACCTTCAAAGGGAGAAGACTTGGATTGTGTAGAAAAAGCTCATTATAGCCCTAACACAGTGTTCATTAAATGAGCTGCTTAAAACTCTACACAAACGTCAGTGGAAGGAGCATCGAGAGATTCTGTCAGTGCTTTAATGACATGTGAATTTGTACATCAAAATGCTTACAGGATTTCCTCATCTGCTGTTTGATTCAAACTAAGCTCGCTTTCTTACGATGTTGTACAGCCTATCACTGTACTCCTATGTTCCCTGACTTTTGTCCTTATTCTAAAATAGCTGTGCTTAATTATGTAAACATAAACAACCTTAAGAAAAAGCACTTTCCAAGCTGTATCAGACAGTGTCATTGCCAGGACTTGTTTGATTTCTTACACCTTTCAAGTTCATTTTTCAACTAACAATGTTCATTTAATGACTTATTGACCCAAACTAACCCCCATTTCCCCCTCCACAAGTTTCTTAGTCTGCTTTTACAACATACCATTCAGATCAAGGAAGAGGACAGGTATATGTGTTTCCATTCCTGCAGGTGGAATCCTGAAACAAAACAAACTGCTGGCAACAAAGCAGGCAAATTCATACCTAAGATAATTTGGGCAAACAGATCTCCATGCAATATTCATTAACTGTAACCAATGGCTAAAGCTGTCAACATTCTGATGGCTACTTTGAATGCCTGTGTGGCACAGACAGCATTTTGTATATCTACACACACAGCTAAATCTAGAGCTTTGCCAAAACTCAATTCACACCACACAGCATGTGGCAGTTGCTGTGAGGACCAGAGTTTTAAACATTCTGTTCTGTTCCTTATGAAGTTAACTAGTTGTAGTCATCTCACACATAAAGGTCAGCAACCCTCCAAACAACTGGATATGTAACTACTGGTAGTCTTTATATCCATAAACACACTTCTAGCTATATGTCCACAGCACAGTTCAGGTGGATAAGGGGAAAAATGGTGAGAAAAGAGTATTGCTACATTATTCCTCAAATCCCATTGGAGACATTAGTGTACACTTGATTAGAGGAATATTTCTTGTCCATACTTTCCCAAACCTAACACGTTGCATTCCTCATTTTTGCATGTCAGCTCCAAAGGTCTTAGTTAAAACACAAATTTAAAGGAAACTAAAGAGAAATATATGACAAATTCATATGAAACAGAGAACACATCCTTGGAAATCAGAGTTTCTTCCCTCTCCATCCTTTATCAATGACATTATCATGTGTTCTACCATTCATCTTTCAATTGCTCCTTTTCTGAAAGGAATCAAACTACTGGATAATTTTCTCAACTGTATAAAGTTGTAAAATACTATATTATATTCAAAGGTGATTTTCAAACCTTGAAAGCGAATTCAAACCTACTTTATGTAATATCTTAGCTAAGCAAATCTTTCTTACATTCAGAACAGCACCTGATCTTCTAAACTTTCTATCAGCTGAATGCAGTTTGTCATATCACAGCAGAACACAGGAAGCTCCAAAAAGCTCCAAAACATCCTTAGATTTGTACCTTGCAGCAGGCACAGTTTATGTACAAAAAGCTGGCAACTCCAGTGGCTTTTCTGAACATACCAATTTGCGGGGGCACCAGGAATTCCACTGCCTGGTGCTGGAACAAACACGGCATTCCTCTCTTCCGTCAGCCCTACCCACTGTTCCACCAGCCGAGCTTCTCGTTCTATATCATCCTCAGATTTTTCTACAGTGGAAGAGATTAGGATTACAGATGAGACACACTTTTTATGGTATAGGGCATAAAATACTTATGATGGAGACTTCAAGCTACAAACCTTGTTTGTTGCTGATCTTTTGGATCTGCTCATCTAAGTATTCTCTGCGTTTTATTAATGCATCAGACCACCTTTCTCGTACACAGTTCAAATCTTCTTCCTAATATGGGAATAGAGAAGAAAGTCATTAGACTATGCGGGTAAGAATAAAGGGCAGTGAATTTTGTGGTAATTTAATCAGAATTTATATTAAATGGCTTGGACGATGCAGAAAACTTTTTTCCCCCGAATGACATGCACACTGATTAAGTACATCATTGCCCATAAAGGAAAGTTCATTTGCTTTGAGGTCTCAGATTTCAACAGAAGAAAAGAAAATGTGACTGCCAATCTGCTGCTGAATGGATTACACACCACGGGCTAATTACTCACAGAAGTGGCAATCAAACTTTTGAATAGCATATGGAAGAGGAAAACCCAGTATCATCAGTTGATTATAAGTTCTCCTGAAGATTAGACAGGTCAGTATGCCCTCAAACCTGCACAAAATTCCATTGCTAGCAGCTGCTATCAGTGCAATTAAAAGATTTATCATGCAAACAAAACCCATCATGCAATCATGCTTTGTGGTATCACAGAAAATCTGGTTGGCTCTTCTCTGTGATATGTCAGGAAGCACATAAACAGCCCGCAAGAAGTTAGTACCTTAAATTGTATTTTTGAGATTGCTAGGAAACTTAACACATCGTTTTAAGGGATGTCAGCATTCTCACCTAACTGGTTTTACTTCTGATGGACTGCCTATTAGAAAAAAGTCTTCTATGAAGAAATCTGGAATTTATTTTACTTTGGGGGGGGATTTCCTCTTCTGCTTTTTGTCACCTTTTAAAATGAGTCTTCTGTTACACTGTCTAAATTGTGACTTATTACACAGGAAAACAGGGTCAAGGTTGGGTTTTGTACAGATAAAAGAAAATTGCTTCACTGAGCTTCTATATCTACCCCCATTCACATCCTCCACTCTCATTCAAGCATTTCAGAAAACTGCACAACATAAAAGGTTATGATATTTTCTTTAGAAAACAAAATATTTTATCCTCCATAATTTGCCTGGAAAAGATGCCTGCAGCTGCTGGTTCTTTTCCCTGTGATATTCATCAGAAACTTCTTTTATTCTAAATTAAAGTTTCAAAGCTTTTATTCCCATAGCAATTCATGTAGCCAGTTAGGAGAGCTGACTGCAGAGTACCAGAGAAGAGAGGACACTGTAAGAGTATAAAGTCACAAGGTGTACTGAAATAGCAGTGTTTTATAGCCCAGGTAGCCTCTAAAATGGACAGCACATGTGTATTTCGAAGCCGCTTTTGCTTGTTCATTTGAGAGTTGCTGGCCATTAGCATTAGCTGTGCCCCATGCCGCAGGATTGACAGCAACAGCAGCAATACCTGGTAACTATCCATATCACCACCATCATCCTCCTCCTTCTGGTAGGAGAAAATACATTTTGTCAAACATAAAACCCATGCATTTCGCTCAACAGAAATTCACAGAAATAACCCAAAACATGAATATCAACATTTCTGCCACAAACGTGTAAAATGTTAAAACCACAACACTCAAATAACTAGTCTGATTAGAGGTAGAAAGATTTTTTTTATTAGACTGTAGCAGGTCAGCCATGATTTGAGTATTAGTGAATATGTTTATTTTAAAAAAATATAAAATAATTAAAATCGCCACAGAATCCAGTGCCAGAAAAATGACAGAGCAAGCAGATCACTAATCTCAAGTTTTACAGTTTCAGCTGTATCCAAGTTTAGAATTATTTGTGAAACTGAATGCAAACCTTCTGACAAAAGGCACCTTGCTTCCCTGGGTAGCCCATTCCACTTGTTCTTTGCCACCACTGTTAAAATCATGCATTATTTCGAGTATGAATTTGTCCAGTATCAGCTGAAATAATTTATGCTTCTGAAGGACTTCCCTGGCTATGTGGAATAGCCCTTTCACATTCAGTGATGACTGTTTTTGATTCTTATCAAATAACAACTTAGTGCTTTTTGAAAAGCTAAATAGTATCTCACTACATTTTCTCTACTAAATCTCTGGAAGGGAGGGAAACTAATAGCACTAGGAATCTAGTATTAATCACCTCTACACACAAAGGTAAAAACAATTCCCACATTTCTTCTGTCCTGCCATACTATACTCAGTACTTCCTCATACATTGAGTTATAAGCAAAAAAAGAAGCAAGTCTAGCACCAGAGGCTCACGTTACTTGTACTAACCCCAAGCACGTGGAAAACTGCAAATCATGTACCAGTGTGCTAAGGTCCCTTTTGGAATTATGTTGGGCTGGGTCTGGAACAGCAGAACCACGCCAAATTGAGAAATTAACTGCCTTACCTGGTAGCTGTCCAAGCCCCTTTGCAGTCTGGTTGATCTGGCAGTCACCCCACCTATAGAGACTGAAAGAATTGCTTCTACCATGAGAGGCAATGTTCCTGAATGCTGCACGGGTTTCACTGTCACCTGAACTCTGCGAGAATGACCCTAAGCAGGAAATTGAGAGGGAGAGAGAAACTAAGATTAAAATTTAAAAATTAATTTAAGATGAGTAAGATGGCAAGGAAAAGATACACACCTGCCTAAGCTGGAAAATTCCCCCTGTGTTTACATCTTTTGCCTGATGGAGTTCAACTGCAGTGTATTCACCCATTTCATTCAATTCTTGTATGGAAATCCACATTTCTATTCTTCGAGTTACTTCATTCCATCTAAAAAGACATCCCCATAAAAACTCATGGTTGCCTCAAAGTATTTGTGCACCGCAGATATTACAAAACTTTTAGATGGTTAATGGAAGCATTAATTTGTAATTCATTTGTACCTGTCTCTCAGTGTCCTAGTTTTTGCATGAAGAGAATCAACTTCCCAAACAGAACTGCCATTGCCAGTACATCTGTGACCCCACACCTCAATAGCAAGAGCTCCTTCTGAAATGAACTCCAAAAACTCCTCTGTGACATTCACCACATAGTCCTGGCAATGAGAAAAACAAATCACATTCAACCATATTAAATAATTGTATCTTCTCAACCTGCTTGTAAGGACACACCAAACAACTAACTTCCTGCCTAATACACCATGCAGTTTGCATCACAAAACTCCACTCTGGACGTGAAAGTTGTAAAACCTCATCATCTCAGCAGCTCACGCTCCTGCATACCACATTTCGTCATAAAACTGATGTCTCAGCTCCAGAGATCACTTTTAAGCTACTGAACTTGCCAAACAAATATATAGTCAGCTGTCAAAATATAAATGATACCTTTCCACATACATTAAAGGTAACATCTGAATTTAAAAGATCACTAATCAAAAGATCTTTTCCTTTTGCTACATTTTGAAAAAGTGATTAAGAGAAATATTATGGCATTCTTAAGCATAGTTAAAAGTCATTAGCTGTATGACTTGATTCCCTCCTTCTTCTTCCCCCAGCAAAACAAGGCTCAGACTTCTCTCAAACATATGATCCTCTTGGTAACACTATCTCATAATAAAAATACTTACCTTACAGTGAGAGAAGGTCACTGTAAAATGAGCATCTTTGCTCTGAGGTGAAGGCACATCTGGATCTACCACTGGTGCTGCTACTGTTGACTCGCATTGATCCCAAAATGTGTATTGACAAAAGACAAAGTTGGAGAGATTAGGTGGCAGTCCGGTTGCTTCTTTTATTTTTACCTGAAGAGACAAAACAGATGTTGCCATGAATAAGACTGTTTCTTCTTCAACTGCAAGCTTAAGACCAATAGCCAAGAAGTTTTAAAGGACAGTAAGGATGTTCCCATTTAGGAAATCTGATTTTGCAAATACAGAAACGTAGATGTAAGGACCTCATCCATGAGGTTTCAATTTGAGGAAGCTGATAAGCTCAATTGGAGAATGAAATGCTTCATCACAGAAGAAATTAAATCCATACACCACCCATAGATACTACATTAGATGATCAAACTACAGGAGATCAAACTACAGGGAAAAGCTGTTTCCCCTTCTGTCTGTTACAAGGATTGTCCTTGTAACACCAGTATTTATGGTGTGGATGCGCATCTACTAGAAACTAAAAGAAATTAAATGAGCCACAGGACACCACCGACTGGCCTACCCTGAGCTGGAAAAAGAGAAGTCCTTTCAGAGACTTTTCAGCAAACAATTGTCTACATAGCTTAGTACTTTACATCAGACTGACTACATAGTTACAGAGGCTTGAAACTGTAAACTTCATCAGGTGTTCTCACTCACCCTACAGGAGAGCTTTTTCGCTCTGTGAACAATTTCTCCGTTGTTATCCATGACTTCCAGACTCCCACTCTCACTGGAGTTCTCAGACGAGTCATCTCCTTCTACCACACGTTCTGGGACAGACCCAGTGACACGCATTACTTCAACATGCAGCCGCCCTGCCACCTGAAGGCAATTACACAGAGAACATACAAGGCCACTTGAAAAACACTTCTCTGGGGAACAAGACAGCAGGCACCATTTGCTTGCTAAACCCCTGGTGCACAAGGAGCACAAAGAGTCTTGCAGGAGCACTCAGCATGCCCAGCCTGGTCCTACCTCGCCCTGCTGGCTGATGATGGGCACGGCGTACTGCAGCTTCACGTCGTAGAAAAGGCACTCCAGAAACACGTTGGCAACGCCAATCAAGTTGTGGTTCTCCTGCGCTTCATAGAAAGGATCACCTCTCTTGCCAATCAGCTTCCTTATCTGTTTTAGAAATAATGGAAGAGATGTCACAAAACCACCAGTGCAGGAACAGGAGACCAAATAACCTCATAGTATTAAAAGATCGTGGCACAAAAATGATTCCACTACTCATCTTTGTTCCTTCCTGTTACACAGGCAGAAAGAGACTAGAATCATATTACAAATTTGAAAATAAATCTCTGAAATGAGACACTGTACAATCCTTCATTTACTAAGGGATATAATAACATGATGACCTGCATATTTTAGCAATGTCAAGGCAAAGCAGACTTTACCATAAGCAATCACAATAGTCATTGATTTCAAGATGTTTCACGTTTTCTGCTCTGTTTATATTTCTTAAATGAGAGGTCAAACCATCCTCAGGTTGTGCTGGTCTGGCTACTGGCTACAAGGGCAAAGGGAAGGTGCAGGATGATTCCTCCTTAAGTCAACAAGTGTTCTTATGACTCCCATAGAGGTGAGATCACACCTGCAGCATTCTCCATACAGCCACAAAGAATTCATGCAGATTCCTAGCATGATATGCACTCCTCAGTGAATTTATTAGTTCCTTCCCTTCTTCTCCTCTTTTGTCTTCAACACATGCATTTGACCTACGTGTTTCTACGTAGCACATAGAACACATGCATTATGGACGACATAGGTCATGGAAAGAATGATCCTGGCTCAGGCAGACATAATGTATTCAAATATGTGCTATCAGTTCTTACTAAAGTCAGCAGCAAAATCATCGTTGTCTTCAATGGGCACAGATGAAGTGCTTGACCTCCCCTGTGTTATGATTTTAGAGATTCCCATTGTCCCGTCCAAAGCATGTAACAAAGGCACAAGAGTTGTTCAAACATATTTAAGAATGATTCTTGATACAAGTAATTTAGGTGCTTCTTAACAGCCACAAGACAGTAAGATATATTTCCTATGCACTTCTGCCTGGATACTTAGATGATGTCTTCTGGAATACCAAAGAATTCCATCTCTTTCTAATAAACGAACAAGTTTTTGATAAATCTCATGCTTATCTCCCACGGCTAATGTGCTACTTGAATTCTCACAAAATGCCACTTGGTTTTGACAGAAATACTGATGTAGACTATGTATTTTCAACTGATTTGTTCCCTGCTTTAAGGCTGGGAAATATACAAACGAAATTAAAAGAATATTTCATAGTCTAAAATCAAGTTTTTTCCCACTAGTATGTTCTGCACCTTGAGTATGTTCTGCACCTTAAGCAGCACCCTTGTTAGCTTTGACACATTTAATAATTTTATTTCTAATGCAGCTTGCTGCTTACATTCAGGGCTGGTGGTCATCTGCACGCCAGGTAAGCATATGCTCTTAGTGGCATTGTGAGTCACTACCTCAGCACAATTACATCTGACCTCAGCACAACTCAACATCTGAAAGCACAAGTGAGACAGGACATACCTGTGTTTTATTATGCATGGGCATTTTGAATATTTAGTATAAGTCATACTGGTTTTGTTCTGGGTTTTTGTTTGTTTTGATTTAAAAAAAAAAAACATAATACCCTATCCTTTCATATACAAAGTCATTGCACTTGCTCTCTATAACATATTAAAAGGGGTTTAAAGAAAAGAAACTCAATCTTTGATCCATTTCAAAAATATATAAATTACCTCAGGAATTTTCTCCTTCCATTCTTGATAGAGGTCTCTCATGTCAATCAATTTGTTCTCTAGTTTCTCAATAGTCCACACTTGAGTACCTTTTCCTTTTCTTCTCACTTGAATTGCAGGCTCACTTACTATTGCACCCCTCTAAATCAGAAGGAAAAATAATTAGTGTAGGAAATATGCATGTAAGTAGTTTAACTCTTCACTCAAACTGCATTCCTAGAAAAGAATGAAATATAGAACATGCAGCTTCTCTCTGCATGCCAGTCATGCTACTTCTGTCCTCAGACATGGCATGGCCTACACACAACTCCGAGGATCCAGATCTCTTTATCCTTCTCAAACACGACCATTCCCACAGGAAGATTAACACACTCAATCAAAGCCCTTAGGACAAGCATATTATCCTAACTGCTATAATATTTACAGCAGCACTGTAAAATCCTTTAAGACACAAAATTGTAGGAAACTGTAACAAAACCCATTAAGTTCTGCAGGCATAACTAAAATGCAGGTTCTGCAGCAACAGAACACAAATGTCTGTTCATATGCATTGCACATATGGTGATCACACACTCGAAAACAGCAAGTGCCATACTTAATGCTCTGTTGCCATTTTCACTTAATTACTCACTTTCAGTATATTAACCAGGTAGTACTTCTATTTTGCCTATGCATAATCTAACAAAAGTAACATTTTATTGGCTCAAGCTGGATGAATGCTATATATGTCTACAAAGTTTAGCCACAAAGCTACTTTTTCCAGCATTCTTTGTTATCATTACCTTTTTGTTGGCACTGAGATTTTCAGCAGGGATCTGAAGTGTTACTTGATAATCTGTTAGCTTACTCATTTCTTCTGCTAGGAAGTTTGCTTCTCTCACCAAAGTATTGGCCTTTACTATTTGCTCTCGAAGTTTAGCCAGGCTCTGTCGAAACAATTCATCCCTGTGGTGCAGTAGGTAACATGAAAAATACACAGAAACCTATTTCTATTACTGGAAAGTTGCAAATAGAGGTGCTAACAAACACTTTTCTGAAACAAGTTTAAGAGGAAATGCTGAGTAGCACTGTGTTAGTGAACACAAAACACTCACACAATTTTATTGAGGGAAAGCAGTGATCACAAATTAAACAAAAAAATTACTGTTGAGGCACATCTAGTATGGTGATGCCCAAATAAAAGGTCTCAGTAATAGGGGAGTTGGCACAGTGATGATTTGTTTAAAGCCCTGAGGACATTTTGAATTTTCAAGAAATGAAATAATTGCAGCTGTCTGTCTTTAATCTGGAGTCCCGTTCCACAGAATCTACCAGTCCCAACATGCGAGGCCTCATCTTGATAAAACCTGCTCTTCCTCAGACCACAACGTTAGAGCCTGCATTCACTGCAGGTCACAGCTTTGTATCACTCCAAGGGCTTTGCAGCGACCACAGACCTCCACTCACTTACTCAAGCGTACACACTAAAAATATATAAATGAAAAAAACTTAAATCTTATTTACCCCAGGTATCTTTTAAATAGCAGATGAATGAGTACAGGTTAAAGCCTGCGGACTCAGTTTCTGGACAAATTCCAAAGAGGTTTCTCAGGCCTGTCTGAGCAAATCTACTCTAATGCAACACCTGGCAAACCTGCTATGACACATACTATACATACACCTGTGTACTAAGATATGCCCTCGCCTGGGATTCTCATCTTTAAATTACCTTTTAAAATGATCATGATTATCCTCTGAGCAAACTTCATTCTGCCTTTCTTTATAATCTCAACAGCACTTATTGTCTCTTATCACGTTTATAAAACTCAAGATCAAACTTTGGATATTTCAGTCACCAGCTCTCCCCTGTATGATTTTTTAGCCTTTCTATGCAAAGTCCTACTGAAATATGGTAGATGTTGAGCACATACACTTCTCATTTCTACAAAACACCTTAAATTATACACAACTGTAGGAGCAACAAGGGCCTTCCTATGAACACAGCAAAGTTTGCCTGCTGCTTAACATGTGTCAGTCACCAACAGAATTCTACTTGAGTGGTTATCTTTTTCCAAAAAATCCCAAGGAATGGCTAATTCAAACCACACTATGACAGTCCCCTGATACCGCAACCAAAGTGGTAAACAACCAGCAGTGTTAGCAAGCAGCCCTGAATTTTAGTGCCTTCAACATGCTAAAACATGCAGCTTTGTCTCTCTCCCCCCTACCCAGCCTAGGTTTGCAACAGTGGTGAGTCTTAGATAGCTGCTACTATCAGTTGATTTTTAGTAACTTCCTCCATATCTCCTCCCAGCATTAGATGGAAAATTCCTTTCCCTTTGCCTCTTGCTTCTGTTATCCAGGCTATTGAAATTAAATAAGCAATTCCAGACCATGAGAGTGACACACTCCACAGACAGCTATAATTCTGGATTCACACAGCAAATCAAGGTAGCCAAAAATTAATCACAAGAAAGTATTTGATACTGAGAGTGTACTACACCTACAGCCACTGTAAAACAACTGCCTAACTCGGGAAACAGAAGGCAGCTTTTATCTGTATGTAAGTGCTGTAAGAGCCATTGGATCCAGCTACAGCCGTCACTTCCTTAATCTGGGACACCAGCACCTGGAAGGCTTTTTGGGAGGCTCCCACATCAATCTTAGCTAGATTCTTGAGAAAGGAATGGTTTAAGACTCTAAGGCAAACTTACAAGTAACTCAACCAATTATTATAGGCAGTTCTTATAACAGTTGTGTTTTTCTCGATACTGTGTGCCAGAATCCTTCCAGAAAGTTAAGCAAAAAAAAAAAAAAAAAAAAAAAAAAAAAAAGCTTCAGATAGGATTTCTTAATTCTTACTACATTAAACATATTACAAGCTCCAATAGGGTATTAACTGGAGCAAATGCTCATTGAACATGAAATCCTGAAACAATCATTTAAGCCAGACAGGGAGAAACAACTGACACTCACCACCACCCCAACAAACAAAATTTGTTCGAATTTACAATGAGTTGACTTTATGCCAATGGGATTTAACACCAGGCCAGGCATCATCTGTCCTTCCACAGTCAGTAGAAAGTGGGAATAACCTCTGTGCAACGTGTTCCAGCTGATCTGACAGATACAGCCACATGCCCACATCTGATACCTATCAAATGAATTTTGCTAGCTGATCCAGTAAAGCTTCATTTGCAACAGCAACAGAGAGACAGCTAAAACTGCACCAATCAAATCCCCTGCAATCCAGACTCTTGGAACTTTTGCACATTTTTCACATCCAGTCTTCCCATTCTTCCCAGGATTTCTTGCCCTCTGGCCAGTTGGCTGGTAAACATCCTCTAAGCAACACGTTGCCATGCTTTTGCAGCAGAAACCACTCCAAGATTTTTTTTTTCCTGGTTTCTCATTTAAGATGATAAATTTTTTCCCCCTTTTTTCAGCAGCCAAAACCTCTTCTAGAACTACAAATAAATAAAAAGTATACCTAAGAGGATCATTTGGAGGACAGGAAACTGATAACGAGTTCTTCCAGAAAACTGCTTATTCAATGGCAGTGCCACCAAAACATTATCAGACTCCTCATGGATCGCTCCAAAGAGAATCCATTATCCTCTTTTTCACAATGCAACCAAGTACAGGCTTCAAGCAGTTCAACACTTATACAGAGTAAAGCATTCACCCATGAAATTCAGAGGCAAAACTCCTTGTTCAAAGCACAGCTCCTCCTCAGAAACATCTAACAACTACTGAGAAGTGAAAGCTGACAGAACACTCAGCCTTGATATCACTCCAGATTCTCTTTTTCGTGATTACATGGTTATGGTGGTTAACTTTAAGTGAATCAATTACCATTTTCTCTTCACAGCTCTCAAGGACAGGCAAGTTTTTTGCTACTTTATTTTCCCTTCTGCTGCATCTTTTTAGAGGTATTGTCTCCCCTTCCAGTAAGCCCAGTTCTCTTCTCTGCTACTGCAGTACGTTATCAATGATTTCTTGATGGCCTTGCTGTGCTCAAACAGTTCTGAATAGAAAGGTCTCCAGCTAACACATTTCTCACTCTGCACTCCTTGTGCAGCTCTAAAAGGGTCTGCAAATTCCAACCATGACTCTGCCACATTTTACATTCAGCTCCCAATGATTCTGTTTTTAGCTTTTACAGGGGCAAACAATTATTTTAATTAATGTTGAATCATACAACTATTTCTCTCTACACTTGCCATGAAAAACATTCTAGTCACCACTGGTCAACAGTTAGCTATTTGTTTAGGTTTTTTTTCCCAGGCTAAACTGGGCAGAAATTACAAAACAAAATCTTGCACAAAAACTAAACCAAGATCAGTTCTACTTCTAACAATCTCAACTGAAAGCTGAAAACAATCTTGACTATCTTGGTTTAGATCCCTCTTGCCAATTCATTTGGTTTTTTGATGGTGAAGAATAAAGCAAAAATAATTACATAAAAAAGAGCACTCAAATTCACATATAGAAAAAAAACCACTGAGTGAGTAAGGAAGCTTCTGTTTTAAAAGAAACAGACAAAATAAATTTACAAGAAACCTGTTAAAGCATCTAGGCATTCTTCCTGCTGAATTAGCCCCATGACAGAATAATCACTGGTATTCAGAAAACTTAAATAATCTCAGTTGCTGCCCCTTGAACTTCTCTCCATGGAGCTGGCATCCTTCTCTCCTCGACACCAAGAGCAAGGTTCTTCCATGGTCAAAATGCAAAGACTCTGCTCACATCTTCCTAGACTGCATTTTAACTGTCCCTACAAACCTCATGATGGTCTTTCGCCAAGGCTGCATTCAGGTGCCTGCTACTCCTTTGCAAAGAGGCCGATTTGTCTCAGGGCAAGCCTTTAACTTCCTAAGCAGCTCAACCAGAGCAATTCTCTTCTAAAACTGGGCTTACCTTTAGAAACACATATGTACAAAGATACATGGATCCCCATTCCCTATTTTTTACGGTTTTTGGATTGTAAAATATTACTGCTCTCATTGTATACTTGCAAAACACAATACTCTTTATTGGACTCTTTAGTCTTAGTTGACAAATTTACCTTTCTGCACTATTCTTTCCTTTCTTTCACAAACTAAAATGAATATTTCATCAGCAGTTTTCAAATTTAAAAAAAAAACAAGAAAAAAAACCAAAAAATCCCACAGAAAACTGACCTATAATATTGCTGAAAAAATCTAAATGTTATGTCTTTTGTAAGTCAAATCTTGCACAGGTTATACACCACAACTCAGCCTTAAACAAAATGCTAACACTTTGGTGGAAGCGCAGATCTTGTTCTGCACATCAACTCCACAAAAAGTGTTACTGATTTTGGACGCAAGGTTCAAGCGCCATCTTTCACCCTTTGTAGCTCTTACTATTTTGTTTGCTTTAACTCCAGTATTCTCACCTCTCCTCTGTCCAGAGATTTACTTTCTGCTGTGCAGCCTGGGCAGTGTAGGAGAGCCTGTCGCTGCCATGCTGGTGCGGCCGTTCTGGGGAGAGCTGCTGCCGCAGCAGCTCCAACTCGCGCTCGTACATCACGCGCTGCTCCTCCAGAGCGCTCCGCTTCTCCTCCAAGTACTGCTTTTCCAAGATCTGGACCACATTTTGTACTGGGTCTAAAAAGAAGGGAAGGAAAAAAAAGAGAAAAAAGACCCCAAAAAATGTGAGAAAATGCCCTTTCAGCATTACAGGATGCCCATTATTTAGTTGGTAACAGCACCCAGCATACCCCAGAGTCCGCAAACACAAATTGTGCCCCAAAACAAAAGCCAAATTATTAAATATTGCACAAAATAGATAAATCCAAACTAAAATTAAAAAAACAAATGGCATGCAAAAGGCTAGAACAATGGTTAAGACCTTTGTCTACTGCACATTTAAGTGCTGTGTAGTTATAATATATTCCAGAATCCCAGTAGGGAAAAAAAAAATGGATGGAAAAGGAAACAAATTAATAAGAAAACAAAGCAAAACACAACAGAAGACAATGTTAACCAGAGGAGGAAATGACTTAAGGAAGTAAAAAGCAATGTACTTTCTCTATTTTGGCAGAGAAAGAATGAAAGATGTTGGAGAGCTGCAGATGAAAACCAAGACAAACAAATAGTCTGACTGGTCACACAACCCACTGCACTAATGTGCTGCACAGCACTAAGGCAGACAAAATATGTCCGGGGCGGGGGGGGGAAGCCTTCTGCATTTAACTTTACAAATTTCATTTCATCTTGGTATCAACACAGAACAAATGTCTGTTTGGATATTCTATCCTGAAAAAACTGCTTGTGTCAATCAGCTAGGGATCAATCTGAAGGGCATTCAAATCAATGAGACATTACTATGTCTGTTCCCACAGTTAGGTCCAATGCCAGCCTGTGCCTCTGAGAGAGCCATTTAATAGAGTAAGCTGTGTACTACCAGTATATACACCTGGTTCATGCACACATCTCTGAAAGCTCAAATACAGCAAAAAAAGTGGTTTTCAAGAGGACCAATCCAGACAACTGAGTGACAGTACACCACTCAACAGATTGCTGATTCTGTACACCACAAAGGGAAGGGAGAGGAGGTCTGAAGCTGGAGTGGGGGACTGTTAGAGGAAGCAATACTGCAGCTCTATGACATGCCAGGATTTTCAAATGCAAAGAACTTCAGCTTTAAAATAACTGTTTGTGATACTGCTTCCATTTCATTATTAAACTAAAAAAAAAAAAGGAAAAAGAAAAAAAAAAGACCTGCTGCAACTTTTAAGGATGCCAGTCCATTGCAAAGGAGGGAGAAAAATAAACCTAGATTTAATTACATTGTCCCATTTTGGAACTAGAGGTGCGCTACTCAAAAAAAACCCCACAAAACCAAAAAACACATCTGTGTGATTTAGTTATATTCCCTTTGCTTTTTGCAAACACTTCTGCAAGTTGCTTCTGTGGCCCTGGCCTTACTCATGGAAGAAATCACTGGCTTCACACAAAGGCATCATAAATACCACCACAATGGTAATTATAAAGCACAAAGTCAAAAATCAGTCAGTATAAACAGCAACCAAATAGCAAACTAGTGACGCATAAAAGTGTCTTAAAATAACCAGAAATATTACTTTTTAGTACATGACATTCTCAGAAAGAAGTTAGCTATTATTAGTTTTAAAACGACAGTGCAACAAAAACCCCTGACTGAACCAAGTTCTAAAATTCTGGACTACAAACCAAGTTATTAATCTTCATCTGCACCATCATGATCCTCCTAACTCCTCCAAATAACACCAGAACTACCTTAAAATACAAGGGCTTTGCTGCATAATTCCCCAAATCAATTTTAGTTATATATAAGAATGTTTGAGAAAATCAGGTATTACGTCAATGATAGAGACATAGAAGAAATTAAAATCCCTCCATTGCGTTTGCAAATACAGGAAATTAATCTAAGGCTGACTCATTAAGATGAGACTTTCCTAAACTGCTCAAAAAGCAGCTATGAGTTCAAGAAGCAGATTTCTTTAATAAAAGTGATCTTTTTTCTTCTAGATTTACAGGATCACAACAACCATAGGATCAAATTATACCATGATAAGTATTTGGAACAAGATGCAAGAACCTAGTATAAAAGTTTCCCATTGCAACATAATCCTGTACTGCTTGGGAAAAAAAGAAAAAAGTTGGCTTATGCTTGTCTTGTAATACAAAAGGTAAATTCACAGTTTTAGAAAACTTTTTAATCTAGCTTTTGAAAGAGTTTACTAAGAAAACTCTAAGTCTGTCACAGGAAAAAAGTAAAATATGGTGTGAGTTATAAACTATCTAGGTAGAATTTGAAGAAATAAACAGTCAAGATTTTTTACAATTCAAAAGAACTACAGCAGTGTTTAAATTAAATTTAAACACCATGTTCTACAATTTTGGGTTCATTATGCAAAGTCAAATAAATTAAGGAAGATTCTACTCAGTGCCTGCCAAATACACAGCAAACTCTATACAGGGTTAGAAGTTCCAAGTCCCAGTCTTTTACATATTTATGTGACAAGAGTTCAATGACCCTGAAAAAAATATCCATATGCAGTTAATCCCCTGCAAAATCATAGACTACTAACACCGAACACAAAGATGTATTTTCTTCATAGGATGAGCAGCATTTATTACCTTGCTACAATGTCACTTAATTCATATCTGGAATCTGTTAACCCAGTCACACTGATGCTGAATAAATTCCCTAACATTTCTTGTAAGTATATTTGTCTAAGCAAGCTAGAAGAGGGTTATGACACAGGCTGCTTTGCTAAGTTTGATGAAAATCCTCTCCCTGACCTGCAACAGTTTTGTTTGCTAAAATGAGAAGCTGCCTAACCTAATCACATTGTTTACTTAACCACTGCACAGTATACAACAGTAAAGTAAACTTCTTTGATGCATTCTGTGTTTGACCAGCATCACAAATTAGCAGTACAAAGCTGATCTGACAGAATCCCACAAAGAAAGCTAACATGCTGAAGGAAGGAAAGAATCGGGATGTTTTCTTTACAGCAGTTTTCAAAGTTACACATTTTCCTCTGAGGTTCTTTGGAGCCGGATGGAGTCTGTGACACTGTTGTACTGGTTACATGCCATAAAAACAAATGTGTTTGCACCCTGGAGAAGCCAGGATATTTATTTAAAGAGGATTACAATTCTCAAACAAATTCAGGAGGAGGGAGGAATCCAAAAAACAAAACAAAGGAAAACTAAACCCTCTTGCTTTCAGGCTGTATCTATACAAGATTATAAAATAATTATCTAATCAAATTTTTAAAATACCTCTTCATTCCCCTCTTAGGATTTCTCCAGAGAATATGTATAACAGAATTAACAGTCTTCAGTCATTGAGTTATTTCTTCCTCCTAACCCATATTTATTTTTCATTTTAAGGAAGAATAAATAAATTATACCGTAAAAAAGCTGCTTCACTTTTTACACAACAAACTGGAAATCTCTCAGAAAGAAGGTACTTTAGCTATACCACTGAGAAAGTGCTGATAGGTTCTGTTTATCTAACTTCAAATCAAAAGAGCAAGCTATGATCCTCACAGTCATATGTTTTGTCAGCATTTTATTAACACTACTCCAATTTAGTTAAGCAACACCTATGTGGGAGTGAGCAGAAGCAACAGAAATTGGGATATGACCCTTCCGAAACAGCGTGACATGTATGACTGCAAACACTTGCTCTGCAGTAGGGAAGAAAGAGCTTTAAGGAACAGCAAGGTCTGAAACTGTTCTTGACCAAGACACAGAAAGCAACCAACCAAAACAAAAACTGGCTCGGACCACAATCAGAAAAGCTTACTGAACTAAAATGTAAAGACACTAGGAATGTTGTGAAGAATTGTTTCAATCAGCTGGATGACAACACATGAAAATCAAAAAATGTGACCCCCTGTTCAAAGAACACTGACTCATTATAGACTGATACACTTCAGTCAAATCTCCAGTTAGTAACAAGCAGATCAAGCATCAATTAACGGTTTCAGACTTTCCCAGCAGCCTCATGCACAAGCCAATTGAGTTCAAAACCTTTGTCCCAGTTTTGGCACAGATAGGGGATGGTTTGAGGCCTTAAAATGGGCAAGAGAATCTTCACAAGGGATGACAACACTAAAGACCACCAGGATGGCAGATTCATCTGAAATTCATCTCCTGGTATGAGTGAACCATAACGAGAATATTTCTGTTATCAAACAGCAATTTCATATCAATTTAAGTGACCTGATCCTGTAACTCACACAAGCAATCTCATTAAAAATTGAACTGTAAAAAACCTGCAAATTATTGCCACATCAAACATATGAAACCATTGTGCTGTACTCAATGGCAAAACAGACAAAGTAAAATAATAAGAGGAGACGAAAGAAAAAGTAAATGCTGTATTTCAACACGCAAACCACAGCAAACAATGGAAATACTGTGAAGATATGAAGAAAGGAGAACAGAAAGCAATGAAACACCATCTACTGTGTCTTCTTGCTTAGGGACCAAACACCAAGGTATTTGCGTTTCTGATTTTGTGTATTAAAACACCTGTACAAGCATTTCATAGTTTACCAAGTTTTTCAGCATTTCTTTATACTCCATTGCACCACATGAACTATGACCTGCCTTCTGGAAGTCATGAAAAAGTCATATTGTTTTATAGATAAAATAACAGTATGGTGTACATATTATATCTTATGGTGTTGTTCCAAAAAAGTATCACAATTTGTTTTAACAAAGATGAAATGAAATATTGAGAGTGATCAGGTGTTGAAAAACAAGCTGGCATTTGCCTATTGCTTTGTTATCATTTCAGTGTTTTTTAAATAAGGTTAAAATGGTGCCAGTAACATTTGATACAAAAAGGAGGATGAAAATAACTGAGTCCTATATGGTGCACCCCTTTTTTCTACAGTAACTCACAAAAACAAGAACTTAGTAAACTTGGATGATAATTTGACAGGCATATGGTTACAACTCAGCTGCACTATAAAAGAGAGCAGAGGTACAGATAAAATCATGTCAGGGCACAAACCAATTACTAACCTATGCGTGTATTTATACCTAGGTGCACATAATTTTTTACATATATATATAGTTAAATATGTATATTTGCACACACTTAGCATTGTTTCTGTAAAATATCTTATCCTGAAAATCCTCCAAAGGCCCCTGGAATTGCTTGTTTTACCCAGAAATGGAGTTCCAGGCTGAATTTGTTAGACAATCCAAAAGAACATTTTTATCTGGCAGTTGCCTTACCATTACTATTCAGTGTCTTCATAATAACTTCCATTTGTGCAAACTCATAGTTGTAGTCTGGTTCTGAAGAAGCTTCACTAGCTGCATCCAGATCATGCTCTCCTAAGGAAGTTTCTTTCTCCAGGTCTTTCAGCCAATCTCGACGTTTCCTCTTTGGTAAATTGATTCTGAGTAAAAATGGAAATTTGGTTTATAAATATCTAGAACAATGAAAGGAAAAAAAAATAGGCTGAATTCAAAATGGATGGAATATAAACATCAGCTATTACCTAAAAAAGTGGTTGTTTCCCCATAATATTCTATCTCCATGCCATAACTGAGTGGCAGAACATACCAGTGCACCATTTACACAGGACCTGAAAGAAAAAATACAGCTCCAATGAAATCCTGAAAATAAAAGATTGCAGAGTTGCTGTTTCTCCCATCTACTGACAGTCATTTGTATCTTACGGTAACAAACCAGCTAGGTTCTCATGAAAGGATCAATGGGAAAGTTTCTGATGTCTATTGTCAGAATTAGCACTTTTCTCCTCTGCCTTTGGCTGGTACAACTCTTCAGTAAATATACAGACAGGGTTGATTTTGGTTGCAAAGTTATCTTTAAATGCCTGGTTCTCAAACTGGGTCACTGCCTGTTTCTTATAAACTTTTAAAGTCCAAACTTAAATGTACGCAAATACTACTGATAGAGCTCTCCAAGATACAACTGAGTCAACACTGAGTTGTAAAACATGCTGTTAACATATTCGGCATTCAAGCGTAAGAAAAGATTCTTAGATCCAAGTTTTATTCTTTCAACAAATGGAGTCTCTATTATTAACAAGGGTCTATTTTTGTGAACATCTGGTATACTGCTGTATTTCTTTGTAGGTTTCTTTGTATTTAAGTTTCAATCACAAAATGGGAAAAATTGAGCTGTTGAACTTTTGCATGTGTGAGTCACAAAGCAGAGCATTTTATTTGAAAGGGGAAAAAACTTCAGTAAAATGAAAAAGGCTTTTCACAATGCAGTGTTCTCATTTCAGCTGTCTCTCTCATGTAAGTCAACACAAACATGTACCCATTTCATTTTAAACCAGATCTTTATTTTTTTCAATTCTGGTAAACAGAAATTCTGGTAGCTAAATTTCTGTTGATACTAGTATCTTAAGAACAGTTACTTAAGCGTTGCAGATCAGCCATGAGTAAAACAAAATATGTTTTTTCCATTGACATGTGCCCTTGTTCCTGCCAGTCAAAATGACTGATTTCCAGTACAGTAACTCTATCACCACAAGCCTGAATCCCATCTGTTTGAAATTTTGTACTGTAGGCTGCAGCAGAAAAATACAAATGCATTTTACTAAAGGAAGAATGAAAGAAATCAGATTTTTTATGTTTCTCTTAAACTTTAGTTTCTCATTCTGATACTAATTTGTACATTATTTAGATACTCAAATTTCAGACAAGCAGCATGACTATTAACTAGGACAAAGGTACTGCTTTATCACATGTTATTCGAGGTCAAGTGACAAAGACCCCTAAGGAGCCATAGTGCCACTGGAATGAAAAATTATTAAAACACAGAAATAGAAACAAAAGATGAAGTGTGCCTTTACACTGCATATTAACTAGACACAACAGTAATTAAGGATTTAGAAAAGAATTCAGATCTTTAAAGCACCTCTTCATCACAAAATATTGAACTTTACAAAAGAAACTACTCGTGAGGCACCATTCATCCTCTGCCATCAAGACACAGACTAGTATCCCATCACATAGGCCAGGACAGCCAGCAGCATCTCAGGGATCTCATTACTACCCAAGATACAGACAAGCAATGGCCCCTCAAGTCCTACCAACCACCTTCCTTAGAGGGCTTATTCCAAGCCAAACCACTGGTAGCCTGCTGCCCTGCAGAGTGGGTGCTCACATGTGCAGGGAAATCTTAGTTTTAATCGCCAAATTTCCCTCTAAGTATCTGTTTAAGTCAACTGTATTGAAAATACTCATTGATCAGAACATAAGACACTTCTGTCTGTGTAAGATAAAAATGCATGAAGTCATGTTCTGACAAAGAAAAGCAAATTTCCATTTCAATAGAAAGTGCTGCTGAACTTCCTTACCTTGCATTTTCTTTTGGTGTGAGTGTAACTTCTCCATCTAAAGCAATATCAATCTCACAGTGTTCTGGTTGGATTCCTATACCAAAGAGCTGTATATCCTGAGAGGTATCTGCACCAACTCTTGTATGATCCTAGAAAACAAGCTGTTACTAAGAGACGAGCAAGATACCATTGTTGACATAACTAAGAAAATATTAGCTGAAGTGCTGAGACTGCACAGTTTGTGTGTCTGTCAAGCAGAAATGGTGCCAAAGCAGATCTGAAGTCTGCAATAGTCACACACAAACTGTTGTTCTGCCCTGAACTTCATCTTCATACAGTTTTGGCTAAAGCAAAATAAAGCAGTTGACACAAATTCTGATTTAAAAGTATTCTTATACTATGCCTGCATGCATACATTAAACACAAAAAACAGAAGAAAACCAGTCATGTCACATTGGCATAATTAAGAGAACAGCACGGATAGTAAAACAAGGTGCAGAGTTCTCTGCTTTTCAGAAAACAGCTATACAGCAACTCAACTAAACATACGAATCTCTACATAATTCCAAGTCATATTTTAAGTTCTGCTGAAATAGTTTATTTTGTTAGTATTTGAGACATTGTGTTTTATTTGCTACTGTTCAAACACAGAAGCCTTCCTTCAGCTATCAATGCAGAAGAAGAAACTATAAAATTAGACAAAATAGTCTTTCATTTATTATTGACAAGCAGCTCAAATTTCCCTACAACTCTACTAGGTTTGTATTTGACATTTCTTCACTCTGGCATGAGAAATGCTAAACAGAATGGTATGAAAGCTAACGACACTGGGAAAATACATTTCTGCAAATTTTTAACAGTGCTTTTCTTAACCCCCTCATTCGTAAGCTTTCCTGCCATTGAAGACTATGTTATTCTTACTGATTACTACTGAACATCATCTCTTCATGATTAACTCCTTACATATTTAAAGCAATCTCCAGCTCCCAAACAAAAAGAAGCATCTACCATGAAGCTCCCTTGAAGTTCAGGCCAGAAGACCACTGGCCAGGTACATTCTGACTGGAAAAGCTAGAATTGATCTCAACACTGGCCCACGCTGAGCATTTCTCCCACTGTTGGAAATCAAGAGATCAACCAGGAAAACAGTGAAGCTGAACTGCAAAGGGAGAACAAAAGCCTAAACAGTAGGAGGAAGCCTATCCTATTTTGCTGCAGCAAAAGAAAAAAAATCTACAGCCCCTCTGAGTAAATTAGAGCTAGAAATTCAAATCAAGTGTCTTCCACTCTGTATAAATACCCTGTTCACATCCTTACCTTTAAATAGTAAACCAAAAGCTCATTGAGTGCAGGGTCTGCATTCAAGTTCACCAGATAACACTTGTCATCCCCAACCTTGATACCTGAAGACTCGAGGGAAATTCCCATGCTCTCCAGCTGTCTTTGCCTCTCCTGCAAGCACAAAAATAGGTTAATCTTGCCTGCTGCAATAGGTAGGGACAAGCACAGAGCAACTAAAGCTGAAGATGCACATGCTGGGTATGCATTCTGTGTATCACCACCAGACACTGCTCAGGTACCATAAGGTCAGTAGAATTTATTTTTACAAATCAACCATAAAAAGTTAGATGTAATCCTCAAACACCTGCCTCCCTAAAGTGGAGCTTACTTAAGTAGTCCTATTAAGTTTATTAGGCTTACCTACACAGCTGTGTTGAGTTTATTAAACCTACATGTAAGTAACACAATGTGGCTTTGAGTCTTTATGTTAGTAAAAAATGAAACTCAGTTCCAATTACTTCAAAGATAATCATAGTCATACATGATTTAGAAAATAGCATGCAACAGTTTAGGCTTATTCTTTTGCAGTTTTATTATTACTTCAGCTAAAGCACTTACTCGATCACGTGAGTCTTTTTTTTTTTTTTTTGCTACAGTTAGAGTGTTGGGTTTTTTGGTTTGGCTGGTTAGGTTTGGGTTTTCCTCTTGACCCCCCATTTTTTTTATAATTTATTTAAACACTGGTTGCAACAAAACATGCTTCTGAAATATTAGGACTAGAAAGGGAAACCAACACCACTTATTCTTCAAGCTATGGATGGAGGAAATGATGGAAAAGTACACTAGAATCCAGAAAGGTTTTTTTTTTATGTACAGAAATAATAATAAACAAACATTAGTGACTACATGTATACATTCTCCTTTTCTGGTTAGAAATCACCAAAAGCAAAAGCAACAAATACCACCCACAATTCTGATCCTTCTGCAATTCTTCACTTTCTCAGTCACTTCAAGGGAAACATATCCACGGTCCCACTGTGGTCTTATAAATAAATGAGCTGCCCAAACATATTTTGATGTTTTATTTTAAAATCAAATACTGGCTTTTATCAATGCTATCATGACACTGCTAGATTTATGCTAGTAAAATCTAGACTTTAAAAAAACCACCAACAAACAAACAAACCCACCCCAAAACCAGAAACAAAGGGAAAAGACAAAAATTCAGAGACATTTCAAATAGGTGGTGGGGAAAACAGCAAAGTTCACTAAAGCTCATGAAGTTCAGCTGAATAGTAGTATATGAGTATCTGGCTTTCCTCCTAAAAATTTCTGAAGTACCTGTGCAATTTCTTCTGTTTTCCTTAGCTTTTCTTCCCAGGTGACTGTCAGCTCTTTTATTAGTTTTTCCGATTCTTCCAATTTTTCCTTCAGTTCTGGTGCCTTCATGGCCTAAAATGTAGAAATTAGCAAAACCCTCAGCTACTCTTACCACTGCAACATCTGCTTGCACAAGGAAGCTGAACACAGCAACATAATACCAAATTCAACAAGTATAGATTTTTACTATGTCCCCAGGCTTTTCAAAGAAGAAGTTGAAGAAATAGGAAACTTGCAAAGGAGGAGGACAGAAACCACCTTTGTTGGGTCCAGATCCAAAACAGCTGAAGATTGACATAGCTCCAGAGCTAATGGAAAGAACAAAAATCTTTGGGCCTGGCCACTCAAACTTCACTGTCTGTATAAAAATATATGAGTATTTAAAAACTTTGATTCCTAGCTTTCTGAAGTTCTCTGCTCACATCTTTCTTCCAACAGTAGTTTCAAACACAAATTCCTCTAGACATTTAGCCCTCACTCTATCCTGGTTTTGTAAGTGTTCTTAGAGTTGCATTAAAGCTTTCAGACTGACCCTGTTGATTACCTTCAAAGGAAGGCATGTTCTGGAGCTAAAACGGGGTTCTCATTTCAAAACAGGAAACAAAAGCAAAGGGCTTGACTACATCCAGTGCCAAAGTAAAAACTGAACAGGCTAGCATACAACTCTATATAACTGTTTTTAACAAAAAGTAGAAGAGAAAACACTTAACGAAATAATTAGTAAGACTTTGGACACCTTCCTACTGACTGTATTCAGCTGCAGCCTGCCAACATAATTAACAACATGCTACAGTAATATTTTCCAAATTAAAATTAGGGCTTAGAACAGGGTTTTATTTATGAAACAAGTGAATGGCTCCTTTTCCTTAAAAAAAGATTTTCCCATTTCAGTCTATAAGGAAGTGTTCACATGAATAACATTATTCCTTAAATGATGGCGAAATTTAAACACCACACAAATTTACCCTCAAGCACAGTTCTATTCCTTTTCCATCACTATTTTGTGTCTTTTCTGAAAAGATCAAAAATATTTTCCAATCTGTTAAGTACCTAATTTGTTCAGATATCCTGGATACCAAATAAACTATTCTACCTGGATACTTTATTCTTCAAGTAGAAATACAAATCTAAGATAAGCACCAATCACACAGTGTCAAGTATTAAGGCAATGAAGCATATAGTTGATGGTTTTCAGTGTTGCATTTCTGACGATTTTTAATAGATTTTCACAAACATCAGAAAGAAATGTCCCCTGAATTTTGTTGTCCAACAAGGGATGTATGACTTTTCATACTTTTCCATCTGACATTACATATAGTCCACCAATGCAAAAAAAAAAAAAAATCTGCTAATAAGTGAGTCTCCACAATGAAGATGTTATCTAGCCCTTATCTGTGCTGCATCAATTATTGCTTGGCCTTAAGTTCCTCAAGAACTGAAAAAGGTCACCATCAGTACAATGTTGTCCTCATTTACAAGTTATTAAAGATAAGCATACATTATGTTGGATTCAGGAAAAAAAAGTTATTTTTTTTTTTTAAAAGGAAAGAAAGAAAAAAGAATGGGTGCAAGACTCTTCCTTTCCACATTTCATAGGAAAGTTAGTCTTCCACACAGAATGTGACATTTCCTTGAGAAACTAATTTTACATTGTACTGTGTATAAGGTTACCTCAGCTTGTGAGAGCTGTTCTTTCAGTTTTTCAACTTCTTCACGTAATTCTCTGATGACCCTAGCATTTGGATCTTCATTCACCACAGCATGATTAACTATCCTTTTGGCTCTGTCTGCATATCTCAGAGTTGAGAGTGTTTCTTCATAGTTGTCTGCTGCTGGACTAATTGTGGCTATCATGGCAGTTTGGCTGTTTCCTCCCAAGTTGTCCTGTAGTGCAGCCAAAGAAAGTTCAAGAGTTAAAAATTGTTCTGAGACTATACAGTGTCTTCACAAAGAGATTTAAAATACTCAATAAAGGGACTGAAAGTACTATTTAGGCACTGAAATATACTCCGGATATAAATTAATCTGTGTGTTCCATAAACATTTCCAGCCAACTCTACCCCCTCTGATTCCATTACAACTGAAAATAGCAAGTAGGAGTTTACATTGAATTAACACAAGATACACTTAGCTGTCCATATTACTTGGAATAACATAGCTATGAGAGCTCCTTCACTCATTGCTTTAAAAATAAAAACGGAAGTCCATGTGCACAAAGGCATACTACAACGATCCTCCAAATAAGTAAGTTGACATGGTGAACAGAAAATATAAGTTACCTTGAGAAGCCAAGTGAGTACAGAGTCTCTGTAAGGCACAAACTTGTTTTTCCCCTTTCCTGCTGCCTGGTCAGCAAGTGATGATATAACCAAGCCCAGTGTTGAAAGTGATCTATAAATGCAAAACAGCAGAACGGCTTTAACACATATTCCAAATGCAGATTTAATAAAACACAGAAAATAGAGATTGCTCTGCAGAACTTCACATCCAGTTTTTAAAATATCATAGAATAATTTAAATTGGAAATGACCACAAGAGATCAGCTAGCCCATTGCCCTGCTCCAAACAAGGCAGTTTGTTAAGCAGTTAGTATAGGCAAGACAGTATATAACTTTCTTTAAGGTTATATATTTGAAGGAAAAAAACTGGTATCAACAGTGTTTCATCATAGGTGGTACTAAGATCATATTTCATAAAGACTGAGACTATGTTGAAATATTTAGAATAATTTGAAACGTGTAAAAGAGACTGCTTCAGTATATGAAAAATCACTGCCCTTGATTAGACATTTACCTTTTCTCAGAGGATAAAAATCTTTCTGATTTGGACACAGTCTCACGACAGTTACATGTCAGTGTTGGCAGCACAGCAAGAATGCCTGTCTCTGGGAATAGTGTTTTAGAATGCTGACTCACATGCCAACTAAAACCAAACAATTCTCCAGCCATAAGGAGGCATCCTCAGAATAAATCCAACTGTGGCCCAGGAGTACTCATCTGCCTGGTGAAGCAGTGACCAGCCACAGAAGGCTTCTGATCAGAAGAAGCAGATTAGGACCATTATAACCCAACCCATTTGTCAATTGCTTAGCAGACAGCTGAATCCCAAACAACACTCTAGAACCATGAAGAAAATAGCCAACTCATGCATTTTGTGTACAGCTTCCACCAACAAGGGTAACTGTGCCAGCAATCCATTCAAAGCATATGTGTGCTATATTATGCAATTCTTATACAACTCTGTGTAAATGCTAAGTGACATCGGGGCTCTTGGGGTGAGTATGTTCAAGATAATGAGCTTGTTGAGGAGCCTGAGAACACTAAACAGATGCCTAAAGGAGACATCGCTGAAGCCCAAGAGAATTCTGGGTCTGTCACACTCCTGCTCAAATATCCAGCTACTCTCTTTAAGTACCAAGGAAAAAGCTTCAGCAGCATTGCAATTAGATAGTCAAATAAATCTTTAATTGTACCGTTCCACTCCACCCTCTTGTGCTTTCTTTTCAAAGAAGTAACAGTATTTTGGTTTAAAGGTAGCATTTGCACATATTTATAACAGAGCCTCAGTGCTGCTTGAAACTGCCACTGGTTCAGAAACAGCACTTGGAAAATGACAAAAATGTTGCAGAAGAGTATTTTAAGGAAAATATCCAAGGGTAAGTTAACAAGAACCATTACATATACCACAAAAGGTATCCTATATTGCATATGAAGATAGCACAGACCTGGGAGCAAAATTAAAAGAAATTTAAGGAAAGGCTAGGTAATCTGAACTCTCAAAAGAGCATTCTATTTTGTAAATTTGCCTATAGGATAACTTTCTGATTCACCTCTGAAAAATTCATAGCAAAAATAGAAACTTAAGTTTAGTTTCATGGCCTAAAGAAAAGCCTAATAACCTCTGAATGTTTGTGAGAGGAGGATAGAAAAATGAGAACTAGTTCTTGCCTCCACCCTCTGATCTCCACAGAGCAAGATGACAGCATGCTAAACACGCAAGAGCAAACAGTGGGATGCTCCATGCTGCTCTATAGCAACCTCCTCCAGCACAACTGAAAAGCACCACCAGCATACTCCCAATGGAGCATAAAACTAAAAAACTACCCTAGACTACTTTCCTCTGATTCCTCTTTCTCTCTTTAAATGAGGAGAAATGTGAAAACCAAAACCAAACTCTGAGGGAGGGGAAAGAAGTGGACAGTTAGAAGGGAAGTAGGAAGAACAGGGATTAAAAAAGATCTGTGTTTGAAAACTATTTCCCAACTGGGCTGCAAGACCAATTTGAGTGATGGGAACTGTTAAGGTACAGTTGAGTTGAGTTGAGTAAAGTACAGTTGAGTTAAGGTACAGTTTGTTAAAATGGGATTTAAAAATGTTAAAATTATAAAATTATAAAATTACTGCTCCTTATAAATACTGATCTTATGTAGTTTGCTTGAGATTTCATAATACAAAGCTGTTTAAAGACTTTAAGGGAAGCAGCAAAAGGAATGGCTGCCCAACAAAATAATTACAGGACTCATCAGCTGCTTTGCTTCATGCTGAATGATGCATCAGAGATCTGTCATTACTCTGATCCTATCTCACGGTACTTATATAATGAATCAACCAGAAGTCCTAAGCCCACAGCACACAGCAGACTGAGTCAGTCCAGAAGAAGCAGAGTGGACTTGCTGCAAGATTACAGAAAAGCACCATTTCTGCACACTGTCTGTTCTCCTTGTCCCTGTTCCTCAGGCACGACCAGGCTGTCCTTGCCAGTGGGTAGTGGGAAGCTTGCACACTCACACCACAGGCCTGAGCCAGCAGCATTCAAAAGGAAGCGGCACTTGCCTATCACAGGGAAACAACTCTGTCCCTAAGTGATACTCATTCAAGCTACTTCTGTACAATTTAGAACCAAATACTTCAATGAGCAGAACCCACTTTTCTATTAGTTAACTCTGAATACTAAAACCCTCCCTCAAATCAGCTTGGAGCCAGACCTGTCCCAACCCATTCCTTGCCCCTGCCTACATCTTCTTTTCGCATTGTAAAGTTAAAATGACAACAGCTATGATTTTACAAATCAGAGGTAAAATTGCAGACTGCTCACAGAGGTTTTTTTTGGTAGCCACTAATTGACAGATTGTTTATTCTGCTTCCTCCTACTACTGTGTTCTAGAAGTTCTTTGACTACACCACAAAGAGTTGTTAAGCACCTCCTTTTCTACACTGGGTATGGGAACTAGCACATCTTGAGGAGGAACAAGCACATCCAGCTTTCCCATGAGGTATGGCAAATCTCCGAAAAACCTCCTTTACCAAAGTAACTCTGCATCACCTCTGAGAAAAGAAGTCCTCTCTATTACAACTTGAGGAAGATGCTGACACTAAATGACACAACTCTCAGTTGCTTCAGTAAGTGGGAGAGCAGACGCCCTCTGCAACATGCTGTCCCCAAGACAGGAAAGATTGTTTTCAACAGGAAAAGTTGTGGGACCAAGGTGACATCTAGCCACAGCTCTAGCCACTTTTCATCAGAAACAAACGGTACGGACACTAAATAAACAGGCACATTATTTCCACATTCTTCTTCAAGGCAATAAAACATAAAACAAGCAGCAAGTTTACTTGCCAGCAACTCCATTTTTTATCTCATTAAACGTAACACCTGGCACGATATATGTTACTGAGGTGTTTAACAAAAGAAATATAATAAGAAAAGGAGCTGACATATTAAGGTATATGGTTTAAATATACTCTATCACTCCAGAAAAAATTATTACCTTTCCCCGATGAGTAAGTTGCATCGCACCCTAAAGATGACTGCACACAATGTTCTCCAAAGAACTAGTCTGACTAAACATGTACATCTATTTTTAGGCTTAAAAAAGTCAGACTTCATTAAAGCTCCAATAGCAAAACTCTAACAGAAGACACCAAGCACAGCACTTAGAATTCTCTTTTGCCTATTAGTTCCAAAACAGAATTCAAATACAGCATGTTAAATAAATGGACTAAGTATTACAGACTTCTATCATATAAGAATTTAATTGAATAGAAAATGTGGAGCTGCCCAGTTTTCTTTTTAAAATACCTTTTACATAAATGTTTGGTGCTTTTATCTGAAGTTCTGTATTGTCAGAGATTCAGCACAGGCAAAACAACCTCTTCTATTGCACTGATACCATACAAGTTTAACACTGAATAAATATCCTAAAAGAAAAGAAAAATTGAAGTCTTTCTGTATCTATAGTTATATTTGCGATTTGTTAATAGCTGTTGGGAGAGGTGGCATTTAAATTCTTTCCCAAAAATTAGAAAGAAACATTTAATTTCACCTTTGTTTATGCAAAATACAAATACCGTTTCTAGTAAATCCAATCTGAATTTAACTACCTGTGGGGTAAGGTTATGGTATCTGCCATTAGGCAAAGGCAGCCACATAATTTTGTTTCATAAGAACTATGCCAATATGGGTACCAGTATGATGCATTAGACACAAAGAAGATTAGAAAGTAAGCTAGAAAGAGAAAACAAGCACAAATTAGCAAGAGGTAAACTTGAATCATTGTAAGTATGTGTGCTGCTCATACAGGCGTTGTGCTGTCACTGTTAACATAAAATAGCAAAACATTTTGTAACATTTTGAAATAAATTGAAAAAGCAGTAACTTTTAATGTAATGTAACAGTTAAACTTTTTCTTTCCCAAAATATTAGTATATCTACGACAGCAGTAATAGTGTTCTAGATTCTTGCTTTTGGGCAATAACACAGTAATTATGACTAAAAATGTGGTTTGAAACTTGCCGTTGCTTGAGCACAAATGCCCAAGGCAATGCTAAACCCACACAGCTTCATTCTGATCCGATTTTCTCAAACTGTGCATTATACCCTTACATATTTTAATTCATGTTGGAACAAAGCCATTCAACTCTGCAATTTTGCATTCTTCCTTGAGCAGATGATGAGACAAACACATGAGCCTGGGGACAGGGTGTATAAATTAATCACAAAAGGTATATGCTTAATTAAAGAGCACTGCTGTCACTTTTTCCAGATAAAATTCATATAGCTCTCATCTGAGTCAAGTATGAATCAGGATCCCTACGCCAATGTCAGGAAACACATGCTGCTCAGCACAGAGCAGCTGAAAGAGCCATATTGAACTGCTTCTGACGAAGCTCATTTGAGCTGACTTGCAACAAACACACCAAGAAGCAGCCAGGGAACCAGCAGTGACTCCTTCAAGATTAAGGTTCGCAGCCTGTGTATGCGGATGTCTTACTTGTTTATGTTGCTGCCTTCCTTCAAGCGCTCTCCTGCAGCTCCCGTTTTGGACACTCTCTCGCTCCCAGCCAGATCCACCAGGCTGACCTTGCTGACCTTCTCTCCAGAATTCTGCACAGATGGGACATGGGAGAAAAACAGCTAAGAAACACCATCATGAAGCACCAACATGCCTGACACTGGCACCATGAAACACTGTTCTTCATAATAATGTGGGTTAAAGAATCACATTTGAGACATGAGATAAGAAGGCATTGTCAGAGATCTTACAGATCTTTAAAAGTCACCCATATATTTTCTAGCAAAGGCCTAAAGCACCAAGGAACCAGGATCAGCCACGTGGTAACATCAATAACCTTATGGTAGAGTAGGCCATTAAAATACGTTAACTCAAGCAACAGTTAAGATCTAAGAAGGTTTCATGGTGTCAACATAACCTTAAAAAATGATCCAACCGTTTATCTGGTGTGCTTCCTCACCCTTCCAGGGTTCTCTCAGTCTTCATTACTGGACTCCATGGCATCAAAAGACAAAACACAGTTGAACAGATAATGAATGTGGAAGAGAAAGGAAGAAGAATCCACCACAACTTCATAAATTAATCAACAGAAATACTTACACCAGAATGCAGGTCATAGAGTGTCTGAGTCACTATAATATTGAACACAGCATGAGAGCGGCTGCTTTCTTCATTCATGTTGGTTGCAGCAACTGTTCGTGATTTGTTTCCCTCTGACATCAGTGACTCAATATCCTAGAGCAAAAAGAGTAAAAAGGGATGCTAGGATAAAAGCAAAGTATTGTGCTTGCTAAACAAAATACCCATCTAGATGGAAGGTTGTGTGGGAGAGAGGAAGAAGGGAAGGTAGAAGTAATGAGAAAATTCTTTGCACATTTTGAGATGTATTGCTACAGAGGTATATAAGTCCACAGAACAATGTCAAATCATATCTCTGTTTTAAGTGCTGCACTTAAAAGCCCAGCAACTACAGTCAGCTCCCCTTTTCCATATCTGCTGCTGAAATATGTTGGTGACATCCACATTACAAATCATGCTGTTTAATGCCAGGAATCAGGCCAGCACAGATTCACTTACACAAGTGAACACAGGGCATCTCTTTACTGACCTGCACTAATGCTATCTTCACGTAATTGGCTCAAAACGTTACCGCACTTCAACCTGTACCTTCCCGCATGTGCAAGACAAAGATGACTATGCAGAGCCTGATACATGTGCTTGCTGAGTATTCCAAAACTGTTTCAGAAGTCAACAGAAAAAACCTAAGCATGAACAACAAGTACTAGAATTTGCACAAAGGAGGTGGGCTTTCAAAGTAAGCAATTCACCATAAAAGCTGCAAAAGCAGTTTTTGTAACTGTGTAATACGCAGAGATGATGCAGAAAAAGAAAAAAAACCCCAAACATAAAAAGGTAAACACTACACAAAGAATTAACATTTTTTAAAAAGCACTTCCAAATCAGATTTCCAAATCGGTTTCCTTATAAAAAGAAAGTCCTACACAATTCATAAAACTGTATTGCTTTAATTATTCCCATTGTACCTGCAGTGGTTCATTGGCTTTCACAATACTAATATATTTGAATATCTTTTGGTAAATCAAGTCGGCTTAGATGCTGCTGTGATTTAAGTTATGAATTACCTATATACACACACCTACATAAAGCAGAATGTAGTATTCAAGAACAAAGTCAAATTCATGCTGGAAGACTAATATCCTTATTTTAGAATCTTCATATTTTCTGTATCAAGCAAATACTGTGTTCATGGCATATACTACATGCAGTGAAACTGCAAATTAATGAGATACCACTACTGTATTTGTAACATAAGGGCAAACCCAGCGCTTCCACATGAAATAAATATTCCCAAATAATTAGAGAAGATCTTTGCAATGGCCAGAGACCATAATCACTCAAGAACCAAAATATCTGGATAGACATTAGTTTACCTCTTCTGAGACTCCTACTGCTCATGTACATAGGTGTTATTTATAAACTTGTCCCTGGTTTAGAATTACCTCAAAGTTTGTAACAGCCAGCTGAGACAGGCCATCGACATATGGACCCAACACCTTGTGCTCTCGAACCTTGAGGGACTGCCGACTCCTGTGGAATAATGTACACCTCAGGCACAATCTACTAATCAGCATGGATATCCAAAAATTGCCCTAATATGAAATAAGTACCTTTTAATAAGCAGAAGTCAATTTATGTCTTTTTTAATTGTAACAAGACAAAGAAAGTATTCCAGAATTTGTAACTCAGACAATAAAGACTCAAACCAATCGAATCAGTTTCGATCTATATACATTGATTATTTTTAATGCATCTTCCCACCTCAGTATTTGTGGCTGGAACAAAACCTGAAATGCCTTAATTGGCAGAAAGAATGTTGAGCCAAAAAAAAAAAAAAAAAGAAACTAAAAATCCTCCCCCAGCAACTTGGTAAACTTCCGTTCTTCTCACATTTTCTATACTTTATTGACACATACCAAGTAAGTCATACATCACACATACATCAATGCTCAGCTGAACAAGTCTTGTCAAACTACTTCCTGTATACACATCTCCAAGCTGGAGTGCCTAACCACTATTCTGTGTAGACAAAATGGAAGAAATAATTCTGAAGGTGTCACCTTTCCACATTCAAAAAAGTTCAATATCTAAACCATAGGGACCAAGCTGTAAATAATCTTGAAATTTCTTCTAGCTGATGAAAATTCCTTCACAAATACTGCCTGGATCAGCCAGCAAAAATACTCCAGAATTTACTTGTATGTGGTCTTGCTTTCTGGTAGTAAAGTACTTCATACAGTATTTGTATGCATCAGTAAGATAGTATCCCAATGTTTAAATTAATCACACCAGTTACTATTTCATATACAAGTTTCACATGACTATTCTCTTCTTTCTAGTGTTTGATATCTAATCCTCTCTAAAGAAGTCATATAAATATACATTCTGAAAAAACCTTCTCAGTGACTTCCAAAACCATTTCCTATCTTTAAGTTTAGACAAAAATACAGAAGGCTGTGGGGGAAAGTGAAGCTACTCACCCTTTTGGGTCAAGCAGATCTCTGACTTTCTCATTGTAGATTTCCATATAGGACACTTCAACTTTAAAAGTATGAGATTCATTTTCTTCTGTAGAGATTCTCTGAAATAAAGCACAACAGAGCCGTGGGATCAAACCCAACTGCTCTGCATTGCCCATCATGGAAAAGGATTTTCCTGAACCTAAAAGAAAAAAAAGGAGAAGAAAATGCTTTAGAATATAATCTCTTAATTACTCATTCATTCAAGAACCACATTTTAATTCTCTTTTTATTGCTCCAGGAGCATGTATCAGAACAACACGACATGCTATTCCAGATGGGCAGCTTATTCCTTGGACAAGGTAGAGGTAAACAAAAAGGCAAATTATCCTGAAGGTTTCTTTCAGTAGGGACATTACTTGGGCCCCTTGGAATACACTTAAACACTAGAAACGGAATAAGTCTCCAGTAGGGACTACTCCAGGCTTTGAAAGAGGCCCAAACAGGTAGCAACCAGGATCATACTGACAGAGCTGCTTTTAAGAATTCACTTGTCACTGTTTGTACTAGACATATATGAAATACCATGACATTTCAAAATACAATTTTTAACTGTTATCTACCTTAATATTTATGTTTTGTTGTTCTCACGTCCCACGTGCACAAAGTGTTCTCCCCCTTTAGGGCACTCACCTGTCTGTCCATAGGCAAAAATACAAGCATTATATCCCTGAAAGGCCTTTTCCAGAATTCCTTCTCCAAGGCACTTGAACACCACTTCTTGACCTAGAAGATAATTGGGTTTATTTTAAATTGTATAACATACAAAAATTGACTGAAAACAAGAATAAAAAAGGTTTGCACTTTTATTTTTTATGATTAAGAGCACTGATGGAAACACACTATTCATGTACAATTGAGTGATAAGATCAAAACTGTTGCTACCCGTGTTTAAATATATTGCTGATTATCTTGTAAAGTGAACAGTTCTTCAAAAGGTGTGATAGAACTTGAATACTTAGAAAATAACACAGATGTCTAAATTTATTATTTCAGTTTCTAACTAAATTTATTAGTTTCTGCAACTAATATGAATTATTTAATCACAGACTCTACCCAAAAGAGTCCTGTAAGAAAATTTCCATGAAACCCATTGGTGAACTGGTACATTAGGAGCACATAGAACAAGTAGTTCTCTTGAAACTGACCTCAAGTTTCAGCACAAGCCATTACGATTGCCCCTGTGGCAAGGTGATGTTGGAACTAAGATAAAAGCATTCCAATGACACTCAGGAAGAAATTGTGTATTAGGAAGCTGTGAGACTTCAACAGAGCTGTTTCAGGACATATTCTGCCAAATCCATAATTTGAAACATCAGCTGCAGAATTCGATAGTCTGAAAATTGTCTCCCTGAGCCAGGCAGATTTTAGATGCACTTCAATCTTTCAGATATAGAAGATGAAAACAGTCATATTGTTTGTTTGTTTTTCTAACAGGAAAGCCCAGAATTTGTACACCACAAAGAGGGTTAATGCATTGTCTGCTTTGAGTTCTGATCAGACAATTACACCAGCTGTGTGTACACCCAAAACAAGGAGAGCTGAGCTAAGGACAGTATTTGTTTACCTTCAAGTGTATGGTTTTAAACTTAGAATCACTGCCTGGTGGCTTTCTGAACATCTGTGATCAGCTGCCTCTCTCATCTTGGTATGGGAGTTTCAGCAATCGTCAGTTGGGAGAAATTATTTCTTACTGTGGATGCAGCAGTGACTTCTCTACTCTCAAAATGGTATATACTAGCATAAACCTTGCTATACAATTATTTATGAGAACATCTACATTCCATAGCCCAGAGAATTCCTGCAGAATCACCTCTGGAATGACTGCAGAATGTTTTAGAGGTGTGTAAATAGGACATTTTCCTTTCATTATAATCTAATTTCTTTTCTCCTATAAAGAAAAAACTAGTGCAGCGATGCACTATGAAATGGTCTTTGTGTATCTTTCTAGCTGAATTTTGAAAATTCCAAAGTGTCACTGGACTTGCATTAACACACTTCAGAAAAGCTGAATATAGGAACTAAAATCAGAAGAAAATCTGTATTCTAGAGTAACTCCATTTCCTTCATGATGCGCAGTCAGTCACTTCTCCTTCAACTAGGGGTCATTTGGTCATTTTATAATATTTATGCTGAGAGAGCACTATTCAACAACCTGGAAACAGAGAATGTTCAACTACTGATGAACGAACTATATCAGCAGAAGATTTTAATAAGGATGTAGAATAAACAAAAATTTGCTTTGTAACCAGCTCCTGAGGGAACCACTTACTATCTTGCTGAGCAAGAACACAAAATCAAGCAAAGACTGAAGCTGAGTACAAATATTAAAAGAAAAATAAAGTATATATACACTACATGGTCATTGTGAGTGGAAGACAAAATCATTTATCAGAAGAGGAAAGAACTTTTATCACTCACTTCTGACAAGTAATAAACCAGCAACCTCCCTCGTATTTCCTAAGGAAAAAAAAGCAAATACCAAAGTGCTTTAAAACTGTGCATGGTCATAGCGACCACAGGATGACCTACAGATTCCTTTACTAAGTATCAGGGAAGGAATAAACTTTAAATCTCACCAGCAAAGCTAGGTTTATTTTTCAGGAGATACTTAATTTTCAAACTGTCATCACAAACAGAAAATCAATGAGACACTGATATATAACTCTAAAATGATATTTTTATTACATATTTGAAGAGCTCAGCAATACCAACATAGACAAATGGGTCATTAAACAGTGTTGTTTATAGTAACCAGTCAAATGATCATGGGATAAAATAAGATTTGGTTTTAAGTGCACTCATAGCAAAGAGCACAAAATACTGAACTTCAAGTATGGATATTTTATTAACTTGCAAATGCAGGGCACTGAGAGTAGAAGTATATCATCCATTATATTTTGCTATTTTTCATTAAGAAATCACACTGCTTCCCCCATGAATTTTATTAGTGGGTTTGCAAACTGATTACAAATTCTGTATCATACAGAATTATGTCCATATGCGTTTACAGTTGAAAGAAATAATACCGATCCAGTGGCAACACTGCTGCATTTCTGTTTTGCTAAATAAATCTATACTGCCTGCAATTCATACTTTTTCTTATTTACATGACTTTTCTGCCACAGATACCTAGCATTTAAAGAAGTAAGCAGGGGTTTTAACTTATGACTTAATTTTCAGTAAATGGGAAAAATTTAAAAGAAAAAAGATTGCCTTACAGGAGGATTTCCCCTACACTAACCTTTACTGTCTTTAAGAAGGGAATTCCCAATCTTCCAGGTGGCTAAGAAAATTTAGCATGTTAGAGAGGCAACCAAAGGCCAGAGACATCCATCCCTTCTCCCACCTTCTGCTCAGAGCATGGGCAAGCTCAGGACAGCATGCCCAAGGCTGCCAGGGAGCCCAGGGAGCACAAATGAGCTGCCAGCTCTCACAAGTCAGGATCTCCCCTCCGCCCATCCTTTAGAGGAAAGGGAAGCAAAGTCCAGTGAATTTTTCTTGCAGACTAGGAACAGCTTCAACGTCAAGTCAAAACTACTAATAGATAAGACACTTGTGCCTGCCCAAAATCCACAAGTCACTATCTCTTGTGAGGGTAGAAGGGTAGAGTTCTTTAAGCCAATTGCCTGGTTTGCTTCCTTTTAAAAAGGAAAGTGCTGCAGTCATACTTTCTGCACACATATTTCCTATAAAATTACAGTTTAGTTCCAAGTCAGGTGCACGGCCTTTCAGGAGCCTGTGGAAACACAAGAGCTGAGATTTCAGGCCAAACATGATGCAGGTTAGGGAGTTTATGCAAAATCCACGGCAAGTCAATACAGCATGGGGTCCTAGGAATGGACCTGCCTAAGTGCTGCAGTAGTTACTCATGCCATCTCTTGAATCTTTCCCAAACTGAAGGGTTTCTTTTCTTCCTTTTAAAAATCCACTTCATTGCAGACTTCAATAGGCTCTTACTGTTGTCCAGGCTTGTAAAAAGAATCCTTTGTTCTCATCTCTGAGAATTTCTCAATATCCTCCTCTTCACCAAAATGCCAAGTAGCTATTTATCTCTGTGAGCTTTTCAAGGCAAGCAGGTGTGTCCTTTACCCATGAACTGACTCCTGACCCATTCAAGCAATGAACAAATAGTAATAAGCTATTTTGCTTACTCTCAAAACACCTCTACTGCAGCCTATAGACAAAGCCCATCCCTCTTCCAGATCAAGGCAAACTCATTCTGTCCTACAACCAAATTCCCCTCCCCCTCAAAAACTACTTTATTGACTCCTTTTTCACCCCTTCCCAATGAGAGATCCATATTTTCACCAAACACCTATGTCTTTCAGAAAAAAATAATCAGAAAAAAGGTGCAGGAGCTAGCATGTGATGATCAGCACAAACCATTCCTTTCTTGGAATGACACAGACACAAACTGTTCAGAAATGCACAGCATCAATATTCGGTGTAAAAAGCAACCAAACAAAAACAAACAAAAAGCCCCCCACACTGAAAGAGTATAGGCTTAGATTAAATATATGGAAAAACTTCTTTACTGTGACGGTGACGAGGTACTGGCACAGGTGGTCCAGAGAAGCTGTGGAGGCCCCATCCCTGGAAGTGTTCCAGGACAGGCTGGATGGGGTTGTCTCTAACACAAGATATCAAGTTGCTAAAGAGCCCCCTTATCTTGGGGGGGGGGGGGCAGAAATTAGAGCACCAGTTCCACAAAGGCTTGTAAAGAGTTTACTTCTCTTCTCTACTCTAGACTCCCTGCTGTCTTTATGAGATATAGTGCTGCAAGGACAGTTGCAAAGATGCCCTCTCATCACCTGAAGGTTACCTGCACTATTTCTGTTCGTGATACCACTGGATCATTTAGAATTTAAGACTGCAGTTTCCATTTCAACAGGAAAAAAAATTGCTAAAAAAGCAATTCTGCTGCCAACAGCAACAATACCAATGTTTTCAAGTGCTGGAAAGATAAGGTAGGTACTTCCCGAACATGAGTACAGAAAGAAAATTAGTACCAAAAAAAAAAAAAAAGCTTTATGTTCAGTCAAATAAGTCGAAGATCTCTCACAAAAGAATGATGGCTAGTACCATTTCAGGGTCAGCCCTACACCTCCAGAGCCTGGGAATTGTTTTCAATTACCCATGCAATTAAGTTTATCCAAACAGGAATCTTGCTCTTGAGCAAACAATATTAGTAAGTGCTGAGAGTAGCACAGATTGATCAATAAAATGAGAAATAGTCAGTCTGATCATGTGTGATAGTTTTAAAGATCCTGTAACAGACGTATATTTCCAGGAGTGGACAAACTTTGGGTTTGTGGCCATTAAAAAATAACAGCAAGGAACAGTTATCCACGTATGTTGGCTGTGGTGCACACCATTCTGTGCGTTCTCATGACACACCTGTCAATCAGCTAAACCTTTAATAAAGTGTGATATAGACAACTATTTATCCATTCAACATAATGCAAGATGAGCACATTCGGTTTTGCAAAGAGACCAACAACTGACAGGGTAGCCTACTACTTGTTAAACCTTTCACTGTATCATCTTCCACTGTATTTCTGTGATACAGGTAAGAGGGTTTTTCAAGGAACTAAATTTTTCGCACATGCCTTTTCTAAGAATTTTACTTTAGCCTAAAGCTCATAAACAACTTACATTTTCAAGCAGTCTGGACTTAGCTTTCAAGTTTTACGTGTTTCCTTTTAATTGTGCAACTCATCCCTGCTCTTGGCAATGATATTAAACTTACACATCCATAGAGAGCTGCTTTGGGCAGGGAGTGTTTAATGCATCTAGCTTCCAGATCAGCATTCCTTTTGTAGTTCAGCATCCATGAGATACCAGTTTACCTTCAAAAGTCAGGTGGTCAGATGGCTCGTTTAGACTCTTAAGATTGTGCCAAAGACTGTTACAGCATTAACAGTCTCTGGACGTAAGACAAGATGGTTATTTGCAAGATGCCTAGAACAATGGAAGTTTATTCCATGAGGCAAAGAAATTATCAGAAATCCCAACCAAATCCAGTGACCATAATTTTTTTTTTTGTTAACAAATACACACACTGAGGCCAAGCCGTGAAAACAGACTCAAGGAGCATTAATATTAACAATATATAAAACCAGAAATATTGCTATATCAGCATTTGGGTTTTGGATCTAAACCAAGAAATGCTGCTGTTGTATAGGATAGCATCAGCTCATGCCCAAGCAAGTGAACAACCCAGTAACTTAGGCCTGAAACACTTTGGGTTTGGTTTTTAATTACTTTTATTTTGATAGTGTATCAAATTCACTATGTTTTAGAACACAAGGGCTGGCAGTCAAGGCCATACAACAAACACAAGAACAACAAAATCAGTGAAACCATTGTTTTTTGTAGGCAAGTCTTTAAGCTCACATTCTTAGCATATTTCTGAAAAGGAAGAAGAAAAACCACCACCAAAGCCTCCCACACAGCCTTCCACCAAGGAAAAAACTCCAGCAAAACACGCCCCCCTTCCCCCTACAACAAAGCAAGGAAAAAACCCGAAGTCAAAAAACAGTTTTGGTTTTCTTTTTTCCCAGGCAAGAATATTAACTGGAATAGGCAAAAAACCACCTCATAACTTACTAGCCAGTAATAAAAAGGAAGATATGCAAGGCACCATTTTCTAGAAACCAGTCCAACAAGAGGTCAGTCTACACACAGAAAATAAAACTTCATTTCTTAGATTAGACAAATTCACTTACAACTTCTGAAACACACTAGAGAGATCTAGCTTTGACTCAAATGAAAAATAAACAGATCTAGAACCCCACTGAATTCACCTGGAGAAGTGTTAAACTAAGACAAAAACAAGTTTAACTGGTTAGGAGTGTTTCTCGGGTCTGTCCCATCTCTGCTGTGGGTCAGTGACAAGGGGTACCCAACAGGTGTAGCTCCCACAGGCACACAGGGCCAACATATGGGTGCACACCATCACCCCCTTCTTTTTAAAGGAAACAGGGGTGTGCAGGCACATAAGAAGGTGCTGTGGGTTCCAGTGGCTCTCCCAGCCTGAGCTACAAATACTGTGCAGTCCATCTGTTCAGTGCAAACACAGCTCTTGAAGGCTGGACAAGTGAAAAACTTTTTTTCCTGAAGAAGCCTCTCTTTGCTCAGGCAATTAAGAAGTATAGTGCAGTCCTTAGGATCTGAGATTTCATACCAGAGCCTACAGTAGTCAGAGATATATTTTTAATACACATATATGACAGTTCATTTATGAGATCACTGATCTTAAACTTTGATGTAATGAATGCTATAATTTTTCAAGACTTCTTATGGGCCACAAAATTTCATAATATGAATATCTAAACTGAATGCTTGGGGTTTTTTCCTTTGCATGGACCAGAACCTTGAAATTCCAGCGCTCAGAACTCTCTCTACCAAACAAGGCCTCTTATAAAATATGAATATACTAATAGACAAATCCAGTTATGAGAAATCTGCTAGGATTACTATCTTACGTGGATTATCCAGCCTTTGGGAGGAAGGAGTCACAAAGCTGATCACTCAAAACACATTAGGGTTCTGAACAGTCAGACTATGAATCACTTGAAAGACCTGAGACAATCACACTGTCTGAGGAGAATATGCTCTATTCCCCTCTCATGCAGAGAGATGCAGAGCACTGAAAACTGCAGATTCATCACTAGCATCAGTCAGAAGTAATTGCTGATGCAGAAATTAAATTGTAAGTGACAGAAACTACAAAAGGCATCTCCAGATGATTAAAAAAAAAGAAAGTTATAGCTTAGATGTAAAAGCATCCCTCCTGAACAGTGTCTCGGGCACCTTAAAGCTTGCATTCCTTCTCAGCTAGTACCCAGATGACTCAATGTAAAAATTTTAAGTCTGCCTCTGTGAAGAAGTCACTTGAGCATCACAGTGCAAAATGCAAAAAACCCAAAACAAACCCCAAACCAACTTCACAAAACAAGGGCCCAAAACTCCCATATGTTCTCAAATCATTTACACTGTCCAATGTATAGAAATTAGTTCACCTGCATATTTTGTGGTGTTTGATTCATCCATGGACCAGAAGCAGTGATCAAAGGCAAACACCTGTAGAAGCACATAAAAAGACAAATTAGGAATGTTGGCTACAAGACTTTTGTTTTAAAGCGGTACATATCCATGACAGTGTAATTGCAGTTGGGCTCTACTATTTCTGCAGATGCTAAATCAAACTGTAAAAAGGCATAATCAGGAGAAATACTTCTGTGTAATCATGAGAGTTACACAGCTCAATACTTCTTTTCTGTCTGTATGAAACACTATAGAGAATACTCCTTACTCTATCCCCTAATACATATTACAAAACACAGACAAAACCTAACAATTAACTCCACTCTTCTCCAGGCACTGACAGTGAAAATGTTTCTGTTAACAGTAACAAATCAGCAGCACAAGGACTCAATATACAAAATTTGATGAGATGACTATTTAGCAGACATCAGCACAATACACACAAAATTTTTACCATGGGATGCACTTCTGATACTCAGTGAAGAGCATTACTACCCTCAAGCCTTAAGGAGCAAATAAATAGTATTAGATTATCCGTCTAAACAAAGAGTATAGTACTGCATCTCAGTAGAGGAAGCTCAGAAACTACAAATAGAAGATGTAGCTCTGTTAGGGAAACAAGCTATCAGAGCCTGCTCTAATGAAAAGACTTAATATCACTTCAGTCAAGAGATACAGTGAGGTAGAAATTGAAAGAGATTCAATATTGTGCTCAGAGGGCTTGCAAACCTGGAACAGTGTCCTGTAAAACCACTTAACACACTGAGATTTGATCCAAGTTTATTTTCCTGCATAGTCCAGAACATCATGACAGACATTTAACTGTTTTTTACAGGCTTAGGCTGCTACAAACACACCTTAAGCTGCAGTGTATTTTCCACATTTTGCCATGATAAACTGGCTGTGGATGAGTTAACAATATGGATTCTGGTTTTGTTATTTGGTTTGGGCTTTTTGGAAGTAAGCACAAGAAGTGGGGAAAAATCTCAAACCACCTTTTCAGTAAAACTTTGCCTGTGTCAAGATTTTCTTTGCCTGGCCATCCAACAGGTGATCTCCTTTGTGAGACAAACCATACATGTCAGTGTAGAGCAAGAGCCACAGGCTCTGTTAGCAGAAACAAATGCAAATTCCCTAGAGACAAATCCTGAGGTGAGGAAGAAGATGGATCATTTTCGTTTGGCTTTTGGGGACAAAGAATATCTTGAAGTCCCAGCTATTCAGAGCTACTACACAACATAATCTACAGATAAGTTCCAATCTAACCCTTCCCAAAACGTCTATTGCTGCAAATATTACAGAAGGTAACATCAGATTAGCACAACAATCTCACCTCCTTCCCTTTCCTCCAGCTTAATGCAAAACACATCAAATGGCCTGAGAGAAGACTTAAAACTGAGACAACACTTAGTCTGTAAGAGTGAAGCGTTCTGGAATTCCCTTCTGAAGAAAAACCAAACAAACTCATAATAATAATCTAACAGGGAGGCCTGAGTCACTGCAGCACAAATAGAATCAGACATCAGAATGAATCAGGATGATCCCTGATGTGACTGAGTCATTTGGCCACTGAACTGCAAGTAAAATGCAGCAGTTACTCCTAACTTCTATAGTCCAAGAACTACTGTTTCTCTTCTCATATTCAAATTCTTTGGAAATTATTGTCAAGGGACTTGCTAACAATACCTAGTCTCTCCGATGATCAAATGGCAAGCAACTAAATTNAACTAAATTGCAAAAAAAAAAAAAAAAAAACAAAAAACCCAGACCCTACAGTAAGGATCCAAAACTGAACATTCTTCCCCTTTTAAAACTGTTACCTGCAGTGGATCATACAGATCATTAAAAAGGTTACCCAGCTATACATGCTCACGTGTAATGACTTAAATGCCAATACACCACTACTATAAGCCAATTTAATCTATTGTCCTACACATTTTCCCCTTGGTTAACACGGAAAATGATGACAGGATCATTCAATGACTTCTAATTTAAACACTGATCTTGCAAAGAGACTCTTAAAACTAAAATATGGGCTTGCAGCCAAGTGTTTCTTCTAGAAAACGACATTTTATTGGGATGTTTTTAAAATGGTAAAAATTGGTCATACTGGTTTTCAAAAGGTCAAAAATGATTATGCAATAGAAAGAGAAAAATTCTGTCTTCAGATAAAACGAATGCAAATATAGCATTTTAGTTTGTTTCCATAATAAACATAAAAAAGCTGGGGCATGGATTTGGTCTATTTATAAATTCTGTTCTGGAAAATTGCCAAATCCTTCTAACAGAAGTAATAAGATTACTTTAAAAAAAAACTGTCAGGCAAAAAAGCAGAAACTGCAGAGCAGCTGCAGCAAAACTCCCCTCTCCATTAAAACAGGCAGGTGAACATTTAAATATTATTTTGATTAGTGATGATAAAACAGCAACCTTGAACATTTCCAGCAACCACACTCTGAGGATTCACCCAACCAAAACAATTTAATGGACAACTGAGACCTTTGGGAAAACAGGTTGCAAACACAGGAATTAATAAAGTAAAAATGAGGTGCACAGGAGCAAGACACATGGTCCAAATCAGCAGGGTTCTTCAACATGTACATCAGGAAGGCACTTCATGGGAAATATCTGTAGGACAGCATTCTACCAGAAGAGTAATTCTTGTGCAGAAAAGATGATAAAAAAACATAACTATTTTATATTTTTCTGATGCCTGCTTCAGGAAGGGCAGGAGAAGGAATCCCAAGTTGAGCATAGAAGCATACTTGGGGTCAAGACATAGAACATATGCCATGAAGAAACAACTAAGTATTCTAAATATTATCTAATGTGCTCCCTTCTTTCTCTTCCCTTCACTGATTATTCTTCCTTAAAATGGAAGTGATGGGTATTATTCTTTTTTCTCATAGAAGCATGCAAAATAATTATTTTTCTTATTAATTTTTTCACCCCAGCATCCATTTTCCCAAAAAGGGTATTAACCCACCTGTAAATACAACTATCAAAGCCATGAGAAGTTCTGTTAATGTTCAAGTCTCAGACTCAATAGTCAATATTCAAACTGGGCATTATCAGGCACTGAAAAAGCCTTTTTAGCAAAAATCTTTACCAACTTGTACCAAGCTTGTCCATCTACCAACTACATAAAAACTATTAAGATGTATTTGAACAAAGATATCTGTGACACAAACAGAACTTTTTATACTTCAAGCACCCTATATGAATTAGTTTTTAACTACATTTTGGAAGGTGTTTAATAGTATTCTTTATCTTCATTAATAGTGTTCTGGGCTTTTAAACAACAGAGGGAATTAACAAACAAGCCTTAAATTTTTCTTATTTTCTGCAAGATTCTGTATCTCACACTTCATCCTAGCATCCAAAAGAGAAAGCTAGATAAAAGGAAGCTGTCAGAAACCTGCCACACTAGGGTAGTAGGTTACAAACCAAAGATTTTGAATGAAGGGATGAACTGGGTACGTTCAGCACAATCATAAAAAAATGGAAATTTATTAGAAAGAGCTAGCTGGGAAGTGCTGTATCATGGTACTACTATACCCAGAATCATTTTAAGTGTGCACATTACCCAAAATAAAGTAAGTTATGTAGGCCATTTCTAGGTTATAGAGAACTATACTTGGAGTGTTAGCAACTATTAGAAATTGTACAAAATATTTGTTCTGGTAACTGTGACATTTAAGAAGAACAAAAGATATGGGGCTTTGATTGCTTCAGCAAATACCTGCAGCAGTTCAACAGAGCCGATGGTTATTTTGCTAAGGAGACAACTAGAAGTTATGGCTTCTCCAACAAGGCAAACTGGGATGCACGTCCATGCATCCATCACATATGTAAGTGAAAAATCAGTTTTTTTGAAAAATCAGAATCTCAAATTCATCTGTACCTGTGGCTTTAAAATGAAATTGCGGATTTTAATTAGATTTTAAACTAGAGGAGCCACTGTGCCTGCTGCTGCAGTAATGTATCACAGAATCTGAAAAGACAGCCACAGGGTGTTCACATTTTAAAAAGACAAAACAATATTCTGCACAACGTGTTTTCATTAAGGTTCCTAATCAATGGCTTGCAGAAGTAATAATTTTAAGGGTTTATGCATGTGAGTATACTTACGGAAACTACTTGCAGGTAATGAGCACCATACCCAATATTAACTGCCTGCCAGTTTAAGCCAAATTACATAATTAGTTTCAAAAGGAGTTTAATTTCACATTCATTGTTCTTCTGAAGTCTAATCCTCAGTATAGGCCAGGCGATCTGGGGCTTCCAGCATTTAGCAATGCATTACCCAGATTGAAGATAATATCTAACACATTGTCTATGCAGCTATAAAATGTTCCAAATGTATGGCCAATGTTTAATAGGCATTTCTAAATGACCAAGAGATGGCAAATTAATCACATTTTGCTTTCATTGAGAAGCAGTCAGCCTGACAGGTTGGGTGACTTATGGGGCTAGCTGGTTCCTAAAAAGGAAAGGAACAGAGAACTGAGGAAGGGAAGTTTTAATTCACTGGGCAGCTGTTTCTACACCCCCCTTACAACTGCTGATGAAGATAAGTTATATAGGAGATACACAAGGAGATGGCAGACAGAGTCTACACCAGTCAGCTTAATGTCCATGGAAGCAATTAAAGAACTGGAAAAAAAAAGTTGGTCACTATGACGAACACAAGACCTGTGACAAGGCTGAAGAAGTGTGGAGAGAAAATCTGAAGGGACCCTGGGACACAGCTCCCAGATCTCAGCTCAGAACAACTGTTTTACCTTTGTCACAAAATTACACTTAAATGGAATGTTTGCAGAAATAGCAAAATATAAAGCAAAATAGCATCCCAATATCCTTACATAAATTTTTCTATTACAGCTTCTGAGCTACCGAGTTGATTTGGGAAAACGATTTATCCATGGCTGATGATAAAGTAACCCAATAAAGGTAAAGAGACTTCCAATATTTACAAAATTTTATTTTAAAAATTTTTAATTTTAAAATCAACTATGTGCAGTACCCTAAAAACTTTATAAATCAATAAATATCATACCACATCTTTACAAACTCAGCAATGCCAATTTCATTCCACAGACGGTACTAACCTTCTTCTGTCTCAATCTGATAAATATTTCACATAACATCCTAAGTTTCAGCACTATAGCTTAAGGATATTAATGACTATCCAGCTATACCTAACAATAATGTGACATTTACACACAAGCCTGCAGCTGTTCTGGTTTTGTCAAGGAAACACAAGGCCATACGCAAGCTTTTACATAATAACTGAATAACTTTATCTGCCTATAATGGAACACAAATGATGCACTACAGAAAATGAAGACTCTTGTAAAAACAATGCTTTTTGGTGGAATTACAACAACAGAAAGAATGAGAGTTTTCTTCCTTTTAAAAAAATGTTTAAGAATGATCAAACTCTCTTTTATTTAAGCACATCAATTGACAGAAGAATTTTATTAAATGTCCCAATAGGCACATATCACTTGTTCTCCTGCCCTTCCCCTGCACTACAAACAACATAGACAAGCTTTTCTACGTGAATTCTGCACTTTGGCAGCTTTTACACTAATTACTAATTCCTACTGTCAAGTGCAAATAAAAATGGTTTATTACTAGATGTTTTTTGTTGCCTTTTAAAAATAGTATTTGAACTTTTAAACAGAACTGTTTGTGATGAAATGTTTTACACACACTACTTATTCAGTCTTTCAAATGTTTTTATGACTGCATTAAAATTTTGGCTTGTCCTGGTCACAGCTTTAACAAGCCATGTGCCTTGCCTGCATGTCAGTTGGATTAAAATATATTCTTTTGGAATCATGAAGCTTTTAACTTGGAAGTTTGAAAACCAGATTTTTTTAATGTTTTCCTTTTTTGAAGCCATGTTCTTTACATACTACAGCAATACTTCTGCAGTGCTCAATATTTTCAAGCAGATACAAATGTAAAAAGAGACAAAATACTTACCTTTGGTGGTTTTCTAGATGATTGGCAATAAACCCAGCAACAGTGATGAGAAGCATCATTCATATAAAGAAAAGGGAACAGATAAAAAAAAGAAACAAAGTCAGTGTATATCATTACTATAACTTGAACTTTTTTTATCCACAACGTATTTAAGAGTAATCAGATCAGAAGATATTTGAGACACCACGTTTTAAACCAGTAATTACTTAATTACTAATACTGTCTCACGTTAAAAAGAAAGTGCCAGATTCCTTATAGATATAAAAATCTAACAGAACTGTGTTCCAGAAGAAAGACAAGTATCTGTTTTGCCATAAAAGACAAAACACAGCCCATCTCTGGTAGAAAATAAACCGAGTCTGCAAACTGGCAGACCAGGGTGCCAGGGTGGAGCCCCACTGAGTTCATCAGTGCTGCATAAGCATGTCCAAGGTAAGAGTAAAGCAAATGTTTCCTGCACAGACTACAGAAGTGAAGAGAAAGAAACCTGTGCAGGCTGTGTTCTCCCCAGTCACAGAAAGCCCACACAGCACATAAGAAACCAATGCAAAAACACCATCACCATTCACACCCAACTCCAATGAGGGCTATCAGAAACAACACAGGGATGACAAACCTCCAGTCTAAAGACAACAGCTCAGAGTACTTCAAATTGTCCTTAAATGCTTTTATGCTTTTGCTGGCAGGTATATGGCCACATCATAAATTAAATCACCTTGGGTTTTTCTGGTAGGATTGGCTTCAAGTGAAATCACTGCCCTGTCTCACTGTGCAGCCCTGTGCTCCCTGATGCCAATGCAAGAGAGGAGGTGAACATACAGTTCTAGACAGAACTAGACTGACTTAGGCCATTCATCAAAACTACAACCTTAGGAATACGTTTAAATTATATATGGAAATAAGAAATTTCCACTCGCTCTTCACATCAAGGGGAAAAAAAAACATGGAGGAAGGAAAGAAAGAAAAAGGGGATGTAGAGGAAAAAACACAATGAGAAAGGCCTATAGACAAACAACACAGGCACAGAATGCAGTAAGGTTTGTAAGATAAAGACACAGATGAAAGGTATAGCAACAGACACTACATAAAACTCAAATATATCAAGAGGCTACACTCTCAGTGCAGAAACACCTGGGAGCAAGCCATTCCTTCATGTGGGGAGGAGGGCAGGGAAGACACCAAGCACTTTGAGCAGTTTTCTCAGCAGCCAACAATACAAAGGCTCAGCAAAAAACTCTGAAGGGACACAAATCCACAAACACATCTTGCACAATCTTTTCCGCCTACTCTCAGCTCATACCTCAGGTGACACATCTGCCTGAAACAGAAGTTACAGAGCTGGGACATGGGACTGGTGTTATGCAAACATTGTTTCAGCCAAACCACTTGCTGAAGCTTTACCCTTTCATTAGTGGTGGCTACACAGCTCAGTCCACGGCTAGCTCATGTACAGGTGGCTCAGAACTTGCGCAGAATGCACTTCTATCTATCTGAAAAATACATTTAGCTCTACCCTGAATATTACCATTTTAATCCATTTTCAGGTGTGATGCAATTACAATGTTATCAGCCTGTCTAGACAGAGTCCCAGCACGACCTCTAAACTTCCAAGAGAAGTTCCTATTGAAAGAAGTCATCCAAAGTTTTTTGGAAAGCTTTTAAATACACTCATACCTTGAAAAAGAATTCAGGATTATATCAGCTTTACTAGAGAATTTCTGACAGACTGCTGTACAGATTCAGCAGAAGTCCTAAACAGTTTATTTGGAAGTAAAACCCAACAGAAAGTTTATCAACTGCTTTTTCTTCCTGGGATCATTCTTATAAGCCCTAATTAGAGGAGGTAGAGAACATCACGAAATAAGCAAATGGTTTGACATATGATTCTTAAGATATTTACTTAAGCAGTGCAAGCCACTACCTTTTTGGAAGGCTTTACTTTGATGTCTATTTCAAGAAAAGCATAATAGTCACTTTTTAAACCCCTGGTGGATGGCAGAGCTTCCCAGTAGCATCATTGATCTCTGGGATTTCAAAGCACAAGCAGCTGCAGCTTCCTATCATATGTCACATCCAAGTCCTCCAAACTCTTAATACCAACTTCAGCAATTCACTGCATCACCAACAGCAATATGATCAAAGGCCTCTGGAATAAGTCAGCTATATTAACTCGCGGGATAGATTTTTAAACTATTTGGATATTTCAGTTAATCAACTCAGTATAACCATCGCTCTGGCAGTGATTCAGGCGGAAACACTCCAAAACACTTCAATCAAAGGCTCAAACTAATAAATAAAGAACTGTTTACAGTTTACAAGAAGTCCCATCTGTGGCAGCTTAAAGATGTGCTATAAAATCCTGCAGTGGCCTAATCAATTTTTGACATACATTTTTTTTGTCTGCTTTGCTGTCTTTCTTTTAAAAATATCTGCTTCCTTACTTCTTTCCGTTTCCAGCATTTTTCAGCTTCATAGATAATTGAAGCTGTCTCAATTTTTACCAAATAGTGACAATACAAATGTGGTTATTCAGCGTCACAGCTGGGGCTGGAGAGGCAGACACACACATAACACACATACGGACATCAGATCAGAGATACAACAACCAAAATATTTATTTCCAGGAATTTTTAATTCCATGTCTAGTCATCCATGGTGTCAATGACAAGATACAGGTATGCCTTTTGAGTGACAACAAAATCTTTTCTAAAGCAGACAGCTAGTATATACTTCAGGAAATTATCAAAGTTACCTAACCTTGTAATACATCTGCACAACAGCAGATTTTGGTTTAACCTGATGGGCATCTTCAATCTGTACACTCAGACAGAAGACTGACTTTTTTAACATGCCTGGAATTCAAAACCCAAGCAAATACAACAAAGAGTCTGAAAAATATTCCCACAGGTCAAAGGAAAAGTATGAATTTCATGACCACAAAGCCCACTGAACTGCTGGACTTCCTCCTCCCTTTGTCCTTAAGTCTTTCAGACTTTAGTAAAGTTATCACTATAATGATTTTCTAACTTTACTGAGCAGTGTGTCTTCTGTGAGTATCTACTCAGGCTTTTTGTTTCACAACAGTACTAAGCCTCTCCTGCCCTGCTTGGCTAACACACATCAAGATCTCAGAGTGCTTAGCTACCTCAAACTTTAAGCTAGATGAAGAAAGATAGGTTACAGAAAGGTTTGTGCTAATGTCAGCTGTTTTTCTATTATCTCTTGCTGAAACTAAACTCAATACTTCCCACATTTTCTAGGAGAAGTGACTCACAAAACATCAGTTCTCATGTTCTAAATCAGCACATGAATGAGAAGTCTTCCTGACTGCACTCACATTTACATTTTCTCTCTAGCACCTCAGCCCATTGCCTGTGACAGCACACCAGGAGAGGAGTGCATTTTGCTAGTAGTTTAACAGGAGCAAAGGTTCTTTCTTCCTTTTTTTAAAAATATTTACAATCTCTCTCATAGGAGTCTCGTTCTGTCATACAAAGTATTGATACAAGACGACATCGCATATTCTGACTAGAAAACTAGTCCCTTACAATAGGAAGCAACAGAAGACACTCTTGCCCTATGAGCATCCAGAAGTCTGCAATATTGCCATCCTAAAGACTTAGTAACTTTCAAAACAACACTTTTTTTGTCCCTTAGTGATTGTAGTCTGTATTCCCAACCAAATGTTGCTTCCACCAGAAGGAAAGACATTTTATACACAAAAAAAAAAAAACCTTGAAAGAACTACTTTTTCTCTACATTTCATGTAATGAAGCTTCATCACTCAACGCCCCAATCCTCAATCAAGGAAGTCACTTTCAATAGGGACAAGGCACATTATAAAACAAGAAGGGAAGCGTAAAACCAGGTACTCCGCATTAAAGGAGACAGAGGAACAAGGTGTCTCTGAAAGGTGACTCAGGTCTTAGAGTCTTTGGAACGCGCACACAGCCCAATTCATCTCCAATTCAACAGTTCTAAGCAGCCAAGTAGGTCACAATTGTACTATAACTATTTTGCATTTTGGAAAGTAATTCTTTTTCCTATACTTTCTCACATTAGTTAATCAAGATGAAGCAACGACAACCAGCTATTTTAAATAACCACACACAGTACCTATGAATGAATGAAACAGATGAGTTTGCAGCTGTTGTAAGCTGACTACACCGAAAGTCAACATCTAAGACACTGAGTTTGAAAAAACTTTTTGCTCTCATCACATGTCCAACCACAGCAAATTCATGGTACTGACTGATTTCCCAAATACATAATTGCTTACATTCAATACATAGTCATTGACATACTCTTCAGGATCACTGGTCAAAAGGATTATTACAAGCAATTATCAATATACAAGAAAATGGAGAAAAGTCTTCAGGTCTTTTTTCAATTTGTCATACAAAACAGTCTTTCCTCTGTAAGCATAAAGATGATCAAATTGCAAAGATCATCCTGATAAATATAATCTTTCTTACATTTCACTGCTCCAGCATCTCTGGAGTCTAAAGACCAGCTGTTCAAAACAAGTATTATAATATTTTTGAGTGGTTTTAAATTTGGTTTAGTTTTTCAAAATCAGGCTGCCTTACAGCTCAGGCTGAGCCTGTCAGCAGCAGTGTGCATTTGCCTCACTCAATGGCAGAGTGCAAGGGAGCAGACCTGTGGAAGGATCGTCATAAGGAGTGTGCCTTGCTGTCCAAGACAGAAGTAACTGCGCTGTTTGTTTATCCGTGGGTGTGCAGCTTCCAAAGCAGCAGCAGCAGAGACAGCGAGCACTCAGCACTCCTAACTGCAAACAGTGTAAATTATGTAGAAGCAGAGAGATTGTGTTTCTCCTATCTTTCACAGTAAGTTATGCAGCTCTAGGACCCTTCCTTGCCTCCTGGTTTATCACTGCAGGCTGTTACCTGCAGGCTTGATACCAAGCACCTTAAAAAGCATGGCTTTATATTATTGATGAACACTCTACTGAACTACCTAGATAAAGATCACAGTCTGCCACAGCAGCAGTTTCAGGTGATTATACACTGCAAACTACTGGTAGTACACCACTTTTCTCTACAAAGAACACAGAGAAGAACAGTTATTTGCCCATTTATCTCATTATTTTTCTGAACACATAGTAAAGTAAAAGTAAGATTAAAGGGAACAGCATCCCACCTTTGTGCTTGTCTGGGGGTACTTCCTCTACAGCTGACTAATGAAGCTGGCATCACAATTCCTTAGTGCGATTCTTGGAAGAGTTAATTTACATACCATGTGAGCACACATACATACACAAATATAAATAATTAATTATTTTATATTCTTGCATAAGGTGAGCCCTGCCCTGTTTAATCCTCCTACCCAGCAAAAGCCTGTTCTATAGACAAAACAATCCTTTGAAGAACAGCAAAAAATCCCCAAACATTTTAACAAGTAAAGCAATTTCAGCAAGTGTCTGCATAATAAGATGGTAGCTGATCATAATCAGAAACACCATGAGAAACAGACCATACTCTAATAATAAGTTGTTCTCACACGCTTTACGGAAACCTACCACATGCAAAGAGAGAAAAGTCAGATGCTGAAATGAGAACACAAATACAGCAGTGCAAGTCAAACAAAACAGACATTACAGTAGCAGCATGACTTTCATGACACAAAAGAAAAAAAGATGCCTGGACATTTCACCATAACAGGGTTCCATTGAAGTTCAGTTCCTAAAGCAAGGAAACTAACCAGGTTATGAAACCAACCCAAGCTCATTAAAGTAAGTGAAAGGCGTAATCTGACATCTACAAGATGGAAGACAAAGTGACAGTTGTCCAGGAACATCATCATTTGCTAACTTACCTTCACTCACAAATTCTGAGTATTTTTACTGCCCAAGGCATTATTATTCCAATGCCAACAATTTGTTGATGTGAAGTTGAAGTGTTTCTAACCTTTACACAGAAATCTTGATGTCATGTAAAAACAAGTTCTACTGAAAGCCTTAAAAAGGATTGTTACCTATCCTGCATGCAACTGCACACCACTTCACAAACAGCAACTGCCTTAAGACAGTAGTCACCACCATCAGCAGAAAGATTAATTTATTACTCTGCTAGCAAACTCGCTAAAAACTAAAATCTTAATACTCCCCCACACAAAATAAGTAGGGGTTTTAACAACTCGTTTCAGTTAATTTGTTTAATTTCACTGAAAAGGCAAAAAGTAACTAAAATTGTCACTCTGCTCTGAGATTCAAGAGCTTTAATGCAATCCTGCTGAGACTTCATCTAGAAACCACCAAGTTAAATTATCTATTTTCACCAAGTCCTTAATCATACTAATTCAAGACTTACCCAAGACTCTAGTTATTCTAATAAAAACCTGTATTGTAATGAAAACACGTATAGTATAACCACAAGAATAACAAGCTTGTTCTTACATCTACCTATAGCCTCATGACAAAGAGGCAAATGAATTAAAGTCTACCTAATGTTCCCAGGTACATTACCAAATAATCCTGTTCCTTTTAAAACCAATTCTTTTCCCCTCCTTTTCACTAAGACTGAATGTGCAAGAATCAAAACGAGTAGATTTTTACCACCTAATCAGGACAAGGAAATGATGGAGGGGAAAAAGAAACTGATCTCAGAACCCAAGATCTATTAGCCTTTAAAGGACAGTCTCCAATGAATGATTCTTAGCCTGAATGCACTGAAACTGCTGTCAGAGCAAACATGCTACAAGTCTGGAAAGTATGTGGAAAACATATTCTAAGAGTGTTAACAAAATTGCAGTGGCATTTATTAGGCACCTATCATTCTTATCCTGTTGCATTTATACCAGTGCCCTTGAGGAGAAAACACCCTAAGCATTAACTGGCAATTCAACTCTGTGCAGAAACTCCATGGAGACTATCACACCCAACCCATCACTGGAGATGGCTAGTGACAGCTATTAACTATATCCTAAGTTTCCCAGATCAAGGGAAAATGTTCCCTTTCAGCACTACTACTCCTTTAGCATTCCTTCAGAAATGCTGCTTGAAAGAACCATCAAAACATCAGTGATGATATACCCCTTGTAGAAGTAGTGCTCAAAGCTTTTGAAAAATATACGGCTATTTTATCGCTATACACAGTACTTAATCCAAGACAGATGACTTCCAAGGGTGTGTGAAAAAAATTTGATGAGCAACACAGCATTTCATAAATTAAATTTAACTTTGTTAGTTTGCTGGTTCAAAACTCAAGCATTACAATTCGCTGAAAGGACATAAACAGAACAATTAACAGCTTCACTGACAAGGCAGAAGACAGGAGATCTCTCATCAGTGGAAAGACTGTGTACCAGAAAGAACTAAAGCACAGGTGTAAATCAAGTAACTGGATCTGAATTTTGGTTGTAACACCTTACTTTCCTCAACAAATGGAAAAAAAGGAAAAAACCGCCACTCTTTCTAATGCAAGATAAGCACATTTTTCATACTCAATCAGGACAAGGATATTGTTGAGAAGTTACTGCATGTGCACCAGTCCTGATCATGTATTCTGACTGGACAACAGACAAGAAACCTCAGGTTTCACTGTCACATTCCTTTGTCATAACAGGGAAAACTATTATTCAATTGTCATCTACTTTATTTTACTAATGAGATTTCAAGAGAGATGCTAATTAGGTTTGACACTTCATCCTTTCACACAGCTCTCCAACCCTATGTTAGCATTCTTCAAACAAATGCAGTATGAAAAAGTTATCTGAGATTCAGCAAAACTCACAAATTACTGTTTTTGTTTCATCCTAGCATGTGTTTTTATTGACATGAATATGAAATGAACTTATCAGAAGGAAAATACCGTTCATTAATTTGTAATTAAAATTAAAACTTAGGTTTGATGACAATACACTCCAGCACAGCAAATTCACCAAAAGCATTTTGCAAAAAAAATATCTATCTCAGCTGGCTGCAATGCCAGCTGTTTTGACAACTTTGAGATGACATTATTTGCTTTAACAGACAGCATTAACAACTGCTACCATTTACCAGAAAGTGGACATAATACAGAAAAAGGTGATGATGGTGATTCATGGGATGAATAAGGTTTATTGTGTGGAACAATATCCCAAGAATGTCAACTCAAATCAACTCTACATAAATAGTGAGTAAGATCTCCTGAGCTGTTGCGGGACAAACACCTAAAATACTGAGGAGATTTTATTTTTATGCAGCACTCAGGCAACCGACACCTCTAGGAATCTTTCCACAGAGCTCTGCAAAGCTTAAGAAGCAATCCAGTGCGTGCCATGAAATGAACCACACCATTAATCCAAAGGCTAGAAACATTCTTCAAGGCGTGAGCTCCAAGTTTACCAGTTAACAAATCAGGCAGGCAACCACCTTTACAGAGAGGTGACATTAAGCAATAAGTTACTGAATCTATCATGGAAAGGTACAACCTGAGAGCATTTCTACAATCTGAGAATAGACCACTCCCAGCAGAGATGGGTGGCAACTGCTATGGCACTCAGGGTTGGTTTTTTTTTTATCATCTGAGGACCTCTGACAGAGGTTAGATGTCTTTCTAGTAGACACCAGAAAGGTAAAAGAGAACATCCTACATGACAAGGGATGTGAGAAAAAAAAGTATTCAACAAGCTCCCCTTCTCCAGTGAGCTGTGAATTTGTGCCAATTTGTATAAATATTATGTTATTTTGACCCGCAAACACTTTGTTTTTTCACAGCAAAGCTTGCAGGCCAGGCCCCTCTAGCTGGCATTATGGGATGCATGTAACGTGTACTTGGTGGAAATGACAACCACCTCCTTGCCAGATGCCTTATGATAAATCACAAATTGAAGGAGTGACAAACACACCATCCTTCTAACCAACCACTACAACGAGCACTGTAGGGGAAAAGGCCAAGATGCCTAAGCCTTCCTGGACTGAAAAATGAAATATACACTGCTTTTGTATAACAAAGTAGGAAATATTTAGACTTGTAGTAGCACCACAAGTGTAACATCTTTGCAGGGCTAAAAAAACAAGGATCATCTTATGACTGAAATATATTAACTTAACAGATAACAAAAGACCCAAATGATATTTCAATCCAATATTAAGCAAATTCTTTTGCTAGATCTAATTGAATTCTAAATGGTTGAATTCATATTCTTAAAGAAGCCTGGAGAATAATAAAATCACAAGATAAAAAAAAAGTATTAGGAACAGGACTATTTTTCCTGTGAGGAGAGGCCGAGGAAGTTGGCATTGTTCAGCCTGGAGAAGAGAAGGCTCAAGGGGAATCTCATTAAGGTATATAAATATCTGAGGGAGGGTGAAATGAGGAGGGAGTCAGGCTCTTTTCAGTGGTGCCAGGACTAGAGACAATGGGTACACATTGAGACAAAGGAGGTTCCATTTTTTCACTATGAGTGTGATCAAGTGCAGGCACAGGCTGCCCACAGAGGTTGTAGACTCCCCTTCTTAGAAATACTCCAAAGCTGTCTGGACACAGTCCTGCTCAACTTGCTCTAGGTAGCCCTGCTCGAGCAGGGGAGTTGAGCTGGAAGTCGAACCAGATGGCCTCCAACCTCAACACTCTTGTAAAAAAAGCTAAAATAATTATTTAAATGTGGTACACAGCAGTAGCCTGGCTGTTACATATATAAATACATAAAATATGATTATATAAATGTATAAAATATAATCTGCAAGACTTGAGACTCAGGAACTTTTAACCATTACTATAATCCCAGACTTGAGTCAATTTTAAAGAAATCAATTAAAAAACACCTCTAAAAATCCTTAGATCAAGTGTTCCCACACCAACCCACATACAGCAGTTTCACAAAAAAAATTCAATGTAATATAAAATTTGTGGCAGCTCAGAAAATTTCAGTGGGGTTTCACACCTGGCTTTTATGACCAATTTTTTTCCACATCTCCAAAAAAACACAGACAGTCTTCTGTGAAGAATATTATTCACTGTGCTCATCAAGTGAAGTTACCAAGTAAGGCTGGGCATCAAGGTTTCACCCCTCGATTTTCAGTGAACAATCTCTGACACTACTACTTTTAACATCATAGCAGCAAATTCTCTAGGTCTAAGCAGATGGTCACAGTCATTACTAAGAAAGTGATGGTACAGCTGCAGTGGAAATGAAATGCCTAAAGACAAACTCTGAAAAAATACTCAGTCAGACTGAGAAGGGATAAGCATATTGGAATAAATCTTAAAAGATTTGCATGTGCAAGTCAGCTATGTAAATGGGTAAAACAGACAAAGCTGATTTACTGCTGACTTTACATAGAGACTCTACTATAGAGGGAAGACAGTTACAGATTTGAAGTACCTCAGTAGAGAATGAGTCCACAGTTAAATGCCAGCATTTGTAGTGCTTAACTCGAAAACAGAAGAGCAGCATAATTTATTTGTTTTGTTACAATAGACTTCATTTTTACAATGTCCAAAAGAGTTGGCCTCTGTCCCATGAAAATTTAAATTCATTTGAAAACCAACAGCAATACTAGAGTGTAGGTCAAGAGTAAAATTCCTGATTAGGTATTACAAGCAGTTTTCCACATAAGAAATGGTGATTTCAAAGAGTAAATGTGAACTCACAGGATTATAAGCACAGCAAGAATGGAGTTTACTAGATAGTAGAAGAAGTCATCTCAGACCTCACAGGCATTGATGGCTTTTAGAAAGTCTAGAAAGAGGTCACAATATAATGGTACACAAGTCAATTAATGTGATCAGACAATTAAGAACGAAAATGAATTTTCAGTATTTCCTCAAAAGACAGAAACAAAAATTATTTTTGTCTATTCTTACAGCTAAAGAGTGAATTTACATCTGCCAATACACATTAGCTGGCTGAAAAAAAGCAATAAAACAGAGAGCAAGGATCTCCATGTCATACAGTCTGTAAATGTCACAGGCAACAACGCCATAAAGTCTTTGGAGATTGAGTAGCCTTCTATGAGGCAGAACAGCATTGACTTTTAATTATTTTGACTCATTCTCCTGCTGTCCAGAAAGCTTTCCCAAATTTTGATAGTGAAGAAATTGAATCCATTTATTTTGTTCTTGTACCAACGCTGTCCTGTAATTTAGCCCTTCAATCAAACTTTCTACATGTGCTCTCATATGTTGCACTTCCCTCACAGCTCTAAACACACTTCTACATAGGGAGGTTTTGCAGCTCTCCTTCTCTCCAAATCAGTTTGAATTTATACTTCTCAAGTACAGTGAACCTGAAATGCAGAGAATACAACAAAAGTCTAAGATATTACCAAGTTCAATACTACCAAGAGTCTCCTAGAACGGCATTGTTCCTGTGTTGCATTCATAGTGAGCTGTTCACAAAGGAACATTTACACTTAAAAAATTGGAAAATACGGAAAGAAAACATCTTTCTGCACAGAAAGCATAACTCTTCACAGACTTTGCTATATTCCTTCAGTACTCTTGAAGAACTGTTGCCTAACTCTTCTGTGAATTGCAAATGGAAGAATCATAACACATTTTGGTTTGCATTAGAGACCAGAAAGGAGGTGAGAACCATAGAAATTGCTTTATTTTAGAAACCTGAAGCTAGCAAAAAAACTTTTGAAACTTTAGCTAGTAAATTCTTTCTGAGAATATCTCAGAGAAAGGAAAACTTTGAAAGCAAAGATTGTATCTTTAATTAGGCTGCAGGTGAAATAGTTTTATCTCTGCAGGAGATGGGGGAGGAGGAAAAACAGGTAAGGTTTCAAGTGTGTACGCTGTTTCAGGTCTGAGGCAGAATGAGTAAGCTTCGACTAAGACACTGGCAACAGTTGCTCTAAGAATACTTCACTGTAATTGTCCAAGAGGCAAAGCCAGTTTAAGAAGTTTCTGCCCTTCTTCAACTTCTTGTTCCTAGCTCCATGCCACAGCCTCTCACATTCTGCTATGCTTCTGCCAGAAAAATGCAATGCGATGGGGGGACTGGGGTGAATGTTAATTTGCTTTGACATTCTTTATTTGAAAAATTATCTTAGTTTTACAGAATCAGAAACCAGCTGTACCAATGCAGGGAATGTACACAGCAAGCATGAATGTGCAAGGAACTCAGGGAGAGGGGGTGAAGCTGTACTGACTGTTAGACCACTGCCATATCACAGAAGGAGCAGATTCTGCTCTCACAGCCATCAGGTCCTTAATCAAGCCACCTGATGAACACAGCAGAAAACCCAGCAGCGTCCTAGTGCAGATGCAAAATACAGGTGTTCTCACTAGCTATGGACAGTGAAAAACTACAGATGGAATTTACTGGTATGTTTAACCTTAACAGCCTTCAATGACTGGCTTTTTATATATTCATTTACTAACTATTCTTTAATCAGACTTCTGAAAGTTGACATCCTGTGGCAAAGCACACAGTTTAATTATAGACTTATCTTTGCACTTGCTCTGAATCCACCTTCCAACGATTTAAATTAAATTCCCACAGTTCTTGTAAGGCAATTGGCAGTAAATCCTTCCTCCTGTAGTTCACGGATGTACAGATCTCTAACCACATCCCTTTTCCCTCCTCAGCTGTCTTCTTCAAGACTAAAGACTCCTTGATTTATTACTGGCTCTTCACGTAAAAGTGGTCGGTAAGCTCACTACGCTTACTGCCATTCTCCATCTCTTCCCAGTTCCAGCAGACCTTCTTGAGACAGGAGGGTCAGAGTAAAACCCAACAGTGAAGAGGACTTTGCAGCTGTATAGAGACATGAAACTCCCTCCCTCATTCCCTGCTCTTTCCTGACATGCTTCCCTAGTAGGTCATGTCAGTCTCTTGCCATTTTTCACCCACTTGCTGAGCACTGAGCTGAGGTTTCCCTCAAATGGGCACCACTCCAAAGTGATTCACCTGGGAACAGGGAGCCCAGAAACCACGGCTGGGTATATAAGGTCAGAAGAGCTTTGTGTTTCACAACGAGTTTCATGTACTCTTTTATCATTCAGCCAAAACCCACCTGAAGGTCGTCCCACAGCTTTCTGTGGCTGCCACACTCCAGCAGCAATACCGTCTTGCCAACATATTCCATCACACCCATATTCACTCCTTCTGCCACTCATTTATAAAAGAAAAAATACCAGACCAAGCAGAGACTCTTCAGGACTCTGCACAAGATGTTTGGGGGTGAAAGAAAGGATTTTGAGTGGACACATGGCTCATGCCTACTGAGTCTGTTACTTTTATTAAGTGGAAGAAGCTAAAAGTCACAAGTGTGTGGGTTGTGGCTGGCTTCTTTTCCTCCAAAACACTTGAAGCACGAATATCAGAGTCTTGATAGTCTTAAATATAACTCGCTGGAACTGTAAAATTATTTTGAGTATTGAATCTTCTACTGAAGTCTTTATGAAAACAGGCCAAGGGAACTTGCACATCCCTTCCAAAGGGAACAAAATCATGTGCAAAGCCTTGGCTAAACTACACACCCAATACCATCCATACAGAAATTGTTGAAAAGCAACATAGAAAATAAGTTTGACTCTTAAAAATGCTATCAATATTTTTGCTAGACACTAGGTTTTTAAACTAAATTAAGTGTTGATAAGTTAACTACAGAACCACTTGATCAGCTTCTCCCAATTATCTGAAATGATGATGCCATTACTAGAACACCATTTACTGTTGTTTCAGAAGAAAAAGATGCAGATTAAAAACATGCAGCAATTAGAAAAGAAAGTGATACAAAAGTCCAAAATCAAAATGACAGTACTGAATTTTGACATATCCTTCAAAAGCAAAATATGCTTCTACCTTTGGACCTGTATGCATAATCAAATCTAAAGCTTGGGACATGAAGCAATACTCAGCACTCTTTTTTCTTTAAATATATTGCAAACAAATTATGTGGCACCATCCAATTCAAAAGCTGCATCCAAGAAATTGTATTCCAGAAGAAAAAAAGCAAGGCTAGAGACAGCATATCTAAGGAACTAAAAAGACGTGCTTTATTTGCAGTTTTCTTCTCAACAGGCTGCAATGGAAAAATTATACAAACATCTCATCTTTTCTACCCCTCACTTTCCAAATACTGAGGATCAAGGTAAGTGAAACACACAAAAGCTTCCTTCAAATACAGCTTTCCATATCTATTACTATAGTATAAACTGAGTGGCTACATTCTGGGATTGCAATTTTGTTTTTATTTAATGTACATTGCGCTACCTCTGACAAAAATGGATGTTCTTTGTGTGCCCTACTGAACACACATGTACCTTCTCCTCTGTTCAACACCTGTAGGTAACTAGTCAATAGAAAAACAGAAATGCAATTATTTCACATTTCGTGCATCTTTCCTAATCTAAACAACCTCTTTATAGACAATGGAACCTATCCCTAACAAATAGAACCAAACCTCAAAAGCTCAATACAACATTTCCTTCAGTAATGCATCAGTTGCATAAAAATTACTGTCAAGCTCAGACAAAAATAAGTTAACTGCACAACATAATGATACATAAAAGTGGTAACCTTTAAATAGAAACCTAGCTTTTCCAAATGGCACTTTTTAGACTAATCCACATAAGGTACTTAGGATAATTCTTTTGGTTACTCTGAGAATCATAACTCTTGACTCTTGGGTGATTACAAATAGATACAATTTCTGTACAGTGCTGCAAAAAGTATCAAGCATTTTCTAAATATTGTCTCACCCAATTAAAAAAAAAACAAAAACCACCCACCAAAAACAAACAAACAAAAAAATCCTCGGGAAAATAACATTGTATACACAAAATCAAACGCAAGCCCAGCTTGTCAAGAAGAGGCAATAGTATCACATTCTACCCAGGAGGGAAGGAAAGACAGTGATGGCAGCAAGTGGAAGAGAGAGATTATTTTTTCCTTATAGAATAAAATGACCATCAGTGGAAGACAGAAATATGCCTTTAGGCAGCTGATCAAAACAAAATTCAAGCAAAAAAAATTGGTTCTTTTCCTTTTTGCCTTGACATATTTTATTACAACTACATATAAGTGGTATTCTTTTCCTGCCAGATTGATTGTTTTCTGCTCCTCCTTTCTACTCTCCTCAAATGAAATTGTTTGGGGGTTTTTTTTGGTTTTTTTTTTTTTTTTTAAACACTGTGCTAATGAACTGGAGTGAACCTAATAAAACCAAAGAACATTGAAACAAAAAATCTGAAATACTGCCAACATTAATTTTGGCCAGTATTCTTAACAGAGTCTCACTAACTGAGCTCAAAATCATTTATGGCTTGAACATTTTGGATTAAACTCCAAACTGCAACATTGCAGTTTCAGTTTTCTGTCTATTCTTTGACCATTTTCCACGGATACTTTTCAGATCTTGTTTTAACTACCATGTGTTTTAATATTTGTTGTAGCAACATGATAATGAAATGTATACCAGTCACTGCAATCACATAACTCTTCCAAAAATACAAAGACAGGATTTATTCCAGTTGCAGAGGAGTCACATCCTCAATCTCCAAGACAAGCTTTATGTTAGGCACTAGGTATACAGCTTAGAAATAGAACTGTATAATGGAAATACTGAGAAGCTCCTTGCCATAGCATCACTGGCAATAAAAACACCCAAGATTACAAACAGTATCATCATGTGAGCATTCCAGGCCAGCCTATAAATAGAATTCGGAAAGAACTGGCCTCTCACAAATACGGTGCCTCGGTTCAACGTGTATCTGCTAAAAACACCAAATATGTTCAGTAAAGTAAGTTCATCTGAATTTTTTGAATTAAATAACTATTTACACATCCTATCTCTTTTATTTAGCTGACAATAATTCACGATGGACTACTCTGTTGGACTTCTGACTGAAGAACTGTATATTTTGTATGAGTGTTATCAGTATTTGATTTATCTGGGAATATGCATATATTTCTGGATAAATCACTACTTTGCTTGATAGTACAGAAATACTATGACTAAGAGGCTGTTTTGATCAACATCAAGATTAGAATATATGATTCAGTAATTAATTCAGGATTCCAGCCACAAAAGCCAAAAGACAAGGTATTATGCAGAGATTCTCATCTCACGGAGATGCTCATCTGCAGCTACCTAGACAGATGGTAAAAATATAAATTCAGAAAAAATTATTTTTTTGGTACAAAAAAACCATACTATTTCAATACCATTAATTATTTTTCCAGAAAGAACAAGAGAACAACAGATTCATATTAATGGTTACACCACGTAACAATAGAGGGAGTGGACACATTCTTCAGGTAGCAGATCAGTAGTACACAGCGTTTCAGAAACAATCAGAACTTCCAGAGAGATAATGGAAAAGATAATTCATGTATTACTCAGGACAGGCTTACTCATTTTGCCCTGCCAAAAAAGGAACGTGTTGGACACTTAGGGAAGAAAATGACAATTTACATGAAAGCACTGATGACTTAAAAGTTTATCAGTGGCTGTAAATGTCAATTTTAGCAGTTTATATGGATATAGCCAAAGAAAAAAGTACTAGTCTGGTGTCTCTGCAGCAAGTCTCACACCCCGCTTATTTTCTATACTTTACCAGCTTCTGTAAGACTATATCTCACACATCAACCACTTCATTCACTGTAACAAACCAGTGACAATAAAGTTGAATGAAGAACAAAAAAAGAATTGGATTTAAACACATCCCAGACTATCTTCATTTGTTGTGGCATTAATCCAGCTGTCCATGCCAAGCACTTTAAACTTTTGCAGACCTGTTGGTGATTTCAGCTTGGCACAGGAGCAGGCATAGCAAGGCGTGCTCTGACTGCCAGCCCCCTTCCCTGTAAGGCCCAGAGCAAGGCCCCGCTGGTGGCTCGGTAACGTCTTCTGGAGAGATTCCCAGCAAAGCACTGGCACCTGAGCAGCAGCACACTGAGCTACTACAGATGCCAGGGAGTGAGCCAGACCCAGAGCTGAGGACACATCATAGTGCCGAGGAGGGTGGGAACTCCTGCAGTCTCCTCCTGTTCCCATCCCTCTCACCTGCAAGCAATAATCACTGATCTGGCTCCCAGCCATTCTATAGTTTTGAATGGAAGCTGCACAGATAGAAGAGTTTATTGTTTAGAAAACTAGACACAATCTTCAGCAAACAGCTTCTAGAGCATTAAGGGGGCAGGCCTAGGAAACTGTAACTCTGGTTTTACCTTCTTCAGTCATTAGTAAGTTTCCTTTATTTACCATCTAGCAATGAAGATTTAAATTTACTAGACAAGCTATTAAGTGTAAACTGAGAAAAAAAACTCAGACATAACCACAAAATACATGGAAATCTCTTTAAATCAGTAACAATGCTGAGACAGTGCCAAAAAATTTTGCAGCATCCTGGCACATTTTTATAATCTTCTGCTTAGCTGCAGTTACAGACCTGCTTCAGAAACCCAAATATTTATACAGATACTAGAACTAAATAGAAAATACTCCTAGATAGAACAGGAAACTACAGCATTCTCAGTACTAAAGGCAACTAATTAAGTCTCTGTGATGGACAAAGAAGTGTAAACAATAAATGGTTCTTTTTTGACAGAACCATGCACAGCTTTTAATAGAGTATAAGCCTGTTACCCTTGTAACTACATCAGTTGATAACTGATTCTATTTAAAAAAAATAAATTATAGAAATTTCAAAGTATAGATTTTATTCCTGACTGGCAGGACAGATCTGTGCCATTACCAAAAAGTGCTCTGAAATACAGAGAATGTATGTGAGACAGTTTTAGTTTCCAAGTTGCATGTTGAAACAGGAATGTGCTCTTTTGTTCTATTTTTTTCCCTTCATTTAATCATAATGAAGTCACTTGTGACATTACAACGGTTTCCAAAGCAACAGTCCAGTTAGACGTGATGAACAGAAGATAAGAGTGTGTGGGGAGAGCTCTGTAACTCACCGGTGATCTTGGTGGGAAACCCAGCATTCTGCAAAATTTGTTCTGAAATTCATATTCTGCAAGAATACCTTTATATAACAGGATCAACATTCGAGAAATACAAGGTGAGAGAATGGGTGTTTTTCCAAAATACCTGAAAAGAATGTGTAAATCAGCTAGTCTTTTCCAAGGGAAAATACAATACATATAAAAACCAAGCAGAAAAAAGCTACTGTAACACAGAACTTAAGAGTTGCAATAATGTGAATGATAACCCAGCGGCTGGCTAGACACATCACCCTTCAGTACTTGACTACAAGATTTCCCAAGAACTTAAAGAAATAATGTTTTATGAATCCAGAGCAGAAAGGGTAAGGTGTAAGTAATAACCTTAGATCACATAAAGTGTGTATGCCAACCAGACACTATTAGAAATACGAGAAACAGAGGATTGTGCTTTGAAAAGCAGGAACTTCAGCACGAGAAATGCAGCCTGAATTCATCCAGAGATACACCTAGTCATATTTCTATACACAAATCACCTTTAGGGGTTTCACGAGGTGTCTGCAGTCTTTCAAAACAGAGTGCTTGAAATGCCATGGATTAACCGACTCATGTGTCTGTGTCCTGGGGCATGTTACGTGTATATTCTGCATATTAATGCTCAATCCACAGCACAAACAACACCAAAACTGCACACTCAGCATCATTTGAATATGCGAGGCACAAGAGATGAGCTCTTCTTTCTTACACTGTATAAATACTTTGCAGATAATTAATATTTTTTGAAAAGATTCTCCTCAGAAAAACAGTGGTAAAAATGTCTTGTAATATTCTCCATCAAAGCGGATGCCTTGCTCATGAAGGAACAGCCTCAAAGGAGCACTTGAAGGAACAATTACCAACAAAAGCAATTGTTTCCTTATTGGTATTTTCTAACTATTGGCATGAAAATTAACAAGGAGTCTTGCCTCAAAAGCAGCCCAGTCCTTGAACCATCCTTCCTTTTGTACTCATGAGTTTCACGCTTCAGGTCAAACATAACACAAAATTACAGTAAAAGGGAAGCTCTGTGGAAATGCAGAAAACCTGTTAAAAAAAAAAGTGATACAACTCAAGAATATTTACTATGCTAATCAGAGGCCTAGAAAAAAAAACAACCCCCGAGATTGTTAATTTCTCTGTTTTAAAAGTCGAGAAACAAACAGAGAACTTCAGGAAAAGGCCTAAGTTCTGAATAGTACAATGAATGCTGGCACACAACATTTCTGCTTCTAAGAGTGCTTCCAACATAGACAGACACCTACCTATGAAACCACAGGACCACAAACACGTCTGCATCAGATCCCAAAACAGCAAGAACTTTAAATTAAAGTTGGGTTTTATCTACTTCATGCTTTGGGACAAACAATAATGGACAAATGACAGCACCTCTGGTAAACTTGGTATCTTGGCTAGTAATTTTCCCAAGGAATAAAATCCATCCAATACTAATCGTAAAGAGCAGTTTAGTACACCTCAAGTAAACCTATTGTTACTGCAATATGAGTAGCTATCGCCTAAGCTTTCAGAGAGACACAAAAGCAAACAAGTTCGAGAGAGATTTTGGAAACGTATTTTTTATTGGGAGAGGCAATAGCAGGGAAAATAATACAGGAAAATCTGGGTGAAGTGGTTGTTTCCAACATACTCAGCAGCTTAAAAGTAGATTTCGCAAACATAACATCCCACTAAGCTTACCTTGGCAGATTTTAAGAATTGTTTCAAGAAAGTTTTTCATAAGAAAAACTTGTCCCTAATAGCAACTCTTTTCCAAAAACACACCTCACATGTGAAGAAAAAGGGGGAAAAAAATCACAAAAAAAGAAAGTATACTCCATACACTGACTATACTTCAGCCATCTGTGAGTGCCCATTGTATTTTCATGGTCAGAACTGAGTTGTTCGTGACAGTAAAATATACCCCAGATTTTCCTGAATGAAAGATTATTGTTCTTACACATCTTAATTTGGCATCAAAACCTGGCAGTCTGGCACACTAACATAAAACCAAAGTTAAAATGCTATTCCTTGGCAGTAGCTCTTCTCCAGAAGGGAGGCACGGCACGGCAACATTTCATTGTCTCTGGTGCCCAACAGCAGCAGACACACCTACATCCAGCCCACCTTCACTCTTTTTTTCATTGCCAACAGCAACACTAGATTAATAGTGGAAGAAGTGCTAAGAATTTTTAAATACCTCAATCTTAGAAATATTCTTCCAGTGTATCACCCCATTAATCAACTTATGTGAACAAGTGTAATCCAAAGCTGTTCCAAATACATGCTCACTTCATTTTACCTGTGTGAGATGTCAGAGATTCTGCCTGCTGCCTACAGTAAGTGGAGGCTTGGTGACCCTGGCAGGAAACAATAAAAAAGTCCTTTGCCCTCCAGGTTTGCTCAGTTGTTTGCTTTACCTGTATCCTGCAAAGAGCTCCACAGTCAAAGCAATTATTTAATGGTTTGTTCTACTCCATGCCATGACTAGAGAATAGTTATGACTGGAAAAAACTTTCAAAAAAAGTTTCAAATGTTTTTGCATTCACAGAAAGTCAAAACAGACAAGTTACTTTTGTGAACTTTTTTTTTCCAAACTAATTCCTGAAGAGCTTTTAAAAGCCATCTATTTCTTCATCACTGTAAATTACTTCCATAATCTCAGAAAATTGTGATAAGGGATTACAGCAATTTTCTCTTTCCAACAGCAACCAGTGCCTTCTGACCGAATTCCAACTAAATCACCTCATCTAAGCTTCAATTTATATCACAGGATTTTTCTTCCAACACTAAACACTGACCATTCTATTTACAACCTCCTGCAGCCCCTGTGTGAAACCTTGCCTCTGTTCTGCACCTTTGCCACAAGCTGAGGAAAAATAAAACATTTCCCAGCAATTATGTCCTCCAAATCCAAGACACTGATGATTCTAATTTACTGTAACTGCACATATTCACTATCTGATCCATAAACCTTGTCCCTTTACAAATACATCACTTCCTTCTTGAAGTAAGTTTATTATTTATTAAAAAGGTGCTTTTCTTCACATCACAGCAGTTCATCATAATGTTCAGAAAAAAATTAACATTCAGAACTTGATCTAACAGGTACTCAATATGTCTTAATAAGTACTAGTAAACGCATTATGTGGGATCTCTATTAACACTCCTCCATGGCACAATAGAGCAGTCATTTATCTTTGCCCTGTGATGGAAAATATTACTGTCATCTGTGCTGACTCCAGCTGGTATAGGACTAATATAAAATTCTGTTAGCTGCTTTGAGCTGCTTGTTCAGCTGGCAATAATAAAAGTCAAGCTCATTAACAGCAGTCTTGCACAGCAAAGTTTCAGCTTACCTCAGAGAGACGACTAAGCATCTCCATGAACCTGTTCACCAGTAAAAAAACACCCTAGGACTATTTACTTGGCACCTGTTTTTAATAACAATCACAAAAAGCCTCAAAACTGCATGCTGGAGTTTTTCAAATATGCCTATCAACTGAGCTAAAATTATTTTGAAAAAAAGAAAAGCTGCTCCACCAAGGCAATATGCTGTTTCTTGTAGACAAACCAAAATAAACTTCTAAAATCAGTGACCTCTCTAATGCTATAAGAGACAGTTGAAGAATGAGCATCTCTGAAGCAAGTGTTAAGGAAACAGTTTTTTATCACTCAAGCATCACTTAATTGCACAATGATTCAGACTTCATACATCATTTTATAATTTAAATAGATGAGACAAACTCCTGGGTTGCCCAAGCAATCTGTCATCTCAAACACACACTGGATAATTTTTTGCTCCTCTGCTTGCAAACTGCAAAATTTTGGGACAACAATCTGGGAGATAGTAAGGATGAAATTTAAAAACAATTGTAGTGGGCTTTCCATTCTCCCTTCTCTCTGAAGTCACAGCAAGGTTACTGTAGGCATCAGTAAGCACTAACACCAAGGAAACACAACTTGAACAGTTTAATTTATCTTATTAAATGTACAAATGCAGTTGAAAATTCTCCTGTGAACTGTTACCAGCTTTTGATTCTATCATGCTACCCCAAAACTTCTTTCTCACCTATGCATTTTGTAAGAAACCCTCTTGACACAGCTCATGATACACAATGCTCTTTTATCTTTTGTCCTCCTACAGCTTCCATCTGAAGCTGTACTCATCTCAGTGGTCAACCTTCTGCCTTCAGATGACTCCAATTTTTCATATTTAGAAGTCATCTTATCTTTCATTAAACTGCTGAGCACAAATACACAGGGCAGACAAATATCAAAGGAAAAGCTATTTTTAAAAGGTGTTCCCAGCTGATAGACATGGGCAATGAAAACAAGTTAATTATAACCTTATATTTGATGGTTAGGAAAATGTGTTAACACATACTTTTCTCTCAAATCTGGGGAAGTCCATACTCAGAAGAAACTGTCCATATTTTAAACATTTTCTTACTATAATTCTCGTGATTGACCAATATTCCACACCACTAGCAACCTGAGCCACAGTGTTACAGAAAGAAAATTTTGCAAGTGTAGCTCTTAGTGCAGGCCTTGAAGACTGAAGATTTTTTTCTGTGATACCAGAAACTCGGAAGATGGTAACCACCATCCCAGCTTCGGCCAAGCAGCAGGAGGTCAAAGTATTCCACACTTCAGAAAGGAGACTGACTTGTCTCACCCACCATACAATCCAGAAACAAGAGAAGCACAAGGTGATCAGAGGCAAAAGGAAAGACCTATCTTGTTTCCTCCTGTCAGCAGACATATTCCTTCTTTCCTTTAGCAGTTTCTTCCAATAACTAAGTAAATGCACTTCTGTCCTCCCTTCCCCAACCTCAAACCCTTCACCGGACTTGAGCTTTCAGCAATTAGTCTTTAGTACATTATGAAACCTTCTGTTCCTTGTATGAAATTATCCATCCACCATCATCAATAGCAAAATACGTGGTTTTTACTATTCTTTTTTAAAACCTAAGTATTACAGCTGAAAAATATTAACTGAAATACAAAGAACGTCATTGACATTGACACTCTCGGGGCACAGTATTGAACAGCTGATAGTAACTTCTGATGTCTCCTCACCTGATGCACAAGGCACTACCTGATCACACGCTTGAGTTCAAGGTCAGTTGTTCATCCAGTCCAAGTTAATGGTCTACTGTTTCACTCACTTTTCTGTGGAAAAGCGCTGGAACTTTCAGCAGTAAATTATGCAGAACTTCGTTTCAAAAAGCCAGAAGTAAAAAGGTGCATGAGAGAGATTTGACTACTAAGCCAAAGTAATCTGGCCTCCCATCAACTTGTTGAATTTCAGCACTCATTCACATCTTGACCTTTTAAACTCTTAATGTTCAATATGAAAAAGCATCCACAATACATTTTTCTTCTTCAGAAACTACTTCAGGTTGGATCTGCCATATGCAGAATTATTAGATTACAACAGACATTTTAATCATCTTACCTCTCAAAAAGAAAACATAAAGATCATAATTTGATTTGACCGGTTAATTACTTGTAATTGATGGTATCTTTACTGAATGAAGACAGCTGGAACACTTTGTTCAAGAAAATTGGGAACATGATTAAAAATATCCTTCTGACAGCACGAACATGCTCAGAAGTGATTAATCCTCACCTGTTTTTGAGGTCCTTGAGAACTAAGCACTCAGAAAAGGCAATTCTGACAAAGGGATGGAAAATAGGAGCTATTTGACATCTACTTTAAAAACATTGTATCAAATATAATGTAAAAAGAAAAAAATCGAGCCCAAACTAAAACCAGTAATGCACTGTTTTTACAATATTTTAAAATCACAACTGGTATACAACCTACAGAGATCTACAACTTACTACTACATTTGTTCACTAAAATATCTGGATTCTTCTTTTGATTTTTGGCTTGTAAACTTTAAAATTCTGAAAAGAGGTATTTAAGCTTTTGCAGCCTTTGTAACAAAAAAAAACCAAAAAAACAACCAAACAAAACAAAACCCAGTTCAAACGTAAATTTAAGTGAAACATTAAAAAAATCTATTTTAATCTTGAATTCAAGCCTGTCCCATTCCCCAAAGACCCAACATTTCACACAAGCACGCTCAGTCCAACTACTCCTGTAACTCCTGTCACATGCTTCACCAAGCCTCTGATCACCAGTTTATTCCACGCGTTGCCCTGCACATAAACACTGCAATGTGCTTGAAACAAGTCCTAGCGGGTTTTGCTCTGAAAAATGTTTAGCTGGGATCAACAGCTTCTCTCTCCACAGAACTTGTCCAGTGAATTTGCAATGGCATGCTGGCTTTGGCAAAATTACTATCCTCATATTCAAAGCCGCTACAAGACAGATGGATACATCTACTGTTTTCTACCACAGCAACTGGTGTTAAGCTCCAAGAGATACAGTGACAAACAGTACAGACACAGTGAACTGACAACAGGAAATAGGGAGCTAAAGAATCTAGCCTCTAAAATTCCACAGGGCTATAATAATTAACAAAAATTCGATTTTGCATCCTTTCAGGCCCTATCATAGTTTCAAGGCCATACAGACAAAATCAACAACTTTGCCACCTAGTTCCTGACACAGTTTACTTAAAGATTGTCAGTCATCATAATCACCATCCCAAAGTGACTTCCTATGCTGTGCAACTCTTGCATTTATTGATAGCAGACATCACAGGAACTCTGACTGCACAGTGTGCTGCTGTTAGAAAAGACTTTTTTCTTTACACAATTTGTTTCTCTCTACACACACTTTGACACTCAAAAACACGTGTTCAAACAACATGCAGTATTCTCAATGGAATTTTACCCAAAGCCTATATACAGCTCAAATACTTCAAAGATATGATAATCCTTTCTTAAAAGCTTTTTCATTCTTCTTTAACTCCTACTGGAATCTTTTTTCCCTCACTGGCTTGCAGCTAACAATACCCCATCAAAATGTTTTTTGAGCCGTGATCTCAGACTGCAGAGACAGGTTTATCTTTTTATGAGTATTTGTTTACAAAGAGCGGAACACTACTGTATTATTATACTGAAAGGTAGAAGTTTTTTGAAATATCTTCCCCCTGCCACTACCTGTAAGAATTTTAGCCATGTTGCAGATTTATTGTGCAGGTAAAACACCCAGACACTGAGTCCAGCCAGGTTTTTTTTTAACTCAGGGCATAAAACAAAGCAAAGAAGTGGCAAAGAGATAAATCAATGCCTAAAAATAGAGAAGGTGTATGGACCCTTTCATGCAGAAGAAAGGACCTGATTAGGCACTAAAAAGAGCCCAGATTCAGCATGGATACAGTGAGCCAAGGAGCACTCCAGGTTAAGAGAGTGAGGGTTTGAGAGCAGGAGAGCGTATACCATCCTGCAGAAATGCAGAGGTCTTTTCATTCAGCAGCAGCATACTAAGCACAGCCGCATTATGAAAAAAGTTATTCCGTTATAAGATTTGTCCTATTGCAGCAGAAAAAAACCAAAAACCAACCAAACTCTAAATTCGACGTCTTAAAATCAAATCAAGCCGTCAGTCCTGACATGTTCCAGAGCATGAGAAAGATATTTACTAATTAGCATACAAAAATATAAATACAAATCAGTCAATAATAGGATTAAAAAACCCCAATCCCTGTCAGTGAGTATTTAGTATAAGGGAAGTTAGTCAGAGGAGTGAGACACAGAAAGCAGACAAAAGAGCTGAGACATGAGCGACACACACACTACCATAATAACAACAAGATGATCGAATGTAATCAAAAGCTTCCAATTTAGAGTAAGCAGCAGAGTGCTACTGGGATTGCTAACAGCATTCAAGCTCTATTCTGAAGCACCATCATTTCTGGAGATAACACTTTACACGGTATCTTTAAAGAGCATGGGAGAATGCAGGCAGAAGGTCAGGAGAACAAAGGGTAGAAAAAGAAGGAAGTTAAACTTGAGAAGAACAGAAAAAGGCATAAACAATCTATGGATCTGCTTGATCATGAATTATGAGGTTTAGTACTCAGTTTAGCTGAGTATATTTAAAGAGTCTGCAGGGTGATAAGTCAGGCCTGGCTACTGGGCCCAGTTCCCTGCATGCTGACCCCAAGACTGCAGGAGAGTCTGTGGCCTGTGCTGGCACCCACCCAGAGGCAGTTAAGAAGGGAGTTCTGGGAGTCTGCACTGCGATATGAAGTGTTTGCCAGTGATGCTGTACTGCAGTTACACAATGAAGAGTCTCCTTCATAGAAAGAGAGAACTGTGAAAAATGTATTCCTTCCTGATGCTTGTTGTTCTCCCGGTACTGCAAATAACTGTGCTTTAAACTTAACATTCAGCTCAACCAGTAAGGTCAACAGGTGTACTTAAATCAACCTGTGAGTGTTACCCCACTTTTTGGCAAAATATTTCAAACTACTTCGTTTCTAGTATTCAACAAAATACTTTAAATACTACTTAAGACACAGCTTTATAGTTCCATTTAGTACCATCTGTGTTGTGATTGCAGTCAGCTCTACCACTCATTATGGGAGTAGGCTGAACCACTCCGGAAACAGAAAATCCCAGATACCAGTGTACGCTCAGAGGCACGTTGTGGTACTCCCAAACACCAAATCAACACCGTGGTGTCCATTAGATATCACTATATACCCAGACCTCACATGAGTTTTGGGAGACTCCCCATCAGCTTTGCCTCGTTACCTGAACATGTGCTCATCCTGCACTTCATCTGAACTAGGAGAGCAGTAGTGGAGGCCCACACCCACCTCCCTTTTGCCCTTTCCTGTCCCTGGCATTGCTCTTGACTCCAACACTGCCACAAACACCAGGTACAAAATGGGCAGCATAAGCTAATGAAGCTTTGCTAAACACCCAGACTGCGGGAGTCCAGCATTGAGTCTCCTGATCGGACTCTGCACGGGAGGAGCTGAAGCCCCACAAAGCTTATCAGCTAAACTTCCACAACACTGAGCCGCAATTCTTCTGTTTCAGGAGCTGCAACTCAGCTAATTATCTCTGCCATAAATAACCCATGGCCTAAATGAACTACCTAGGGATCTGCCTGCACAGTGAATAGAGTTACACAAAACAAGCAAGAAGAAATAAAGCAGAATTACATGTGGTCTCTCAAAAAATTGACAAAAATCCTTAGAAGAGAATGAGAAGCCATATATTAAGGAGCAAGAAAGACTCTGAGCATGCAGATCAGCCTGAAACACCCTGACAAGTCATATGAAAGGCCACACAGGTTCTGAACTCTGATAAGCATTACATTAATTAGGGAGCAGCATTAATGAGGTCAGCAGTTCTGGGTTAGTAACACTAGGATAAGAATGTGAAGGGACAAAGAAGGTGAGGAGCAATACTGCAAACAAAACTCAGGTTTGAATATAGCATTAAGTTCAAAATTATTTTAGAAGTTTATCACACTGATTCTTCAGTGTAGCTTTCCCACTTTGACCATCATCACTAATATTTTAAGTCAGAGCAACCCTCAGTTCTCAATTTCCAATGTAATAAGGAGTCATCTATTTCCTTTTTTGCCTAAATAGCCATTCTACTCAAAAAAATGGCTAAGACATGTTGTTTGATCAGTAATTCCACACCAGCTTAATTTATTTTCATCTACATGTAAGACATGTAACTGAAAGAGCACACTACAAGAGAAGTAGCAGCTAAGGCAGGTATCCCATTTCAAATACTTTTTGATTAACGGTATTTTAAGAGAAAAATACTACAAAAATTACCACAACCAACCAACTAAAAATGCCACAGAGGACCAACACAAAGCAGCCTTTGCTCCTTCTTTTCAGAGGATAAAAGTTCTGCAGGGGATTTTTAACTTTTCTTCTATTTTGGAAGCAAAGTAGAATGATAATTACGAAAGTATTTCAAATACAAAATACTTCTACCATTATTTGGGAAAAAATATGCAAGTTTCCAAGTCAAATCAAATACTTACTTTGAGCTCTGAACTCTGACATTGCTCATTACAGCTACTAGGCAACAGGTTGTCAGACTTTTATTGCTTCCAAATGTTTTTTGAAATTAATGAAATTAGCTAGCTTTAGTTTTTTCATTTCCTACACAACAACTGTTTGTTGTCAGTATTTCTATTTTCTTTCCTTCTTACACACTGCTAATGAAAAATTCCTCACTCAAAATTCAGTTCTACAATTCCATTTTATAATATCCCATTTCAAAGTCCACAAAGACCCCACGTTTACTCTACCTTTTCCATCTGAGCAAAGGCAAGCTCAATTGCCTCTCTTTTTTGAACAATTATGAAGATGCCAATACCTTGAGAAAAACATTCGAAACATGAGATCCTTCCCAAGTCATCCTACAACAACATCCTAGACAAAAGATGATAGATTAAGATCAATTTGACTTAGGTTTTAATAAAACCAGTTTCACACTGGTCATGTGTGTACAGTGTTTCCAAAATCTATTTGACCTATCTTGCACATGAGCCATGGGTTTCTTCCTCATTCAGGTGAGAAATTCCAAAATAGTAACAAATAGTACAGGTCAGACCACACACCAGAAGAACCGTAACTCAGAAAACACACATGTTGCAAAACATTAAGGGCATTCAGCCTGCTCAACACCGCCAATCTGCATTTCTGGGTTTCAACTAGCCCGAAGTTGCAAAAGGACATCCTGAAACTCCAAGCAGCGATACGTTACATTTCTCAGAGTACACACAAAACTTCTATCTGTGAGTGTAGACGGCAGCGAGGACAGCATTAGCATTTCTGACAAAAAGAGTGCCACTGTCACGTTCACATCTGCAAAACTGAAACTTCAAGAACTACTTCAGAGGATGCAGCCTGCCCCAAGGAGTAAACAAGGAAGGAGAGATGGACTGATGTCTATCCAGCTTCAGTACTCATCCACCACACCCTACTGAGAACTTGAAAATAGAACTGTCAAGAGCTAACTTCTAACTTTCACCATGCAGAAGTCAGACATCTCCCTCCTTCAGTACCCAGCAATTCTGACAGTAAAGAGGAATCCAACCATGGAACAGCAATGCTAAGAGAGACAGAACATCTACAAAATTTATTAAAAGATTCAAGTTACTGTTCCATTGAAAGGGACCTGAGGAGAATCCTTTAAATGCTCCATCTTCAAATACACTTCATCACCCTTTTGATGGACACACAAGTTGTCTCCTGTTAGATTATTTCACAGTCAATTTTAAAAGGTTCTCATTCATGACATTTAATGTAATAAACAGTAAAATTTCCGTGTTAAAATACAGATTACAGCCATGCACTAAAACATGCCATGGAGCTAGCTACAACGTTATAAACACCTCAAACAATAAACATTCTAAGGACTTGGAAGCTCTTGACAAGCAAGCTACATAGCAAGCTATGCGTTTGGTGTCTGTTTACAATAACTGATTTTCCTTTTTGTTTTCAACTTGGATCTCAACCAGAACACCCATGAAGACTAGCATCGCCCCAGAGAATGACAGGTTTTCAGGAGGAAAAAAAGCTTTTTTTTTTTTTTTTTTTTTTTTTCTAAGGGTTTTTTTTTTTTTTTTTTTTTTTTGCATGGTGGGGGTGGGGGAAGGCAGGTGAGGTTGTTGATTTGTTTGATTTTCTCCAACAAGTATTTTAAGGAGTTCCATCATGTTGTTGAGCAAACGTTTCTGCAGCTCTCTTTTGCCTTTCATTGTCCTGGTTCCCAAGTATCCTTTCCCTACTGATTCTACCACATCAGCAGCAAATCCATTAACAAGCCATCTCTTGGGTTACCTTATGTGTCAGTTTCTCTGCAGACACTGAAGCAGCATTTCTCAAGGGCACTCCTATCAAAAATGCAGGTACAAAGATTAGTTTTACACTAGAAGAATTAGAACCATTCAAAAATTCCTTCTTTTTAAATGTAATGGGCACTATGGAAAGTACTAGCTTGCCTCCTGGAGAGTTGGTTTCAGAATAGCATCTCTGTGGTGGACCCAGAAAGAAGCTCCAAAACAGCAAAACATGAGTGCTGGGATGATGGTCCATTACACACTTAAACAAAACTTCCAGAACCATATCTTTATCTCAATGTAACAAAATAGCAAAGCACAGGAGGTCTGCAAATACATCTTGCTCTTACTCCCTTACATAACTGCACAGGTCTGTTTAAAGAATACATATTCAAACTCAATTATTGGTGCTGAGCATTTAGAGGATACATAAGTAATGCATTAATGTCTTCAGCTACATAGAGTGAATAAATTAATGTTTCTCTGTTTTATCAAATGGCCAGTTTCTACCTCAGTCTGATTTTGCTAGATAAAATTACCTGAAAATGTATTTGAAGTCTAAAAGAAATTGACAAGTATCTCAAAATAAAGAATGACAAAACAGTATGACAGGAAGGAAAATACCAAAACTCATCAAAATGTTTAGGACTTGCATCATTCAGGGAGGTGGCACTACTGAGCCAAAACAAGTCTGAAGCACTGCAGACTCACATCACACTGTGTATCTAAAAACTCACATTGATAGATGCTGACAAAGAAACTTTCCAAAGCAGAACAGGACGCCGCTCATTCAGGGCCATAAAGCAACTTTGCCAGTAGAGAACTTCCACCAGCTCTGTGCCTCCAGTGGAATACTCTGCTGATTTATCTTTTGCAAAAGCTTGTCAACTGTAAAACAAGCCTGGGCTTTTGAATCACAAAGTAAAACTGAATTTAAAGTAAATATTCAAAAAGAATAAGAACTCTGAAGTTTTAGAAATTACACTGCAGCCAGCGCCAGTAACCATACAAGTCAATTTGTTTGGCAGATAAATTGCCCCTTCCACCTCACATGATCCTTTTTGCTTCAACTCTGAAAGAATCAAGTTTATGAAGGGCCACTTCAGCTACATTGGACATGATTTTAATAACGAAGTCAGACAGAAAGTGGAAACCACATCAGAAGAAGTATCAAATACTCCAGTTTCTTATCTAAGATCTGCTGTTCCTTGTCATCATTTAAGAATTATTAAGCAAAACAGACTGTTCCACATACATTTCTAGTATTTAACACTAGAAAAATTATTGCAGTAGCTCAAGAGACAGATTCAGAATTTTGAAGTCTTACACTAGAAGAAGATTTAATCTTGGCTAGAGGCTTTTGTACACCATTTAATTGGGTTGGCATTTGTGTTTAAAAAGAGACTGTGGAATAAACTAATGAAATGTAAGCTCAATAAATAAAATATCATTTGTATTTTTTCATTGTATTTGTAAGCCTAAAATATTCTCTAATACAAAGAAACTTCAGAAAAAAATATTCAAGTGTTGACGTTTTCAGCAATGTGTTTTTAAAACAAAGCACCAAGTTAATTTATAGAAAGTTTACAGTTCACAATGCACCCTGGCACTTCTTGAAACATATGGAGCAGTATCTCCCTAAGTACATGCAGAGATAAGCATGCCATTCCAGCCACAGCAGCTGGTTTGATTCATGTTTATGAAACGCTTAAAATTCTTGGAAAACACATACAAACTGCAAAAGGAGATGCAGTGACACCATGAATCTCCAGTCACTACTAGCCTGTTGTCTATGCTGTTACTGAACATGAAGAGGCAGCAGCACAGACGAGGTAGAGACTAGTTTTTAAGAGACAGCTGAGTACAGAACCTGTTGCTAGTGGTCAGTGAGCCTCTCAGCACCGATCTGCAGCATCATCATTAAACATTCTAGTTATCATGCACTAACACAGGCACCCAGAAATGTTTCAGGCACACCTTTCTGCTGTTGTGCTGACTGATGCACCTCAAAAAAAGCCCTGTACCATCAATAAGCACCAAAATGTATTCATGGCTCAATTTGTCAAAACAGTAGCTGTGGTATAAATTTCTGTCCTGAATTATAACACTAAAATAACAAATTAAGTCACTATAGGATGATGATCTGTCAGGGACTTCATGAGGGCCTGTGACTACACAGATTTCCCTATAATGATCCAAGTGAAATGAGACTGAACATTCAAATTACCTGCTATTGAAAAAGTTCCACCTTACAAGCCACTAGCTTCACATTATCCAAAGATGATGTAGGAGTATTTGGTAAGCATGTATGTGAGGATGTAACAAAAATGTCAAATTAAGGGTGTGACTGGTAACTACAAAATTTACTAGTTCAGGATACGGTTATGAATTTATAGATGTTTTGATGGCTGTGGGTTGAGTTTTTAAACTATTATTTTTATATTAGAAGGCAACTATCAAAAAAAGAGGCCAGAATTACAGACAACACTAACCAAACACAACATTATAAGAAAGCCACTTACTCACTTTTCATCCAAAATGAGAAATTACATAAAGGGACACTCTCCTCTGGCATTGAAAACAGCCTGTGTTAACTCCTCTTCTTCATCAACATGGATATCCTGAGCTGAAGTCATTGATTTTCAACTCCTGTCAGCAATGCATTTTTCTGGCTGACCTTCGTTTCTAAGATAACTTACTGAGTTCCTCTATCACCTCCCAGCAAACACCCATCTCAAGCTTCACACAGAAGAACCACAAAGGCGCACACAATCACCCCAAGCTCCATCAAACCTCAAACTCTAATGACCAATTTCATATCAACATACAAAGTCAGGTACTGGCTAGACAAACTTATACTTGTACCTTGTACTGCCTCTTGTAAGACGCGCAGCAAAATTACTTCCAGGCAAGGACACAACTGTTTTAGTTAACTTGGTGCTTTGGGTCACAAGTTAATTCAACAGTTGAGTCCTGTGGTGCACATCATTGCACAGCAGGGGCCTTCTTGTTGTGGGCTGCACTCACTGTCTCCAGCCAACACTTTTACACTTCCTTTAAAGAGCCTTTTCCACTCTGCCATCAGTAACAGAAATTCTCCCAAAATATCAAACAACAGAGAAATTACCCAGTTAAGCAAGAGCATCTGCACAAGCAGTTGGCATCTCGATAGAGGAGGCAGTAATTGTTTCCATTAATAGATTCAAACCATGCCCAGGGCAGGCCAAATAAGCAAAGGCACTGCAGTACTTTCCCAGCATTAAGGACAGTCTGTCCACACAGGAGACACTGGCACTGCAGCCAGAGGCAGCCACCACTACTCAGTCTGCACCAGAGGAACGCCGGAGTTTAAATCTGGTAAAGTCTCAAACACAACTGCAACAAGTGCATTTGTTAATTTAAAGATTTAGCTCTAACCTTATAACTAGAAGTACCACCATGTTGAAAGCCTGAACAGCAGCTGCCTGCCTGCACATGCTGCCCTGCAGGCCTGATCCAACCAAGAAGGGATTCGCTTTGTCCCTGACACTTTGTGCCAAGATTCACACCCCAACTCTGCTCTGCACACAGACCTGCACGGAAGGGCAGCTGGTGTGCACGGCTGCTCCCTGAGCTCAGGCTCTGCAGCACCAGCATTTCTTAAGCAGTCCCTGAAGTATCTTTAATCTAACCCACACCTAGGTCACAACATGCTTACAACCATCATTTAACTCTAAGTTTTTTAACTATTAAAGTACAGTGAATTAGAAGTCTGGAGTTTTACCACACGCACATTTAATAAACCTACTAGATGCACAACTGGGCAGAGAATCTTGCTTTCAAAACAAGACAACTGTCTCTATTTACATAAGGGGGTAAGGAGGGGAAAATAAAACTCTTCCTTTAGTCCTAACATCCCCCCAAAAAGGACAAAAATCCCCCTCCGTTTTAAGAGAGCTGCAATTTTTAAAAATTCATATTTCATTTCAATAGACATCTTCAAGGTGCATTGACGAGTAATCCAGTGCTCAAAACCACCCCTGACTGCAGAAATAAACATATGCATGCATAGCTGTACCTTCTTAACACAGAAGCTAAGCAGGCCTACTGATCTTTTTACACATATTCTCCGGTCCCACAACTTAGGTACTTCCAACGTAGCAAAAGAGAAAAATTGGACAGGTTTGAAGTTACACCCCATTCAACTGTGTTCTACTCAGAAGTATTTGAATGTAACACTCAGTAGTCCGAAAGCACAGAACGGCTACAAAGCAACAACTGCCAAAACATAGTCATTCTAAGAACAGTTTTCCCTCTCCTCAAATGCTTTATCTATTTTTATTCTGAAATTTTGCCAGCTAAGTACTACAGGCAGCTTACCCACTATCCCAGCAGCTTCCAACAGGAGTTTCCTCTAGGAATCATACTTAAAGAGCAAATCACAAGATCCTATCAGCAGTCTGGATTTTATAAACATGGTAAAGTAATGGATGTTGCATTTACTCACAGTTCAGGTCATCTCATGAAGAACCAAGAGCTGTATCACACAGCATTTTGGACTACAAGGTTGTGCCTCATTCTGTTCCAAATTACATGGAACTTCAGAACAGCAGTTTCAAGGAACTGCATCTAGTGTTGCACCTGAGGCATGAATGGATTAAAGCAAGGCAAAAATAGCTCCCAAAATTACATTTTCCAACCACACATAATTCAAATCCATCTCCTCTGCCAAGGTTCAAAGCTAACAGTTCGCATTCTGAACACTGATGTCTAACAGGAAAGTTACACAGGTCAAAGTCACATTACTTTTACAATTTCCTGCAAAGATAAAATTCGTTGCCCTCTACTATTTTATGATCTGCCTCGGACAGGTGATAATTTGAAGTGCACACAAAGATGTGATCTCGTCAGTCATTCCTTCAGATACAGAACTAATTAGCAGCTGTCCTATTTCAGCTTCCAGAAGTTTCAGTTTGAAAAAGTTACCATCATCATGAAGGCCTCTAACAGTGCTCTTTCTCATCTCTGATGCTATTGAAAGCAACATATCAAAAACTATGAAGTACCACAACCACCAAGGGAAGGATTACATACTAAAGAACATCCAAAATCATGTTTTCTCCAAAGCAGAAGGAGCAACAGCTGTTTTAGGAGTTCTAGGACAAGTGGCCTAGGGATGAAATCTGTGCTTCAGATATTAATCTTTTAAAGTATTAGGACCTACAAAACCAAGATAGACACACACACATCTGTTCCCAGCTATTTATTTTATTAAAGAGCTTAAACCTATGAAAAAAAACAAGAAAGCCCCCATGTATTCTGGAATCTTTAGTTATTTAACACTATAAGAAGAGGGTTTTTTTATGGAGAATTGGGCTTTGGTGCTACTTGTCTTATCAAAACGAGGATGGAAAAGGGCAGAACAAACAAGCCATAGCATGCTGGGGTTTTTTTTAAGAGTTAAGACAGGCAATAAAGATACTTTCAGAAAAAAGTTAGATTTTGAGTTCAGCTGTACCATCTGAGGACTTCTTTCTTATTTTCTGCTCTGAGATTTTAATTAAGGCAAAGTTTGCAATAGGCTACTGTGCTCTAATGGAATGAATTGCCCAATAAATGAATTTGTGTTTCAGTTAAAACTACAGATGAAATAGCATTTCAGTTCTACTGTCTCCATGGTTTCTTGTTTATTTCTGTCAAGACAAATACTTTGCTTACTAAAGAAAAAATCATGTCATGAAGAATTGTTATCAGTGAGCTAAAATAAAACTTTTCAGATCCTTTGTGTTAAAAAGTGTAGCTGAAAGGAAAGGAAAGAAAGAAGGAAAGCATATTTTAACAATCAGAAACAAAAGAGGAACCAATCCAGCAAGACCTCATTTGTCCTACTGAAAAATAACACCCATAATGTAAAGTCAGATCTTTAGTAGACACAGAGATGTGAAATTTCCATTGTAAAAAATTACTCAATCGTTTTGCAGGATTGTCTGTGACTCCACACTCTAATTATCTCATAGTTACATTTTAATATGGCATCTTGTTGCCAACAACCAAATACAAACATTTATAGCAGGACAGCAGGATGTATTCAATTGGCTTTGAAACATAACACCCATTTCTAAAAGACTATAAGTTAGAACAGGTTTTTTTTCTGTGAAGAGAGTACTTTGAGAAAGAAAATTCAGGTAAAGACAGGAGAAAAACCAGAGAATTCCTAGAAACTCTCTTCTTGGGAAGAAATGGAAATCTATATTGGTTTGGGAAGGAAATGCCTGAGAGACATGAGAGGTAACTAAAAGACCACACAAGCACATTTCAGCACATATAAAGGAAACTACTCCTACCAGTAAAAGCAAAACATGGGTTAAAAGTATGAAGTCCAACAACGAACTCCCAAAAACTTTGCCAGCACCAGAGATTATACCTGATAGCAGTTAATGAAAACTGCTCTTTTTTGAACTCTGTCTCCTATTATTTCATTTGATAAAGATTTTCCTGTGCCTTTCAGACTTGGACTGTTCAGTTTTACTATGCTCTGGTTTTCCTCCTTCATTAGTTTAGAACACTGGAAGTCATGTGCCTGCGGGCAATAGCAGGCCTGCTGCTTATAAAAAGACAGAACACTTGCATTCAATAACAATTACTATTTTGTAGCTGTGTTTGTTACGGTGTGAGTGCTGTGTGGTCTAGCAGTTAGAAGATGCAGTCAGAATCCTGTTCTAATTTATGAACACAACTTTACCTCTAATACAATAATGAAAGTTGAACAAATGACAGCATTGTCTGGGATTTTAAGCCTTTTATATCACCTGTAAAACTGGCATTACTTGCCCATCTAAAATCCTTCAGAAGTATGCTTAATAATGCCCACATACTAATTAAAATAATGCAACTGAATTTAGATTTAATTCAAAAACTCCATACAGCATAGGTAAAGCTAGTAAAATCTGATTTTCCTATCCTTGGATGCTCTTCCAAGAGCTAAATTTGTAATTATTAAAGAATTACCTAATTTTACTCTAGAAAATTCTGTCAGTACCTTTTAAATTATAACTGAGAGAACAAAGCAAATGAAGAGCATGCTCCTGAATTCTATTCCCTACACCCCATAGTCTCTTGGCTTCAGCTGAATTAAAAAAAGCAGCCTTGGAAACCAAATTTGCTTTATAAGGCTACTTATTCCAAAATGCAGCACAAACTTGTACTTCTATTCAGCTAGAAAAGGGAAATTTCCATATAAAAAGATAAAACGCAAAAAAGGGAAAGGTAAGACTAAATAGAATATTAAAATAATGCACAGAATAGAGAAAAACCAATTAATCACCCTAACAAATTAAATCATTTTTGCAATGATATGGTTGGTGTGAAAGAAAAATCCAGTTAAGCTATATAAAAACAAGCTACACAAAGAAAACCAAAAATCCATTTGACATCTCTAACCCTGTCAAGGCACCAATCCAAGTACAAGCAGCAACTACTCAGCAATTCAGAGCCAGTTTATACAGACATTTTATGGTGGGTACACATAGAAGAACAGAATCCAATTCTCATCATGAGAAATTAAACTATTTATATTGAGTAAAAAATGTAAAACAGCAGTTTAGCACTGAAAGGACAGGTAAGGATGTTCATGAAGCACTAGAAAGCCCATTAGGCATCTTGACAGATTACACACAATGTCTGCCATTAAGCAGGCAACCAAACTATCTGTTTGCACTAATGAGAGTTACTCTTCTGATCAGTATTTCTGACTGTTCTTTCCAATAACACATCTGGCAGTTGTTTCAAACACACAAGTTAGCAGCCAGCCAAATTCCAGCCTCACACTGTGCTGCAAGCAGGACAGCTATCCCTTGCCAACACAGCTGCCGATGGTGAGGCTGTACGCAAGCGTCACAGCTCACCCATAAGGCTCTTGACATAGAAACAGAAGCCAGTTCCCACCAAGACAATTTATATATTTTATAGATATTAAAGCCTGATAAACATAAGAGACACAAGCTCTAAAAAGACAGTCACTGCATAATCCCACTGAATACCTGTGGGCCAATGTGCACAACAAGCAAAATTCCCACACTGCCAGCTCTTCATTAAACTACCTGGCTCTCAGTCTCTCAAGTCTATTGAAACAGTAATTTTTAAATCTTAATTTTGTTTTTGTTTTATAAACTCTACATATATTTTATGTTTCATGCCTGTCAATTCCACTCACTTAGAAGAGTTTGTTATTCTTATTACAGCAGTGTTATGATGGAAGCTATATACACCCTTCAATAAACTCCTGCTTATTGAAAAAAAAAACCCATATATTCTAACAAAAAGTAGTTTTCAAAAACCCCCAAGATTTCCATTACACAGATGAGCTGCTAAGATCCAGAGAGGCAGCATAACTTACAGAAGATCACACAAAGATCTTTGAAAGAAGCAGGAAACAAGCACAGATCTTTCAAGACACAGGCCAGCAGTTTAGCCATAACAATGGTTCTGAAGACAATGCAAGCTGGATGTAAAATAAACCGGCATGATTACTGCTATATTACTGCTATATTCTAGTACGTGGGTTAACGTGAGAAGCACCTTCACACCTTGGACGGGTAAGAATAGAAAAAGTCTCAACCTTTTCTGCTGGAAAGCTACAAAAGAATGACGTTCCACCTTTGCAAAAAAAAAAAAATTCTCACACTATCACATTACATTTTCTTCATAACTATTATGAACTAAGTCAAAAATATTTTTTAAAAAGGCTTAAGTAATAGGAAGGTGCCAGGCTGAAAATGTCTATATCCATTAAAATGATTTCTTACTCCTTGGCATTAAATGCATTTAACAGATCAATTGAACAGTCAACAGGCAACCAAGCAGATACGAATGCAAGGTAACCGAACACATGAGCATACAACATAACTATTCCCCTTGCACCTCCCTGTCTTTCCCTACACTCCCTCAAAGGAAAGAAATCTTTTCCTGTTCTGATCTATTTTTACAGTCTAGTGCATTGGTATTTTGGATTTTTTCCAAAGGTATTCTTTACTGGGGCATCACAACTAAATGCCAGATTTCAAAATTATTTTAGCATATTCTCAAAGGCTACTTCACAGAACAACACTGAATTAATAAAGGATCTAGGAACTACAGCCTTTTCATATGCAAATAGGTTAAAACCTAGTAAACAAAGTTATATATAAAAAAACATCCATCGGTAGCATAAAATCAGATGCTGCTTCTTGTTCCCCCACAGGTTACACCAAGTTGTTAACAGCCTACACACAAGGGAAATTTCTGAAAACAGCACACACAGTCTAAGTCCTTACCCAGTCAATAATTTATTTTTTGAGCAGTCAATTAAGAATCAACTTCTAAACCTGGGAGACTTACAGGGATTTTCTGTCTCCACACTGCGTACCTCCGACGCTCCCAGGAAGCCAGGTAAAGAACCTACCCTTCCTTCCCATGGATGCAAGCCTAACGCAGCAGCCTCGATCAGCGCTCGCCTCTCGCCCTCTCCGTCCCACCGCAGCCCCGAAAAGCACCGAGCGACACCCTGGGGACCCCGCCGCTGCCCTGACAAAGCCAAGCGAGGCGTCTGCGAGGGCGAGGCGGAGGAGCCGGGAATGGGCTTCCACTCGGGGCACGGCGACTCGGGATTTTACCTTTCTCCTTGCTTGGCGTTGGAAGGCGGCGGGTGAAGCACAGTCTGGTTCCCTTCCATCTCCACGATGCACTTGGTATTCAGGTCCAGCTCTGCAAGGCGACACGGCGGGGGCTGTAGCCAGGGCGAGCGAGAGCACCCCCCTTCTCCCGGCACGCCGGTGCAGCTCAGCCCCCGCCGGCTCCTCCGGGAGCGAGGGGCTGGGGCGGCGGGGAGGGAGCGAGCGGGCTCGTCCTCCCGCAAGCCCGGGCAGAACGCGGGGGGACGCCGCGCTCCGGTGCCGCCCCCGCCCCGAGACGCCCCCAGACCTCGGTTACCTCTCTTGTTCATGGGCCGGACCCTGACGGCAACTTTCACCTTGGTGTCCGACATCTTCCCCGCTCCCGGGAGTGGCGGGCGGGCGGCCCCGCTCAGCGCCGGCGGCGGCAGCGACACGGCGGAGCGCCAGCGTCCATGCCGGGCCGGGCGCGAGGGCGGAGGGCCGAGGCAGGCGGGGAAGGCGACAGAGGGAGGGAGCGAGGGAGGGAAGGAGGGGAGAGGAGGAGGAGGGTCCGGCGCCGGGGAGGGCGGTGGTGGCGCAGCCGCCTCCTTGCTCAGCCGCGGGCCGCGCCGGCGCTGGATGCCGACGGGCTCGCTTGCAGAACCGCTGCCGCCGCCTCCCTGCCAATCCCCACCGCCATCTTCCACCTCCACCTCCTTCTCCTCCTCCCGCCGCGCCGCCGGGAGTGCGGGCGCCCAGGCAGACGGCGAGAGGGCGGGGAAAGGAGATGGCGCCGGAGAGAGACGGAAACACCCGAGTGCCTTCGGAGCGAGGGCGTGGGGAGACTCCCTCTCCCCCCGCCCCATCCTCGGCCCGCCGCTGCTTCCCAGGGAGCACGCGCGGAGGGATGCGCGTTGCGCGGGAAGGCGGCGCTGGCGGGAGAGGGGGTGTTGCGGGAGCGGAGTGTGCCCGCGGGCCCTGCCTGACAGCCACCGTCCTGCCTTGTGCAGGTGTACGCCGCCACCGCAGAGACACCGGCTTGCCCGACTGTACATCAAGTTTCCTTGAGGCAAGGAAAGGAACAGACACAATGTACCACGGAAAAAAATGTTACAACGTCAGGGGATGCTTTTTTTGTGACAAAATGTGTACAACCCAGGATGACCGGGGTGCAATGTGCGTGGAGGCCTGGAAGCGGTGCAGCACCTCGAGGTGATGGAGCAAGGAGCCCTGCCCGAGCTCTAGCCTGCACGTCACCTCCTTGGCAATGAAGGGCTACCTGCGAAGCGCCGGGGCCACTCGCGCTGTCCTGTTGTTCCAGGCGTGATGGGCCACCACTGACGAGTGCCAGCCCAAACACTGCAGGACAGGGTAGTGGCGAGTTCAGTATTGGGGGAAAGCGTTACAAACAATGGTGTTCCATCCAGCAACCGAGAGCTCCGAGGATGGCTGAGCTTCCAGTGGGCAAGCCAAGAAAGATTTTTAGTTAAAAATGCAATAATGCTCTTTTCAAATTGTCCTGTTAAAACCTTTTCTCCACAGAAGTGGAGAGGTCCTTAGAAGTTTCTCCACAGAAGTGGAGTAAGATTCCTTAGCTGCAGTAAAATATCTTTCAGAGAACCAATCCTTATTATCGATGCAGCTAACTGGCAGGAATCCCAGCGCAAAACAGCGACGTCTGTAACATTTTCTTTACGGAAGAGAGGCTTGAACCCAAATGGGATTATTCTGTCTACTCTGGGGCTAAGCCACTGTTGGGAGAACGGGCTAAACAACCAGTGATGAATAGATAGCTGCACTGAGAAAGAGCAGACCTTTCAAACAGAGGTGGAAACAATGGAGGCAGGCTTAGAAGATCAACCCCTTCCTGGCTGCCAGCACACCAACCAGAAGGGCCCTGCAAAGCGACTGAGAGGAATGTTTCTGGAGGACCCCTGGCTGTCCCAACTGGTCACAACTCGCAGGAATGCTGAAAGGAAACGAGACACACACTTAGCCCAGCAAAAGAGAAAGGTTACCAAATAGAGCCGGGCATCTGGAGAGTGTCAGCAGAAGTAGCTGGTGCACATGGACTTCTTGCCTGTAGAAGCAGGCATAAGGAATGAAGTTCATTATGAAATACATCATAAGCATGTGGCCCAATGAGTAAAGAAAAGGCGTGATGTTGACATGAGACATCCTATTTACTGCTGTAGACTGTAAGAAGCCAGATCAAAGTAAGCGCTGGCTCAAGACAAGGCATGAGGTATGAAATGGCTGTGCAAAAAGGGAGTTGCTCTGTGAAATTTGGACACTGCTGGGAAAGAGAAGACAGCCAACAGATGGAAGGGAAAATACTCCCTTCCGTCTTAATTTTCCACCTCTTGGTGGAAAAACTACATCATTGCAAGATTACATAAAAACAATTACATTAGCTGAAGAGAAACTAAAGGGAGCCTTTATGAGATTAACTATGATTCTGGCTGTGGGAAGAGTCTTGGGAAGAAATTTTTACAAATATCTGGTATAGGCTTGTGAATTATACTCCACCATTTGCAGGTACAGAAAGCCAGCCATGCAAAACTCTTTGAAAAGGCAGATGCAACCTAGTTTGTTCTAATGCAGACTGTAACTGTTAACTTCCTGTGAAATTCTGATTTATTCTAGTGTTAGATAGTTGAGAAAGGGATTTTTAATCTTTCATTCATATCAATGTACCCTGAGAAACAGCTGCCAAAAAATGTTGTCTTGGTTCTGCCAGGTGTTTATGCCTCCCAAGAAAGGGCTTTTGGCAACATTTGTACCGTGACCTGACCACACCTACTGGGCTGCATGTTTATGGTAGAATGTATTTCTGGTCTCCCCTTACCCTTTGCCATTAGGGCAGAATAGGAAGAGGTTCATGTTATAGAGGCCCCATGAGATTATTAGGTAGATCAAAGAACAATCTGTGAATTCAGGCCGATGAGACGTTTCTCTTCTGGCATTGTATCTCACCATTGAATACCATATGGAACCCTTTACATCTCTGTCTTTGCTACTGGTAGCAGCTGAGGATGAATGTCTCTCACCTGTCAGAATTTGTTAACTTGATCAGTTACATGCCCCGTGGGAACTGGCAAAGGATACCGATGGGTCGCTAACCCATCAGAATTAGCTGCCAGCTATCCCAGACATGCTGATGGATGGATGGGAGATACTAGATGAGAAATGACAGCTTACTGCTTCAGCAATGAGAAAAGATGAGAGCTGGAGAAAGTGGAGACTGATTGGGGTTGGGGGGGAACTCAGATGGAAACATGGGGATAAAACCATCTGGAGCCGTCTTCCCTGATTTCCCTTTCTTCTCCTTGTTTTCCTCCACCCTTTATTTTTTTCTGGCTCTCTACGACTGGAGTCAACAGGAATTTTGGAGTTTTACTGGGGCCAGAATTTAATCTTTGTCTGTTTCTTGTTTTCCATCTGTTTCATTCCTCTTTCTTGCCTTAGAGCGTTTCTGTACATTTGCCCATTGATCCACAGTTCAGCAAAGAGCATAAAGAAAATATTGCTCCTTCCTTTGGTTTGATGAGAAGTTTTAATTGCTCCTCACCTTCCCAAGGCATAACACAGGTAATGGGATTTGATGTGATTTGTCGTGTCTTCCCATATATTCTAAGTAGGAAGATCAATTGCTCTGCTTCATGACATGGAAGAGGGGGAGTGATGCTGTGCATCCAGGTTGATGCCTGCAGCCCTGATGGTGTTCCCGTGACCTCCTTTTTTCAGCAAAGGGCAAGGAGAAATGTCACTGAGCCTGCCAAGAATATCCATCTTGTCAGCAGCATCCCCAGCACATACCTTACTGTGCCTGACTGATGGATGCTGTCACTGGCACATCCAACTTCATCTTGTGTCACAGGAGCCAGAGAGGAGGAGGGGCTGGCAGTGGTGGGAGCATGGGAAAGCAGTGCTATTCTTTTGGTGTTGAAAGTGATAAAGGAAAGACAAAGGGTTTAATTTTATAGCACCTGAAATCCAAGAGATGCTTGCGATGAAGGTTTTTACTACTAAATTTAACCCAAGGAGTGTATTTTATAAGACTGGCCCAAATAAGAGTTTTGTGTTTCCAAAATTATACAAAGTATTTTTTAGAATTTGAATTAACAGAGAAAAATTTTGACCCCAAACACATTATAGCATCATCCAATCAGAAAGAGGTAAAATTAACAAATATATAATATTTGTAATATAAATATATAAATAATATATAGATATTATAAAACCAACAGATATTTTTAAGGTTAATAATCTAATACATTACACTTAAATTAGGAAAAAACAGGAAGAAACCATAGCTTTAACAAAATAATTGATAAATTGTTCACTTTTCATGTTGTTCAAAAAGAAGAATGGCTAATAATTTATGCATTTTTTTAAAATAGCTTTTAGCACATAGGAAGGAGGCATGGTCATTATGGAAGGGAGAAATATTTTATATTGGAGGAGTGGGATAAAATATGACTATATTTGTGATAGACACAAATGAATGTCTTGTTATGCAGATGAACTTGAATTTTTCATTTAATAAGATGCATTTAGAGAGCACCTGGGGAAGCAAAGGTCTGGCCAAAATTGCACACCAGGAACCAAATTTCTGTCACACATCGCTAGGTTTTGCAAGTAACCCTGCTGGATAGATGCGCTGAATTTACAAAAGAGCGTGAAGGCAGGAATTTAGCCAGTGACCTGTCTGAGGGCACTTTTCATGCTGCTTTTCCACTTCCTTCTTGCTCCAAATTCAAGCTGGACGTTAGTGAGGCTGGATGGTTGCCACCTCTGTCTTATCAAAGATCTGTTTTGACTGTCTCTAAAGCTGTGCAGGAGGCATGAAAATTGTCCTCTATGTCCAGCATATTTATGGCAACACCCTGGGCCCAGAAAGGGGCTGCAGTGACAAATGCTCTTCTGACACTCAGAAAAAAAATGAAGCAGTTTGAACTGCCAGCATTAAGAACGAATGCAGAATATATACACCTAAACGTTACCCGCCTGACAGGTGCTGCTCAAAGCTATACGAGGTAAATAGCTTTGAACAGGCACTGCAGTTTAAACCTATGTCAGCTCTGAACAGAGTTGGCTTTCTGTGATGAACAGAATAAATCTGTTCTTACAGGCTAATTAGCAAATGTTTTGAATTACCTGTTTGCTTTTACCTTGCTGGGTTGACCTCTGCTAGACCCTAGCTCTGCCTCCATGCTCACCCTGGCTGCTCCACAGTAGATCTCACACTGGGATCAGAGGTGAAATATTACAACAAATGAATGTCTCCAAGACAGGCGTAGTCACATCTCCATCAAGCTGAAACATTCCTTGCTATGGGGGGAAAATATCACATGCAATTTCACTGATAAAATGTTTTCTCTCTGCCTCTGATACAATACTGCAATAGGCTTTTATAAACTTCCTCTCAAGATCAGTGCAGTAAATGAAACTAACCCACCTGTAAGAGGAGCTACTCAATTTTAGCTACATTTAACTCCATGACCATTCTGCAGAGGACAATCTCTTTGCTCCACTCACTGAAGAAGAGGCAGCAGGGAGCTCTGTTCCTCATCTCCTATCACTTAGAACAGAGAAATAGTTTCAAATTACTGTGTGAACTTTAATGGTCATTACTACCTACAGATGAGAAGTCCTATTAATAGAAATAAATGAGCTTAGAAGCAGAGTAATGCAGCTATAGCAAAGAAACTGATGGGAAGTAAAAAAGGGGGAAAAGGTAGCAAGGAAACTGATGGGAAGTAGAAAAAATTTCTTTATATTGCTCAGATACATTTCCTTATACTACAAAAGCTTTTACTGAATCCAAACTGAAACTTACTGTCATCTTGGGAGGGATTTGATTATGGTAGGAAATTTAACATCCCTGCATTTATAACCTCAGATATGAGCAACAGTTGTGTCTTCCTCTGACAGCTAGTTGTGTTCTGTGTAGCTCACATTCCTTAGTTGTTCAGGAAAGAAATGGTGGCTTTATTTACATTTTTGTTGCTATTGATGTTAATTATCTGTATGCCATCCTTTTTTTACTTCAGGGAACACTCCACCCTCATATCAAATACTGTCCTAAATTTGTTTATACCAGGGAGATCAAGGCTGTGGGTCTTCATCCTGGACTCAACCAAGTAATACCTGAATGAAAACCTATGTAGTTCAGTAATCACTTCAGTTATTTCCTACAGTGAAAGAAGAGGTAGAGATGACATGATAAAAAGCATAGCTGAGATTCCACCTGGAAAATCCAGTACAGCACTTAGGAAGAGGAGTTCAAAACAAAATAGACCCAGTAAAGGGTTACGGGGAGAACTGTGGAATGGTGAGCATTATCAAAGAAGAGCAGACTAAAAAAGTTCAGTTTGTTTAGTCTAGTAAAATAAAGACTGAGAAGGGATATGACTGTTTATGCTTTCTTTCAGGCCAGTCAAAAGCATGGTGCTACTGAAATTCCAGGAAAAACACTAGGACAAGAACAAATGAGAGTAAACTCTCTCTTATACAGTCCTTTTATTCTGTGCTGCATTAGGAGGAGCACTGCCAGCAAGTCAAGGAAGGTAATCCTACTCAGCACTGGTGAGGCCATACCTGGAATGCTGTGTCCAATTCAGGGCCCTCCAGTACAAGAGGGACATGGACGTAATGGTGAGAGTCCAGTGAAGGGCTACAAAGATGGCTCTGGAGCGTCTCCTAAGAAGAAGGGCTGAGACAACTGGGGCTATTTAGCATGGAGAAGACTCAAAGGGAAGAATCTTATCAATGTATAGATGCATCTGAAGGGGAGTGCAAAGAACAGAGAGCCAGGCTCTCTTCAGTGATGCCCACTGACAGGCCAGGAGGCAAGGGGCACACACTGAAACACGAGGTTCCCTCTGAACATTGGGAAACACTCTTTTTCACTGTGAAGGTGACTGACTACTGGCACAGGTTGCCCACAGAGGTTTTGTAGAAGCTTCATCTTTACGGATACTCAAAAGACATCTGGACATGGTCCTGTGCAACCAGGTGGCCCTGCTTGGGAAGGAGAGTTGGACCAGATGGGCTCCAAAGGTCCCTCCCAACCTCAATCCTTCTGTGCTTCTGTGTCAGGCTAGAAATGAATTGACTTCTACCCCTAGAGAAATGAATGGCTTCTTACACAGAAGACCAGAAGACTTAAATTAAGCTGATTTTAAGAGTGAGCTTGATTGGGTTAGGTGATGCGATAGCAGGGAACCTTTCCTGCTGACCCTACCAGACATGTGCCACTGTACAGTCTTTAAACATCATGGTGATGGTAATATTTTATGGTAGTGGAAAGGGAAGGGAAAGGAAACTGGTTTGTAGTCTTAAAAAGTAAGATCACAAAGTCCCAAAGGAACTGACATCACCTATCTGTGGTTAATATAGCTTTAAGTTGTGAAAAGGGATTGATGTTAAATTAATAGAGATTTTCCTTTTTTTTAATTTCAATTTTCTACTATGTATTTGTAGAAATCTCATGCTTTGCGTAAGTAAAAACAAAGTGCCACAGCTGGTTTGTTAAGTTATTTACAATTTAAATCGGTAGGCAGGCCCCAGTGAACTGAAGGAAAGGACAACCCTGCCATTATTCCCCCTACCCAGAAAGCTCTCGCCCCTCTTCATCTTTATGATTAGGAATGTGTGGTATACAAGCATCAGTCCAGCACATCCCTGCAGTTCTCTTGTGACTGCAAGTCCCAAATTGAGATTACAGCCATTTGTGAGCAAGGAGTTGGCTCACAAACATTGTCCAGAGCATCACTAATTATTATGCATTTGCTAAGTACATGCCTTTCCGCAGGCAGGAAAAGTAAGCCTGCTGCCTTCAAGTGTCTTCAGTTAGCAAAGAGATACTACATGCAGTCTGTCAAACACACAGCCGTGCTCAGACTCTCAGAGGTGAGTCTTATGCTCAGTAGGGATGAGTGGGAAAGCTGTAAATATAAACAGCCTGATTAGTGGCAGCAGCCTCTTGGAACAAAAGAGCAGCTTTCTCATTAACCCTTCTGCACTTAGTCACAGTCTCCTTGCTGGTTTTCTTTCTGCTTTGAGAGAAAAGCTGAACTTTGCTGGCTACCATGGGAGAGACTTGGAACTGGGGCCCTGCCCCTGGGGGTTAGAGGAGGGTGGGGAGGGAGGAGTACATCAACCAAGCTTGCTTACTAAGTAAGCTGAGCTGTTAACCATGCTGGCCAAGCCAAAATTTCTCCTTACGCAATTACTTTTTAGTGATGCCTGCAAATAAGCACTCTAGCCAAATGTGTTATTTTCATAAAGTGTGGAGAAGGAAAGAAGCTCTTGCTTGAAAGAGATTAGAAAGGAGAACAGTACACACGGGCACGCCAGCAAAGCAAGAAAGCTGAGTGAGGCAAAGCCTTGAGAGAGGAGGTGGAATTGTGTTTAAACATATTGTGTTAAAACATATGGAAGTCAGCTCCACACAGATCTTGGATCTGTGTGCTGTCTATCGAAGTAATCAGGAAGACTCACATTAAGTTAAGCAGGTTTCATCAGTTCCTGTAGAAGGTAGAAACAAGTGCTGAAGGTGCTAATTAAGGTGCATAATTAAGACTTACGATCTTTTATTTAGAAAACAAAACACCCCATCATTTCTCCTCCCAGTTCTCTCCAGTCTGAAAAAAACATACCAAAAATAATAATTTCATAAATACCACCACCACCAAAATTAAAACCATACCAAAAATAATAATCTCATAACTACTACCAGCACCAAAATTATCAGCAACAGATCATACTCTCATTTGTCTATTGAAGACTGTCGAAGAGTGCAACCACTGGGTATCCTTTGTTGTCATGTCGCTTCAAGTTTTATCTTCTTTAACATGACAAAAGGCTTGCTCTTTGCAGGTAAAAATATAAATTGAAGAACAGATGGCCTATGGAAACTTTCAAACTTCTTGTAGGTTATCTACACCAGCATTTGATATGAAAACTCAGACCAGTTATAGCAATGACCCACAAAATCCAATACAGGGTCATGGTCACTGGGACTAGCCTACTGCTATTGCAGAGGACTAACCAAAACCTCAACAAACCAGTGACTTGCAAGTCAGTGACTTCTGATTTAGTTTTTTCCCACAGTCACTATTACAAATGGAGCTGCACAGGAGGAGCTGGAGTAGAAGGATTCCTAAAACTGTTAGTCCGCATACAGTTTTAATTGTACAGTCCTTCACCCTCTTCTCCCCTGTAATAAAGCTTGCATTGCCTGTCTCCCAAAGGCATTCCCTGAATGACTTAGGTCTTTCCCACCATTCATATTGTGATCTGAGGTTTCCTCCCTTTAATCTGACAGCAAAGATGAAAGGCTTTTTTAGGAAAGAAACGCAGCAAAACCAAAACATGTACAGAACCTCAGGGGGAATTAACCTTTCTTCTGAAATCAAAGTGGTGAGGACACACATGTACACCACAGTTTGACTGAACAACAGCTAATGAGAAATACAGTTCTGGAATGGACTAAACCAGCTGGGAAGAATGGGTAAGGGTTGCACAGAAGTCACAAATAGGAACAATGTAATTGAAATTCAGAAATCAAAACTTTAGCCTTAGCATCAAGAACACTGACTTGAGGTTTTAGTCAAGTCAAACAAAAGGGTGAAAGTCCATGGCTTGATACAGCTGTCTGATAACAATTCAGTTGCATGGCTTTTATTTCTCCAGTAAGAGAGACACAAGAAAGACAAGATTTACTTCTGCCTTCAAGGTACACTTTTCTAAGTGGTTTGGGTTTGTTTTTTTTTTTTTATCTCAATAACACTGACACAGTGCAAATATGTGAAATATCTTATCAGCTGCATTTTAATGATAACACAATCCAAGTACTGAACAGCTTTATGAACATCACAAAATAAATTACAAAAAGCTCTAATGCCGGGCCTGAGGTAACTTAATTTCACTTTGCCATACAAGGGAAGAAATGGTGCACTTTTCATTTGGTCTTTAAAAGGCAGCAAAATAAAACTAAAAGTGGCTACCTACCCTGCAGCCTTAGAAATCTTTTTCACACAGTCTTCTCAGGACTAGAACCTACAGTGTAATCCCTACTACAGTGTAAACACCATAACTTTTCTAACTGTTTGCTAAGACTAAAAACCTCCTCTGTAGGATCTGCAAGACATGTTCAGATATAAGGTCTCCACTGAAGCCAGTCCAAAGTGGGTCTTGCTCCAGCTTGCTGGTTATTGAGCAGCTGCACATGCCAAAAGGGAAGTGTGGTATTGCTCTACTCAGTCTCAAGGACTGTTAGGAACCAAGCAAGGGTACAGTATATTATGAAAGAATAAATAAGAAAAGCTAAACTAATAAAACAAATTTCTTTCACAAAGGATTCCTGATGCTGAAAGTCATAATTGCTTATAATATATTCTCAACATGCACAGGACTTTCAGCACATAAAACCCAAAGCAGCATTCCCAGAAATTGTCATTGTAAAGTCTGCTGCAAAGACTTCTCCAGAGCAAACCTCTGCACTAGCCTGAATCTCCCTGACTTCAAGCCCAGTCCTGCAGCATTTATTTATGTGGACAATTCCATTTGCAGTACTCATGACTGCACAGATAAACTGCTCATGACAGAGCAAGCCTCAACTCAAACAAGTCAGTTCAAGTAATATTAGGAATAGAAAAAGACTAATACACGTACTTTAAATACTTCTGGCTCCATAATATCATGCTGTAAGTTGAGGGGAAGTTGGCAGAGAACTCACTGAAGAGCTCTATTTCTACCTAATTAAGGACAATGACAGATAAGGAAGCCAGGCACATCCTTTTCATATTAAAGTGATTATATGTTTTTAATACTTAATCTGTCTGACTATTTTAGCTAGATTTCTTATAAAGAATATTTTAATTACATTATATTTCTTCTCATGGTAGTGCCTTAGTCTGTGATAGTAAAAGACACAACTGTTCTTTGTTTCTTACTTTTAGTACAGATCAGTAGTTACTAAATAGTGGTTAATACTGGTTACATTCCACAGTCCATATTATTCAGGAAATTGTGCTAGGTGAGTATCAAATGGGTTTTACCTTTCATCTATTTATATTTGGAAAAATTCCCAGTAAGAGTTACCTCCTGTGATTATGTAGGTGTATAGTTCTTTCAAGATCTTTTTGGGGTTTTTTTGTACTAGAAGTTTTAAAAGCAAGCTTTGATAAAAAAAATTACCTTTTTTTGGTTGGTTGGTTTTGTTAGTATCTTCATTGTTTTCTCAAAGTAAATTCTTTCTTTTTCTCAGTTATAATTTTAGATCTCTAATCCTATGTCTTGCTTAAAATTGCCTCCCCTTTATTCATTACAAGGCATATAATTACATTTAAAGTATATAAAATGTTTTACGGAATCTTGTGACAAGCAATAGTTTCCTGATTTAAAAAACAATATATTTCATGAAAGCAGGATTTGTTCTCTCACCTCAACTCTCTGCCCATATAGTGCTCACTTGTGAACAAAGAATAAAAATTGCCTACATTAAGAGTGATCTTTAGGAAAAAAGCTACATATATATTAATTCAATTACAGGGAGCATACTTCCCCAAAATGCCTAGTTTGCTCCAAATCTTTATTTCCCCCCCCACATTTTTGCTACAAACTAATAGATAATAAAACCTACAAGAAACTGGTAGCTCTCCTAAAGCTTGCCATCTGAAAAGTGTCTAATTTTAGCTGGAAAATCTGTTCAAATGCAGGTTATTCCTCTGCCAGAGGTGAATACTAATCAAAAGGCCCTTATCATCTTGTCCATTTTCCGGCTGAAATGCTTCACCTCTTAAGAATGCATTCCCTTTACTGGAATGATGGGTGTGCTCTGTGCTCTGACTTGGTGGAGTTCACCCTCTGCTTAAGCCACAGACACCTTCCATTAACTTTTTTCTCCTTTAAGAGCTGATCTCCTCCTTTCTATCCTCACTGTGAAATTTGAACATTTCAAAACTGAAGCCATACACTTTTGTGGAGCACAATAGAAGCAATTATCTAGGAATACATTGTGGTTTGGAAAAGTATTAATTTCCATGGTTTGTAGGAAACACCAAAGGAATTAGTAACAAGATCATCAGTATAGTGTCAAAACTTCTTCCAAAATCAGGAAGGCACCTCCCAGACAAGAGGGTGATTAAACACAGACTCTCCCTGCTTTATTAAGGCAACCTTTTGATGGGGATTCTGAGATCTAGCCGGAAGTCTGCCAAAGGCTTCCCTTGATTCTCAGCTCTCTTGTCTGCAGCTGCAGGGCCAAGACATTTGTACTGTGCTTGCCTCACAGAGAGGTTGGAGTGCCAAGTTCAGGAATATCTGTAAATCTCTTGGAAAGCAGTAGTGAGAAAAATGTGAAAGTGCAATGCATCATCTGCTCCCTGAGAACCTCTCCAGTATTAGAGAGCTTTGAAGCTGTCCAGGAGAATCAGACATGTTACACAAAGGAGACACTTTAGAGAGAGCCTGGATGTTTATGTAACACTATCAAAGAAGCCCTTGCTGTTCTTGTCAGGTCTCCTGAGATGCCTGAATGAAGAGCGAGGTTTAGAACTGACTTGAAAAATATCTGTACTTTTGCTTTGCTCCTGTGGAGGCAAGCCGTGACTCAAAGGTGTCATGTAAACTGATGAGCCTCTGAGAAGAGTCAGGAAAAAAAAAAACTAAACATTGAAGAGAAAGAAAAGAAAAGAAATTCCTCCTGTGCAGGGTGCAACAGAACTGTGACCCATGGTCCTAGGGAAGAAAACTGCTTTTTGACCTCCATCAACCCTTCTAGAATTGAAAGGTCTCCTATATTCAAGCTATCATCTTCATTGACCTGCTCTATAACATTCTTAGTAGTTTTGGGGCTCGACATTACAGGAGATCCCCTCTTCCCCTGAAGTCAGTCCATATTAAAAATGCTACAGTGATGTTACATGCATGCTTTAGGAAAATATAAAGATCAAACCGATGTGCATAGCAATGTGACTGGAGGGAATTGACAGATGCTCAAATGGACAGTGACCAAAATGAAACAAATTTTACATGTTTTCACCCTTTCTCCCTTATTCATCAATCTGAAAAAAATGTATTCTTTATCTAAAATTATCTTCTTCCCAAGCAAAACAAAAAATATGTTACAGAACATAATTTCAATATGCATTTCTGAAACTCCTCTGACTCCTTTAATTCCTTAACACTGTAAACATACCCTGATATGTTTATATGCAACCTGAGATCACTGCTTAAAAATAGACCAAATAGGAATTGCAGTGTGTGTGTGTGCACAACAGACATAGCAATCTCTACAAGGAGCTGAGGACATGACACTAAAGGAATACTGTTATACTTATTTGGTTTTAATCCAATAGCTACAGCATGAGGTGCAGAGAGTTATGCAAATGTGGTGGATTTTTAAAAGATAAACTCAACACTAAATGTCACTGAAGCAACTAGACAGAGTCCTATGTTCTTTTCTAAATGGAATGGCCACCACTCTTTTCCAAAGGCAAGCACACATCTAGCTATCCCCATTCCAAGCACAACCAGTCAGACCCCAAACCTAAGGAATTAGTTCAAGCATGGGCCCTCCAATAGTTGCCATTCCTCTCAAAACACAAGATTTTGTGTCAAAAGAAAGATTTCAGCTTTACTGCTGTGTTTTCCCTTAAGCACTGAAGAACTCAAAATTTTAATATTAGGTTTTATACAGTTCATTATGGCTTCTCAATTTAGGCACCTGCATCAAATTAATTAAGGCAGAATGTAATGGTTCCTTGGATGCAGTGTTGTACAACACTAAGCACCAAGCTGTAGAGTAAAAAGAACACAGTTGCATTGTTCACAGAAGAAGTCTACATTTCCTTTCAGTAGGTAAGTAAAGCAGATGTATAGGAGATGGAATGAGGAAAAAAAAAATCTATTAGGTAGAATAAAGTCCCAGAGTTTGTTTTGCTTACAAACCCAAAAATCAAGTGATTTCTAGTTACCAAAGGAACAGAATGTGCAAAAATGTGAGTTTTTGTAGATTTTAAAACAGTATGAGCCAAATGTTTAAAAATCAGCATTTCAACTGCTGGAAAGTTGCCTACATGGCATTAGGTCCTAGGAAATTAGGAAATTTTCCCATCCATTAATTTAGTAGCAAAAACAAGCTCCTGGTGAACACAAAGGTTTGAGAAGATGAAAGCCCATGGTTCAGAGAACTGTTACTGTGACAACGTATTAATTATGTATGAATACAGCACTGGTGGCATTGCACGCATTTTGACACACAGCAGTCCCCCCAAGGAAGTGTTATCTAATTGGTTCTATCAAAGGCAGGCGTCTCCTTGGCATCTAGAAAGGAATATATAATCCAGGGGTCTCCTTCTCTGAGTAAATTTCCTTCCTGACCTCCCAACTGGGCTCCTGCTCAGGGCCTCAGCTCATGCTGCAGAACAGCCAAGGAGGATTTCTGGTTCTTCCAAAGGCCCTTGCTGTTTGGCCAGGCAGCAGAGAAGGCTGAAAAATACCAACTGTGCACATCCATATAATTTTCAACAGCAAAAAATGGCCTGACAACAACTTCTGCAGGATATCGCCAGACAGAAGAAGAAACCATCTACAGGGCAACTGCAATACAGAAATGGTGTTGTAACACGGAAACACATGATAAAAAGATATGAGGAATTATCACTAAATTATTAAAACATAGGAGTAAGCAAATCACACTTTATTGGCAGGTCAGTGTTCAATTAACCTTTACAATTAGCTGCAATTAATGTATTTGTTTTGTTTATATAAATGTTGACATGAGACAGATTAACACATTGGCTGAATTAGAGGGCTAAACTGCTCCAATTTAATTCAAGTATTTGGTAAATCACTGGTGCTATAACACATGCAGTTATTAAATCCCCTGAAGTCAGACCAAAAGCCAGAGAAAAAATTTACTGATAGATTGCCTGTGAATTTCAAATTACATTAGTTAATATGAATGATTTCAATTACTAAAAAAATTACCCCAAAAGTTTTATACCATTGTAACCTACTCATCTCTACCTCAGATAGCATTTACATTTATATCTAACTTCATTTTAATGCTGAACCATCTAAGTAATCATTTTAGCTGCACATAAATGCCTAAAAATGGAGCAGTGACTTATAGTGGGGGTATTAAATCCTTCTCAAAATAAGTCATATATACCATAATTTCCATTACGCAAAAAGGCAAAAGGACTTGTGTCCACATTAAAACTGTGAGAATATAATATTACTGTGAGTAAAACAAGTGAATATATACTGATCTAAATATCCTGTGTGTTCACAATCAACAAAATCGAATTTGGAAACTATGAAAAAAGATGAGGCTTACTTCTCACTAACATTTCAATTTGCAGTTGAATCCTGGGGTTTGGGAGTGCAAAAGCACCATATTAGTGGCAAAACAGGGGCAGGCAGTGCTGAAAACCTCCTACATGTAGCTGTGTTAGCAGCAGAACCAACTCAAACTTACATATGCAGGAGTATTTGTGGTCTAAACGTGAATACTTCAAGAGGCTTTTTAGGCAAAGCAGCCCACGCTGTGTAACCACACACTAGATTATCTCTAGGTAAAGACACAGACTTGGGCATTTTAGAGGAAGACAAAGTGCTCCAGTACAACCTTAATAAAGGTGGGAATAAACTAGCAGAGCAAAGAGTGCCCCCAGAAATGCATTTTCCTGGAAAAAATAGACTTCAAACATGATTTCACTTCTCATAACTCACTCATCAGTGGTAGCTCCTCCATCACAATGATTTTAGCTGGATTTATGCAAACTTGAATGGAGGCTTCCAATTTTCTTATCATTCTGTCAAGGCAATCTCCTTCCTTGTGCACAATTCATGGAAACAGTTCTGTCAGGAGTGTATCTATACTTAATTAAGAATAGTTATAACTATGTGCTGGGAGATGTAAATAAATGACACATTACTTTCACAGGTGCTGGTCTTTGATTACTTGTCAAAAAGAACCAAAACCACTTGGTTGTCAAGGCGTGGAATAGTCTTAAAATGCTAAATGATTTGTTTGGTTGATTTGTTGTTGGCCACAGGCAGCAACAGCCAGGTCCTCTCCCACAGGTAGGCAAGAGATGTGATACAAGTTTTGCAAGGAAGCACGGTGTGTTGTTCAGAGGGTGATTTCACTCAAAGCCCCAAAACCACCTCCTCCCTCCACTCCTACAAACTCCAGAACTCCGCATGTAAAGTTTATGGCCAAAAGCAGCTTGAGTCTGCAGCATTAAGCATCTAAGCCCACTCAGGTAGAGCTATATACTTTCACTGAATGATCACCGCTGTCTAAAACGACGAGGGAATTGTTCACCGTGTAAGTCAGTCCGACAGGATAAAAAAGCCCGTGGCTAATTAGAGGATTAAAGATGGGAAATTCCTCAGGTTTCCCTAAGCATATGACAGCCTGGCTACAAATATCCGTTACTATAACACGACCTTCTTTGTCAAAGGTCACAGCCGTAGCATATATTCTGGACGGGAAAACGAGGTTCAGACCGAAGCTGTCCATCTGGCCGATGAGATCCATCTCCGCGCTGAATATCTTCACGCGGGTGCTGCCTTTGCTCGATCCTCGAGCTTTCAGGTGCTCTACTACCACGACAGCACCCGAGCTCTGGCAGACTGCAACCGCTCTGGGGCTGACAAGCCGGGACCGGATCATCTTACACTTCTTTAATTCCCCCCTTTCGAAGTCGGCCGCCAAGCGGTAGAGCGCGCCTGCCTCCGAGTCGGTCAGGATTACTTCGCTCTTGGGGGTGGCATCCAAGCCCCAGGGCAAACAGAAGCCTTCCCGGACAGCCAGGACCCCCCTTCCGTCAAAATCGAAGGCCTTCACGGAGCAGTCCCCGCCGTCGGTGACCACCACGTGCCCGTCCGACGTGACCGTCACATCGAGCGGATATTTGATGTCGTTGCTCGCGTCCCCCCGCTCCCCGAACCGTCGCAGGCAGAACCCGCTCGGCCCGAAGACGTGGATCCTCTTCTTGCCGTCGTGTGCCACTGCCAGGCGGCCCGACCCGGGGCAGGCCGCCACTCCCGTGGGGTTCACCAGCGACCCCCAGCCCCCCAGGCACAGCCGCAGCCCGAGCCCCGCGGGGGCCGCCGCCACCGCCCCTGCGCCGCTCCTGCCCAGGGCCGAGGAGAGGCCGCCGCCGGCGGGGCCCAGGAGCTCCAGCAGCTGCAGCAGCGGGCGGCAGTCGCTGGTCTCGGCGGGGCCGCAGAGCCGCCGGCAGAAGGGACACTCCAGCCTCTGGAGCTCGGCGCCGGCCAGGGCCCCCACGCAGCCCCGGCAGAGGACGTGCCCGCAGGGCAGGTTAAGCGGCCGCCGCTGCCTGTCGGAGCCGTACGGCTCGAAGCACACCCGGCACTCTAGCAGGCTCAGCTCCGCCTCGTCTTCCGCCGCCATCCCCGCCTGAGGAGAGCGCGCGGAACCCCCGCAGCGGCCCCGGATCCCAGCGGGGCGGGCGCTGAGCGCGGCTTAGGCGGCCGCGCGCCCCCTGCGGGCCAGCGGGGGCGGAGCAGGGCCCGGGCCGCCCTTCCCGCCGGGACCGCGGAGTGTCCCTGTACCCACCGCTGCACCCGCACATCCACCAGTGCTCATTTATCCACCAGAACATTCAACTACCCGCCAGAATATTCAACTACCCGCCAGAATATTCATATAACCACCAGACTCTTACAGACGTCCAGTTATCAAGTTACTCTACGGCTACTAGCTCTCTTTATGCCCCTATCAGAGTAAGGAATTAAGCCACAATTTCACAGAATCATGGAATCACTGAAAGGTTTTGATTAAAAGGGACCTTGATGATTACCTAGTTCCAATCCCCTTCCCATGGGCAAGGATGACCAGGATAGACCAGGTTTCTGACAGCCCCATCCAACCTGGCCTTTAAGACTTCCAGGGATGAGGCATCCACAGCTTCTCTGGGCAACCTGTTCCAGTCTCATCACCCTTGCACTAAAGAATTTCTTCTTAATATACCACCTAAACCTACCCTCTGTCAGATTTTCCCTTGTCCTGTCACTTCATGCCCTTGTAAAGAGTCTCTCCAGCTCTCTTGCAGGCCCTTCAGGTACTGGAAGGCTGCTCCAAGATCTCCCCAGAGCCTTCTCCAGGTTGAACAACCCCAACTCTCTCAGCCTGTCTTCATAGGAGATGCACTCCATCTCTCTGAGCACCTTGATTTCATTTGGTTTTCCTGCTGTTCTGGCAAAATTTAGAAAATATTTGCACTCATTAACAGACACATTTCTCAGATAGGCACATACACACACTTTTTGTAAGGTGTATGGACAGCATGTGCTTCTTCTGCTAGGTGTATTTACAGGGTATTCTCAGACTAATTGCAGGGTACACACAGATCTTACACATCCTAAAATGGCTGTTTTGGCACGTGGCATTGCTCTTGCCAGGCTGTCGCATGCCTGGGAGTCCAGTGCAGGACACCACAGAGCACGTGGCAGCCTCATGCCAAGCGCCTGGCATTTTGCAGCTATCATGTATCCTGAAGTCTGAGATAAACTTCAGGAGCTCTCATGTTGCATCCGGAAAAACTTGAAAAGAAGGAGATGCTTTAACCTGGTAGCTGCAATACCAGCCAGGAGTGAAAACAAAACCAGCAGCTCCCAGCTTGCACTGGCCCACTGGCTACATCCCTTCTTCTCTCTGTAAACCCAACCTTGAAACACGAGTATCTACAAGCAATACTGTGTTCCAATGAGCTGTGGGCGTGGGGACTGCTGTGCTAAAACCAGCAGACCCATTTTCAGCTCTAGGACTATGGCATTCTAAAAAGCCCCATGGCTTTTACTTGCCTTCTATTCTTGGCAAATTATGATACGATACATTGCAATCATACCTTTTCTTTCAAAATAAGCTGCAAAGGGGAGAAGTTGCTGTGCTCTGTCAGCCTCAAAGTAGAGAAGATTCTCCTCATACTCAGATGGAACTTCTTGTGTTTCAGTTTGTGACTTTTGCCCTTTTTCCTGTCCCAGGGCACCACTGAAAACTCATGTCCCATCCTCTCGTCAACTGCCCTTAAAGATATTTGTAAGCATTGATGGTCCCTTCTCAGTTGCCTCCTCTCCAGGATAAACAATGGCTCTTTCAGCCTTTCCTCATAAAAGATGCTCCAGTTCCCCAGCCAACTTTATAGTCCTCTGCTGGACCTACTCCATGTTGAGGTCTTTCTTGTACTGAGGAGCCCAAAACTGGACACAGCACTCCAGATGTGGCCTCACCAGGGCTGAGTAGAAAGACAGGATCACCACCCTGGACCTGTTGATCACACTCTTCCTAATGCACCCCAGGATACCACTGGCCTTTTTGGCTACAAGAGCACACTGCTGGCTAACTTGTTGACCACCAGGACTCCCAGGACCTTCTCCGCAGAGCTGCTTTCCAGCAGGTCAGCCCCCAGCCTGTGCTGGTGCCCGGGGTTCTTTTTTCCCCAGGTGCAGGAGCCTGCACTTGCCTCCTCTGAACTTCACTAGGTTCCCCTCTGCCTGGCTCCTGTGCCTGTCCAGATCTTGCAGCATGGCCGCCCAGCACTGTGGTGTGTCAGCCACTCCCCCTGGTTTTGTATCATCATCAAACTTACTGATGATGAGGTACACTCTGTCCCTTCATTCAGGTCACTGATTAATAAGGTGAACAAGACTGGACTCAGTAGTGACCCCTGGGAACACTGCTTGCTAAAGCCCTCCATCTAGCCTAATCACAACACTGAACTCTGCCACTCAGCCAGTTCTCAATCTACCTCACTAACCTAGGCCCTTTCCCTTGGTGAATCCATGTTGACTACTCCTGATAACCTTCTTTTCCTCCACTTGCTTAGAGATGACATCCAGGATGGGTTGTTCCAAGGATGAGGGTGAGATTGACTGGCCTATAGTTTCTAGGTCCTCCTTGCACTTCTTCAAGACTGGAGCGACACTGGTTTTCCTCCAGTCCTCAGGCACCCCTCCCACACTCTGTGACCTTTCAGATATGATGGAGAATGGTTTAACAATAACACCTGCAGCTCTTTCAGAACTCTTTGAACTCTCTTACCCAAGTCCTGTTAGTTTGCTTGCCCATAGCTGCATTTTCAAATGAGGAAGCAGCACACTTGTGAGAGACTGCCATGACATTTTCCATCTATGCTCTCCCCTCTCCCTGTCATCCATTCTACTTCCCTCCAGCCTTTATTGCTGGATGGTAATTTCCTCTTGGCAGCTGCTGCCTTGCCTTGCCCACTCACTGCCAGCTCTTCTCTTGACATATATTCACAGGGATAGAGAGAACCAACTTGCAGCAGCTTCCCACTTCTCTCTGCCCAGCCTGGTGCAAGGCCAGTGCCCCATAAAACAGTGTTTGAACTGAGCTGCCACACTCCCAGGGCTGCTGGCTGGCAAGGCCAAGTTGCAGAATGCCAGGCAGACAGCATCGACCCGCAATGGCTGAAAAGTAACAGGAACATTTCTTTCTCACAGCTCTCATGATTTGAATTGATATGGAAGAAAAAGGTATGCTTTGGTAATGGCTGTTTGTGCATGGAGTTTAAGAAAAGCTGTTCACATCTCAAGGCAGTATAGGCAGCTGTGTAGGAGAACTGACTTGGTAAGCAAAATGGACAAAACCCCTGCTTTAAGAATGCCCCATTTTAAAATGTGAGATAAAAGTAAAAACAAGGTGGGGGGGCAAGTTATTTTAATAAATTTTCATCAAGCTACAAACTTTAGAAGATATAGCACCTCCAGAAAATAATCTAGTCCCCATTGTCTGTGCCTCTCCGAGAAGTCATCAACTTTTTCAAGACACCTAATTTCACAGCAGTTGCCTGAAAAGAAGATAAGAATAACAAATTAGTGAATGATTAGTCAATGAAAAATGCAAATTTTCCAGAAAAAAAAATTTCCACAGATTTCCCCACAGTGCCTAACGCAGTGACATAAATGCATTGGGGGAAACTTAATTGCTGTCTTTTGTACTGGGATGCAACTATGCCAATGATTCACTGCACACAAACACTGCCAGAGTCTCAGAAAGTTGTAAATTTAGAAGGGAGATATTACAGCACATCAGGAGGAACTTCTAAAATTAAATTCCTGACATAGCTCCAAATTTAATTATTTTGATGGATTTGAGTTGTACATTTCTAGCATTTTTTTGAGTGCCATGTTACTTCTCTTCTTTATCACAAAAGTAGAGTAGAAACTGTAGCACTGGTAGGACTTGTATTAAAATCAAGGCAACTGGTTGATGAGGTCCAAGCAAAGACAGAATGGTCAAACAGAACTCAGACTGCAGCTACAGGATTACTGAATGCAGTATGAATCCTAGGAGAATAAAAAGGTACCAAAGGGAGACAAGAAACGGTTTGTCTCTTGGGTTTTCTTCATATCTTTTGAAGAACTGAGAATTTTCCATGACAGCAAAATCCCTGTGGCTAAATGGTATTTATTTTTCCCAGTATTTTTCCATGACTCCAGCTTTCAGATAAGAAGCAAATGACTGTATCACTTGTCACAGGGTAAGGTAGAGGCATATAAACATCTTTATGTGTTTTTAAAAACATTCCTAAGGGTTAGATAAAATTTTACTCACCAAACAAGCTTTTAATTTCAGATTCAGGAACATAAAATGGTGGGCCTGAAAGAAAAGGGGTGAAGCTAATCAGAGAGAAGACATGGGAAGAAAACAAAATTTACACTGCAGTAGGAGAGCCAACCCCTTCACTCACAGCACCTAGCCTGTAATGGGGCCCCAGGGTGTAGCACCATCAGCAAGAACCAGAAAACATGTCCAGGAACTCGTGGGACCTTGGTGGGTCAGACAGCTGCTTCATCTCCAGTTGCAGCAGAGAATCATGAATGTGATGGGGATATGACCACTCTCAGTGTGCTGTGTGAATCCACTCTACAATCTGTGTATACTACAGTAGCATGATTAAGGCTAAGAGCTGAACATTGTCAGAGGGAAAGCCATGAATTAAACTGCTCTTGCTTGTGATAACAAGACCTATTTTCGGGGGGATAATTATGCTGAAGGGCCCAAAGGCAGAAAAAGCTCTCTTTCTTTTGTGAGTTAATATTAACTAAAAAATATCCCACTTCAGTTCATAATATAAAAATTATAAAAGGAAAAGTACCTTATGATTTTACAGAATTTCACCTCTTCCAAGTACATTCCGAGCATGGTAGCGGCTGAGAGAGAGGCACAAGATGGGCAACACATGGGGTTGCAAATAATGGATAAACAGCATGAAGCTGATGTTCTTGGGAGTGTTTCAAGCTCCTGAGGCCAGACAGGATGTTGCTAAGTGCTTTGACTTCCAGCTTCATTGTAGCAGCCACACTTAGAGTTTCATTTCATTGTTAATATACCATGACTGTCCTCAACTTACCTTTAGCATGTCTGAGCCAGAGAAAACACAAATTTAGTCCCAAACTTGGTCAATATCTAAACTTTTTAACAAGAGGTTATACTGGTGTCACCCGCTAACAAAGCTATGCAGATAAAAATCTTGGGGAAGATACTAATACATCTACTATATCTTTATACAATTTGTATTAGAGCAAAGTCACAACATGAACAGTACAAAGTTCTCACCTTTGTGTTTATTTGGATCATATGAAACAGTAACAAGGAGATAAGAAGAATTTTTCTCCACTAGGTTGATCATCAGACTGGCATAGCTAAAAGGAAAAGATTATACTTTATTATTTTTGTAAAGCATTCAAGCATAGCATTCAAAATATTCAACAAAATGCATTTCTATGAAGAGAGAATTTGAAATGAACTGCACAGAGATTAACCAAAACTTAGTTTAAATTTCAGGAGCATAAAATTCATGTTACACATGAAAAACATAAAATAAAGCTTGTATTTATTCCTCATAAACAAGTATTTATCTTTTTTTTGCACATTCAACTCAAGATTAACAGACAAACGAGGTATTCGTCTGCCACAGTCTAGAATACAGTACACAGTACAGTACTTAGCTTTTAAAATTATTGTGAATTGAAGATTCTGTATCTAATTAAAAAACCCTGGGAGCAGGTTCAAACTAAATTTTGGCTCGCTATAGGCAAGAACAAAAATTTGTAATCAAGGAGAGTGAGGGAGAAAAGAACAAAGACAGATGAAGTAGATGTGGTGAAAAGGAAATAACAGAATTCAGCTGAGACTTCCAGGCCTGCTTCTGCTGGCTTGGAACAAACCACATATTTTCCCACCAAGAGGCAGGGTGGCTTCCTGAAGGAAGAGTATAGCACTCTGTGACTGCAGCAGAGAAGAACTTGGTAGAGAAGAACTTGTAGGTTGGTCCTTTAAATGAAAAAGGACTCATTAACAAGTCACAGGATCAAAAACTTGCCATTGATACATCAAAGAAAAAAGAGTAACAATGCAATTTACTAACCGTTGTCTGTCACATGGATTCACGGCTACAAGAGCTCCTCTGTCCCAAACCCCATCAAACTTGCCAACTATGAAGCTATAAGGACATAAGGAAAAGGCTTAAAAATAGTAAAAAGGGACCTTTATTTTCTTTCAGACACTTCTGTGAGGTCACAAGGATTCTGCAGCTAGTGATTCTCCACCACTTTTTTGTTATGGTGCAGCATTTTCATAATCCAAACCGACAGGATCTGGAACTCAAGAAAACCTCCTGGTTCTTTGTCCTGCTGTGATAGCAAAGAAGTATGGGAATTGGTCACTGCTTCCCCATCATTGGGGACTGCTGAAACATGGCAGGGAGGAAAGAATGTAATTTTAACACATTTGGGCTACAAGTCTGGATGTTGAGTAACCACATCCTTCTGTCTAACATGCACTCAGCATATCAACAGTTCTTGATCACCTTCTAAAACCCACACATGATTTCATATGCAGGCTAAGGAAGGTGCCTTGTTGCTTTACTATCATTGACTCAGCACATTCAGTAACTTTGGACATCTGAATTGCCAGCTACATGCCCAGGACAGTTAGCTTCAGCTTGCAATTTGTTTAATGTTAGAAAAGCTAAGTTACACTGCCGCTTGCCTCAGTGAAACTCCGCTGCAGACACTAGTTTTGCTCCTGGATATGCTGGCAGATGGCTTCAGTGGCCACCCAAAGCCTGCAAGTGAGCAAGACTATCAAGAAATGTTTTTATTAGTGGATGGTAAGAGCAGCCAAAGCAACACAAAAGAGTATCTGGGGATAAGAAAGAGCCTTGGTTTTGGTAATTATTAAAATAGGAGGTTAGACAGTAAGGTAGTAATAAAGTAAATTGCGTAATTTTAAAGAAAGTTTTAATAACTTTACTTTGAAAAATGTGGCATGGAATTGTGCAATACCCTTCTGTCTACTGGGCAGGTGTCAGAGTCCAATTGCATCACCTCTGTCTTAATTTCTGTAAAAGTTTTGGCTAGGGTAGAGCTACCTTTCTTCATAGTAGCTTGCATGGGGCTATGTTGATGGATTTGGGCTTGAAATCATGTTGGTAACACACTGATGATTTAGTTACTGCAGAGCAGCACTTACACAGCACCAACACCTTTTCTGCTCCTCACACCTTGACACCAGTGAGCAGGCTGGACAGCACAAGAATGAACAAGACAATGGCTGGGGACACAGCAGGCACAGCTGACCCCAACTGAGCAAAGGAATATTCCAGACCATCTGGCTCCATTCTCAGCAATAAAACTGGGTGGGAGGTTGGTGGATGGAGGCACTTCTTGGTGGCTGGCTAGGCATCAGTTGCTTGGTTGGTGGTGGGCAATTTCTTTCATTTGCACAACTTATTTTTCTTGGGTTTTATTTTCCTCCCTCTTTGGTTGCTCTTTTTTATGTATTTTTTTTTCTTTACAACTTTTTGAAATTTATTTTTAATTATTAAACTGTTTTCATCTCCACACATGATTTTTTCTCACTGTTATCCTTTTGATTGTCCCCCATCATCTCATGATGGGGGAGTGGGCAAGCAGCTGTGTGGTGCTTAGTTCCACCACCTTTGCCAGAGTTAAACCATGAGAACTTCTCTCTGCCCACTGCTATTTTCATTGCAATGGCATTGCTAAGTCTCTGGCATCTAACCTACAAGCTGATCTTGTATTTCCCACTCTATTGTGATGAGACATGATAACACTTTCAAGTGCTGACTTCTTTTAAAGTTTGCCAAGTCTAAGCATCTAATTTAAATAACCAGCCTCCTAACAGAAAGGAGACTTTTAAAGAGACAGTTAAACAAGCAATGGACATGCAAGGCACAAAGGAGAGTTTAGTGGGGCAGATGACAAACTTCATTTTCTGAGGCTTGGAGCCAGTTCTCCTCTCTGCGTAGCTGAATCTGCTGGGTAACCTCAGGCAAGCCACTAAGGTTTTCTGCACTTGGTTTTTCTTTCCAGCTTTAATCTGGTCTAACAGGAATGGCAGCAGTGGCTCCAAACATGCATTTCACGTAGTTTACTCCCAAGCAATTTCATCAAGGCCTACAGACATCCCAGGCTGCAGGCAGGTTCATGCTGTGGCCTTGTCCCAGTCCTAGTCTCCTGGCTGCCCAGATCTCAGGACCTCCTGAGTGTCTGGGTGCTCCTTGCCCCTCTGCACATCCCATTTCCTTCACAATACAATGAAGCCATGAGGAAAAGGTCAAAAAAGGCACACAGCTGTCTTTCTTCCTGATGTAGAGTCAGAATGAAGCTAAGGTATGAGGAAGCGCTTTGACTGTAACACATTGCTATGTGTTTATATGGCATTCAGCATAGGTTAGGTACTACTACATCTAACAAAATTTAACATATAAATCAGAAATTCACATATCTGCAGAAAACCCACTGGATTTAAGAGTAAACTTGTGAATTTCTATCTCTGCATATGTTTAGTAGTTTCAGTAAATGCAATTTTTGATTTTCTTTTGAAGTCTTGCAGCCATAATTGTATTAGGAGGTACAGTGATTGTGTAATATAACTGTTTTACATATGTCCCAGAATCCCCAGAAAGAGCAGTAATGCCTGTTACTCTTTAACTAGCAAAACTCTTTGAAATGTCCCATTCTGACAAAGGTCAGGAGCACATCTGAGTTTTCTTCTAATGAATGCTAAGCTAATGGAGATGAAAGGGACCTGTTAGTAGACCAGCCTCGGCAAGAGATAAATAAGTTTAATTTCCATAATTACTGGGTAATTAATCAAATTGTCTGTACACAGAAACTAGAAGTCTGTGTGCATTTTTCTAGTCACAGGTATCTGCTGACTGATGTTGTGAATACAGTTCATTCTGCATCCAGAACATCTATATGCCAGTTTATTTAGTGATGACAAACTATGCACTGGATCCAGTGATATACACTGAAATTGTCACTAATTACCTGATTTTGTTTATTTCAAAGTATTATTACACCATGCTGGGACAGAAGTTACAGGTTTCACCACACTACTTGCTACAAAACTTATGATTGAATTTTTCAAAAATTTATGAGAAGCTTAAGCAATCCTTGGGCAACTTGTCAACTCACAGCAAGTAAGATTTAAAGGGATCTACAGTGTAGCAAGTAGCTACACTGGAGGGACAAGGCAGGTAAGAAACCAGGCAGTATCTACAAAGTCACAGATACACACCCCATCTGTTCCACAAGAAGTCTGTTTGCAAGACTAATTACATACATACACTAGTCAAACCAACTGGAGTCAGCTGCAGCAGCAGAAGTCTCAGTCATGGTATACTGTCTGAATGACTCTGGACTCTAGTAATGAATAGTCTATTTTGGCAGATTGAAAAAAAAAAAAGATCATATAGTACACACTGTGTTCTGGTGTCCTGAACTACCTACTGTGCATGTATGTACTAGTTCTGGAAAGTCCATTGAAGTAAATGTTAAGACTTTACCTCTTTCTTACTGAGGAGCCATGGAACAAATTTTTGTGCCTGACAGTTGTTTGTAACAAGAGCAAACAAACACAAAAAACTTCACCAAAACCTTATAATCTAGGGAAAAATCACATCTGAGTAAGAACTGAAAGGAGAGGGAACTATTGTGCTAAGACACCTCTGGATATATTCTCTTTACTAAGTTACTCTGTGCTAAAGTTTTGGTTCATAGAATTAATCAGTAATGTTAAAGATAATTTGGTTTTGCTGTAAAAGCAAAAATGTTTTTTGATAACTTTCACAGAATGGCTTGGAACAAGAAGCCCATTTAAAGATAATTAGTTGTCATCCTTAACAATTAGCAACAGAATTAGACTTTTGTTGGAGATTGGCCATTCAAGTTTCTCATACAAATGAATATGGGTTTGCATAAGAGGACCTGACAAATCTTTGCCTGATTCAATAAAATAATAGTATTGGACAGTATTAATACATATTTGATTATGCAGAATTGTAAAACACTATGAGTATTCCTACCTGGACAAATCATAAATACTGCAGCAGTAGAGGGAAATGTTGCCAGAGGTACTCTACAATAAAAGCAAAGGAAATAATCCTTATCAGCTAACTATGTTTAAATATGCACTCATAAGTACATATTTATACTTCACATCCTAAAATATACCCATACACTATTAAAAATGAAAATTTAAAAATATATTTATGTGTAATGGGGAAAAACACTGAGAAATATTTTTAGTTTACTGAGGTAACTCTTCTGATCCCCTCCAGAGAGGTTCTAATCTACCAAGGCATGCAACTATCCAGTTTTAAAATACATTCCTTCTACATTCAGGTGCTTCACTGTCATAAGAAGGCCAAAGCAGTAAGAAGAACAGTAGTAAGAAGGCCAAAGTAGTTTAGACTAATAACTTCTCAGTCCAAAAATACAACTCAGAGCTTCCTTTTAGACCTCTTCAGGAGAGGTGAATGATTACCAGTAAAACAGATGCATAAAAGCAGAATGACTTGTTTGCTCAGTTACACCAGCATTGCATGATTAACCACACCAGATCATTTGACAACACAGGAGACATACCTGGAACATTTTTGCTCCTGAAATCTCAGGGACTGGCTCCTCATAGTAAGGCAGACTGTGTTCTGAAAAAAAATCCTTCACCGCTTGCTCGCTGAGTTCCACACCAACAACGCTGTGCCCCATGTCCGCCAGCCTGCACACAAGAGAGAGAGGGCACAGGTTTATATGTGGAATGTGAAATATGAGGCCCACAGGCTGGGCAAAATGTGTATCTCCCATACATCATTTATTCATTTGGGAAAGCCTAGTTTTAGGATGCCCTGATATGCCTAATCCTGACTTTCTGAAGTGTTCACATTACATTGAACACCTCCCTTCCATGATCTGAGCTTAAATTAACCACTAAGCATACAGTTGACACAGATTTACATGCTTTATTTAGATTATTGAATTATTCATTTATTCCTACTAACTCGATGAAAACAGAGGTGATCACACCAAGAAACTGTCCATTTCAGAAAGGTGCTGTGCTCTGAACTGAGGTGGCTGAGGCACAGTGTCCACCCAGCTGCCTCTGTGGCTTGGCAAGAACAGGCAGCAAAGGAGGTGCAGTAACCTCTGCGCTGCTGCAGCTCAGCAAAACACCAAAGTGTGTCAGAGCCCACAGTCAGTCTAGGAAGTAGGTACTGTGATAAAACCTGATAGCTGAATTACTTGAAGATGCAATGTGGGTTTTGGTTTGTGCTCCCTCCCTCAAAAGAAAAAGCACCGGCTTATACAGGCCATAATTTTAAATACAACATTCCCACCCTGCCCACACCTCCAACAACAACAACAAAAAACCCCACAAACAACAAAAAACCAAAAACAAGCAAGCAAACAAACAAAAGTAAAAGCAAAACATGAAGTATATAAAAAGGAAGGAGTTACATTTAGCCCAAATCCCTTAAATTTCCAGAGTGGCATGCCACGTGGTCTCTTGAAAATGTTGTCTGACACAACTGACCTCATTGCGGGCAATTTAAGCTGGCATTGCTACAAAAAGCAGCAGTGGTAAGACATAGCTGCAGTCACTCTGTCCATTTCAATTCAGCATTCCACAAACTGAACTTGGGACAATCAGAAGGACTTTCAGATCAGACCTTATCCATTCAATTTATGCTACTATACAAAACACCAGCTTCCTCCTCCCTTCAGCTTCCAGTGACATTGCTTTCCTAGCAGTGGAAATGTGGCACGTTTCCACTGGCCAATATAAGGCTGGGAATTCCCCCTCTGCCTCCCTCCCTCCCTCCTCACATCAAGTAAGATTTTTGTTCTTTTTATCTATGTTTTACCATTTCATCTCTACTGCTTTACCACAAAGTGGGAAAAATATCCTCAGTCCACTCCTGCCATTTAAAAGAACATCCAGATACTTTTGGAGGAGCCTGCAGAAGAACAGACACATTTTACTTAACTCTGTGACTATTTGTGCTTGCACATGAAAACCAAGCGCTACACACTATGCCGGGTAGCATGAAAACTCCATGATGGCACATGTTAGTAGCTCAACCTCTTTCACGCCATTAGAAATAAAAATATAAAATGAAAGCATTCACCTTCCACTTACATAGCAAGAAAGCAGATTTTATGTCATTCAGAAATGAACACATTTCTGTTTTTTCTGTTTTCTGTTTGTCTTTGCAACTAAACAATCCAACCAACCCACCTCTAAGAGGGTCATAATAGAGATTTTAAACAGAATGATTATGAAACTTCTCCATCAAGCAAATCACTTTTACAGGTCTTGAAAGACTATATAATCAGGTTTATTCTCTTAGGTCCTTGTCTTTTACTGGATGGTAATTGTTCTGATGCCCTCTGCACATTGTTTCCAAGCCCAGTTTCACAACATGAACAATAGTGCAAAGCATCTCTATCAGAAAAGTTAAGATTTTCTAGCAAAACTATCAAAGCTCTAAGGTTTAAAACCGGATTCAAGAATAAAGGTTTTAAATCCTTTTCAATACTTTCTTTTCTCTGTCCTTTGACAAATGTAGGTCACAAAAATATCTATATTAATTTTTGTTTCAAGCTGTGCCCATGTAAGATAATTTGCTTTTTGCAAATGTTCCATTTTCAATTAGGAGTTTCTTGAATGAGCCAAGCCAGTCATCTCATGACATTACTTAAAAGAGCTTAGGCAGAAGAATGAAGTCACGTACGGATGCCCTTGCTCCTTGTGAAACCCGATGTTACCCATCTCCCATTTTTGTAGCCATTCCTCCTCTGTCACCACTCTCTCTTTCTGAGACCCAACATCAGAGCCTTCCAGAAGCCCGGATTCATCCGCTGAGTGGTCCATGTCTCCAGAGAAAGCTTGTAGCTGTGAAAAAAAGAGAGAATTACCCTCACGCGATGCATAGTTTGGAACTGGCACTTTCTCGAACCGGACAAAAATCTAGCAGATCTCAAGAGATCACCATTTGGTGACAGTCGCAATGTACCAAACGCGACCATCAGCACACTCTTGCTACCGATAGCCTCGGCCAGACCCCGTTTCCCGGGGCAGCTGAACGCGCCTGTCCAGCACTGCGGGACCGCCGGTGGCCTCCCTTTCCGCACTCATCGGGACGCCCCCCTACCCCAGTAACGAAGGAGAGAGATGCCGACATTTCTCTCCCGTGAAACCCGCGGGCAGATGGCGGGGGCAAGCGGCTGCTGGGGCCGGGGAACCCGCGGGGTAACTCGTGGCGGCTCAGCACCGCCCCCCTCGCCGCCCCCGCCCGGGCAGCCGCAGCTGCGGTACCTGCACGGCCGCGGGTCCCGTGAGGGCGGCGGGGCCGGGGCGGTGCCTCCCCGCCCTCTCCCTCGCTACGCACCGCGGAGAGCGGAAGCGGCGGCAGGAGGAGGCGGGCTGAGGGTGCACGGCACCGGGGAGGAGGAGGATGGCGGTGGGGATGGCGGCGGCCGTGGTGAGTGACTCCCTCTATCAGCTGCAGCGCCCACCGCGGAGCCGCTTGCTCCTTCCTGGGGTGGCGGGGCAGGTGCCAGCGCTGCCCCCGTCCTCACCTCCCCGCTTCACTCTTCCTTCCCCCTTCTCTTTCTCACTCCCTCCCTTCCTTCCCCCTTCTCCACCCTTTTTTCCCGCTGCAGCTCTAGCAGGAGGCGGTGCAGACGCGCGTTGAATGTGGTCTCCGGCCCCCGAGTGACCCGGCCCTGAGGTGAGTGCCAGGCGCCAACCGCAGCGTCTGCCCCGCCGCCGGCCCGCCCCCGCCCGGCTCCGGGGCAGCCCAGCCGCGGGGGCTCCCCTGCCCCGGGGTTGCCCCTCGGGATCCCCGCCCGCCGCCAGCTGTCACAGCCACGGCCGGCGGGGCTGGGCGCCGCAGCTTTACTCGGGCTGAGTTTTAGAGGTGTGTGCACTCCCCGTGTTCATCAGGCTGCTCTTGCTTCCTCCGTGTCTGTGACAGTGTGTGTCTGTGTGGTTTCTTTTCTTAATTTATTTTCTCTTCCCCAAAGACAAACTTGCTGCCAACTGTGCAGGTAAACCCCACAAAGCTTTCCAATATAGGCCACGCATTACAGACGGATGAAACGTTATTGAATGTGACATTAGCGCATTATGCTTCTCTCTCCTTTTAGAGGGCTCATTTTCTCTGTGTCTACAGGATAGGATGCAAAGTCATGTAAAGCTTAGTAGAGTAAACCATGTTTGTTTGGTAAAAATTTGTGGTTTTTTGGGAGGGTGTTTTTTGGTTTGTCAGGGGAAGTGAGGACAAAATATCATACACCTGATCTTTTTCTCCCTTTCTCCCCACCTCTCTCTTACATCTATTGAAGGGGTAAGAGCAAAAATATGTCTGTGATTCTGTACAACTGACCTCTGCCTTTCAAAATGGGCAGCCTCTCTGAATCGGAAATATTTTTACCAAACTTCCTAGTGATTGGTAACTGACACTTTTTCTACTCCCCACATACACAATGCAAAATTCACGTTCTTTTACCTTCCTGGATAAAAGGGCCCCACAGCAGCAGCAGACTGTGATCACCTGATGGTCACCAAAATGAGTCACCTGGTGCCTTTCCTGGCACTCCTTGCTCAGTTGGAAGCCTCCAACTGTAAGGACCATGGCATGTTGGAATGATTTACCATGAGAAGCTTAGGTGTCACAGAGAGATACTGTTGTAGCCACTGATATATAAAGAAAGCTCTAGGGGAAAAAAGCCACCATTTTCTGGGGCATTATGCAGCCGTTTAGGGAAATCTCATGTAAATGAAACTGGTTGGTTTTCTTTTCTCTACTCTCTAACCTCATCCACCCCCATACAGTGGTAAGTTACAGTGAAGCGATGCTAATTTTTTTTTCTTTTTTTTTTAGGGAATAGAGATTGAGTTATGAATTTTTTTCCTACCTCTGGCTAGTTGTAATTGGAGGGAATACATGCAAAAAACAAAGTTTAATTTTGTATTGGGTTATTTGAACTAATTTTTCTCTTATGTGAGATATCCTCATGTGATTTCTCTTTCTCTCACAAATAATTTCTTCTGTCTTGAGAGGAGAATGAAGGACCAGTTCACTTGACTTGAATCAGTGTAATATAAAATTCTGTAAAAATTCCCACTCTCTTCCTGTTACCTTGACTTTTAATGGAATTTATGAACAAAGATACTGCTGCCTTGTCCATCACTGACAGCTTGAATAAGGAAGTTGCATCCTGAAACAGGAAGAATTGAGAAGTCTCATATATATATTAAAAAAACCCTCCCAAAAACGTAATTACAAACTAATCCCTATTACAACAAAATAACATTCATGATGCAGTGCTGTAGCACAAGGTGTTAATTCCACTTCTTTTCTGTATGTTGTAGAGCACTCTTTAGATTTACTTCTTCCTCTAGGCTGTCTTTGTAGTTTACTCCCTGTGAAAAGATTTTAAATATGCTTTCATATTTCTGCATCATACTTTCTCACACTCTGTGGTTTCCAGTTTGCATGGTTAACTGTGGTCCATTCTGTGCTCCTACCAATGCAATCAAAGACATCTACAGAGCACTTTCATGCCGTAAATGTTTTATTTTGTCCTATAGAATACTTAACAACAAACTTTGTAATATTCCAATCACTTACAGCTGCAATATAATGGCAGTCTAGACTTCAAATTTTGTCGTCTTTTCATAGGAGACTATGCAAGTCTTGGAACTGGTTGTTCATCTGGTATTAAACGTCTCTTCAGTACACTGTTTGGAAAAGTGCTTTGCAGTGCAAATCTCTTGCTGCCAGTAAATTGGTAGTTAGCAGGATCAGTGTTACTCTGAGTGGTATTTGAATGCTTGCATCAGCATTGAGCTGATGTCTCTTCACTTTGCCAACCCAAATTCCAGTCCAGGTCTTCACGTAATGCAAATCAGATTATTGAAATCCAGGATATGCTGATCTGGAACAGCCTGTCAAGATGTACTCAGGGGTCTAATCTTAACAACGAATTTAGTTTAAAATAGTAGTATTGTTCCTTTCCTGTAGTGCCTCATTCCCATTTTCCTCTTGAATTAACAGTCAAGCTGAACAGATTCTTACCTAGGTAACTATGTGAAAAGTAGTTTTGTGAGTGGCGGTGATTAGCTCTGCAAAGTTAAGCAATTTAAATTAATTAGCTATTGCCTCCCTTTTTTCAGATCTAACAACACAATGTCAACGGGAAGGGTACGAACAAAGAAAAAGGCATGTTCTTCAGATCAGTCTCCAGACAACCTTCCTGTGAGGAGTTCTGGAAGACAGGTATTTATAATGATATAACAACACGTGGGTTTGTACTTTGCTAATTTTTTATTTTCTGTTGACATTTGTAACGAAAGTGGGCTTCCTTGTGGGTAAGTTAGGTCTTAGAGTACTTATCCACACAGAAGGAGAATTAATTAATTCTGTGAATAAGCAGGTCAAGTGTCTCATTTTGCAAATAATATTCAGAAAAAATAAATACTCCTCCTGTAAGTATATATAAATATAAGGTTATAAATATAATCTGTAGGTAGTTAGTGTGTTAAAAATACAATCACAGATTTCTGTACCATCAGACAAAGCTGTCTGCCCATCCACACAGAGGCCTAAAACAACATAATACACAGTACCTTTGAGGTCCAGAAGAGACATTTGGTATACAGTTTTGTATCCAAAAAAAATGCCTTAAGCCTACCCTAATATTTTATTTGATGCACATATAGGATTGCCACTTGTAAGTAATATCAATAAGTATTATAAAAGAGGAGATTTTCCAAAGGAGAAATAAAATGAATGCATGAGGCTTGACTCATTAACACATGATGGAGCTTAAAATACTATTTAAACGGTATGCTTTGCTTATAATTTCTTCAGTGCCATCAGTTCGACCAAGGCAAGAAATTTTTAGATATAAATGATATTTCCAGCCTTACTGTGGGCTTGTTTTTTTTTTTTTTTTGGTGGGTTTTTGATTGGGGTTTTTTTTGGTAGAAAAATCTGACCTAATTTGACAGCTGCTTCTTGCTGCAGCTATTTCACAATAGCTATAAAGATTTTCATTAGGATTGTTTTAACTATGGGATGCCATTCACGAGCTGCAAAACTGTCTGAATGCTGCTTTGTAGAAGATGCATTTGTGTCATTTATGGTCAGATTCCAGCTGTTCTTTATTAGGTGAAGAAAAAAGCGGCTGAAGCAGCAGATGATGATGATGAAGCGTCAGAGAAGAAATATAGGAAGTGTGAAAAAGCTGGATGCACTGCAACATGTCCCGTTTGCTTTGCCAGTGCAGCAGAAAGGTTTGTTACTTTTTATTTGCATTTTTCATAGACTTTCTAAATCTGCAGCCAAAGTTTAGGATTCCAATTATATTCTGAAAAATTCCTTCATATCTAAATGTAGAAGGAGAAATGAAAGATACTGCTAATAGGAGTTTTAAGGTGCCAGGAAAATGTCACAAGTTATTCCTGTTGTCGATAACTTTCTCCTGTGCAAGTTGCTAATTCAGATGCAGAGTGTCTTTGGGATATGCTTATTTATGCTATTAATGGTGTCCTCTGCTTCTGTGAAAGTGAGAGCATATTAGTGTAATCTGAGAAAGCTAAACTTGCTTTCAAGATGGAAAATGAAACCGTCATTTACTGTAGAAAGTCTTTACCACTCCTTCACTGGAATGCTTTGCAGTCTGAGGTGAGATTCTAGCCCTGAAATTTTAGGTCATAGGAGAGATAATCATACTTATCTGAGCTCTTTGTTCTGGTACACTTTTTCTGCACTTTCACAAGTGCTTTTGCATTCTGACCCTGGTGGTTTTGAATGCATGATACTGGCAAGGTATACATATAGGCAACATGTTAGACCTCATTATGAAGCAGGCACACTGTAGTTATGTAGCACTCCTCCCTCCCTGATAATTGAGACAAACTTTCCTTCTTTATAGCACTGAAAAAGAAATAAAACTAATTATGTGCTTCACTTAGTTATATCCATCGATTCTTCTTTGGTGGCAGGAAGTCAGTGTATTCTGGATGTTGTCATAGAGAAGCCAAGTGTTTTGGCAGTTGCTCGAGACACTTGTCTGGGAAGTGAGCACCTGTGAGATCAGCATTGGTGATATTACAGTTTTTATTTAGGAAATAATGCATACTGCTTACGCATCTTCTTGAATTGTTATTTTAATATTTTGATTTTCACCTTTCCCACCCCTCCAAGTACATACTTTCAACTTTATCTATTTGAGATGAGCTCATTTCATGGCTATTTGAGTTAGTAGCTTAGGTCACTGCTTTTTACTTCGTGCATTTATCTTGAATAATTTCATTGAGTTCAATGAGAGTATTCTAAGTGAACAACGATTGCTTTATCCGATGAATGTAATCTTTGCAATAGCTATTTCTTTTTGAGGCTAGTAAAGAGCAAATGCCCAGAGTGCATAACTGCTTCCTTAGGTTTTGTCTCACTGGGTTAAAATCACAAGTTGTTCATGAGGAAAAAAATAGGGAACATCTGTTTTGTGTTCAGATTTGCCTTTGTAGTTTTGTGAATTGTTCTGGGGACAGAACATTGTAATGACTTATGAATCTATTGATCACATATACAATAAAAATGCTAATTTAAATGATCCCTCCCAACTCTGTACTAATATTGGAACAAAATACAACAAAGTAAAGGAACTCTAAGTTCTTGTGGAGAGGACCTTTGTCATCTAATACACATTTCCAAAACACTTAGTGTGTCACAGCACATATTCACTGTTTCATGTTCAGGAAATGCCTGCTTATAGGGTACTAAAGACAGGCTCAGTTGACCATTGTTAGAGGGAGGCTGCTGAAAGCCAGACCAACTGTAAAACTGCACATTGTGTACACTTTGCCTCTCTTGCATCTGGTGTTGCTTAGTTTGGAAACTGGAAATGTTTGAGACAATTGGAATGACCTTATTGTTATTTGTATGGCTCTAGTGCCATGTGTAAGTCAGCCTTCATGAACGTAACACAAAGCCCTAGCTTGTTCTGAATATTTTTTTCACATTCTATAATGTGCTACTGTCAATAGAAAGATTTTTTTTTTTTTCCCCTAAATGTACTATAAAACTATTTCTATGTCTCCTGCATTACAGATGTGCGAAAAATGGGTATACATCTAGATGGTATCATCTGTCCTGTGGGGAACACTTCTGCAATGAATGTTTTGACCACTATTACCGAAGGTAGATTTACCAGTTAAGGTAGTGTCCTTTCAGAGCTTATTGGAGTTTGGCAGCTGTTACAGCTGTTGAAACATTGTGTACATAAACATAATATAAAGACTGGTCCTCTGTGCTTGCTTTGGTCAGAGCGACGCTTTGACATTGATGATAAAACTGCAGGTGTTGTATAGACTAATCAACTTAAACAGGGCAGCGTGAACAAAACTGGTTAGTTTAGGTGGGCTGGTTTGCATGTGCAATTATTCTGAAGCTTTTGTCTTTTTTAAAAACAATGTCAGAGAATTTTAAATTATGAGAACAATTATGAGTAAATGTGTTTTCCTTTATAAGTTCATTTTACACTGTGCATTTTGGAGACCTTGCCTCTCTAAAGCAGTACAATAAAAAGCAATTAGAAATCAGTTTATTGCGGTTCAGTGATCATGAAGACTCTTGTCAGACTAACAGAGTGCTTTCAGCTCCAAGATCCTTCCCACTTGAGTGGGAGTTATGTCTAGGTCTACCCAGACTTTTGTGTCCTTATGTGCTCAGCAGTAGCCATCACTCAGTCCAGGCCTTAGATACCAGGAATTGTGCTCATAAGCAACTGGACATAATGGTCAGGATGCAATTTATTGCTGTTGTAAGAACCACAATTCTCTCCCTTTAACAGCAGAAATACAGTGCTCTCTACAGACTTATTTCTCTGCCCTTATGAAAAATGTTTATTTTAGAGTAACTGCTATTGCTTGAAGTGAACTAGATATTCAATTTTCTGACTGCTTGCTGTTTTCTCTTTCTTCTTAGCCATAAGGATGGTTATGAGAAATACACTGCTTGGAAAAGGATTTGGACAAGCAATGGTAAAAGTGAGCCCAGTCCAAAAGCCTTTATGGCTGATCAACAGCTTCCTTACTGGGTAAAGTGAAAGGTGACTTTTATTTAATAGGAACATGATGTTCTGATGTGTTTCTGATATTCTGCTGTTCAAGCAGCAGGTCAGCTGAGTTTTTGTGGTTTATTTTTTTCCTAGTATTAGAGGATTGTGAAAAAGCTCAAGATAAAAATTCTGATCAGCTCCTCCACTGTTGGAGACTTTTTCCACACCCCACAAAGACCAATCTTCTGTTACTTTTCAGTGAAGCAGCAGCTGTGGTTTTCAGTTAGAATAAGATTTGGCAGGGAAAGTATGAGTGTGAAAGACTTTGAAATCAGATTTTGTATTTCCATGGTAAAAAGAGCAGAAGAAAGATGGGAATGGAAGGAAGCTTGGTGGTAGTGGTGTTATGTTTGAGTTTCTTTTTGTTTTTTCATTAAGTGATGAAGAATATATTTTTGAAGTAATGCTTGCAAAGTCTACCAAAGACCATAGTAATGCGAAATTGAATTAATTTTGGCCATAGGTTCTGTGCAGAAATTCAGTTTTGCAGAAATGGGTACAAGATTTCTGTATATCAAACACTACTTATGACCTGATGATTACACAAGACCATATCTAACAATTATATTTTACTTTCTCACGTCTGGCTTCTTTCTAATTGGTTATTTAAGTTGCATTAATCTTATCTGTAATCACAAGCAACAAGTAAAAACATGTTTGTTTTTTGACTTGTAGGTGCAGTGCACAAAGCCAGAATGTGGTAAATGGCGTCAGCTGACAAAGGAAATCCAGCTGACACCACAAATAGCAAAAACCTACAGATGTGGTATGAAACTGAACAATTCCACCAAGGTACCACACAACAGTTTTGCTCATATTGAAACGTAACAAGTTGGTATTTCCTGTTTGCAGAAATAAATTTCTTCTTGCTTGCTAGCTCAGTGTCTCATGTCAAAATGATAGTCTGATGGTCTGGAGAGCTGCACGGCAATAGGCCTACACGCTGCTTGGGCTTTTTGTTTTCTGTCAGGAAATGTCAAGAAAGAAGTATCTGAAATATCTTTGTCTGCACAGTCAATTGTAAAATCCTTCAGCAAGGGGATTATTATCAACATGTACAAAATAGGCATACACCAAAATGCTCATTTCATTTTTGTTTGTCCTTTTTTCATTATTGAGGAAAGCATCTGAAAAGCTCAATGAGCTTTTCCTAATTGCTATCAAGTCTGTCATGGAGCTTTACATGAAAAGTTTTAGCTTTAGCATGAAGATGACTCCTGAAATTTGGAAGAGTCCTTAAAGTGCCATAGAATCTGTATGGCACTTATAACATGAAAAAACATAACATGAAAATCGTGACCATATGAAAACTTTAATGGTCAGCATTTAATTTTGAAACTCTGTGATAAAGATACTCTTAAAATAAGTAAGAAACTCTCTTTTATAGTCTAGACTGAAAGAGTTGCTCTGGAAAACTGTGGGATATTTCCAGATTTTTTTCTATAAAATTCTGTGGGTTTTTTTCTGAATTTGTTTGTGTTCCACCCCATTTTATGGACTAGAATGTATATTTTAATGTCTGATCAGTAAAAGCTAACTTAACAAATGAGAAAAAATTTTAGAGTGCTTTTGCTTTATGGTGTGTTGTGTTTTTAACCTACACATTTCTCTACTTTTTTTTTTGAACAATCATGTCTACTACAGAAGGATAACACTAAGCGCTTTGTTTTTTTAATTTAGAGAATTATGCCATAGATAATTATCTTGCTTTATACTTAATTTTTTCCATACAGCTTAAGAATAGCTCTCATACCATTCCCTTTTCTTTCAGACTGAGGGCTCAGACCAGTGTTCCATGCCTGAGGACTTGGTGAGTATTGGCTGTTCCTCCTCATTTGTCCTAGAATATGAAAGCAATCTTAATGCATGGCATATTTATTTCCTTTTTTATTTTGGTTCTTTGGCCAATTATGTCAGAATTTATGCATTTTGCTTAGGAAACTGGGAGACTCTATTTGCAACAGAGCCTAGGGCCTTTTGTTTTCTAATCTATTTCCTCTTTTCCCTTACCATATTAAGTAGCTTTCAAGTGGTTTGTGTTGTCCTTCGGTCACGGCCTGTGACTCAAAGTTTACTCCTAATTCTCATTTTTGGTCATGCAAAATAGTATTCAGTTGCCAGCTTTCAAGTAAAATTCCCCATCCTAAAATTTCCTTGTCTCTCAGGTGGTTTCTATTTTTAGTCAAGCTAGTCTCACTTTTTTGAAGACTGCAAGAGAACACCTAAGCATGTTTTCTCTCTCCTCTCCCTCGTAATACAAAATGTACATATAAGATGTATGTTGCTGTTTCAAAGGGTTTGTGATCATGTCACCCTGCATTTCTGATTTAATATAAACTTGTGTTCAATAAGCCATGTTCACAAGTGTACCTGAGATACTTCTATCACAGGGAACACATTCAAGCTGCTTGTTGACTCCTGTAGAAGCTTTGTGACTTTGTTTCCCTAATGCATGTCTGACTTCTAAATGAAGGGTGAATCACTAGCACTTCTTAGGGTTCTGTAAGGTCTTTGATGGGGACAGCAGCATCTAAATTAAATTAATCAGTTAGTGTGGACTTAGTTCTAAGTTCAGATTTCTGGATGCATAAGTGACTGAAAATGTTTTATAAAGGGTCTGATAAAGCATAGACATAGTGTTGTTATGGCATGTCTCATTTGTTTGCTTTCCACGTGGTGTGGAGTTTGTGAGGTTTCAGCTCCATGTCTGAGAAGAGATCAATACTACAGGTTTTCTGTGTCAGGCTGAGGAAGGGGAAAGAGGGAGAGAAAATGTCTTTATGACTTGCAACTCTGAGATTGGCTTCAGTTTTGAAGGGAGGGGGGAAATCGGTTGATTTTCCAACATTTTTGAAGTACTGACATGTTCTCTTCTTCCCTCTTTCCTTCACTTCTCCGCTTGGCCAGAGAGTGGCTGAAGTTTCAGACCATTGGTGGTACTCCATGCTCATACTCCCTCCTTTGCTGAAAGACAGTGTGGCAGCTCCCTTTCTAGCTGCATATTATCCAGACTGCGTGGGCATGAGTCCATCCTGTACCAGCACTAATCGGTTACCTGGTGAATCCAACCTTGTGAAGTTAGAGCACCTAAAGAGCGTGCCTAATGTGACTGGTAAGGGCCATCTGCAGGGCTCTGTTGCTTAAATAGGTGTGATAAATTTTGTCTTATAACTGAGTTTATAAGGCACATTAATTCCTCTGATTCAGAACACTGGTTCTGTTCTCAGCACTAATGCACAGCCTCTGTGTGACTGCCTCTGTTGTTTGATGTCTTCTGCTTGTTTGTAAGATAAAGGTAATACATTTCTTGCAGCTTTTCTTAAGGGAGTAACTACAGACTGCAGAGCTTTCTGTGTGCCACTGTCATTTGTGTATAGAAACAGGAAATTACCATGTGGGTACTTAAAGAATGTTTGCATTCTTAAGGAAGTGAAGATTTCTCAAAAAAAACCCAGGATTCTGCTAGCTTTTATATCATGGATCTTTGAGGCTTTGAAGAAAAGAATTTGATTTCTTAAGACATTCTGTTTAGGTTTTTTTTTTTTTGCTAGTGACAGCCTAGGAGTGCAGATTGGCAGAATAGGTCAGATATAGAGAAAGGTAGTTTAGGATTGTCATACTCCTCTCAGAGAGAATGCTTCGAGGAAATTTCAGCTTCTGTGTTGTCTTAGCAGTCTTTGTTCTCCTTAAGTGCTGAAAATAAACCTGTTCATATGTTCAAGAGATGTTATATCTGCTTAACAGAAAACTTCATTACGTAGAGCTACCAATACCGAACATGGAAGATGATTAATTATTACTCCCTCTGGGCAGTATCGGGTGTTGAAGAAGAAAGGAGTTCAGGGTACTGCCTGAGTCTGTACACTGATGCTAGTCCTCAGACTTGAATTCAGATCCTACTCCTTGTTGGACTCCTCATGGCATTGGAGCACCATGAAATGTTACTGTTTCTTTGACAAAACTTCAGCTCTGATAGGTCCAAGGCGTACCCATGAGGCAGCAGGACAATAATTAATGCACAGCCTAGAGGGCAGGAGGGAGGAGAGCCATGTAAATGAAATCATTCTGGAGGTGCTTAGAGGCTGGAAAGCTTCCTTACTTGTTATCTGTGTGAGGTCAGTGGATTGTTTTAGAGGGAGAAGGACGCGATGAAGATATGATGGAGTATGACTAATTCCTGGTGCGTCTTTATTCAGTTGCAGGCATGAACAAGTATTTCCAGCCTTTTTACCAGCCCAATGAATGTGGGAAAGCACTTTGTGTGAGGCCAGATGTCATGGAACTAGATGAGCTCTATGAGTTCCCAGAATATTCACGAGACCCTACCATGTACCTGGCATTGAGAAACTTGATTTTGGCTTTGTGGTACACAAACTGCAAGGTAAGAGATGCTGATAATTAATTTCTTTGTTTAAAAATAATAGCAGCTTTTCTGGGATGGGGACTCACTTCTTGGATGTCTCCTTATGCACCAGAAATTTTGCTCCCATGTTTTTGAAAATCCATTCTAAGATCGGCTGGGTTTTGGGGGCTTGTTGGGGTTGAGAGTTTTTCGTTTGTTTTGGGTTTTTTTTTCTTTTTTTTTAAAGATATAATGCATAAGAACTTCTTCTGCAGTAAAAATCAAAAGTTTTTAAATTATTAAAACTCCACAGTGCCTGCCCAGCTATTAACTTCTTAAAGGGATGCTTAAACACGTCTAAACAGTATTTTGTGGTGCTTTATGATTTTAACCTGATTGTTGGACAGGGAAGTGATTGTCTTTTTATTTAGGCTAGGCTTGTGGCATTGCCTTTGATAGAACTGTTGAAGTTTCACATACCAAAGCTTTGATACAGGTGTCTGCATTTATGTGAAAGGTTTTGGATATTAATCTCCTTTTCCTTCAGAATGCCATTTTGGAATGAATTACTGGAATGCCATTGTGAACACTGCCACCATGTAGATTCATTTTGTAAACAGGAATCCGTTTCAATACCATTCTTGCACTAATGGAACACACCATGGAGTTATCAAAAGTCTCTTGTAGACTCATTTGGTATTTCCACAAAAATTATTTTAAAATGCTCTCAGAAGCCTGAGTGGTGATTTTTTACCATTTGGTTTACAGTTGAAATATGGTGCAAACATATGAATAAATGGAATATTAGAAAATCAATGATTTCTACTCTTCCTTTCTCATTTGCAGGAGGCTCTCACCCCTCAAAAATGTATCCATCATATCATTGTTCGGGGGCTTGTGCGGATCCGCTGTGTACAGGAAATGGAGAGGATCCTGTATTTTATGACAAGGAAAGGGCTAATTAATACAGGGATTTTGTCAGTCAGTCCTAACCAGTACCTTCTTCCTAAGGAATACCACAATGTAAGTTGCTGTAATAATCCCTACATTATTAGTGCCATAAAACTACAATGGTGCATGCAATAATTTTTTTGGTTCTGGATTTTTGGCTCATTTACATAAATGGATGGAATGATAGGTAAAATTACATATAAAACCTAATATGTGGAAAGTTTTTAACGTTGTTCTCTTATGCCTTCAATGGATATGGAAACCACATCAATTAGACTCCTTACAAAAAAGATATTTTCCCACTAAAATTTATGTAATTCATTCCTATGGATTTGTGCTTCTCATGTGCTGTTCAAATGGATGGGAACTCTGTGAAAAATATATAGGTTCTGTGGCTCCTATAATACCTCCTATAACCTCTGCTTCCATAGGTGAGGAAACTCCTATTCCATGTTGGTTTGCAAGAACTATGATTAAAAGGGAACATGTTTATGACTAGCCAGTGTCAGGCTGACTTTGAGTGGGACCTAACAGAAATTCAGCAGCAAGCCCTGACTTACCCAAGGGAAAGCAGTTTCCTTCCTAAGGAACAGCTCTGCGAAAAATTTCATGTTCTCAGGGAAGGACTGATAGAAGTTTTGTAAGAATCTCGTGTTGTCAAAATAACAAATGCTGTTTTTCACTTTAGTTTGTTCTACCCTTGTGTGTGTTCTCAAAAGATGCTCTCTCTGTCTTATCCAATGGTGGTAGAGAGGCGTTGTGTCATTAAGCCAATCAAACAGCTGTTAGTGAAAGACCCTATAAAAGGCATTGCATTGTTACAATAAAAATAGAGCCTTCTGATTCAATGAAACCTTGGAGTTTTTTATTTCATCCTCTGGGGAAAAGTGACAAGCAAGTTGTTAGATAGCATCCAAAACTTATTAAATTAATGTATTCTGTAACAGAATATCTCCTAGAAATTCTAAGTCATGTTTGGAAAGTATATTTGTAGATGTTTTTCATTTATCAAATAGTTTTTACTGGTCAACCCAATCTATGATTGAAATGATTACAAGGTAAGTATGTTTCTTGTCTGATAAATTCCATTAGATTCCTACTTTTGTTACTGATAAATTCAGCTCTTTCTGTCAAAACACCTGAGACATCTTCTTTTGAAGTCCTTAAAAACTTTAACTATTTTCAAAGCTACCACTGATCTTTTTTCTATATTAAATGCACTGCCATCTTTAAAAGTTATCCCAGATTACTTTAGATGACCATAGAGCCTAGACTTCTGAAACCTACAAACATTTTTACCTTTAGCAAATGAAAGTGAAATTACAATTTCGCTTTTATTTCTAACTATTTTTATTTAAATACTTTAATATTTTTTAGAAATCTGTCATTATTGTTGGGGCTGGTGCAGCAGGATTAGCAGCAGCCCGACAACTGCACAACTTTGGAATTAAGGTAAGATGCTTTAGAGTACATTACTTAAAAAAGCAGACTTCCTCTCTTTGAAAAGTGTTGTTCATCAAAAAGAAAAAGCCTACACTGTTGTTACAAACACATGTGTACAGGGCACCCTAATTAATCTGTGAAATCTGAGGTTTTACTAAGTAAACCTGCTGTTTAAAACCAGAATTTATTTGTATCCAAAATTAAACAGCATGCAGCATATATTTTATATAGATACTGCACCCAGATCATTGTGTTTAGTAGCCTGTAGCATGCCTTAAACTCCAATTTTGAGATTTCCAGAATAAATCTTCAGTTTTTTTAAAAAGAAGGCTTTTGTTACGTTGTTTCTAAAGTAACAGTTATATGTGTATATCCCAAAGTGTAATCTTTCTAAGATAATTTAAATGCATAGATTTACTACAAATAATCTAGAAATGAAAAAAAAGTGCCAAGATTGCTAACATTACTTGATTCTCAGTTTTTTTTTTTTTTTGTTACATTTTCTTCTTTGCTCTGGAGTTGAGATATGTCTAATAGAATTAAATCTTGCAATTTACTAAGCTGCATTTTGCCACAGGTCATTGTCTTAGAAGCTAAAGACAGAATTGGTGGCCGAGTGTGGGACGATAAGACATTCACAGGAGTCACTGTTGGAAGAGGTGCACAAATCGTCAACGGATGTGTCAACAACCCAATGGCACTAATGTGTGAGCAAGTGGGTTCCTGCAGTGGTCATGACTATCACTAGTGAAAAACTTGTTAAAGCCAGGCTCAGATGGCTGGGTAAGGGTGGGAGTCCTTTTCTTGTGACATGACTAAAATCCTGTTCTGCATTGTAAGTAAACTCCATCTTGATAATATATCATTGATAACAGCTGGGGACAGAGAAGGGCTGTAGAATGGTTTCAGGCCCATTGTTTAAAGAACAGCAAGGTTGGCTCCAGCTTCAGAACCAGAAGAAACCACTTCTTTCTTCTTTTCTAGCGATGGTAACATAAAAGTCCCCAGCAGCGTTCCTGAGGGCTGAAAAAGGCGTTACTGTGGGAGGCTACTGCTTCTATGATGGATTTGCCTTTTCTGCCTCTCGACATTTCTAGTTAAATTCTGCACAAGATTAACATGTCTAACAACTAAATTGCTACTGATGCAAACATGCTGCAGTTCAATTTCTTTAAAAATTCTTATTACTTGCTGGTTTGTTGTTGGTTTTTTGGAGGTAGGAATCTGAATTTCTCCATGTGGAACCTGAATATGGGTTTTGCTCAGAGACACATGCAAATCCAGCCCATGCCATTTTAATTGTTTAGTGCGCTATAGTGCCATGAAGAAACTCTAGTTTTTTTAAAAAAACATGTTTTATTTATGAAATGGGGAACAGTGACTTCTGGATACACTTCAGATACTCATCCCTTTGTGGTCATTTAATGTAATTTTTCATTGAAAGTATAGCTGTATCAGAAGATCTGAAGTGGTGACCAAGAGCCTAGAGAGATGTGAGGATGTGTGAAAAACACGGGAGGCATTTCCCAAGTAACAAGCCCCTAGGAAGAAATTAGTACTACATTTGTGCTATTGTTTCTGGATTGACTCTGTAGAATGCAAAACCATCTTTATTTGAATTTCGCTTTGTTGTGTGTTCAATGCAGATTGGACAAGCAAAGCAAGGTTTAATTCCAAATAATTTCTTTCTTTGCTTGGTTGTTAATAACACTGGTGGTAACTGGTAAGAAATATCCTGTCAATTCCTGAATTCAGGGAACTGTTTGGGCCTCAGACACCAGAAAATTGTAGAAAGTAACTGATTTTAATTGTGACTTAGAAAATAAATTGAGGTAGAAATAAATAAGACTAGTTCATCATGTTTGATTACCAGACTAAATTTCTGTACTAGCCCTTGCCTGACAGGAAAGTTGCAGAGGAGGTTTCTGTGAATCCCCAGTAAAGGAAAGGATGGAAAAGTGAGAAAAAAACCAATTTGTGGACAATTAACAGATAGAAGGATTGTTGGTATTCCAGTTTGAAGAGAGCAGGAGTTACTCTGACTGAAGTTGTTGAAGTCTTATAAATGGTATCACTTAAATGTGAGGCACCTTAGGTTAAGTAACTTTGAGCAGGCTGGGTGCTGTACTTTTTCCATACTTAAAAAAGCAATAAAATGTCTTTTTCTTAAGCTTGGCATTAAAATGCACAAACTAGGGGAGAAATGTGACTTGATCCAGGAAGGTGGAAGGATAACAGATCCCACTATTGATAAACGTATGGACTTTCATTTCAATGCCATCTTAGATGTCGTCTCTGAGTGGAGAAAAGATAAAACTCAACATCAAGATGTTCCTCTTGGTGGTAAGTGAGACATGTATTGCTAAGTGAAGGTGTTGGCTGTGTTCATAAAGTTCTATATTAAATTGGCTCTTACATCAGACATTTTTAGATGTGTATGGCTGTCCATCTGACCTTAAATCCAGCAGATATTTCTGATATTATATCTTGTTATCATGAGGTAGCTTTTTCAGTATAACTAGTGTCACTAGCAGTTCAAAAGACTTGCTTCTGGCTGAAGCAGGCCACAGAAGACTTAACAGTAGACTTAATTTTTATACTTTTTGACTCATCTGCTTTAAAAAGAGCCTGATCAAAGCCTTCTGCTGGCAAGAATAGTCCCATCTCCATTGGTAACGCCTCCCACCACACTTACAGCTTGTAAACTCAACAGCAAAAAATAATCTTGCTCAGAAATGTCTGCCTCCCAAATCTCTTCAGCATGGATTCTGTAAGACAGAATTAATAACTCCTATATTCTTCAGTGAACCATACATCAAATTTCTCAGTTATTTGATTTTGTAAAAATTAATCAGGATTTATTTGCAAGGATCCTCCATTATCTTAAAGTGCATTTTACCTGAAATCTTCAACTGTACATTGATGGCTAAACAATTAATTTCTGTCCTGTCTCACTCAGAAACCTGTGAGTAAACAACAAAGTTGTACTCTTATCACTTGAAAGATCTTGCAGTTTTGTTTGTTCTTTTTTTTTTTCTATGAGAAGAAAAACATCTTGGTACAAATAAGCAATAAGCATGAAAATCTTGTGATCCAGGGAACAGCATGTTGAAATGCAGTAGCACTTCTGACAAATTGTCATATATTCTTATTTTAAATGTGTTCTTTCACAGAAAAAATACAAGAGATCTATAAAGCCTTTATTCAGGAATCTGGTATCCAGTTCAGTGAACTGGAAGAAAAAGTACTACAGTTCCATCTCAGTAATTTGGAATATGCCTGTGGCAGCAATCTCTCTCAGGTGAGTTTTGACAGCTGTGTTCTGAAGTGACTGAGCTTCACAGAAGACAGAGTCAGAAGTAACACTGAGAAATCACCTGATCCATTCTATGGCCCTAGAGGAAGAATCAGCTATCCTGATTATTCCTACACCCATAACCTGTTTGAAAGCATTGAGACACTGACTCCAATACTCCCTTATTTAACCTGATGGGAGTTCCTGATGTGCTTCCAGTGAGATGCTCTTCAAGTGGAAGTTGAGAGTAGATGGTTAGAAGGGAGCTGGGCATTTTGCTGAGATGCTGCGTGATACAATTCACAGGAGAGTTACTCCTCCTCAGATTTTGGGTGTGACTTCTGCCTCTCAGTTCTGTTTAGAAACTGAGGTATTTCTCTACCCTGCTAGGTATCTTGAGAATAAACACATTTAACTGCTGAAGTGTTCCAACCCCCTGGTGGTGAGCCCCAGTTCACCACTCCTAGGCACTCTCTTGGCTGCCCTCTCACTTCAGTTTTAACCAAGCAGCTGCAGGAAACACAAAAGTATCATACTGTTGGCAGTGCATTGTTTACTCAGTCCTGTTGCTACATTTAAAAACATTTAGTGTCAATTGTACTGCAGCAGTGGGACAGCTGACTGATATGTGCAGATACACAAATCTGACCGGAGAAGCACAGAAGAACATAAAAAAAAATCTGCAAGACAATGCTATGCAGTCACTGAAAAATACTTTGATAGGTCAAGTTTTCATATTCCATGAGCACCCACGGGAATTAAGAAAGATACAAAAATCTACCTTACCTTCAGTTTTAAATCAAAATATGATTGAGTTTATGCATCTGCAATGATAGGAATTGGCATCTGAATAGTAGTTTGAGAATTGTTTCAGATTTTTCACTGCTAAGTGGCAATTGCTTAGTGCAAATACCACTGTTTTATTAACTATAAGGTTGCAAGGGCTGGAGGACAAAGTCAATGAAAGGTAACAACCTCCAAAGTGACAGGAAAATTCCATCAAGCTGAGGGGTTTTTGTGTCTTCTTTTCCCCTTCATGTTGGGAAATAAGGTATTTCCATTTTTATATGAAGTCCTAAGGCTGTAAAATCTGATTACTTTTCTAGATACAGACAACTGAAATAAATACACTGCAATTCACCTGGATTTTTGTACTATTTGCCTTGTTTTCTCTACTAAGCAGAACCATAAATTCCCTGCTAGTGACCAACCCACGTTATGACTTTTCTTAATCCAGCAGTTCATATGTTATGTACTAGCATTAGATAAATAAGCATTTTGATTTTGTCAGCATTGCCATAAGTTCTGGTGATACACTTTTTTTTTTCCAGTTGCAAAGGGACGAGGGTGGCTTCTTCTAAACTGTGCAACTTTTCATAGTACCCATGTCCCCTCACCAGTAGAAACAGCCAGTTATGTTCTGTCCACAGGTATCTGCACGCTCATGGGACCACAATGAATTTTTTGCCCAGTTTGCTGGAGATCACACTCTTCTAACTGTGGGATATTCAACTGTGATTGATAAGTTGGCAGAAGGGCTGGACATCCGGCTGAATTTCCCAGTGAGTCTGGAAAACATTGATGCAGTGCCTGTCTTGGATTGCTTTGAAACACCCAGTCATCTATTTGTATTCTTTGGGACCAGGTGAATCTGTGCCTGTGACCGTTTCAATTTGTCTTTAAAAAAAACCAAGAGGACAATTTCAACATTTCTGAAATTCTACCTGAGGACTATCAGTACTTAAGTATTATGACATGATGATCTTACCACTTAGAATCATGATGACTTTTCTTTTTCAGCTTGATGGAGGCTATTTTTTGTCTTTCAGGATTTCTCTGGGAATTTGTGTTATTCACTGTCTAGATTGCTGATCAGTGCTATTTTAGCTATTCTTGCTGGAATTTACATTGCATATGTACATTTTATAGTACAGTCTCTCAATGTGTCTTTCAATAGGTTCAGAGTATTGACTATTCTGGTGAAGAAGTGCAGATCACTACTGCAGATGGAACAGTGTGGACAACACAAAAGGTACCAAGGATACTTCAAGACTAAGACTTTTAGAGAACACACAGTACATGTCCTTTTTTTCTTTTACATCTCTCAAAATACTATTTAGTCCATTTTTCCCCATTGAAAAATGAATACTCATGCATTTTAGTGGCTTTCATTTGGGTGTCCTAGAGCCTAATTTTTGGTGAAAATGCTTGAGATTTGAGTTGATTTCAAAACCTAAGGACTACAAAGGGTAGTACTAAAAATGTAAAGCAAACAGATTTTTGTCTGGTCTTTGAAGTGACATTTATGTTATCTAGTTCCATTCTCTACTCAGCTTTACCCTACTTAGCATGTGTATCGTGCTAAAATTTCCAGGATTTGACAACCCCTATTTCTCAGTCTCTCTTATTCCTTGTATCCCTACCTTTTTCATACTGAATAATGTAGCTTTCAGTAATTTTTAAAATGATATGTAAACTTGATAAAGATTGGATTGACATCAACAGTGTTACTGAGTGTATTTTAAAGAGAAGGAATCTCTGAAGGAATTCAAACCAAACCAAATCACTGACTATCTATCATTTCAAACAGACAGTTTTGTTAAGCTGAGAGCCATTGACTACCATTTACTGAAGTATTGGTAGCATGGTTAGCCACTGTGATACAAGCAGTTCATTACACTATGACTTAAAATCAGTGAACTGTGGGATCTGTTCTCACCTGAATATAAGGCATGTGTTACCTAATAATGGGAACTAAAAGCAGACACTAATCTAGAAATGTCTGGTGCGTTATTATGCTGCATCCTAGCATAATCCAAGATAGTTAGGAGGATGCTGTGAGGCTTAAGTGCTGTATTCAGGTTTTGGTACTGTTGTGATTGTAGCTATTTCTTTCAGGTATTAGTGACTGTACCACTGGCCCTGCTTCAGAAGAATGCCATTCAGTTTAATCCTCCACTGTCAGAAAAAAAAATTAAAGCCATTAATAGTTTGGGAGCGGGAGTCATTGAGAAAGTAAGTGATTTCACATTATCTTTCATTTTCTTTTCATAGAAATATTGGCTGTTTTGTCCCTGTTGCTTTTACAGTGTATTTATCAGGGCTTATGATGCATAAATATACACTTATGTTTTACTTGTATACAGTAGCCCAGGGGAGCAAAATGTTATCAGAGATCACATGTATTTCTGTTTCTTAGATTTCACAACTTAATGGTGTTTTTAAAGAAACTGCAGAAGAATTTCATGGTCTTAATATTTTATTACTTTTGATTCATGATGGTCTTGGATCTTTTAGAATTCCAATAATGTGTTTATTTCAGATCATTTTAACCTTGTAAATTCATAAAGTATTTGCAAAGAATACTGAAAGTTATGTGTTGGACCAGTGTAAAATCTCCTACTCTTTTCCAATACAAAAACATAGCCTCTCCCGAAAGCTCCCCAGTAAGATGTGTGCTTAGAACAAAACAGTAACAAAGTAATGCCAGAAACAGGATTATGACAATGTTGATATCTAAAGACAAGACTAAAAAACTCCAAATACAAGATGGTACTCATTTACGTTATACATTCGGTTTTCAAAAAAATCTGTGGAATTTCTTTAGCATTTTAGACAATTACTTCCATTGTGGATTTGATATTCTGTGCATTTGCAATTTATGACATCAGCATTTCTTTTTGTTTGCCTGTCCACCTTGGAGGACAGATTCATATATTCTCTGTTGAGACCCACTCGTAGGAAGAGCTGTGTATAAACAGGAAAATGCATTAGAAGAACATATACCATATCCTGTTATGAGTTTCATGGTATGAAATGCTTAAATTCCATTTTTCTGTATCTTTCTAGATTGCCTTGCAGTTTCCATATAGATTTTGGGACAGTAAAATTCAAGGAGCTGATTTTTTTGGTCATGTTCCACCCAATTCCAGCCAACGTGGGCTCTTTAGTGTCTTCTATGACATGGACCCAGAGGTATGATATATACCAACAGTGTTTTCTCTTGGCCCTTCATAAATTCAGTTTGAAATCTAGGTGCAATAACAACTGAGCAACAAAATTTTTCTTCTTCTCAGCCCCCTCCCCGCCCCCCCAACTGTAACAATTAAAAGCAGTGGAAGCAGTGTTATTTAACAAGATAAAGTTCATCAATATTTTGGATACAGACTAATACACAAGCAAGTACATTCTCAATCTCTACTGAAGACAAGGCTGTAATACTTCACTATAAACCTACTAATGTGGGAAAAACACTATTAGTCACTTCCAGTTTAGGACTTCTGTTCCCTTATTATCAGCTAAAAATCCAGTTAAAAAGATCATGCTGACTTACTAATGCTTACTGGCTTGCAGTAGTCTGAATAACTATTTGGAATAGCAGAAGAAAAGACAAACATCGAGTTCTGCATGAAACTGAGACCTGTAGGATCAGTTTCATACTCATGAATTTCAGAGCAAATTCAAACCAGTGGATTGACATCACATTTCTCTTCCCTGCCAGTTCCAAGCAGACACATCCCACATTTATATTGTACCTCTTCACTTTTGCAACTGCTGCTTACTATTTGGCAGCAATTAAAAGGCCATTTTGTAACCTGATGTCTTATTCCAAAAGGAAACCATTCTGGGACATTTGTGTTGTTACTGCCTGATTTGTGCTTGTATACAACTTTGCTTAAATTGAGATCTCTCTAGTAATCTTAGGCTCATGCTACAGGAGGTGCAGTGTACTGGTGCTGTCCAGAGAGCCTACAAATAATGTTTGATTTGCTTCATAGCTATTCTCTACTAGTTATCAAAGTTAGTAACAGAAGAATTATTGCCTTGCATAAACAAGAGAGGCAGAGTTCTTTAAAGGCACTGAGAACCTGTGTGCTCTTCCCTACTCACCATTTGACCTCTAAAACTTCTGCATGGTAGCAGATGTCATGGAGTGGAAGGAAATACCAGCAGATGTGACCTTTCATTTCTTGGTCCAAAATCTGCTGGTAAGAACCTAGTATTGGTCTAATCAAAAACATATCTAACTAGTATTTAAATAGACTCTCTCTATCGCCACATTTTGAAAATGAAGCACAGCTGAAAGTTCGGCACAAAACTGAAGCTTAAGAGAGTGCAGAAAGAATAACACTATCAATGTAGTTTTTTGGGGGTACAACCTTTAAGTAGGTAGATGGGAAGTTTTCAGTGAGTTCAGGAAGTTGTAAAAGGGGCTGACTGTAACCGATCTGTGAACAAGACATCAGGAGATGTAGTAATTTGAGCATAAATACTACAGAATATGCACCCTTGGTTCCAAGGAATCAGACCCACTTTTCTTTAGAACAACAGTTGCTTTGCAGCTGAAAATATCTTTGCAATATCAATTAAAATAGACTGTTTATTAAATATTTAATAAGGTCTTGTTTTTAGGGCAAAGAAAGCATTTTAATGTCAGTGGTCACTGGAGATGCTGTGACAACCATTAAGAATTTAGATGATCAACAAGTACTGCAACAGTGTATGACTGTACTCCGAGAGCTGTTTAAGGAGCAGGTAAGAGAAGCCTCTTTTATTAAGAGATGAATTAACTTGTCACCAGAATAAAGCTTTCAGATGTAGCACTTCATGATGTATAGGCAGACCTTTGACATTTAAAAGTATTTTTCTTTTCTTGTCAGTTTCAGGGAATAGGTTTTCTTTGAAACATACTAAAAGTCACAATATTTGGTCTCTTGTGTGAAAAATGTATATTGAAATATCTTAGATCTCTCTGAAGGACAGTATTATATAACTGAAAAGTAGAAATGAACTATCATCCTTTAAAGTGCTTTTAAAAAGCAAAATTAATTAAAAGCAATACTTTAGGCAGGTAACACAAAACATACATCTTTTTTCTGGTCATCACTTCTAATAGGTGATAAGATCTTTTAAGCTAGATTAATATGATTGATTTCTGCCTTCCCCCATGCTAAGGCAACTGAAATTACAATGCCCCATCCCAATCCAAACCATTTCTCTTCTACTAACAACCCTTTCTCAGCTGTCTTAGGATGGAGGTATGGACAAAATGATCTAGCAAGGGCCCTACATCCTGAATGAAAAAAAAACCCACTAGATAAAAATTTCAACCTTTTTCCCTTCCCCCAGATCATCAATAGGATAAAAACTAATAGGAAAATCAGGGAAATCTAGGGCAAGCAAAACACTATCACTTAGCAGTGTTATCTGCATTCCACTGTGGAGACAATAATGCCTCAATTAATTTACTTAGAACAGTTAGATCCCCAGGAACGATTGTGTTCAGGGGTGATCTCTCAAGGTTTACTGATGGTTCCAATGTTAGGATTAATAATCTTGGAAAAACTTCAGTATCTGAAAACTCAACTATTCCTAGAAACAAATGTTTGGTAATGGCTTTATTGTTACTAGAACCACATGCGGTGGAAGTTGACATACCTGTATCTTGAGCTCATGAAAATGTAGCAAAAGGGTCTTTGGTTTCAGTGCCACTCTGGTCCAGAAGAGTGATTTTCATGGCTGTCTCCATGGTTTACAGCAGTTGTGAATTTCAGTCACCTGAGGACAATGCAGTGGGATTTTCAAAGACAAAATAGCTTCAGAGGTGTACTAGAGATACTTCAGGGACATCCATACAACTTCTCATATTTAGCTGGTCCTTGTTTTGATCGCTTGAGCTTGAGTTTCTCATGTGCTGCCTAAATGGAATGTATCTGTCAAGGAAGGCAGGGCTGCTTCTGTTCACTTGTCACGAGCTCTTCCAGAGTAAGACACAGCTGTAGCTGGCTAAGCTTTCATACAAGTGTTACTCAGGCTCTTTTTGGTAGAAATCTGTGGAATTTGCATGCTGCAATGTGACAAAGAATACACAGTATTACTTGTCATGGCTCAGCAAGACCCTGACTTCCTGGTTTTTGTTTTCTCCCTGAACCTAGTTTTCAAGACAGCTCATTTTCTAATCTTAGATAAGTCATCTTATTTATCAAATGGAATAAAATTATCTCAAAAATGGAGATTAAATTTTGAGATTTAACAATCTAGATGTAACAAGCATTATGCCTAACCAAGACAAAAATTGCTTATATTATACATACATACACGTTGAACAATATCAGTATTGTATTTGTTTACAAGAGTATGTGTACATGTATTTTAAAGGGATTTTTTTTCTTGTGTGCACTTCTAGATGTATTACAATATGCAGATCTGTTGCATTCAGAATAGTGCAGCCGTAATGTTTCAGGCATCAGGCAAGTGTAGCAAACAAAATTATCTTTGTGGTTAGTACTATAATAAAAAAAAAATAGGAATTTAATTCTGGAATGTGATCTAATCAGTATCTTAATAATACTAAATACTCCAAAGATTACTAGAAATCATTTGAGAAAAAGCTGTGCAAATCTGAACTTTTCTTTGCAGTGTTTAACTTCTGTTTTGGTTATGCAGGAGGTTCCTGACCCAGTGAAATTTTTTGTTACTCGATGGAACAATGACCCTTGGCTGCAGATGGCATACAGTTTTGTGAAAACAGGGGGCAGCGGTGAAGCTTATGACATGATAGCTGAAGACATACAAGGAAGAGTTTTTTTTGCTGGTGAGGTAAGTATCTTTGTTTCAGTTGATTAAGGTCACTGGGAGCAGTTTCTTACAGAAGATCATCTCTTGCTACCCAACACCATTAATTTAGAGGTAGTATATAAATATTCTGTTATATGAATATGGTAATGATTCTTGACACAGAACCCTCTCTATTCATATTATTAATGGGCATGGGAAGCCTGCCAAATATTACAGGTCAGGAGTAAAATGAATTTTTAGTCAAATTGTCTTTCTGTTACTCCACTTGTGGGTAACATAACAAATGAACCATCTACCAGGGCAGAACTTCACCTGCCCCACTAAAGTGCAGATAGCAGAACAGACTGCTGCCTTTGTAGCTGACTTGCTTGCAAATTTTGAAGTTGATTCTTGAGTGTTTCCTTTAATGTTCTTTTTAAGGAGTTTTCCATGGCTTTTAAAAATGTAGGTATATGCTTAAGGAAAACAAAACAGATCTTGTAAGATAAAATTTTGTACTATTAGTTTTAGAAACAATTGACTTTTTTTCTTTCTCTGGTTTTTTTTTTTTGGATACAGGCCACAAATAGGCACTTTCCTCAGACCGTTACAGGAGCTTACTTGAGTGGGGTTCGAGAAGCCAGCAAAATAGCAGCATTTTAAGTACTGAGATTTTGTGCTTATAGATACATTTTTAATTGATATCTGTGGGTAAAACTATCTTCAAGTTTCCTATTGCTGCCTTTTTCTTATGTGGTACTTGAATAGTATATGGTACCTGAAGATAAAATTTTCATCTTCCTTTTCCTCTTTCTCCCCTGCCCCATTTTTAAGCTCTGATGACATATTTTTTCCAGCTAAGGTAATACTAGCAGGAGTGACATTGGAATTGTTGGCCACAGCTTAACTAAGAGAACTTTTGTCAAGAGTCCTCTTCTGTATGGCTCAAGTCATGCTGTTGTGAACCTTCATTTCAGAAGGTCAGATTAAAACAAGACTTAGTTAACATACAGCATTAAAAATGCTGCCAGTTAGTAATGATATGGGAATGTTCCACTAACTGTGCTTCTCAGGTTGATTATGCTCACAGGAGTTCAAACTGGCTTCCACGAGCCTGAATAGCCTAGAAAAATTCTAGGATTAATGTAGGAAGGAACTCAAGTATCACTTTTCCCACTTGCAATCAGTAACCTTTTCTATACTATTTTTTTCATATTCTTAGCCTCCACTAAGTGGGCTTTGGGATATGAAGTTTGTTCCTTTAAATAAGAGGGCTGGAACAGTTTACAGTGCAATCATAGAAAGGTTATTGTAGCTGATCAAAACTTGAAAAATTAACTTCTAAATTACTTTAAAAGACTTTGAAATATCTCTGCTACTTATTCAGAGAAATTCTTGTTACAATTATAGGCTTAGATTTGCTCATTGCTTCTGTAGAAACAGGACAGCTTAAAAATACCATATTGCTATGATTATTTTGAAAACAAACTTCAAGATTCATTTGGGCTGAATAGAGAAAGTGTCTGCTGATTTGACTGTACAGTGAGGGGTGCAGGACTGTAAATTCCTAATAGCTCATTCAACTTTTATATTAAAAAATAAGTGAAGATGAATGAGGAAAAACATTAACATTCTTATGAAGGGCTGAAACAAGGCAGCTTGCACTTTGACTTGAAGTTTATTTTTTTTCCTTTTATTATGGAAGTATTATTAAAAACAACTTGAGTTGTTTCAGTAAGGCCTAGATACCTATCTGGTAGCTTTTTCATGGGTCAGGGAGGAAAATATTTTCCAACAGAAATAAGAGAGATGTAACTGGGATACCTATTGTAGTACTGTTCCACTATACTGGTGTTCATGAAAAAAAAAAAAGAAAATCCACTTTCAGATCTCTTCCCCCACACCTTCTCTGTAACTTGGCTGCATAGATGTCATGATTTCTGAAATGAACATAAGCGCTTATTCTACCCTGCCCCATTCTCATGCATAGGCTTTTCTCTTTTATTAATCCCTTCATCTAAGAATGGCACAGCAAACATTTTTGACTTATAGTGCTTATTTCCTTAAAGCTGCATCCTTGAAAATAAACTATAGGCAACCTTAAAAAAAATCATAGGATATTAAGGGGTTGGAATGGACTTTAACAATAGTCTAGTGCCAACGCCCCCTGCCATCGGGGCACCTCACACTAGACCAGGTTGCTCAAGGCCTTATCCAGCCTGGCTTTGAACACCACCAGGGTCCTACTGAATAAATGCAATTCTTCTCTTCAAATACATAATATTTTGTTTTTAGAGTAGGTATGATTTTGTTAAAAACCCTTTATTTAATCTCTAATTTAGAAGGTGAAGATGTTTATATAAGTAGATGTTTTTGAGATATATATTCTGTTCTGCTTCTTGAAGCTGAGTTATATGGACTAATAGGAAGAGTGTAACTGTTCATAATTTTCCTCTACTTAAATGCTGGTGTGTACAGTTTTAAAGTATTTCCAATTATGAAATTGCAATCTGAAGGCTGCAAGAAGCAATACAAATCAGTTTTTTCTGATGATAAACAATCAGGACATCAAATTTTACTTTTGGCAGTCACTTGCACTTTGTTAATTTCATATATTACAGGCCAACTTACAGCATAACTAGCAAAGAGTGAGAGCTATGTATGTTTGAGTTCCAAGTTTCTTTCCTACTTTATCACGTATGTCAAATTATTAGGAGAGGAGCTTCTGGTGTGGGGAAAAAAGTTTATTATTACAAGCCCAAAACTTTATATTCAATGGCTGCTTCAGCTAACCTTGCTTAAAAACTTCAGTCAGCTTAGTAACAGGATACAAACATGTCACATTGCCAGGAATGGTCTGGAAAGCTTATCTCAGCATCCATTTCTCCAGTCCAAAGTTTGTATGAACATACTTGATGTCATTCTGTTAATTTGTACTTGGGGTTTTCAATTTACCTACAACTTTGCATCTAGATAAAAGCTATATTCTAGAGAAGAGAGATGAACATGAAGAAAATACTATCACATTTGGCTTTAGGTGATGCACGCTTACAGCATTAGAAAAACTGATAACAAATGATAAATTTACCAATGGCCTAGTCTACTAATTATTTGTATATTGTTTTGGTGCCAGGGAACTTAAACTGTTTTGTGCTGCACTGAAGTTTGAGGAGTAAATGAAATAAGTATGTTCCATTTTAATTTACGTTCATTTGAAATATGTAAGAACATCAGGCTGGTTCTGAGACTTCATTCTTTAATGTTGCCCAAAATTTTTTTTAATATCTATCTTAAAATTTATTTCAAGCATGTATGTATTTTTTCTTTTGTGTTTAATTTATTCCCTCAAATAAAGAACTGGGGAATGTTTTCTTTGAGTAGGTTTGTTTAAATGTTATTAAAAAGATTTGAATGCAGAGCATGATATGTTACACTTCAGTTCTTCTGTGTGACTATGTTGTGGCAGCAGAATAAAACTGGAAAGTATCCATGGGATTCCCCTGGTGTGGTTGTTTGTTTTTTTTCCCTTTAGATTTAACTAGTGGCTAAGCTAATTTTTTACTACATTTTATATTAAGATTTCATTTTGGTATATTCTTACAGCTAGGCAGTTCCTCAGAAGTGCTGCTTTACAGCCTTCTCTGAGCTCTAAGTCCTAACTGTGCTGTTCTTTGGACAATATTGTAGTCACTGTCTTTTGCCTCCAACTTTTACAAAGCAACTCATAAGCTCGTGTTAGATTATTTTCCTTAGGCCAGAGAAAATTTAAGCTAGTAGTAATTGTTGAGAAGCATGGCCCATAACTTTCAAATATTACTAAATAACCATTTAATGCTTTTCGTGGAGTAAATGTAGTGTGAACACCTTGTAGGATCATGGTGCTGAAAGGTTCCTACTAGCACAGAGCACTAGAAGCATGTGCAAGCCTGACTACATACTCAAAATGTTTAAAATACAAACTATGACAAATTCTAGTAACACTTATCTACATTGTTCTTTGTGAAAGGGATGTTAGAATAAATGAACACCTATGTCTAACTGCAGCTGCCTTAAGAGAAAAATACTCTTACTGCTTTGAAAGTTTATTTCACCCACATGTAGATCTGAACCAGTGAAAGCATTACTGGGGGCTAGATTCACTGCTTTCCCCTAACCCTGTCATACTTGGTGAGCAGTTAAGTTTGTATCCTGAAGATTTGTTTTGTTCTCCAAAACACATGCCAACTCATTACACCTGATACTGCTTTTGAAAAATGATAGCTTCATTCTAAGAAAAACAAGCTTTAAAATAGAAATGAAATACTGATTTTTAACATAATGTACTAATTAGCATATTACATCATATTCCCCATAAAAATTACAATCCTTCAAAAAAACAGAGGGTACTTTTTTCCTTTTGGCCCAGTTCTCTAACACTTAGATCAGAAATAACTGAAATAGTGAAGTCCAGGGAATGAGGTCAGCTGAAAAGGCAGAGCATGTTACATCATACTGCCATCCTTTTACACCCAGAAACTCTGGAGATCATCTCCTACCAAAGCAGCTACTTGGAACAGGGCCAACATGGAGCTGGTTACTTGGGTCCCTGCCAGGCTGATGTCCAAACATCTCCACCAATGGGGATTCCACTGTTCCTCCAGGCCCCATTTCTGTGACCACCCACACGGTGAAGTTTCTTCCCCTAACAAATAACTGCAGTTTCCCTGGTGACAACTTGTGCCTGTTGCCTCCCATCCTCTCCCTGTGCACCTCCAAGCAGAGCCTGGCCCTGCCTTCCCCATACTCTCCCCTTTGGGAGTTGCAGACTGCAGGATGATCCCCCTTCCTCCATCTCTTCTGCAGGCTGAACAGGCCCAGCTCTCTCTGCCTTCCCTCCTCCACCCTATGCTCCAGTCCCCTTCACCATCTTGGTGCCCCTCTACTGGACTCACTCCATGGTGTCCATGCTTGCCTTGCCCCAGGGAGCTCACAGCTGGACATGGCTGCTGAGGCCAGCTCACAGGTGCTGAACAGGGTGCCAGTCATTTCCCCAAGCCGCTGGCCCCACACTTGCTGCAAGAGCCTTGAGTGCTGTCAGTGTTCTTTATCAGGAGTGCCCAGTGCTGAAATGGCCTCAATGAGCTGTCTGCAAAAACCATCTGCCCCTGCCCCGGCACTTTTCGGCAAACGTACTTGGGAAGACACCGCTGTCCCCACCCTCACTGTTCAGTGGAGATACTCCATCCCAGAAGCAGGATGCTGCTTCTGCCTTTGTTAACATGTATGAGACTCCTGTCAGCCCATTGCATTTGCGAGTCAAGAATAAACCTTTAAACCTGTAATTTCCAGTATCTTGCGTTAATAACTTCTGAATCCAAAGGCAGAGGAAACATTTCCCTGCAGACGGAAAACAACACACTTATCAGCATTCAAGATGTTTCTTTTCTCAGCCACTGGAATAGTGATTTTACTAAATTTCTTACTGCAAGTTTTTAGACAGTATTCTAGTATCTTAAGAGGTTTTTCCATTCTTCTCTCTAAATAACAATCACCAGATTTCAGGAATGTTTTCACCTAGTCCAGTGGGAGCTACTATATTATAGTCAACTTTCTGACTGATAAACAAGGAAGATTAGATCTGCCCAAGTGGTCATGAGCCACCCTCTCTCTGAAACAGAAGACCTAATATTAAACTTTACTCGAATCACTATGCTGACAGCCAGGGGCTTTATTTCTCCAGATTAAGTATTGGCCTTCAAAAGGGTTGTTTTCAAGTATAGCTTAGCAGTGGCTAATATAAACTCAGACAATTCTTAGATCTTGCTTTGTCATGTGCCTTGTAACAGGATAACATAGAAAGACCACAGACCTTATAAACAGCCTGCTCAGGTCCAAGAAGGCTGTTAGTCTAGAGCTTCTGGAAAAAAGTGGGATGGAATTTACAGCTGCATTTTAGTAATTTCATCTTGGTTAGACATGCCTAATCACTATACCATGGGTTTACACATACCCGAAATGCATGTAACCTCTGTTCACTGCAAATTGCTCATCTCCTTCCCACCTAGCCCTCTCCATCTTCCTTCTCCTACTGGCCCCATACAGTGTTGCCACAAGTGCTCATAAGAACAGCTGTTTATACCTGCAAACCATTCAGATTAACTTGTGGTTTTGCAAGTCACCAATCAAAATGCTGAATATCAAAAACCTAACTAAAAACAGGAACCAATACACTGGGATTGTAGGAATTATGCTGGAAGTAATCAAATCAAGATATTACGACTATTTTTCTCTAGAATACAATGGTCAGGGCATTACCTTAAGCATCTGGAAGGCACATGCCTGAACAATTACTTCAGTTATCTTTTATCCAGTTAACCCATCTCTACTTTTAGAAACCGGAGCAGGATTTAGATCCATGATCAGATGTGCTTCTAATCCAATAGCATCAGGATAAGCATGATATTTTATTTACCTTTTAGTACTGTCCTGCAGCCTTTCTCCCAGTTGCAGAAAGAACTGGACTCGTGTATCAGCTGCAGCCAGACTGGTATGGATTACCAAGGAAACAGGCAGTCCTCTTCTCCATTGAGGACTAATACGGAGTTGTTAAGAGATTAACAAAGCATTTGAAGGATGTCAAGTTCATTTCCATTCCATCTCTGCAATTCCAAAGTGGTAACTAATACATATATACAATAAAGAGAAGTATGCTATCCTTTTCTAAGTTTCCATTAGAATTGAAACTATTTTAAAAGATGTTTATACTTCGGAGTTGTGAATCTTAAAACTCTTCCTGACCCACATAATTAAGACTGGCTAGTACATTTACATAAAAATCAAAAGGCAGTTCAAGTATTTGCAAAACATCAAAACTTAGTACAAGTAACTTTCTGCTCTTAAGACTGACTTGGAAATTTCTGAAGTTTTTAATTGCAAATTAATAAGTGTTCTTTCTGCTAAGACAGTTCAGAGACAAAAACCCACAAAAAAATCAAAACAAAACACAAATCAACCTCACAGAAGATATAAAATCCTGGTGCAAGGACATACATTTCAGCAATAGTGTCTTCTAAAGTAGAGAAGTCAGTATTTCCTACCAGATGAGATAAAGACAAACAACTGTTCCTGTATAGGTTTTTTTTTTTACTATACATGTAAGCAAATGTTAGATTAAAACTGATTTACATTTTTGTGAAAGACATTTATTGAATACAAAAAATCCCCATTACATTCAGCCTTATTATAAATGATTACATGCAAAGAAATTCAAAAGTGTGTGTAAGATCAACAGTCTAACTGGCTGAACATTTTTGGAATTTAGATAATTTATGAACCTTACTTCTCAACTGTACAATAATAAAATTCAAAAAAATACACTTTGTCTTTCCAGCAATACTAGTCAGAGGGATTCTGTGCTCACAGAGTGAATGGCAGCCCACACTTTGGCAGCTCTTAGTTTCATGATTTTAAATGTAGGACTTCCCATATTAGAAACAAGGCGTATGGAGAAGAGAAAACCTAAACACAAGTTTATGCAAAGAGTTTGCTTTGATCCTAAAAGCTGCCAGCCAAAGTTCAGGACTGCAGGCTTACAAGTACCATTGTGCATGCTGAGGCAATGAAGCTCAGGTTCAGAAAAGCCTTCCCACACAGAAGAGAAGTTAAACACAGGTTCACATCAATGCTGTCCTTTTTGGAAGCCCTATTGCGGATTTTCAAAGCTATCAAGCCTCTAGCTGTATATCTAGGATACCCACTTCTGAGATGCTAGAAATTTTCCTATTGCCTTTGGAGGGATTTTATTTACTACATCCAAGACATTGAAACAATGTCTGTATTCTTTGTATAAAGTTAAACTAAGGTATAAACCTACAGTTTACTTTCTGTACAAAGTAAGATGAGACAAACATGATGAAACCTCAGCTCATTTTCATGAAACTTCTGCACACCACTTGTTATCACTGCCTCAATGCTGAACACTGACATTTCATGTCATAAATTCAAAGATACCAAGATTAAAAAACTGATTTGCACAAAAGAAATTTGAAATAACTTTATATACACAACAAAAAGCCTTTTGAAAGTACAAAAATAACATCTATATGCCAATTAGTTACCATGCTGTGACAGTTCTTTCAGTGCCTACACATGCAAGACTGTAATCTAGATTCAGAATAATTCTGTATCTGTAGAATGTATCAGAATATAAAAGAGATTAATACGTGACTAACCCTTCTTATTTTCAGAATTAATATGTACTCAAAATATCTTTATAACCAATACTGCAATATTCCAGTCTCTGCATGTATATGTGTAGATAAGCAGCTTTCATCTTAGTAGATTTTAAAATCTGTACGCTGGTAATCCACGCTAAAAAGCTACAATGTCTCTAATGAATCTAGTTATACAACGCGATTCAAAATGTACAAAACTATAAAAAGGGAACATTTATTGCCATGCATGAAACTTAAACTAAAAATTGCATCAAATGCAGTTCTGTTCAAAAAACAAAAAAAACACCCACACAAAGCAATTTACATTAACACTCTTAACATTAGATCAGCAGAATTAGCTCTGACTAAATACCACAAGAAGAAGACACATTCCTTTTGCTGGTGCCTATCAGATCTTCAAATCCATGGAAACATAAACCCAGGAATCTTCATTTCCCACAGTCAAATCAGATCATGAAATCAACTGAAAAGAGAAGTGTATTAGTTTTCTCCTTTTTCTCAATCCAATCACATATAAACTCTCCTTTTGTATCAAATTCTCAAGAAAATACGCTCTCCTTTTGCTATCACAAAAAAACCCAAAACATCCCTAGAGCAGACAAATTGCTCTCTCATGCCTTTGCTGATAGTGACACAGGTATGCACAAGACATAGACACAGCAATTCTATAGCCATGTATCAATATCTTCAAGTGAAGCCACAAGAAAATGAAGTTACTTCATTAACTCCACTAAGTGAACCTCACTTCTACAGTTCCACTTTTAGCTTTAGGGCAAGCAAAAGTAATGAAACCTCTTTTTTTTTTTACAAATTACAAACCTCAGATTGGACAATAAATCCTCTGTCGTAAGTACAGTAGTTAAGGCCTGATCTGCAGCACAGCAAACTCAAAGGCAGCATCATCGTAACTTTACTACCAGGATAGAGAAAAGCTATCCATCTTTATTCCCTTTTGCCTTAGCTGACAGGTCTGCAGAACTTGTACAACCTCATGCATTGTTATCTATGAATGTGTGTGGCCAGTGCCTGAATTAAAGTGCATCTTGTAGCCAAGGATGTAATTTAAAGCAAATACAAAGCTTTCAAGAGTACAAGTCATTAAAAACTATGATAACGTTAATTCTAGTTATGCTTACCAGAGAAATGCATAAGATAAGTAGTGGCATGCTAAGAAAAGAATCTGAAGCAATTATTTTTTTTAAAGAGGGAAACACAAGGGAAAAAAAACCCAAACAAAACATCAAAGGTTTAGGTTAGCACTAAACTTTCAACATTATACAAGAAGCTATTAAAACCGGTGTAAAAGGATGCCATGCCAACCTGAAGGAAAAAAACCCAACCCAGAGTATTTTCTAAATGATAAAGTCTTTACCTCTTTGACTGTTTTTTTAATGAAGTCTTTTCTGTCAGATAAGTCATAACTAGGATATTTTTCATACACCTAAAGAAAAGTAAAACCAAAACAAAACTCAAATTATTTTCATTCAATAGATTGTATGAATAGAAGAAGCTTAAATGAAATTAAGGCAAAAAACGGATGTTGGTGCTTCTACAACTACGACTGCCAAAATGCCCTCTGTTCATCAGGTAAAGACACAAGCTTATTTTCCTGTCCTTATTTTGACCACATAAATATTTAAATGCATGTACTCTTTTATGTTTGGTCATTGACTAAACTGGTACTATAATTTTTCACATCAACAAACCAAAATGCCTAGCTTGCCATGTCACACAAGTAAGAATTCTGCAATTTTTGTTTTAAATAACTTACCGACTACTACTCTTAAGGAGTCAGATAGCCCTGCATTAGTGTAGGAAGCTAAACAATTAATGAAAAATAAATAAGCCTTGGTATTTGACAGTAAGTAAAACTGCAATCCTTTCAAGAGACTAACAGAAGAGTCAACATATTTGAGTGCTATTGTACAACTACTCTTTGGTTAACAGGGTGGGAGAGGACCAAACAAACAAAAACCAGATGCCAACACTGACAACCAATTCAGAGTATTTTACTTCAGCATACCAAATTTTAGACTTATAGAATGACTGTAAACATGAAAAGAAGTTACATACAGTTTTCTCAAAACTTCTAGTTTAGTTTTCTCAAGACAACTTCTTGAAATTACCAGGAAAACCAAACATGTGAGTTAACAAGAAAATCAAGGTAACTGTACTGTTTGTGTTTTGGTCACTTTTCCCCACCTCTCCTTTTTCTGGCCACATGGTTCCCACCTGTTCTTACAATCAATGGATTTCTTGCTGAATTGATTCAGCTCACTAACTCAGCTGAGAACTATTCTGATAGATGGTGATAGGTGACAGCTGAATGGACTTACAAAGAGAACATATAAGTATGACTGTGCAAAGTGAGCAGCAGAAATGTACAGAGCACAGGACACAGCCCTCCTCTATGGACAGCAGCAAAGCTCCTGCACTGTCAAAACAGGTCAGATAGTGGCACTGTCACACATGGCACTTGGTTTGGAAGTAATACTGCTACATCCCAGGTAGCTAATTTTACTATTTCCCTTTGAATGCTGATATCAGTGCTGCATATCTAAACACTAAAACTCTCATTGTTACAGCTATTAGCAAGTAAAAAACCAATGCAAAAATATTTAGTTTCTGAACAACAGCACAGAGTGCAAGCCTCCATTTCTGAAAGGACAATAGAAGTCAGTTCATAAACAATCTGCTACCTATAAAGAGACTGCAAAATTGTATTTACTTACCTCCTTGCATATTTGTTTCATTGTAACCTCCTCCAAATTTGCACTGGCCAACAAATTCTTGATAGTTTCCTTCAGCTCTTCATCTGTGGGTGGTTTCTTCAGTTTTTTAATTAAAGGTTCATCATCTGAACTATCCTCAGACTCACTTTCTAAATATGAAGAACAAATTGGATTGTAATAGGTTTTCAGTTTGTCTGTTTTCTTCCTTAAAAATAGAAGCCATCAGAACTTTTGATAAACATCCAATCCCGATGTTTTCCTTTAAAATAGCCATTTTGCTAGACTATCCATTTAAAAACAAAGCTAATGCTATGAGTACTACATTTATTTATGTATTTGTGTAATTATTGATGAACCATCAGTTTACAAATCAATAAGAACTATGAAAATTATAGGACTAATTAAATCTAATGAAAAATACTTATTACAACAATTCTAATTCAGGTATTACGGCCCTAAGAAAATAAAAAGCAATTATTTCTTTAAAAAGGAGTTTTATTTCTTTTTTTCCCCTAGCCGTGTTGCACACTAGGATCTTGTAATTTTGCAAACTTACTATCAGAAAGCATCATGAGAACAAATAGGGATAACTTTGTAAATAAAGTTAAGTGAAGGAGCACAGGACACTCCTACAATCGTTTCCAACAGAAAACGGATTAGCCTGAATGATTCCAACATCCACTCAGTTGCTCTACTGCCAACAAGACAAAATTTGGAGCAGATGCCAAACAAACTAGATAATGACCTTACAGAATGACCTACTTAAATGTTTGATTTTTGTACTGCAAACAAACTGGAAATAGAAATGCAGGAGGAGTAAATAAGAAATCACAAATATATTATGTAACTTACAGGAAAAACACACATATAACATTTGTGTGTATATATATGCTGATGACAAAATAAGGTGTATGCACAACACAGCTACATTTAGAAGTCGAATTCAAAATACACTGAGTTCAGCACAGGTCAGTCACTCAGCTGAGAAATAAGGCTATTTACCATAGAAAGAAATTTAGCAAAATTCTAAACCTACGAGTTTACCTGCACCTTTTCACAAAGCACTGACAAGAAGGTAACTAACCTGATCTGATGCTTGTGCTGTAGCACGCATATAACAGTGCAGGCAATAAACGAAGTACTTTTGCAGTATGGAGATAAACTGCATTAGTAACTCAGACTACAGTTGAGACAGACTTGGCTGCTATCACCGAGTGTCAGAGAATTTAAGGTGNCAGTGCTGAAATGGCCTCAATGAGCTGTCTGCAAAAACCATCTGCCCCTGCCCCGGCACTTTTCGGCAAACGTACTTGGGAAGACACCACTGTCCCCACTCTTACTACTGCAATCTTTACAGAGCTATTAAGAAACTCAAGTCTCTGTATACCCTTCATGCACATTGTGAGATATGAGAAGACCAACTGCAAAAGGATGCACGGAGAAAACCCTATCTATGTTAACAAAAAACCTGTATAACGCTGCTGAACCAAAGACACACACATGGGACACACAGCACTGGATCGATTACAGGATTTGCATAAAGCAACTATAGAGGCCCAAACAGAACTTTACCATGGTTCTTCTAGGACAATGGAGACCTTGGCTGATACTTTCAGTTTATATGCAAATAAAAACTATACACGTGCGCACAGCAGGGAATGCCTGAAATACACCCAAATCAATAGCTTTTTTAAATTAAATACTGTTTCAAGGAAAGAAACATCAAGTAGCAAACCAACAATTTACCATATTCCACTTTCTTTCAGAGTAAGGTGCAAAAGCTTGCTTTCTAATAAGCATGCCAGTTAAGCTACAGAACAGTGTATGATGAAAGATTTAAAAGCATTTACCTTTTCTAGAACTATTCTGGTTTTTCTTAGTAGTGCTGCTGTCTGCCTTCTTGACATTTGCACCCTTCACAGCTTTCTTGGTTTTAGAAGTTGTCTTTTTAGATTTTTCTCTTTTAGATGCTTTTCTAGGGGGCTACAAAAACAAAATCAGAAAATTAAAGTAATGGGTATTACTTGAACAAGCCATACCTCTTTTCCATAAAGGAAAATTTTCCACTCTGAGGAATTTACTCCAGCCACTTCATGCCCAAGTTTCCAACAGAGCTGACACAGCAAAACAGATACACTGTCTACATCCTTCTAACTGTAGTATATCAAAAGCTGTCATAAACATCTCTTTTAAAAAAAAGTCACAATCTTAAATCTGAACAGACATTTTCCATTTCATCAGGTCCTATTTTCAAACGAATTTGACAAACTAGTGCTTTTGTAATAATTAAGCTTTTATTCCATGCACCTGAACTTCAGTTTCTGAAGACTTCAGTTCACTCAGCCATCCTTAACTCCTACCTTTTGGAAGAAGGCAAAGATGACCCAGTTAGATCAATGAAGTTGACTGTTAGGCCTTTTTGTTTGTGAGAATTTTGTCTGTTTGGAGGGTTTTACATTTTTGTTTTTTTAAAAATAAGACAACTCCTTCCTCTGAAACAGATTCCTCTCCTCACAGTACAAATCCTGTTTTCCCGAAGAAATTAACACATATGTCAACTTTTAGTATTTCAGCCCTCTTTCAATTTGCCATTTATCAGGAAAGAAAAAGGCACAGTAAGAATTAAGGTTGTTTCATGGAGGCATAGGAATTTTCTTGGACCATCTTTTTACAATAAACCCAATACCTATCAAAATGACCCCAACAAAACAAACTGTTAAGTTACATTAATTGCCGTTTCAACAGAAGATTGCTACTATTTCCTATAGCTCAGGCTATTACCTATCAGCCTGTCACACTTCCATTTCAACAGACAGAATGTAACCCAAGTAAAACAGTGGCCTTATATTACATCCAATGGTTCCATAGCTTCCATGAAGAACTTTTTTGGACACCAGCAGTTTGACTAATTGCCCTTTTTTGCAGGGGTCTGATAAGGTGTAATGGTTTGAAACCAAAGGAGGATGGATTTAGAGGAGAAGGAAGAATTTCTTTTACAATGAGGGTGGTGAAACACTGAAACAAGCTGCCCAGAGAAGTGGTGAATGCCCATCCTTGGAAACATTCCAGGCCAGGTTGAATGAGGCAACCTGATCCAGTGGATGTCTCTGCTCATTGCAGGAAGATTGGACTAGATGACCTTTAAAAAGTTCCTTCCAACCCAAACTATTCCATGATTTGATGCTTCTTGCCTAGTATGCAACAAGTTTTAAAGAAAACACAGAATACAATGAGATTAAGACACTTCAGAGATTGCAAGGATTTTTCTAAGGCTGCCTACTATGTTGCTTACTTTAAGACACAAAACCTGAAGAGAGAGTTTAAGATATAAAATCCAGGAGGAATATGGAAACAAGATCCTAAACCAATGCAGTCAGGTAGGTCAGTGACTCCTACTGAATTCAAAGTTAAGTCCTAGGTATCAAATCAATTACTGCACTATGAAATTACAATAAAGTCATCACAAGATGATATGAGAAATACAACCAATTACATTAGCAATCCTGGCTGTCCCAAAATGACACATAGCAAGTGGTTTTATAAGGTGCATACATATACCCAAGAACCAGAACTTTTGCCTTTTATCTAAATGATGCTCTAAATTCAACACAGTAAGAATTCAAGAAAAACTCTTATAAATTGCAGATATGTTCCCTTTTCTTTCAGTTAAACATCACTTACTCTACAACACTATGTTCCAAGAGTTACCAATTGATAGCAACAACAATGTTGAAAAACAAACAAAACAACTCATTACCTCATCTTCACTTTCTTTTTCTTCTGAAGACTCATCCTTTTCCTTTTTTTCATCTTCTTCACTACTGGATTCATCTGACAAGATCTCAGGGTACTTGGTGCGTTTTGCTTTTCTTGTTGTTCCAGAGCTAGTGCGCTCTTTTTTGCCACCTTTGCTTTGTGGTTTTTTGGATTTTGGCAATGGCTGAGAGACAAGAGATGTGTGTAATCAAGTAGGAATACGAAAGTGAATTTTAAAAAGATAAATTCTTTCCAATCACGTGAAAGAATAGTAAACAAATACAGAGATGTCTTAACACAACCCAGGACTATTTTATGTACACTTAAGTCATAATATTTTGCAGGAAGCAAATATTCGCTATTGAGACAGAGCAGAGCAAAATGGAATTTCAGTTCTAAGCTAAGTGTACCTCTTCCCTAAGCAAACAAATCTTCAAAGACTGGGTGTTAGAGAAGGGAAGCAAGAAAAGTTACTTCTAGATTGTTTTTTTACCTACCAATCCATAGACTAGGTAAAATAAAACATAAAACAAGCCTTTTCTCTTGGTAACAAGTCAGCTGACAACTCAAAAGACTTAAAGGCAAGAATTTTGTCATGTCTTATGCAAACCTGCATTTTGCTATAACTCAGTACCTGTGTCCCTAAAGGAGCATGCCAACTCATAATTCACATCACTTCCCAGTGTTTGCTGAGAATAGATTTAATTTCCTGAGCAGAAGTGCAACTATTTTAGTATTACTTTTAAATTAAAAACTGAAAGTCCAAGAAGATTTACAACAGAGTTTAGCAGTCTTGGCAGTGGCACTCTGAATCTAGTGCACTGGCTAAAATCAAGTTTTGTACCCTGCAACAAATCATTTGGTGATGTCCAAATGTGATGACATGCATTTGCCAAGTACAGCAAACACAGGTTACATCTGATACTTGATTTTCCTGTCCTTTCATCTATCTATTCTCCTCCACCTACAAAGCAGAGGCTAATTGGTATTTGGGAATGAATATTCCTAATTAGTTCTATGTGTTGAACTCACACTCCTGTGCACTAACCATGTGTAATGGGTATACCGACACGTAAACAGAATTTCTATTTAAGCCCTCATCCTATTATGGATGCCTCCAGTAGTAGAAATACTCTATTTCAAGAAGTCATTCCTACTTCAGTAAGTTAGAACAGAAATTGTATTATCACTGGAAACAAGCAAACAATGAGCAATAGAAAACAGATGTATTTTCCATCAGAACACAGCAATAAAAGCAAGCATAACAATCTGCATCTCACCTTGCCTGAAGATTTTGGATGCATTAGGAAGTTTAATATTCTGGTTACAAGCTCACTATTAACTCCTGATCTTTCCAAGTCAAGAACTTCACAGATACTTTTCAACATTGCATTTCTAAATCTGTAGGGAAAAAAAAAAGAAAAGAAAAAAAGAGATTCAGTATCACATACTAAACAGTCAACATCTGACTGCTAGAAGCTGCTGTCTGGTTTGTGTCTGCCACCCAACAAGACATATACACAGTCAACTACACTTCCAGTCTTATCTACAATTAAGCAAAGAATCACCACTATATTACATAAAGCAAAATAAAACAGAATTCCCAAATCTGTATGTCTGTATAACAGGATATTTTTAAAAAGTTAAGTAATCATAGTAAAAAATATACTACATTCTTTATGATCTATAGCCTGAATACTAATGTTCCACAGAATAGATCTTGACCTTTGTTCATCTTGCTCAATGCTGTTAAAATATGACACACAAGTGTAAAGTCTGGGCAGAAATCAACCACAGAGGCAGAACAAATTAACAAACTGATCAACAGTTTGTGTTCTACATAGCTACAAACAGCAGCAGAAGCTACCATGATAAGGCAAGCACACAGGGCTCTGCACTTTCATACGCAACCCAAGGCAATCAGGTTTCAGAGTATTTGGTGAAGACTAAACTAGCAGCTGTTTCATACGGAAAATATGAAAAACATTGTGCAAAATTACTTTACTTTGCAGCTATTTGATAAGGGGAACCATGCAATTAAACCTTTGGGAAACGGTCAAAACTCCCATCAGGAGATAAGAGTTTGTCTTATAGATTCCCATGTATTTGCCAAACCATACTCCTGCAAAACCGCATATCTGAAGAAGAAAAATTTGGAAATTCCAAATTCTGGAAGCCTTTCCACTATCAGCAAACAGGCACTAAAAAAGCCCCAAGTTTTAGAATATATTGTGCAGATATTACTGGTTCTTTGATTTGTCACAACTAGCTACACAAATATGCAACGGCATTTTAAACCCTTTCAGTCCAGCCAGAACTAAGTTGCAGCAGCTTCTGCTGTTGATGGAAAAGCAACTTATAAAGGGTTCTAGTAAAAAAGAAATAAAAAGTTTGTGAGGCTAGCTGCTACAGCAATTCCAGTATGTTTAATATGTAATAAGCAGAAATGTCTTTGATTCTGAAGGATGAAGGTTTTGAGGCATAAAAGGATGCAGGTTTGCACCATGAATAAAGTACAATGTGTTCACAACACTATCCTTGCCTTGGGGAAATAATGCTTTCCTTTCACTAGGCAGAAGAATCTACTAGTTAGCATGCAGTAGTTAAAGTCAGGAATGTAGGAATTGTGAATAAAATGTTCACAGTTTAACTCTTAATACATTTCAAGCTGTCTTAAGAGATCAGTTTGTGTGATTAAAATGAACTCAGAAAAAAAATGCAGAGCTCTACTAAACAGCCACCTAGCTTATAGTTTAAATTTATCTCAAGTAAAATCGTGGAAGAAAAAAAGAAAAAATAGAGTGCATAGCACGAGTTATGCTATGCTAACTATGCTAAGCTATGTTAACTATCAAGAGATCATTACTTTTTTAACATTTCTTCCTTCTTTTTATATTGGTCACTTCCTTTTTCAAATGGAAACCCACTGAACTGACCCACATTCTTCTTTAGGGATGCAACCTAGAACAGAGCACACAGATTACTTTTCATTGCAAGCAGTTTAAAAGATTTTATCAAATTACATTTGTTAACCTTTCATACAAGAAAAATCTGTTCTAGCATTTACCTTTCTGTTGACAAAGCTACACCTTTTAAGTTACAAACTATATGGATTATACCTTTACTTATCTCATGACAGGCAAACTACAACCAGTAAGTTCAACTTCTTGTGACTGTGGTACTTTTAATAACTTACTAGACAGTCACCTGCCATTTCAAGCTCATTTAGAATGTACTGCATGATGATTTACAGGTTTGCAAAACTATAACATTATGAAGCTTGTTGCATGCTTTGTATCATGTAATTTGTTACAAAATAGGGAATTTTATTTTTTATTCTATAATCTGCTAAAGTAGATTTACTATCTATTCTATCTTTACTAGCTATTCTGAAGTCTTACATAGTGCACTATACTATTTTGACTATATGACTGTATTTTTGAACCTCTTATTAGTAGGACAAATTTTTGCATTTACGTACCACCCAATCTACAACTTCTACCATTACACGTGATGTCCGATCTAGGTTGAATTTCATCAGCCCTTATAATGGGAAAATTGCTCCCATCACAATCACAAGTGTATTTAAGTTTTGTTTTCACTTCATCTCCTTTTACAAAAAAAAAAGGTTGTTAAAAAGCAACCCCAGATCTCTCTATCTTTCTGAGATCTTTGTAACACTATCAAGAGGAATCTGAACTAGCTTTCAGTACTTCTACAAATTTTGTTTCTGCTGTTTCTCCATTAGTTTATAATTTTACCAAAGCTGAGCTCCTTTTTCAAAGAGGTTTGTCCAGCACCTAAAGAAAATCTGCAGGTGATACTGGTATGTTCTATTAAAAGCGTTAATTACAATTAAATGCACATACAAGTAAGTGCATACGAGACAAGATCTGACCTTCACTATATTAAACAGCATTCTGAGTTCTCAAAAACTGATTAAATACAGTTTTGACCGAAACTATACTGATATATTCTTTTTCTGAATACTTGCAGCAACAGATCGTTCTTTGCCAAACATAGCATCGGAAGCAGTGGTCTGAGAATTAGAGCTAGCACATATCTGTACTAGTACTATTCACTTTCTGGTTTCTGTGTTAGCTGTTCAAGTCTCCAAAATACACAAAGATATTAAAAAAAAATCCAATAATTGTAGTAAACATATAGAAACAGTACATGTTAATCTGCCTCACTCATTTCACATTTTGCCTTCATTAGCAAGGAAAATGGGTCATATTTACTCTGAAAGTTAAGGCATGATCAGTGATACATAAAATACTCTAAGAAAGATTTGCCATTATATTTTAAGTGTCATCCTTAAATACAAAATGGACAACATCATATTTTAATTATCTTAGGAAAACTGTTATACATAAAAATTTAATAGTGATTTTTATCACTTTTATCTTTCTACTGCTTAGTGCAAACAAAGAGACAAATATTAGATAAGCAGCAATGTATTAATACATGGGTATTTTGAGTGTCATCTGCATGTCAGCAGCTTTTAGCATGTGAACCATAAATTATTTCCAACACATCCTTGTAAGGTAATCCACCATTCTCCCATTAAAAAAAAAAAATCAAATCTACATTCATGAGACTTTTGATTTAGTACACTCTGCCACAGGATTTTTATAGGAAGAGACTTTATAGGAGTTAAAAGGAGAAGACTTACTTAACTGGTCCTGTAAATACCCATTTTCTAAGTAGTTTGTAATAAATAGCACTTAAGAAATAGATCATCATGTGCAAATGTAAAAAACTGCTCTACAAACATTTTCACTATACATGAGAACTAATGGATATACAAGATTGAAATTCTTACAGTGCCTGGCCTATTGTAGAGGAGTTTGTGGAGGTTCCTAAGTTCATCTGTCTTCTTTTTGCTCAGAAAGAACTGTATCCTCTCAATTTCACAGAGTTTTTGTCCTTTTCCTGAAACAATTAAAATCATTTATGCTATTCATAACATTCATATTTACTTATGTGTTTATAACTTAAAAGTTTTTACTGGTTTTTTTTTAAAAAAGCGAAGAAGTTACTTAAAAACAGCATTAGACATTTTAATAAATCAAACACTAAGCAAGCCTTGTCCTATCAGTTAGGCATCCTGACAGGCTCTTTACCTGCCTTACTTGATACTACCTAGATCAAGATACTAGGATTTGGCATTTCTTTCTATTCTGGCTGCTCCTGCCTTTGTTAGTAGTGCTGAGGTACTGAAGATCCTATTCCAACTAAGTTTAAACATCATGTAACTTTTACACTTTAAACTGATGCTATAGAATAAAAGAGGGTTTTCATATAATAGCCTTATTATTTTAAAAAAGATCATGACTCATAAACTAGGTCTCACCTACAACAAATTAGTAATTTCATCTTTTTCAAGTTTTCATTATCATTCCTAACACAATTCGTATGCGAGAAGTCAAGCTTACCTGGTGTAATTGTAAAAGGTTCCTTCTGCAGTGAGGACACTTGCATGGTCAGTCGGTCAACCTTCTTCTTCTCCCTTTTTCCTTCAACAATAAGACTCTTCTCTGCAAAAGACAGCTTCCTTAAACACAATATTCTTCATTGCAGCTCTGACTGAAGTGACAGGCAACACAACACTGACTCTTTGAAATAACAAATCAAAAGTGGATGATGATATAACCAGGTACTACTGACACTTTCAGATTTTTGGCTAATAACTCAGCGTGATTCTATGGTGCTGCATGTACATAACTAGAAGTCTCTCTAGTTCTTTACCACAATCCTGTATCCAAGGTAACCTTGAAGGCAAGATTGGGCATTTCCTAAAAGTAACTTTAGGAAGTTACCACCGTGATGGAGACCGCAGGACTACATGCTTTCAGAAACCTATCCTTCTCTCCTTTCATTACCTTTTTCAGGTACATAACTGACTCTGTTTGCACATTCTCCTTGGATGCTGCAGTTGGTAAGCACACAGCTCCACACACAGCACTCTGAAGAAGAATACTGCCCCCAGATCAGCAAAAGCAGGGTCCAGGATGCCTGCACACAGATTAATTTCCCACTACTGGACTGGAGATACCATACATTTCAGCAGGAGAGGCAGAAGCACAAGTGCAGTGGGACTGTACTACACATCCCAAGGTACAAACAGAAGCACTCTGCAGGGCACAATAACAAGTGTCACGAATAAAACAAGAATATTAGTCCCAGTAATTCCGGTACTGCTTACTAATTAATCCATTTAGATTGTTTTATGTACCCCCTGCACATCACTAATTTAATGATACCACTCTGAAGAAAAAGCTAAAGCTTCACCTAAACATTTCATACCAAAATACTTGACCTCATGTAACATTATCCTTAAAGCTAAACAGATGTGTTGTCCTGGCATTAACATCTGAAAGCAGCTTCAAAACCTGTATGAATACAATCAAAACCAGAGCAAAAACAATTTTCTTTTTCTGAAAATCCAATGCTAATTACTCTGCTATTTTTCAACAGCATAATGTGTCTTCTTTCTACTACATTTCCTAAGGACAAACTTCATCTCTTTCAAGGACTCAAGAGCACCAGTGACTTGGTTTTCCGTGTGCCACATTACATTCCTATTTCCATGAATGCTTTCCTTTTGAAAACAGATGCCTAGAGACTTCACAATAGCAATTAACATTTTTGCATAGTAGTTCCTTCATCTTGTTTTGTTCTCCTTGACTACCTTCAATAACATGCTACAACAAAAAACTTGCCTTGCTTGCTCATCCTGTCATATTGCCACAATTTTTTATTACCAAAATTAGTCCAAAAGGAATTTCCCCTGACCCAATATAATTACATTTGGATATCCAGAAAATTAATTCACTGTAGTTAAGCAAAGACATTTGTATTGTTTCCAAAACTACTGCACACTTAAAAGTTTCTCTTTTGCAAGCACACGTCACTTCAGAGTGTTACTGGCAAAAAATAATTTGATAGGGGACACTAACTCCTATAATCATCAAAAAATGTATACATCACCAAAATAAATCCATAGTACAGAAGTCTAGGATGCTGGCAATTCCTTAAATCTTTTCTGAGATAAATCACAGCACCACTGTTTTTAGCATTGCCTGTTATAGTCTACTGGGAAGATATTATAACCCATGAGACAGATGCACCATGGAATCTCCTCAATAATTATACAATTAGCCAAAATCACAGGAGACTGCATTCAATAGCTTGGCATTCAATTTACTCGATGGGAAAAAAAAGTACCCTTTTCTTCTTCCTCTTCCTCCTCTTCCTCTTCTTCATCCTCATCACTTTCCTCAGCTTTGTTCTCAGTTTCAGGTTTTTTCTCATCTGTTTTTTCTGACGACATTGTATCTTCTTTCGACGAATCAACAGAAGACATGGTGTATGCTTCTGCAGAAAAAGGTCAGGGGAAACTATCATCAACAGAACATCCATAAAAAACACACGAATCTTGCTTTCAAAAGTTATCTTCTTGTGCAGCAGAAGCAGTGTGCTGGTACTGTGATTGTTCACATTCTCTCATCACTAAGGTGTTTGGCATACACACAATACATACAACTTTTCAGAAGAAGCTGCCATCCATTCTGCAATTAGTCTGGTTAAGACCACTCTGAAAGGTTATAAATTCTATTCACACACAAGTCTTCAAGGTGCTTTTGTGAAATATTCAGAAACACCCACTCAAAAGAGCTGATACTGTTATCTATTAAAAACTGCAGTGTTTTAAGATATCACCATTTTACTGCACCCCTCTATAAACTTAATACATATTTTTGATCATGGTTAACTATGCATGCAAGTTTCCTAGTAACTTAAAATAAGTTACTTATTTAGACAGCAAATGGGAACAGTAACATTTAAAATAAAAAAGTTGCAAGCAATTTAGGGAAGAATTAACACTGCTTTCATAACCCAGACAGCTGCTGCATCTTTGGGCATGAAAATACTTCCTGGTTGTAATTTACAAATCTACAACAAAAAAGAATAAATGCTTCATACTTAGGATATTTGAGATATTTGAGAGTGTTTTCTTAGCATCTGAAGTGCCCTATATGCAAACTTTAAAATATCTTAGTTATGCATGTACCATTTCCCAACTAATATAAAACATCTATCCAATAGAGCAAGATAACCATATGTTTCATTTTTTAAAATTCTAGCTTTCAAAATTTTTCACCGTTTAGATCTGGAACAGAATTTCACACAATTAACCATTTTTTTTGCAGTATTAAAGCCAGTATTATCTGCAAGAAATCAGGTGCAATAAGTAACATTTAAATCTGCTGCTTCTATGCAGCATTAGTAGATGCCAGAGATCAGTCGTGTTCCAAATGACAGAAAACATGAGTTAATATTTATTACCAATAGTACGGGAAAAAGTAAAGTTTCCTGGCTAAATCACCAGGGAAAAATACACTCTTCAGGGTGTATTACTACCAGTATTTCATTTGTAGTAAGTAATCTGGCATTTTCAGGGCAATAACTGACTTTTACTTGAAGGCATGAGTAAAAGCAAGAGAAGCACTATAAGCTGTCTTTCCTTCCCCTTTCAACGGGAACAAAAGGAGAAAAGGAAAGTTAGAGACTTCTTAGCTTTCCACCATCTGGGTTCGAGACGACGTTTTGCTTAGGGAAAAAGGGTTCTGGGATGCACCTTCACCGGGAGAGGGTTTCCCGCCCTCGCCTGGGGGTTTTCAGACGGGGACTTTCCACCTATACCCCCTTCCCGATTTTTAAGCGGGATGTCGGGCAAACAGAGAGCGATGCGCAGCGCCTGGTGGCGCCGGCGGCCAGGGCGCCATCGCCTCCTCGCTCCAGCCGGGCGCAGGATCGCTCTGCCCGCTCCCACCGCAGGACACGGCAGCACCCAGGAAACACCTCGGGCAGGGGCCGGGAGGGAGGCAGCCCCGGTGACAAGCGCCCCGCACACGGCGCGTCCCCGGGGCGGGACGGGAGCGCGGCGACCGCGTTTCATTTCTCCTCGTCACAGTCCGTCCCCGTTCGGCCCGGGCGCGGCGAGGCGGGACCGCTCTCGGGCGCCGTTAAGGCCATGGCGGCAGGACCCACCTCAGCACGAGCCCCGGCTCNGGGAGGGTGCGCGTCACGCCCGCCCGCCCGCGGTGACGTCAGGCCGCGCGCGGCGGCGGGCGCGCGCTCCCGCTGAGGGGAGGGGAGAAGGGCGGGGGTGTGAGCGGCGCGGCGTTGCGTTTTCCCTGTTAGAACTGGCACCGTCTGTAATTGCAGCGGCTTAAAAAAAAAAAAAGCTTTAAAATAAGGAATCTGCGCCTCCTATCCTGCTTAAATTGGGCGGTGATTAATATACGCTCCGAAGACTTTCCTTTTGTACACAATATGTGAATTGTAGTGTTCCCCAGTACCTCTGGCACAGGTTGCCCAGAGAAGCTATGAATGTCCCATCCCTAGAAGTGTTCAAGGCCAGGTTAGATGGGGCTCTCAGCAATCTGGGCTAGTGGAAAGTGCCCCTGCTCGCATCCCACGCTNGGACGAGGCGGGTCCAGGCGCAGCGATACACACACGCCCCGCCGCGGCACAGTCCTACAGCCACCAGCCACTCTTGCCCTTTCCCTCTCCTTCTCCCTCTTCCTTCCCTCCCGGAATCAACAAGGTTTTCAAAATGGCGGGTTCTCGGGCGGCGAGGAGGAAGCGGGAAGGCGGCGGCCAATCAGCATGATCTCTAAGGTCCCTTCCAACCCAATCCGTTCTACGTTTTTAAGCATTTAGTAGTATTTGAGTTACACATATATCCTACTTTTACTACCAGTTCTACGTGACTATGCTTCGCGCGCGCCTACGATGAACAATTCCCAGGAGTGTGGCATTCTTCCCACTTCTCTATTACTCCAGCGCGGCTTCTCCCCGCGGGGGATGGCGCAAAGCGCCCGTTCCTTGCCGCGATTTCGAGCATGGGATCCCTGCGCGCATCCCTGCGCGCATCCCTGCGGCGGCGGCGCGGGCGGGATGTGGCGCTGGGCGGGCCCGCGCCGCTGCAACGGCCGCCCCTCGCTCGGACCGCGGCTGGAGCGGGGGTTGCAGCTAACGGGGGGGGGAACGGCGGAGCAGCGAGGTCGCCTCCTTGCTCCTGCAAAAATGTAGGGTCACAGGCAGCCCCCGAAAGAGCCGAGGGCCAGCCCCACTCTCCGCGCTGTGGCAGGGTTCAATTCTTAAGACTTCATCTTGGGGCCTGAGAGAGGGGCAGGCTGGTCTCCACGTTGCTTTCAACCGGCGTCGGGAGTACGCAGACGGTATGTTGCAGGAAAGCAGCCCGAACAACCAGTGCGGGTGACTTGTCTGAAAGCCATGTTATCCCAAAAGCAGTTTCTTGGCTAATGTGAGGAGCTGTAGGTATGTTGCTTTTACTTTGGGAGGGACCAGGTAAAGGGACAGTAAAAGAGAGGAAATGAAAATAGTGTCACACTTCAGTGATTTGTTCATTTTAGATGCATGTAAAACATGGTCCCGTAGAATTGGTAGTAAACCCAGGAAATACATGTAACACAAATACTACAAAATATTTAGAATCAAAGAACGGATTGAGTTAGAAGGGACCTTAAAGTTCATTAGGTGCCAATCCCCCTGTGGGCAGAGACACTTTCTACTATACCAGATTGCTCAGAGCCCCATCCAACCTGGCCTTGAACACTGCCAGGGATGAGGCATCCACAACTGCTCTGGGCAATCTGTAGGATGAAGATATTAGGAAATACTACAATTTATATACTGTGTACAAAAGGAGATTCTGGGGAGTGTATATTAATCACCGCCCAATTTAGGGTAGAGAGATGCAGATTCCTTATTTTAAAGCTATTTTTTTTGAAGCCGGATCAATCACAGATGGTGGTCATTTTAAAAGGGAAAATGTAAATTATTTACCAACAATATGTAATTAGACAAGCTTATTGTTGACACACAATAAAGAGACAAAAATATCATTGAGCCATGGGCTACACAAATGGCACGAGACAGATGTTTGAAGACAACAAACTACTTCCTGTAAAATGAATAGGTTTGGATTAATTCAGAATTGTGACAGAAGACATCCAAAGGCTATGCTTCAGGTTGTGATGATAAATTAGATCATCATTTTGTAAAGAGGGATGTATTTGCCCATTGGAGATGATTTGCCTGAGTTACGTATGTTGATATTCTACACATACCACATTAGATGCACCTTCATCTTGAGGAGAAATAGAAGATAATGATTTCATTGATCCTTTTAGTGAAGTCATACCACTTTAGTAGCTGACAGACCCTTAAACATAAACCAAATTCAGTATTTTAGGAATTGGTATACTCGGTGCAGGTAAATTTCATTTTGTCACAGGTTCCTCTGGTAGAACTTCAACAGCTATGGTAACTTCTCTTGATTGTGTTTTTTGAAACCTTCTCTGCCCTTCATAGTATCTTTTTGATTTACAGCTTTAAGGAGTAGTATTCAGTATGCTGTCAACAGTTTAATAATTGGTTGTTACATCTCTCAGATAAGACTGAAACAATATGGGTTAAGAAGACTTCAGAAAAAATCTGCAAAGCTATAATTTGGGAGAAGGGGGGACCAATTTAAAAAAGAAAAATCAGATATGTTTTAAAGGGAAATTTCTAAATTCAAGAAAATAGTTCGAAACTGATTTATCCTCTTATTTTGACTATGAGTAAGAATGCTGGTTCTCCATATACTGCTTTGGGATGATACTCTTTATCAACACTTCTATATTGCTGTCTTCTCCCAATATGATGAAGTTCACTTAATGATATTATTTCAGCTGAGATTTGAAAGACGAGGATGAGATAATGATATTGGTATAAAATATTAGCATTGTCTGAGGTGTTTAGACAGTGTAATGAAAGGTTCTAAATGCAACCTAAAAGCTGTGATCCTAGAAGAAGGACAAATTGGAAGGGGATAAGTAATTTTAAGCGGTTCTTAAGAGATGCTTCCTATAGCCTGCTCTCCTTATTCCATCACAGAGAGCGTGCTTCTCTACCGTCAGAGTCCTAATGTTAAGGACACACTGAGTTTTGACGGCTAGCTCCATCTGCAGATAGCAGTTCTATGAAATATAGTTCTCCTGGAGGTACCTGGGGCTCACTTTTAGATATCAAAGGGTACGTTTCTTAGACATCATAGCTCAGTAGCATTTAATGGTGAAAACTGGTTTGAGGGGGCAGTAAAAAGGGGCAGCTTCATGTTTCAGCATACATGACAAGCTTGTATTTTATGCTAAAGTGCACCAGGCAGTGCAGTTTTAAACATGGTCACCAGCCGCTGTTAATTAATAAAACAGCTCTTTTCAGTTAGTTCAGAGCAGCTTGTATTAGCAAGCAATGTTTATTGGCTGTCGGTATAGAGCATAAAAAGTGATGTATGAGAAACTTTTGGGAACAGAAATGTAGGCTTCCCTTTACAAAGTCCCCCAGGGTTGCCTTTATTTTGTTTCCAAAGTGACTTGTTTACTGCAGTCCTGCCATCAGCACAGAAACTGGCAAGTCTGCTGTGGGTAAAACTACAGAAAAGGTCATCTGTGGATTGCAGAGAAAGTGCCCTGTGCCAAAGTAGACACTAAGTACCTCTCATTTGGAATTTTATCCATAGAGTAAAATACCACAGCAACAAATGATGGGATGCTACTTTTTTAGTAATGTAGGTATTGTTGCTTTGTGTTCTTTTATGAATCATTTAAATGTATACATGCATGTGTATGTCCACACTTCAGGGTTTTTTAACAGTCATGTGACAAGGTTTCCTAGAAATGTCAAAATGCCTGGCTTGTGAAATTCTGCGAAAACTCTGTGCAAATGCCAAGTACATTTTTATTAACATTAGGAGCAGTGTGTGGCTTTTGAATCTAAGGGTTATTTAATCGCTGCTGAAAGCAGGAATCTAAATATGAACCAATAATTGTGCTAATTAATACAATTTAAAAGACAACTTGAAAACTATTTGGGTAGTATGCAGTTAAGTTGTGATGTGATCAATAACAAGCTGAGAATCTTCTGGTGTTCACTGCACATTTGTTGCACTGATAAGAACATTTATCTTACATGTGTTGGCTGATAAGAACACTCAATTTGCACAGTGTTTCCTAAGGCGGTCCTGCATCCTACATTCATTTCCTTTTTTATACCTTGTCTAAGCTCTAAGCATTTCAGGATTAGCAGGCTATTGCCTCCATCATCAGGCTTGTCATGCCTGACCCTTAAGAAGCTTAAAGAGTTGTCCCTGTTATATACAAATACTCACAAACATGAAATGTGGAATTAATATGAAATCAATCTAAACAGCTTCACTATACTTTAGAAATCCCTTTTTGTGCCATGATTCACGGTAAGTATGTGCAAGAGTCAACAAAATTGTAAAGTACAAAGAAACATCAGAGACAGACAAGGAATCCAAGTAGTATATAAAGTCACATTTTTCATCTGTGTCTGAATGACAACATGTGTTTTCAGACTGAGCTCTGTGTGGGGATTTCTGTTTACCTTCAACTTACCATGAAGTCAAATCTTACATTGCAGGGTTTGAAAATTACTGCTTTGTGTATGTTTGGGAGCACCTACAAGTCTGTGTTCAGTCGAAGCATGTATGTCTTTTATGTGTTCTATGAAGTACTTAGATCTACTGCTAGATCCGGTATTTAGAAGGAAAAGCCTGGGACTGTTGCACAGATGATCTGTAGCTCCTGCAGGCAACAGCCCTAAAGAACTTTGCTGTTGATGCCAAGGAGAGGGGTGTAAAAGGGCCCTTGCTTTAGTGTCCGACCTGCTTTGCACTATGGAGCTGTGTTCACAGGATGGTTTCCAGAGCAAAGCATGGCAAGGACAGAATCTGACCCACAGTGAATGCTCACTCAGTTACCGGCCTCCTGCTACCTTGGGAGAGCATTGCAATGAATAGTGGGTGGGTGTGCCAGTGAGCTATGCAAATGTGTGTAGCTCACACTTTGGAAAAAGAAACACTGTCCATTCATTTATGCCTTAAAGGTTTGAGTCTATAAATTTCTACTTGACAAGTCCATAGGTATTTGTACAATTCATTTACAATTACACATTTTTTAACTTACTGTAAATGGAAAACATTGCTGGGGCTATTACTATTTTGCATTAGGAGGAGTTTACACTTAGACCATCAAGTTGTGTTACAAAGTGAAACTGGTGGTTTTCCACATACATTGTATGTAGGTATTGGCACGCTCTATTAAAAAAAAAAAAAATAACCAAAGATGATAAAAAGGAAAACACTGTGGCCTTCTAATAATTTAAGGTGATCTTGGTTATAACTTGTCTTCTTGACATGATATAATTCGACGCTGTCCAGAAGACAAGAGGCTTTTCTTTCCCGAGCGAGTTCCTCCTCCCACCACCGCCCGGTAGCAGTGCGACCCACCCGGCACCGAGCCTTTCCGCCGCCGCGTCTCGGGACGTGGAAAATGAATTTGTCCTTTGTGGGAGGCGGCGGCGGCAGCACCGCCTGCAGCTGCACGCCCGGGACCGCCACCGGCAGCGTCCTCGGCGGCCGGAGCACTCCCGGTCCCCCGCTCACCGCCAGCCCCCGGGCCGGGAGGCAGATGCGCGACGCGGAAGAAGAGCTGCGAGGGCAGCAGGACACGAACTCGGACCGAGGCCTCGCAGCAGCTTCCCGGCCGCCTTCCCGCGGGATACCGCCCCCGGAGTGCCGCCCGCCCCGCACCCAGGAGAAACCCGCGGCCAGGCAAAGGTAGGGAGCGGCAGCGGGCGCCGGGACTCGGCCGTTCCGCACTGCCCGTCCCGAGCGGCCGCCGCGGCTCGGCAGAGGGAGGCGCTGCGCTCCTAGCGCCGGCGCCTCGCTCTCCCCGTGGGCCCCGGTAGGCACCGACCGGCACCTGCAAACGCGGGGAAGGAAGCTGAGCCCCTTCCCTCCTTCTGCCGAAGGTTCTTCACCCCCGGCTTTCAGGTGAAGAGGAGGTGATTGCTGGCTCGAGGCATGTGTGTTAATTGCGTTATCTTATGCGAAAGAGGTGAACTTTAAAGTTTAACATAGTTTGCTTTGGGATTTGCATGGGGTTCCTCTCGACTGGAAGCTTCGGAATGCAAGTATGCTCCGGGGCTAACATAATGGGATAATGGCATTTAGTGGGGGTTTCATTTTGTATCCTTTAATATTCTGAAGCCTAATTGAGGTATTTCTTTTAAATAACATTCATTTAAGCCTGTACTCTATGTAATTTTGACAGTTGTTTTAAGTTGTTTTTCACATACCTTTTGTTTAGGTGTGCTTTGCTACATGTAAGGTGCAAGTGCAACTCTACAAAAGCTTCTCTACTACTACAAAAGTAGTCTCTTCATAGCCTTGAAGAGACTACTGCTGTGATTAATCTTCACACTTTCCAGGTTCAGGCCCTTGGTGTTTACTATGAAATACATAGACTAGATGCAGAAACAAATTTTAAAGTATCCAAGTTTTCCTAGTCCGTAGTTGAAACAATTACATTTATTGTATGGAAAAAGAATTCCCACTGAAGTTGTTTAACGGTTTATATATCTGGCTGTAATATTCAATCTACTTTAAAATTCCATGCAAATTCTGTATTAATCATGCCTTATTTTTAAACAAATATAATTTTACACTGAAAATATTCATAGCATATTAAAGCAATATCCATGGCCTGGTTTAGACTAGCAAAAGCTATAAAGTTCACTATGGAAGCAAAGCATTTATCCTCATTTCACCTCTGTATCCTGGGTTTCTAGGCATTTCTTCTCATAAATTATGTAGTTATTCATTGTTTGACCCTTGCAGGGCTTTAGGTTTAGTGAAGTAAGTAAATACCAGGTGGCCAAGTTCTGTTCCCAACTACTTTAGACTTTACGCCATGGTAACTTTATTTGTTTCAGAGCTGTCACTGCAGATTTACCTGACTGTAACTGGAGCCTGAATTTGTTCAATAGCTTCTGTCATATTTTTTTCTTTGCCAGCTCAAGTCAAAATTTTTATTACAGGATTTGTATGTAAATTGGATAATGCATAGTTTAATTGATTCTCCTCTTTACTAGGACTTGCAGAATTCGAAATATGCTTTTAGTGGAGACAAGAAACTGCAGTGCTGTTTTGTATGGCTAAAAGCTATAAGCTTTCAGTCCTGGTGACTTTTTAGTGGAAATTCTGATATGCCAGAACTAAAGGCATTAGGGAAACTATTTTATGTGTACACACATAAATAAACTTTCAGAGTTGAGATGAGAAAGGCTTTTAAAGTGTTACAAGAATTCCAGCAATGACACTCTGAAAGAGGGACAGTTTAAATATAGGAAGCTCATATTTTCCTTTCTGGTGGCTGGACTTCAGAGGCTTCACTGGTTTCTGCATCTGACTTCCTCTTAGTGTGAGGTAGGCTCCACCATGGCCTAGGACACCAAGGAAAATTGCAGGAAGCCTGTAGAGAGCTGCAGGGGTTTAACACAGGGCAGAAGATTTACTGTTTTGTAAGTCAGGTCTTGGTTTGTTCTTTTTCTGTGTTAATGCATATTTAAGAGGGCACTTAGGTAAAGTTTGTTTTCAGTATAAGAACCTAGAAAGACGTATTTTAAATTATTGAAGTATGTAAAGGGAAAATGCCTCATCTTATTTATTATACAGAAATTTGATACTCAAGCTTGAATGAATGGAAACGGATTGTCAAAGTCTTACTTAAATGTTGTCACGAGTGGAAACAAATTTTATAATACTTACCTGAAATATCACTTTTGATAGCAGTATCCTTATTTTGGAGAAAACATGGTTTAATACCTAATTTTATATATGAGAGTCAACTGCTTGTTACATGAAAGGGAAAGTTAAAAGAAACATTCTGAAGTTTTTGTGGAGCTGCAGCCTAATCTAAACATTATAGAAAGGTTAGGAGTTTGCAATTGTAGTTTCTGTCACTATATTTCTCCACCCTATTGCTTTTTTTATTTATCATTTTTCCAAGCAAACTTTAATTGATATGTTTTATTTAGAGTTTGGAGCATGATAGATTTGCACTGACACGCATATGTTACGTAATTCCAAGAGGTACCCATATTCAGTAATGATTATGAAAAACCATAGAAAGAGAGAGTGCATTTAGGCTAAGAGGACTATATCAATCACCATTCTTTCCAGTGGATGTACTGGCTGAAGAAGCTCATCATTCTGAATTGTGCCATTGTATAGTGCATTCAAATAATGTGGCAAGGTCTGAAAGCTGTGAAAATAATAATTCCTGACTAGCAGCTGTGGACCTGGTGATAAAAATTTCTTTCTTACCCGAGCTTGAAATAAAGACTGTACCTTGGTAATTACCAGATAAAGCAATCTGGCTTGCAGGAATTATAATAGGTAAGAGAGAATTCCCCATGTTAAAATGTGAGGTGGATAATTTTGCTTGTAACAAGCAGTAGTGAAATTCAAGGACACTCATTACTTTTGGTATGGTATAAAGAAATGAAGATGCTGGAGTAGGAGTGATTTGAGATGCTACTATGCAAAAGCTGAAGCCAGTTCTGCAGAATTTCACTTCTCCCAAATTTTACCCCTAGGAATTCAGCCATTCTTTGTGGAGGAAGACACTGACTGAAATTCAGTAATCTTTAATGGCTGCTCAGCTTTTTACTTCTGTACATAAGAGAAGCTTGTAGTCGTAAATTTTATTGTTCCTTTAAACAGACTTTTTGGTATTTCAGTCCTTTTCTCATGACGATAACAAATACATTCTGAAGTCTTCCTACTATGAAGTAGTGTGTTTACATGTGTTGATGGATTTTAGAAAACATTCGCTCAAAATTTAAATATGTTTTGCCAAATACTGCTTAATTCTTCATCTTTGAAAAAGTGGAAAGGCATTTTCAGTATGGAACTAGAAGACAAATTGTCTTCTGTATATATGTATCTGATAGTCACCTCCTGTGTCATCAAAGACAAATGAGTGAAGGTTTCTGTACCTGGGCTTTGTAGGTATAATATGGAGTAAATAATTACAGATTCACAGAATATTCTGAGTCCAGCTGTTAAGTGAATGGCCCATATGGGGATTGAGCCGACAACCTTGGTGCTGTTAGCACATGCTCTAACAGGGACATTCTGATGCTCACTCAAAAAATGGAACATTGTGTGATGCCTAGTGAATGGAAGCTGTGTAAGTTCTCAAAATGGACGATGGAATTTTACATTGTATTTTAAGTCATGTCTGTAAAGTTGGGCTAAGCCTTTCTGGTCAAAAGACCCAAACACAAGTGTATCCACTTACATGGAAATCAGTACTTTAATATCCTATTTATTTTGCAGATAATATCAATACACTATTTTACTTGATGAAATTCTAAAAATTAGATTGCTCTGCAAAATACTTTGGTTGCAGCAATCCTTGCACAAGTCAAAATTATTATAAGGATGTCACAGAAGGCAGAATTTGAGTACTGAATTGCCTGAAGATGCCCCTTCTGAAATGTCGACACTACAAATGCACTTTCCAGGAATAACATCACATTGCTACCCACAGACATCTATGGATAGTTGGTTAAGCTTTTCCAGAAAATACACAGACTAGCTAGGTACAATTCTTAAACTAGTTGTAGTTTGCCAGTTAGTGTCTCTAAGTGAAACCACTTCCTTGTTTTTTTGGTTGGTTGGGTTTATGGAAGTGGTTCTGATGCCCATTCTGTCTCCTTTGGTGATTTTGCTGCCTATGAAGCAGCAGCCTCACTGTGCTCTACAGCTTGGTAGGTTAGGATGAAATGCTGCATTGCCATTCATGAAAGGCAGCTGGGATTCGGGACAGAAACCCGAACATATACTGGATATAAGCTGATGGCTTTTCACTTCCAAATACTCTTTTCTGTGTTTGTGAATGTGTATGTGTTTTATGATGCATGTTTTGCTGGCATGAAAACTGTAACACAATTATTTTCTTCAGTTTTTGAGGGTGACTTTAGAACTTTGACCGCTTTTTCAAGATTCCAGCTCAAAACAACCAAATATCTGTTACTGTAGGTGCCCTATTTTAGGGCAGAGAGGTGTTAGTGACAGTAAACGATGCACAGGTCTGATGTTTCCTGTATTCTCACTCCCACATTTTTATGTACATTGTGAGCAGGTTTTAAGGTAGATCTTGAAATGCAAAATTAACTTCAAAACTGGTATTTTTTGATGTGTTGGTTAAGATGGTGCATTATTTAAAACATGTACTGTTTCACTTAAAGCTTATTAATGATGTAATATCCACAGATAGGTGCATTACAATAATTTTAAAATATTTAAGAATTGGTAAAATAGACCTTGGGTTTGTTAATTTTCTGCAAAAGTTTCTGGAGTGTTTCATATTTTACCCTATAGTTTTTATATAAATAATTTTACAAGACACTTCAGACTTTTTTCTTCATACAAAACCTTTGTTGTTGCAGGTATTTTTATTATTTCTTCAGTTTAGCGGAAGGTGATACATATTTCAAAACAAATATCCCAGCTTCTCCAAGTAATTATTTTATAAATAAGCTTAAAGTCTTTAATACTGGAAAAATTAAAACCATCAAACTTATCAAAATCCTGTGATTCTGTGAAATTATCTGCTGCTTTTTGGAACAAAACATGCATAGTTATGTGGACAGAAGTAGCTTTGTGGAGTAGAACATATTTTCATGCTTTTTGATCATTCATTCCTGATGCTGAAGATTAATGTACAAAACTCAGAGAGAAGTAGAGCGCACACAATATAATGCCTGTACCTTGAATTCAGTTGAGTTTTTTGAAATAAATTATGATGTTATGTTCTTGTTATAATAGGTGGTAATCTGTAGTAGCTGCTAAGTGGAAAGTTACGTAAGAATTTTCCCCATCGTTTTGTGTCTGAATGTTGTCTTTGCGTATTCACAATTTAATGAAATATTCTCCTTTCCCGATGAAAGTTTTGTGTTTGGTTTTAGTCCAGAGGTTGACTTTCCTGGAAAGCTAATGGGAAAATACTTCGGCTGGTTTTGATTTAAAAAAAAGTTTGTATGCTTTTCCCATTTGAAATGTAGCTGGAGAAAGAAGCTGGTGTTATATAAACACAACTGTATAATTTGACAGTTTTAACCTGGCCATTTCTCATTGACAGTTTAATTACTTTGGAAATAAAAAATTGAAAAAGTATTTTAAAATTCTGGTGTCTGTTTCTAGTTTACTCTTAGCTGCTTTATGCTGTTTTGAAAGACTTGCATGCTGGTTGCTACGATTTGGTACCACTTGTACCACTGTGCTCTGAAACTGCTGTAAATTAGTACAAATTAATAAATACCTACTACACTTGCTGCTGCCTTTGGTGGGATGAGGCTTCCTTGGATGCTTAGTGAAGCCTTAAGGAAAGTACTTTACACCTGCTATGTAAAGTGGCTTTTATTACTCATGAGAGTTAGACTTTTTGGTGGTGGATTGCAGCATTGATTACAAGATCCTTGGTCACACATGAGCTTTGTAACCCAAACACTCTGATATGTTGGAAGAAGTCTGCCTCTCAGAAACAGGTCCTGAAACCCTAATGCTGTAAGTACCTATGAGAGTGGTTGCCTGATTTGCTCACCAAACAAAGATGGATTATTCACGTACTCAAGGTTTCTACAGTTGTGTGCAGGATTGTAGACCTTAATAATGTGGCATAGCTGACATCTCTGTAACAGGTTTTAAAGCTTTGTATAAGATAGTACTACCCAATATTATTATTGTTCTATAATGCTTCCAATTTTGGGCTTTAAAACTAAACATGTTCAAAACACTAACAATTTTCTTAATTTTCCTTAGAATTTGCTATAAGATCTGTCAGGTCCTAAAGCCTCGTAAAATCTTTTCAATGTTTTAACAAAGTCCTGGATGTAGCAACTGTGAGAAGAGTCTTTTTGTCCATGGTAAATTGCAATCTGAGGTATCCTATTACTGAAGCCAGCTGGGACTGTACCCAGACTGAGTGATTCAATTGCAGAGTTTCTGTGTGTCACTTCTGACTTGTAAATGTCAGTTCAATTTGTAAGATTAAGCCTCCATCTAATCTGCAGCAGGCTTTGCTATGAGGGAATGCAGATGCTGAAAAGTGAAGCAGGATCTAGCATTAACTACAGAATTTAAGGCTTATTAAAAACGAATGCCATAGCTCTCATCAGAGTAAGAATTTTGTTATGTTGTGGCTATTTCTTATTTAAAATGTGTATATATATGCAATTTTCTGGGTTTTTTTCTGGTTTGTTTAAGAGGTGACTTGGCAAGGTAAAATTTGACCTGCAGTATGCATCAGAATGGTCAATAATATGAGGGTGGTATCATATATGTATTTTCTTAGAAATCTGAGCATTGTTCGGTTACATCTCTTTTGTGTTTCATTGGCTAAGAAATTATCCTTTAGAAAATGCATTCACCTTTAGTTTTCCAAAAAAGTTTTGCTTATCTTTTCAGAGTATTTTTTACTTTTAAACTTTATTGGAAAAAAACCCCAAAACCCAGATATGTGACCTTACTTGGCACATAAGGTTACGTATCTTGGCTTAACATCTGGTTAAGTAATTCAGTTGAAAAATGAGCTAGGCAACAGAGCGATTTTTGTCATTTTTGCAAGTGCCTTACACAAATACTTACTTGAAATGCTTTCACTTCACACTTCTTCATAGCTACCTTCCTGCCCAATTCTAAACACAGCCCTCTGTCTTCACTGCATTTTCTGTCTTAGAAAAAATGAATAGCAGTCTCTAAGCTTGCATACATAGGAACATTCAGGAAAAATACTCTAAATTGCTGCATGAGCATTCTTTATTTATAATTTGAGCTAACTTCAAAAGTTTATCAATTGAATCACATTCAAATCTGTTATGGGTTCTTTTATTTGAAGTGACTTTTGTTTGTGAATTCTGAAGTAAATTAAGTTAAATTTACTTCTTAAGTAAATTAAACAAGACCATTTTACAGTCACTTCTGAACTTTAGTTATGGGTTAATTAATACACTTAAAAAGCTTTTTCAAATTAATCTTCCCGGAAGAAGATTCTGGTTAATAAACCCTTCTAAGTTGTGGTATGGTGATTGCAGAGGTTACTGTGTCTAGTTCTCTGTTCTGCTCCTCTCCTCAGTCTGCTGGACAAAGAGCAGCAGAACAACGTGGATACTTGTTGAGCAGCCAAGGTGGTTCACAGATAGTACATAGCACAAACTTAGGTTCAGAGAAAGCAAATACAGGGGACTGTGAACTGGGGAGGCACGAGGCACGGACAGATTGCTTATTGTGCTGCAGCAAAGGCCATCTTTTGCAGAAAGTGGGCCAGGCAGCAAAAAGGGGTAACATCTTCAGTGTTCCCTGACACCTTCAGGTTTTGGCAGGACTTGCGTCAGTAGCAAGAACCTATCTGGAAATGATGTGTCTATAAACAGTGAAATAGGAATGTGCTCTCTCTTGGAAATCTGTGTTAAGTTAAACTGTATAGTGAGGTAGTTTTGGTGATTTGTTTGTTTTGTTTTTGTTTTGCTTAAGTTTGTATTTTTCTGATACTGAAAATGCTTCTTCCAAGGGAATTTGCTGAGGAAAAAGGCAGAAGGTACAAAACACGCATTGTTCTACGCTGCTCTGGTTTTGGGTGTTAATGAATATTCTTGTTCAATGTAAATTATACTGAATTATAATGCTCATTATATTGGAGTGTTCAGCTCATTGCACGTGGAAGTAGTCGTTGAGGTTTGAATTTGTACTGTGTATTCGTAACCTCAATTGGTAGTGAGAAATTTCTTTGTGTGGATAAGCTGTAAGTATCCTTTTCTTCATTCATGCAATTCTTGAATGGATTTTTGAGTATCTTTCCACACTTTTCAAGCAGTACAGAAGTCTGCTTCTCATGTGGACATTCCTGATTCCAAAGGTCCTCACACAGTAAGGCCATCCTGGAGAAACTGCAAGAGGAAATTTTGAATGCAGTTAGTGGTGGGATAAGGCAAGCTTCCTTCTCTGGAGTTCTGATTATATTCTGTACAGATTGATTTGGATGAACATGTGGAATCTTTCTCATTTATGTGGTTCTGGCTGGGAACACTGACTGCTTTTCAAACTTAGTGTGTAGTAATGCATATTGAACTTCTTTATAAGTAGTTACACATCACTTTCTTCTCCTGTAATCTAGACCCAATAATCTGAAATTTCCTGGTAGTAACCTGCAAAAAACTCCAAAATATGCCCCCTTAAACATTCCTGATGCTTCCCAAACCAAATACTCCCTTTTGACTAGTGAAACAGATCATGTTCTTTGGCATGGGCTATGCTCCTGACCTCAGAGAAACAGTCATGAAAATGAATTGAAACAGTTCAGAGCAGTTGGAAGCAGCTTCTTTGGAATTACTACTAGGTGTTGGTTTCCGCTTTCTTCTGAGGATACCTGGTTTTGTGCTTGGGGTTCTTCTGTAAAGGCCGGTATAAGTCATCTTCATGGACTTGCAACTATTTCTATTCTGTATTTTGCTCATGTAAATTAAATGTTTCATCCTTACAGCATATTGGGACTTTTAAAACTTGTTTTTTGGAATGCAGATTTTTTTGCTTACTTGCATTCTGTCATCATTGCAGAGCTGAGTACTGGCCCATTTTGCTTTCTGTGTTGCCTTTTACTCTGGCAAATATAGTAAAATATGGAAATTTGTCTATATTTTGTTGTGTCAGTTAACATTTTCAGATACATTTGAAAAAGAACTCAAGTGTTTCAGGATATTCTAAAAGCAAATCTGTAGGTAATTGAAAATTAATCTATATTTATAGCTGATGAGGAGAGGAGTGAAGGGACAAATGTTGCATGTACAGTTATTGTATGTTTGTTTGGCAGTAGATTTCTAGATCCTTTCAGTGTACAATGAGATGAAGATGGGAAGAAAAAAAACAGCTTAAGTGAAATGATTTGGTTTATTTATTTATTAAAACAGTAGTGGACTAGGAAGAGAACTCCTATTTATTTATTGCTAAAGTGGTGCCGCTTTAGCGGGATCACTCATTCATTAAACTGTCAGAAGAAAATGAACAATACTGGGGAGTGGAAGGATGTGAAAACTGCAGAACCCACTCAAACACAAGAAAGTTTCTCATATACCTGACCATTCATCCATTGCAAAGGGATGGTGCAAGGATTACAGAGAACGAATGTGCTGGTTGGTGCCTGTTGGCCTCACGAGGTGGAGTTCCTCTCCTTCCTTACCTTGCTCTGGGCCCTTAGAGGAATTGCCCTTGTCCTCGACTTTGCACAGAAATACCTCCAGTCTGTGCATCTGTCTCTGTCCTCCTCCTGGCCATTCACCAAGTGTTGCCACTCTCTTTTATGCTACTTCTAGCATTTATTAGCCACATGATTAACTGGATAACAGACATGCACCAGTTGGAAAGGGATCAGGTTTTTTGTCATTTAAGGCTCTGCTCAGTGCCCAGACCCTGCAGATCACATGCCTACACCAGTGCTATTCTGGCACAAATATAAGTCAGGACTCTCTTTCTTTTTGGGGGGTAAGATGAAATTAGATCAGTTTTAGCTTAAACCTATGCCCTGAGCATGTGGCTGGATAGGATGCTGTCTAGCACAACTGCCATTCCCATAGGAAGAAGGGGATTTCTATTACATTTCTATGCCAATTCATACACTTCCCCTGTTCCTGGGGCAAGTCCAGTAAACTAGTCTGATGAAAAAGGTTTTTCTTTTTTGGAGATTGGCAGAAGACTGACTACATCTTCTGTCAGATCAGTCAGCAGGACTGTGTTTGTGCTTGCACAGTTACCGGGTCTGGTGGAGAGGAAGCTAAGGTAGAGAGAGCTGAGGGGAATTGAGGCAAGTAGGAGCTCTTCTTTCAGGGAAAGTCCACAGTTGCACCAGATTGGAAGGTGTTGGAGACACATTGCATCTAAATATTTAAAATAACAAAGTACACATTTGAGTAAAATTTCAGTTAAGGGTACGTTTCTTTCCATGCTCACAGTTCTGATGACTTGCTTTTGAATCAAAAAAGTTGGTCTTTTGTCATAAAGGGAAAATTTAATAAGAATTAGAACTACTTTGTCATTAACAAAACAAACCACTATTTTAATTATTTTGAATGCTTCTGGGGTTTTTTAGCTCTTAGGAAATGTTTCTCTTTTTTTGTGTGTGTTAATAAAGTCAGTCTTAATAATCAGATTTTGCAGTATCCACAGAGATTAGCTGACTTGGGTCTTAAAACGAAATGTAAAGTAATATGAATAATAGTTCATTGAATAATTTTATTTACTGAATAAGACATTAGATTTTTTACATAGTATACATGGACATATTTTTGTTAGCAAAACAAAATAAATTGCAGTTCTAATATCTCCTAAACCCTGAAACTTATACTTGCTTGTTTTTAACATTTGAATACATTGATTTTTTTGTTACAGATGACTCAGATTGCCTGCTAAGTGTGTTAATTTACAAAAGCTGTAAAAGGCAGGCATTTAAAAAAGTCATAGAGTGTGCAGAGTGCCCTTCAGCACTGATTACATGCTCATTACCTCTGACTCCCCTTGTGCACTTCATACCCTGGTTCTTTATTCTCAGAAGACACATGCATGTGCTACTTTGTCCTGAGCTGCTGCCTGGGAATTAAGGGAGCTGTGATGGTCCTGTTGTCCATCAGCTCAGGAGAGCCGACTAGTGAACAAAAAGGCTCAGGAATTAATTAAAGCACGGGCAAAAGCTGCACTGGCACAATGTGTAGAGGAATCGAGAGCATGCGTATGTTGGTACCCTTGGGGTGGCCAGAGGGAACTGATGACTCCTGAGGACCTCCCTCATCCAGAATATTGATGTGTGTGGATTTACTGAGCTCTTGCCTCTCTACATCCATCTTCTGGATGAATGCCACCGAGCACTCATTTGTCATTTGCCTATTCATCATCCATTCTCTTCCCTTTGCCCGCTGACAGAAGAGTTTGGGATGTAAAACTGTTAGTTCAAGCTCAACTCAGACAACCTGATAACATTAACAAGTGAAAGGGGGAATGTGTTTGGAGAAAACTGTTGTTTGTTCACTAAGATGATTTTAGGTTTAGGACTATTGCTTGTACTTGAGTAGTACAAGCAACACCAACTCAGCAAGTTTGTTGATGACACCAAGCTGTGTGGCGAGGTCGACAGGCTGGAGGGAAGGGATGCCATCTAGAGGGACCTGGACAAGCCTGAGAGGTGGGAGTGTGCAAACCTCATGAAGTTCATCAAGGCCAAGTGCAAGGTCCTGCGCATCAGTTGGGGCAATCCCAAACATGAATACAGGCTGGGCAATGAGTAGATTGAGAACAGCCCTGTGGAGAGGGTCTAGGGGGAATTGCTGAATATGAAAGCCTATTGCATTCTGGGCTGCATCAAAAGAAGCATGATGCATGTTGAGGCAGAGGATGCTGCCCCTCTGCTCCGCTCTGGTGAGACCTCGCCTGGAGTGCTGTGTCCATCTTTGGGGCCCCCAGCACAAGAAAGATGTGGAGCATCTGTTGGAATAAGTCCAGTGGAAGGCCATGAAGACTATCGGAGGCCTGGAGCACCTTCCATATGAGGCCAGGCTGAGAGAGTTGGGGTAGTTCAGCCTGAAAAAGGCTCTGTGTAGACCTTAAAGCAGTCTCCCAGTATCTAAAGTGGGTGCAACTATGCTATGTGAGCCACAGATACTAAAGTACACAGTGAAGCTTTGTGGAGCTGGACAACTTTCCAGAACAGTTGGTTTTTCCCCCCCTACTTCTTCATTAAATAAATAGTTAAATTTATATAAAGACTTTTACAAAGAACACTTTTAGAAGTTCCCAAATCCAGTTGCCTTCCCAATTAGGTTTATTTTAGAAGAGAAAACTTGCTGGTTCTAATGTATGGAGCTGAGTTCTAATACATTATTTTCTTCTTTTAGTGTTGGTAAATTTGAGCTTTGAAGGCATGACCATAAAGGTTTGGGTGTATTTTTGTAGGAAGGACAATTACAGATACAATAGTTGATGGCAATCAGGTTTCATAATGTTATTGAAATATTGGAGATTAATGTGCCAAATACTGCTTATCATGTGATATGTTACCATGAGGAACAGTGCTGTAAGTGCAGGGAATCAAAACTGTGCTTGTCTAAAATCTGTGCACAGCTGCAGGCAGCCCCTGGACATGTGCTCAGAATTGCACTGCTGGACCAGGAGAGCAGCCACTGCTGAGAGGTGAGCACTCCAGCTGCCTCTGGAAGGTCCAAGAGTGTGGCTGTTTTTCTGGTCGATTACTATTACAATTTGCTCTGAAGTGCTGAATTTTAATGTCACACCATTCTTAATTCTGTATAATTCAACCAGTTTGCAATGTGAGACCTTTGAATGACTGGTGGCTGCTCTCTTTAAAGCTTTCATAGCTAGAAGTGAACATTGAGTACAGGGCTACAAGCTGATTTTGCCAGGCAAGATGGTGGCTGTAGCATGTACTGCCATTGTGCAGCAGGTCCCTTCTTTGGTCTGGGTTCCACGGAACTTGAAGTAGCTTCAGTTTCAACTAGGAGCTCAGTTCATACTTGACTTTACATGAAACAGCTGTAAAACTTTTAATGTCTGCTTTTATTTTGCTTGAAATGGGTTGAACGCATCTCAGGTAAATATATAAATCTCCTCATCTCTCACATGTAATGTTAACAGGCATTTGAAGAGATCAATGTAAAGTCTTATGAGATCCATAAAAATTTTTGATTGAAGAAGGAAAATGCATTCATTTCTGAAATCTCTCTGAGAACTGGAAAAGGAAAACAGGTCATTAATCAAACGTGGAACAGAAAGTGTGAAGATACAGCTTGCAAATTATTTTTGTTCAACGTACTATTAAAAGATGAAGACAGAAGCACTTGTAACCTTTGTAACTACAGAATTACAGTTCTTTTTGAAGCATTTGCAGAAGATGCTGTGGTTTTCAGTTTCCAGATGATGAAAATATGCTTGCTTACTTGAGTTGACCTTTGCAGAGTCATCTCTCAATAGAGCTCTGTAGCGCATGATTTTTTTGCTTACCCTGACCTTTTTTCAAGGAGGAGAAGAAAAAATGTTGAATGAATTTGGTATACTGTGTCTTTCTCAGGGGATAGATTAGTTGATAGTTTTGGATATGTCAGGGTGCAAAATGAAACCCTGTGTTTGTGACACTTGTCCTGAGAGCAGCTGTCAAACATGTTTTTGAGTCATGAAAGTATTTGAAAATGATCCTGTCGAATAATGGCATACGAAGTTCTTCCTTGACCTTGGAAATTATTACTTGTTTTAACAAAACAGTCTTGTGGCATCTCTAGTTTCTGTGAATTAGGACCAGTAGGGTTCTTCAAAATTAATCTGTATTATCGTTAATATAATAAAACAATCCAATCCCCCGTGTCAAAGCATCATAATTAATTTGTTCTAGTGTCAGTCTGCTTTCTTTCATGCTGCATTTCATTTTCTAATGGAGGTTACAGGAAGAGGGAAATCATAACAGGGCGCTGAGAATTGAACTCTTAATTTACATGGGAAAATATAATAATAGTAAAGTAGCAGTAAATTTCCTTTGGGAAAACAAGGTTTTGTTTGGTACTGTTCTTGGTGAAGTTGTATGCACTTTGACCTTGTTGTTAATGACCTCAATAGAAAAATTCCATAGACTTAAATTCACTACAGGATTTAATGTATTTTCCTTTTTCTTATATTCCCTAGATAATTTTATGGATTTCATAGGAAACATAAATTTTATTTAGCTTTAGATAACCAGCATGTGCTAATGCCAGGATGTTAGAAACATTTCTAAAGTTTTTGCACAAATATTCTGTAACTGAGATAAGTGAAATGACATTTTCATTACATATTTAAAATAATTTACACTTCTTGCTCTTACAGTGACTGCAACACAGAAGTATCCTTTCAAGTCCCTGAAGAAAGAGTCCTGAAAGTAAACATCATATTGGAGTTAAGACTGTGTTACATATTCTATATTCTTCCTAATGGAAGAGTGAACAAGAAGTCACTGTGTGGCTTTTCATGTCCAGCTTGCCTAACAGAGCTCAGACAAAGGCTGATGTTATGTTTCCTAATCCTGTTAATTTAGCAGTGATTTTGATTGCACATAATATAACATTATACTGAAGCAAATCTAAAGGTGCACTTTGAAATGACATCTCAAGGATGAATATCATTTTGGTCAGAGGGCATGTCTTTGCTATCAAACTTTATTCTCAAAACTTTTGCACATTCTTTCTAAAAATGAAGAAGTTATAGAAAGCATTACATTTCAATTTCAATTTCAATTGCAGTCATGCTGTGGATATAAAAAAACAACTGCAAATCATGAAAGAAGCAGGAATAAAGTATCATAATATTTTGACATCTATTGCATTATCTCCCTGAAGAAAATGTTTTGGTGTAGATGAAGAATTGCCTGTCTTCCTGACAAAAAGGATCCTTCAGGTTGAGGAACTTTTTAAAATTCACTTTCAAGAGCTGTATCCAGGATAGTTAAAGTGCTGTATAAGTACCAATATGGCCACTTAATCCATACAAGTTACACTTTCATAACTTAAAGAACACAGTATTTTTATCTTTGCTATCTCATTATCCTCTAGACACTTATATTCCCTACTCCTGGCATAGGTAGTAGAGGTACCTTGTCCTGGACAATTTTGGCTGCATACTGGGATCTAGGAGGATTGTGAGAGCTGAAGAAACCTCAAAATCTCCTGTCCAAGTTTCATGTCTAAGGGTGGCTAAGACCAAAGGCTTTGTCTGTCCCACAGTAAATACAAGATACATAGGCCTTCAGCTAAACTAGAGGGGACGTTGGTGCTTTGGGGGGCTTTTTTTTCATTTTTGAAAGCTTCCTGCAGAGCCTGGGTATGGAATTTTGTATGATACTGGTTGCACAATGAAAGAATAACTCTGGCATGTGTTTCTAAGTATACAAGTAGTTTCTTAAGTTTGAAGTGCAGAGGATGTATTTTTCTTTCGTATTTGGATTGTGACTGCAGTTGACAAAATAGTGTTTCTAAGGTGTAAGTGACACTAACTTGCTGATATTTGGATAAGAAAAGGAAATTAGTTACAATTTTGTACTAACTTCATTCTAATATTACAGCTGCTTGGATAAGAATCAGCTTCCCCTTAAAAATGGGAATGATATTCATTCTGGGATAGTGGCAACCGCCTTTCACGGTAAATCCATTGTGGGATTGCTACTGGTGGGGGTTGGAAGATTCAATAACAAGTACTGTGCTGCTAGACTAAAATTTTAGGAACAGGAACTCAGGGTATTGGACATTACAGAGTGGATCAAATCAGTCTATCAGTAGAATCCCTTCAGACAAAATCTAAGAAAATTTTGTGCAGTTTTATGGATTGCCACATCTCTGTCTTGCAGCTCTTTTCAGTGGAAGAATGAGTTAAAATCCTTTCTCAGATGGTGGATACAGAACCTGAAGTCATATTCTCTATATGTTTTTTCTACAGGCTGTGGTAGCACTGAGGAATGTTGTGGTGTGGTTCACAGCTTATCTCCACAGGCAGTTTTGTTGACCTAGATGAGGGAGTGGGGCATGTGAATGAATAAGAAATCTTAAGCTAATAACACCTTTTCTCAACAACATGATCTGAAGGGTTTTGTTTAAAGTGAATTAATTGTTTAAACTGGAATGGGGTGGTCCTTCATGAACTTACTTGAATAGAACTTCTATGGAAAAAAATACCTCTCTGGAGATAATTGCAATGTGACTCATTAGTCAGTGACTTTCATCAGTGGTGACTGAGAGAGCTGAATAATTTTGAAAACTAAAGGCTCTTTTTCTACATATAAATAAGCTTATATCAGTGAATATTATTAGTGGATGACTGAAATGTTGTTTAAACCCATGAGTCCTTTAAAATTATAAGAAAGCAGTGAAAACATATTTTCCAAATAACAGTCTTAACTAGGGAATTTAAGTTACTTCCTTCATGCAGATGCATCACCCAGTGCCTCAGATTCATTTTTTCCCTTAGCTGGAGGTGTTTGGTAGAGCTAATAGGCAGAGATTTGCAAGGAAGTTCCTTACTTATTTGAAATAATATATTATGGCTGCTGTTAGTGAGCACTAGAGGGCTCCTTAGGCTAAAGGAAAAGAATACAATGTCATGTTTATCACCAAGGATATATCTGAGGCATTTTGGTATCTTGAATTAAATAATCAAAACCACTGTTTTCATTAGAATAGTGTAAAGCTTCCTTTTTCAAGAAAAAAACCAAATCTATATATGTCTTTGAAAGGAGAGGAGTATAGCCTATAGACTGTTGTTGTGTAGCAAATGTTTGAATTTTTGAGAAGTGTGGCCTTTATATGTAGACATCCTACTGATTTAAATTTTTATACATTTTTTGAGATTAACAGTCAAGATCTTTTTCATGTTCCCTTTCCAAGGGGTTTATTTTGAGATAGCTTATCTTATGTGCATGGTTTATATTTCTTTCTGCTTGTCTGTCCACCTTCAAATGTGTTTCTTTACATGGTGGTTAGTTTATAATAGCCTCTGTATTATGAAGCCCAAGTCTGCCTTGCAATCTAATAAACGTGATTGCTGTATGCAGAGATGAATGTAAAATGTAGCTGTGCTTCTTTGGAAGTGTTTTTCGATAACTTTGAACTTTCTTTCCAAAAAAGGGCCAAACACTATATGTTTCATGAATGTCAAAAATTATTCTTAGCTGGTCTGAATTTCTAGTGCAGCCTGAAAAGGCTTTGCCATCTTACAGTGGCTGATACGTGGACTGAGTGTGGTTATTCCAGTGTTAATTGGTGCCATTTGGGGGGAGAAGAGGAGCTGTAAAACCTACTCTATGCTGATGGGAAAAAAAAAAAACATAAAAGAGGACCACTCTATAAGCTGTAGGGGAACAGTTGTCTTGTTGTCTTGGTTTACATAGTCGTTGTAGTCAGATATATTTTTTTTCATATATCCTCTTGATTTTTCCTTGTATAGTGGTTCTTGTGCATAATTTGAGTGTTTTTCAAGGACACAGTGGTGTTGCAGAAGGTAATTGATATTAGAGAAAGTGAGAGACATTAAAAATTGAATTAGTTATTATTAGTTATGGTACCTAATTTACATCACTCTAGGTAGCCTAATTTTTTATTGTTAGAGGGAAGCCTGAAATTATGAATCAAAATTAATACAACTGCGCTTTCAAATGTAAAGCTTTTACATAGACACAAATGTACACTTGTTTTAAGTGTAGACTTTGTAGAGAACAATGAGTAGGCTGCTTATTTAGAAGAATGTCGGGCATTTTTCCCAATAGCAAGTCAATCATCAAAGCAGCAAATGAGACTTTAAATAAAGGCTGAGAGATAAGTTATTTGTGGGACAAATGTCCTAGAAACCAGTGGAGATTTTTCTGTCTTAAATAATGTTGGCAGCAGTAGGGTAATTTTACTTGAGACACTTTGTTTGTCAAACATTCCCCATTTTCTTGTATTTTCCTGGCCCTGATGTACTGTTTCCAGTCACAGGTATATGCGGCTTATTTTTAGCCCTTGGTGGTGGTGTTCTGTACAAAACATTCTGCCTCCAAGCGGAATTTTTGGAAGTAAAAAAGTAGTGGGCCCAAGAGCAGGAGATCTATTTGAACTGTTTCAAGATCAGAGTGATCTATTCCCATCTGGCTTTTCTTTCAGGTTCCTGAGACTTGGTGACTCAAAATATCCATTGTTCTAAAGGGGGCTATGAATTTACAAGAAGCAATCTTTCCTAGTCAGAAAAGATTTTTACTGATGTTGAGTGAAGTGTTAACTGACCAGAACAGCTTGCAAAGAGAGCAAGAAAAGAACATTGTGGTCCATTTTATAATTTTCTCTCTTCCAAGTCCCATCAAGCTCACTTTATTGTTCTTACATGCTAGAAGCTCTTGGGGAAAGTAGGAGAAAGAGAATATTTGGAGAATATTATCTAAGAGTGATGGAGGTGGATTTGGGGTGCTTTGCCTGCCAGGGAAAAAGATAGGGAAAGAAGATACAGTGTTGAAAAGCAATAAGCTGAGGGATTTGCTGTACTGAGGTCAGACTGTGAGGAGGACTGGGGGAGGTTAGGGGAGAAGAAGGCAAAGAAAATCTGCTACAAGCACAATCATTCCTGACTGCTCCTAAATCTTCTACCCCTCTGAGAACCTTCTAACTCCTTGCTGGTACCCACTCCCTGGGGACATTTGAGAATCCCTCCAGACCTCTTTTACATCCTCACCCTTTGTCCACTGCAGTCCAACAACTTCTCCACCTACCATAACCCCACTCCTGTCACCTCTGCCCTACCTATACTCCTGCTCTGCTGCTGTTTCCAAATATTACTGGCACAGGAATGAGGACAGAAGTACTTAGTTTCTTCTCATCCTCAGGGCAGTAGCATTTAGTTTTATTCATCTTGCTGAGGTGCCTTGAAGTGACTCCATGGAGGATAGCATAGCTCTCTTCCCCCAAACACTGCTAATATTAGACCTAACAATTACCAGAATCAAAGTAATTTCAGTTTTCTTTGAGGATGAATGCACTGTCTGTGTAGTTCAGTTTGCTGCACACAAAGTGAATTTGAGCTATGGACATTAGACTTCATTAAAATATCTTCTGGACACTCTAAGGCCAAAGACGTGTCTGGATGCTGTATTTCTATTTTTCATCACTGATGAAGCATGATGTGTGTGGTGACTTAGATGAGAAGATGACAGGCTTGGATCTGTCTCAGCTGCTGCCTCTAACTATCATAGAACCAAAACAGCATAAGCTACAACACAGTTCATAGAGCTTGTAAAACACACTTGCCTAGGGAAAATGCCAGCCAGGTATCAAATGCTTTGGCAATGAGAAGGTTCCTTTGATATAATCAGCAGTTTATCCCATGAGTGCGGTCTAGGATTGAAGGAGAGCCTGTGTTGGCACTAAGCTGAACAGACTGAATGCTCAGTGAAAAGAACATAATGCATTTAAAAAATATTTCAGTCTTCTGTGTCATGGTTAGCTCTATTTGACTAGGCTTTGATTGAATAAAAAATAGAATGTGAAAAACTGTGATTCTGGGAAGCCCGAGCTCATTTCCTAGCTGTACTAAGTTTTTGCTAATGTGACTTAATATATACCATATATGTAATTCCTACTTGAAATAATGTATTGTAATATTTTTAGCTTTTTCAATTCTAGATTTTAGGGCAAGATTCAAATAATTGCCAAGAATTGCAGAATATCAGGAGGAAACTAAGTTGTGACAAATAGAGTCAGGAAAGATTAATGTAGTTCACATTATTAGAAGATAAAGGCTTATGTTTAAAAGAATCAAGGAATTCTAAAATGCTAACTTGTCTGAGGACAGGACTCTTTGAAGGAGAACAGTTTTGTTCTGTATTACATAAACTCTGAAGCAAAAACTTGCTGCAGACAACATTTGTCTGGCAAAACATTTTTTTGCTGGCAAAACATTTTGAAAAATTATTGAAATGTATAATTTTGATATTTCGTAAATAAGTAATTATGCCAAGCCTAATCATAAAAAAAAAAAAATTAAAAGCACATTCAGAACTCTGTCTTTCTGATGAAAGAAACTCCATTGGGAATTTTAACAAATGTGGGGATTGAGAATTTTAACAGATGTGGGGAATCCTCTTTCATATATAGTATTATTTGCCTCAATGCCTCATTTAGTTTATAACAAGTTATCTTAATATCATTCTTCAAAGGCATGGCTCTTTCTAGAGGAAAAGGGAATGTCTACCCGAATTGTAGAGAGGGAGTGAAAGAAAAGGAAGGGAAGAAGGGGAAATGTTAATGTTAGATCCTGACTTCTGCTGATAGGAAATGGTGGTAATGGGGCCAAACCAATTCCCATTACTTTGTAGGGGTGGGAATGCTTAAGAGGTCTGTGGTTTTGATGAAGTTTATAAAACCCACAGATATTTAGTAAGTCATATAAGTAATATAATTAATGTTAATAGCTTTTCATATAAATGCAGCTTATTCATAATCTCAGAAGGTGGGCGTTGGCGACTATTATCGCAGCTAAATACTTTTCTGTGATAGGTATGCAGATACATTTTTCTCTACCCATTAACTAAAATTAATGTTTCCCAGTTTTCAGCTGAGAACTTAGCTGCAAGTGGGAAATTTCAAGTGGGTGGTGGTAAAAAATAACCTTTTTTCCAATGCAAAGCATATAGACACACTCAGTGTACCCATGACTGTGTCCCTATGTTTCCACTCTTGCTTTTTATATAGTTTTCATGGGACAGCCTGTCCAAGGATTCACAAAGACAGGCTGGATCCTGTGGGCTTGCCCCAACTATCCATGTTCGTTTTGCCAAGAATTCATACTTTTTCCGATTGCACATTTCCTCCACAGAGTAAATTTTGCTTTAGGCTCCATGACACAGTTTAAAAATACAAACACAAAAACTGTCTGACTGCTATTGAGATCTCTCTTATAATACAGCAGCCAAAACCTTGCTAAATCTCTTGCTGATACAGCTCTGATATCTCACAGCTAGAGGAAACTGAAAAGCTTGCCACAAGTCCATCTTCTTTGAGGAATTGCATAGCACATCCTCTTCTGTCACGCCAAGGCCTTTCTGTAGGTGGAAAATAGGGCTGAGAACCTCAGTCTGAGGCCGCAGCACTGATCTTCTACATAGCTTCTTATTGGCTTCAATAGAATGCATAAAACGTAATAACACACTTACTGGCTATTTTCTCTCTTTTGAGTTAGCTGTGCAAATAAACTCCCAGAAGCAGAAGTTGTGCAATGAAAATAATTATCTCAGGATATTTTGAAGGGTGAATTTTTTGGTAAGTCTGTCATGCTGATGTGTTTCCTGAAAAGAAGCATCAAGGAGCATCTCAGCAGCCTTCTCAAGAGACTAGATTTTCTGCTTTCAAAGAAAACACAGTGTGTCCAACCACCCTATGTATCCCTTTGTCTATCTTCCCTCTAATGGTGTTGGACTCACTGCCCAACTTGTAGTGGTTCCTGCCAGGTTGGAGGAGACAGAGTTCAGGTCTAGTTCATTATGTTCAGCTGCTGGTGGTCACCCATCAGTGCAGATGCAGCACTAGGCTGGCAGGAGCTGGGAAGGAGGAAGGATGAGTGCGGGGACTCTAGGAAGGGGAAGGGCATGGAGAGGAGGCAGTGGAGAAATGCAGTGGGAGGACACTCGGGCAGAGCTGTGTGTGATGGAGCAGTTCAGGTATTGTGCAAGATTGCTGTGAGGGAGCATAGGGAATACAGCTGTGTTGCACTGGAGGGCTCAGACACTGCATTACACTGTGGGTGCTAAATGTAGGACATGATTCTGTAGGAAACCAGGCTTCATCAGTCCCGCTGTTCCCAGGGTGACTTACAGAACAGTAGGCATGCTTTAACATATGGCTGTATACCAGCAAAACTTTCTGTGAATGGCTGGAAGACTGAGTGCTTTCTTTTGTTCCAAAGACACATTTTCATTTCTACAGAAAATTGAATTATTGAGGGCCTACTGAGGATAGAAAGCCTGTAATTTATCGGGGAGCTGCACTGGTAGGCATATCTAATCTGCCTAATCCATTGCCATTAGCATTGAGCAGACAAAATGTTGAAAGCATACCTAAGCCTGCTGGTGATACAAAAGTGCCTACAGCTAAAAAGATTTTTTTGTTTCTTGAGATTTATAGATCACATATGTTTGCTATACAAAAAACCAAATCCAACTGAATAATATTACTGTAACTTAGTTAAAGCTTTCTATTGACAGTATAAATCATGAGGACAAAGCTAGATTCCCTTTTATGTGCCTTTAGAATATTGATATAAAAATATATCTTTTTGTGTTCATATTTCTTCACAATAGTTTAAAAGAATGCAGAGGCAGTAGCTCTACTGAAATGGATCTTTAAAATCAAGACTGGCATGTAGTTGAATCAAAAGGGAAATTCAAGCTCTTCTGATGAGCCACAGTTTCGGAGGGGCTGGAATAATCTTTGGTCCTTGTATGCACTCCTCTGCTGATTCCTACTGAATTATTTCAAAGGGATACTTTTTTCTAACATTCACAAATGTGATTGTTTAACAACATTATCCCACACATTGTAATGCAGAGCAAAATAAAAAGGCGGAAAGAGGAGTGAATAAAGCTTAGTGAGCAAGCTATGGTCAGTGTGGAAAAACAAACAAAAAGGGTGAAGTGTAGTTTGGTGCTCTGGATCTCAAAGGCATTTATCCTGCAAGTGAGCCACTGGGAACACCAATAACTTCCTCCTCCAGCAGCATCTATCTGATTTCAATTAGCAAAGATCCTCATGAACCTGTTTGGTGTAGTCTGATGAGATAATGTGTTAAATCCTGTGATAGCCGGTCCTAATTACACTTATTTTCAGACATTATTAATCTTTTACACAGCAGTGTGTTTTTCTTCAGCCTACTAATGCCAGACACTATCCAGTTATCACAGCTCTTAATTTGCATTCTCTCTAACGTTTTCTGTGGTTTTTTTACTGCAGTACCTTTGACTAGGTAGTCTTCTATTTTATTGACTATTCCTCTTTTAAGCTAAGGTAAATAATAACTATGACACGTTTTGAAGTGTTGAGTATTTATTTTGTTCTTCAAGAACCACTGAATTACTGGTCAGAGCTGGTTTTCAGGTGTAGCATGTTGGTTTAGCACTTTGCTCAGCAGCTCTTTGAAGGAGATGGGGTACAGAAGCAGAGGGGTTTTATCACACTTTTTTTTTGCCTCTTGGAAACCTTATTGGAAGTTTATACACAATGCTAGTATGCATTAGTGATTTTGCCTTTTGCATAAGTTGAAAAGCTCATTAGATACCATCAGGTTTGTTCTGTGTGTGATATTAAGACAAATAATGCAATTGTATGATCAAAATACTTGACTACCAACAACTCCAGATGTTGGTAACATGCTGTGTGAACCTTTTGACTTTCAGGCCAGACCCCTCTGTGAGCCCTTGTTTTACTGTAGTTTTACCCAACATGGAGTTGTCTGGAGAGGAAGTCTACAAATGTGGCATAGCCCAGAAGAGGCTAAGCAGCTGCAGGGAGCACAATGGACCAATACTGTTTCCTCTTAGTGGGTGTCAATATGGGGGGAAGGGACTGAAAAATATGTGTATATACAAAAGAGGAGAGCTTGTTCAGTTGGGTCAGGCTGGCAAAAAAAGATTAATTGTTCTCACTTGGAAGTGGAGGTGGAAATGGAGGAGGAGCTCTGGAGCCCATGATGTTTCTCAAAGGCAAAAATCTTCCCCAGCGTCTAAAACCATGGCAAGGCAATGTTCAAGAGTTATCTGGGCTTCAGGGGAGCAGAGTACTGTTCTGCACACACTGGGTTTCAATTACTCTGCCAAACAGTATTGAGCAGTATTGAATCTGCCACTTGACTGGAGGCAGGCTTGATAAAGACAGCATTCATGATAATTAAATGGCTCAAAAATGGAGTTTGAAAAGAGAAACGTGTCTAGCTAAGGACTGGGATAGTTGATCCCGTGCTGACTTTGTCAGCAGGGCTTGGGGACTTTGTATCCAAGAAAAGGCAAAGCTTTGTGTGACACTGCAAGGGGGCTGAGTCAGGGTATCACTAACCTGTCTGCCTGGCTACTGCCAACCCCAGAGACAGACAGACAGACAGACAAACAGAAGCTTTCTAGAGCCTGGTCTCTGCATTCTTCTACATATGTTTTTCAGGAAGCTGATCCACACAGAACTGTTCTTCCAGAGTGGTCGGTGGAGTGCTTCTTGATTTCATGGCATTTAAACACTCTGCTTTGTTTCTATCTCCTAACTAAGAGCTAATCCCTCCTAGAATACTTTCCTTGTATCATTTTTCAGGACAATCAGTTACTAAGGCTCCAATTACAAATGCCAGGGAAAGTTCCTCTCAGTTGTACATGTCAGCAAAATGTCGTATTTTATTAAGGTGACTCCCATTGTGGAGGAAGGCTCCACAGCAAAACACAAACTCTGCCAGAAACACCTCCGCGTTTGAGGTGTTGGCAATATTGTGTCATGATGAAGTAATTGGAGCACCCTACTGATTACTAAAACAGGTTCTTCCCAGACCTGTCTGAAACAGTGAGGATTTTTGAGCGGGAGGGGGCAGGTGGGGAGGGTGTTGGGGGATGAACCTAAGAAAAGCTGAAAAGGGGGAAAATCTCCCAGGAATTATTCACTTAATGCCATGCAGACTGACAGCTTTGTGATAAAATGTTTGAGATCAACTGGTGCAGGAGTGCTTCATGGGGCTCTTGAGTCTGGAAAAGTGTCCTGGCCAATGGATAAAATCTGCTTGAAAAAAGCTTATTGTTGTTTTGGGGATTTTGAGGGGTTTTTTGAAGTGACAAAATGACCAATTCTGGAAACAGTGAAAGGAAATGTGTGGTTTTGTTGTGAGTGTTTTTCAGGCTTTAGGTGTTATCATCAAACATCCTGTGGTGCTGGCTGTGGCTGTTCAGCTGTTTGTTAAGTCCCTACACTGGCCTGTAGCTCGTGTTGGGAACCCTCTCCCACAGCCTTTCAGCAGGGAGAATTGCTGCTTTTCCTCTCTACCTTTCTGGTCCTCCACAACTCACTGCTACTCCCTTGTCTTCTGTCGTTGATGTCATCCTTGCTTGCGTTGTTATAAATTTTTATGTGGGCCCATCTATAAAAAAAAGCACCTTGCCTTATTATTCATAAAGGAAACATCTCTTCTTTCAGCTTCTTTGCTTCCTCTATGACTTGTACCAGTGGCTAGCCGACAGTGATGATTAGTTAATGCTGGTCAAGAATTGCAGCTATTTATTTTCTTGATGAGGAGGAAAGGAGGCTGAAGAAGAAATGTCAAATGTTCAGACTGGTTTAATTGTGTGAAAAGGTATCTTGTATCTTCTTCCTGTCACATTCTTCCTGCCTTGTTTTTCCTGTTACTTCACAACTTTTCCTCTGGTTCTCTCTGACTGCAACTCAGACTGTGAACTCTTTCTCACAGTGTGTTCGGGTGATGCCTTGCAGGGGACCACAGTCTGAAGTAGGGTATAGAAAATCTGTAACATAAAAAGTATCGATACCAGGCTACTTTGTAGCCTCACAAAGTACAGCCTCTTATCATTACTTTTAAAAGTAGAAATGTTAGCAGTTAAGAATTGTCAAATAGGTGTTACTTGAAGGAGTTGCCTTCTGATAATCCTATGCAGACATTAATGACAAACATTAAAATGTCATAGTCACACACATTACATTTGCAGTAGCACAAGAACCCAGATGTAAATACTAGAAGAAAAATTGTTTGTTCAACAGATTTCACAAGAAGGCCTTTAAGGCAAAAACAAGATCAAGCACACTGGAGCATGTTATATATTTCTACAGATAGAAAAAATCATGAGCTAGTGCCATATTTACAGTGAGCTATTTGGGATTTTGCTTACTGATGGAAGCAACTATTCTGAAGAAAAGGTGGAAAGGTTTTAGACTTTTGGAGTAGATTCAGACAGGCTTCAGACAGGTAGTACAGGAAGTTTTAGGAACTGTCTGCCAAACATTTTGTGTGGCTGAAATAACAAGATAGAAAGGGCATGAGTCAAAGGGAAGGTGGGAGGAAGAATACAGGAAGAGATTCAGGAATGAGAGGTATCAGCCACTGCAGTGGCTTCTCTGCAGGCATTTTGTATTTATTTTGTATCAGCATCTAGCATTTAGGCAGGTAGAATGTATACGACATTTATCTCTTCTACCTTAGTTAAGGCAGGCTTGATGGAAACACATGTAGAAACTTTGTATTGTTTGAATGATCATTTGTATTATCTTCCAAACAAATATACTTAATCAGATCAGTGATGTTCACTAGAAAACGTATTTTTATAGGGACTAACTTTTCATCTTTTAATTCACTCCAGATTTCCCTTTGAAAATTTGTGTTTCACTGCTTTGCCCTTGAATGCAAGACACTTTACAGCCTGTAACAAAGCATACAGGACAGCTGAGACAGCTGTGTTGTATACTTTGTATACAATTAAGTAAGGTTTTGGAGTTTTTTTGTGGTGTTACAGATGATAAAATTACTGTGCTTTTCCAAGGTCAGAGGGTGTTTGTGGCAAAGCCTAGAAAAGAAAAAGAAAAAATTCTAAACCTTTTATCTGTGCTCCAGGTGTTTTTTGCTAAAGAGCTGGAAAGCTTATTGCAAAACTCCTGAAGCTGACTTCCAATGGTCAAGACCAGCATGTCAAATGAAAGCATTTCCTCTTTACTTCCTACCATGTATAATGAAACTGAAAGGCTGTACATAGCCACACGTTTGAAGAATACCCAGTAAAGTGCCCTGACTTTTGCTATGATGTTGTGAAATGATCAGTCTAATCCTTAAAGGTTTAGGCTGATTTAAGATTCCTGATTAACTGAATTTCTTAGGGAAATAGATCTCATGTGGATTACACTATTTGTCTGCTGATACACTTGACAACTTTCTGAGCCATCGATGTAAAAAGGCAGGCAGGACTCCCTTGTTGTACATTTTCTGCTACATCCAGTCAAAAAACCAGCATCACATATAAGGCTCACTAATCAGTGTGCACGTGGGGCAGTGCAGTTTATGACTGCTCCAGGGCCACTTTGGAAGCAATACCAGGGAGCTAGGGTTATTGTTTTACTAGTGTTAAGGCACACAAATCCTTAGAAACAAGGCTTCGTCTGTTTTGCTGCTCAGCCATTTCTTCACATACAACTTCGGAGCATAAAATCCGCCAAATTAATAAACCTCCACTCCTGAGGAAAACCATGGTTTGCAATGCCTTCTGAGTGAGGAAAATAATTTACTCACTGACCGTTTTTCAGCAACATGTTGGAAACACTTGTACAAATGTTCATTATTTTAAATTCATAAGCTTTTTGGAATCTTTTTACAATAGAAAAAATAAAGTTGTTTGGCAGTGGATGGTATAGAGAGCGGAGATCTTGATTGTCAGCTTAGTGATGCTTTAATGTGAGATAATCTAAACCTCCATCCAGTGCCAATAACAGACTTTGTGTGGTCTAGACAGAGTGATGGATCGGCCTCATGGCCCATAATAGTTTTGAAACTCAAACCATCTTGGTATGTGGAGTGTTGCACATTTGGGTTATCACTAAGAGATAAAAAATTTATTGCACACTTGTTGCCATTTGAAGGAGGCTGAAGCAACTTCTCTGTTTCCTGGAAAGACAATCAAAGAATGAAAGCACATTATTGGAATTCTTCCCTCACCGGCACTATCTCCATTCCCGTCATACTCTGCTGTGTTTAGTGGAAATTAACTGCTGCAGAACATCCAGAGAACATCTGATTTCTTGTAAAACATTAATTTTATTTATTCTTCCTACGTGTTTTTCCGTTCTCTCCTTCCTAGTCCTATTGACAACAAAAGAAACTACACAAAAGATCAGCTGTTGGCTTTATGTAAAATATTGCATCAAAATAATGATTCATTGGAAAAAGATTTCACACAGTAAACACACTAACAAACACCCACTCAGGTCACAAAACCAAAAATGTTATCAATAAGGACAAAGGAAGCTGTTATTTTAGTTTTTGAGCAGTCCTGATTCATGTTTCCTGTCATTTTTCTTGGGGAAAGAGCAACAATTATCTTTAAATAAACAATTTAACAGAACTGCCAGAAATTCTTCAAATCCTTAAACCAGTATTATCAGGAATAAATCCATAGTTGAAATAAGCTATGCTCTCCTGCTGTCCAAATTCGGTTTCCACATAAAAGATTGAGTGCTACATCCCACATCACGATTTGATACTATTTTTAAGGCAAGAACCCATTGTTATAAACCCTGTTTCTGTGGCATAGTGTGATGATCACAATATTTCAAGAGGATCTCAGGTGGAGTTTCTTGGTTCTTACCGAGTTGTGCTGTATAATTACTCTGAGGTTTACTCAGTAGGAAGCAGCCTATTTGTTCCAGTTTTGTTAGCCCAGAGAGGTGCTTCGTGCTGCTTTCCCAGCTGAAGCCTGTGGGCGGCTTGCTCTCTGGGACACCCAGAGACTGGTGAGATGTTTGTGATCACCAACAGGGGTGCTGGGGATGCTACATGTCTGGATTCTGACAGAGTTTGTTCTCTGCAAGGCTATTGGGAAGTGCTGTTTGTCATCTTTTTGTTTATGTTGTTTAAAAAGCCATGAAGATACACAAAGCTGAAAGGTCAGTGTTTTTTCATGCAATGTTCAAAATATTCTGTAAGTGTGTATGATTCTTCTTCCCTTTCGCTTGCTTTTTTTTCAATATAGCAAATGTACTCTATTCATGAACCAAAACCAGAAAGACTGGAGAGTGTTATGCTCAGTCTCTTCATGCTGATAATTTCATACTCAGGAATGTCAAATGGTTTCCCTGCCTCTGGCATTTCTTAGAATTATGCAGCATATTGGGTTGAAGGGACCCATTTAGTACAACTCCCCTCCAATGGGCAGGGACATCTGGATGAGCTCTCTCAGAGCCACATCCAACCTGACCTAGAACATTTGCAGGAATGGAGCATCCACCACCTTGCAATGTGGTTCAGGGGTTCCAGGGTTTTACCACCCTCAGTTCCTAATATCCAATTTAAACTGACCCAGTTTAAAGCCATTCCCCCTTGATCTGTTGCTACTTGCCTTTGTAAAAAGTTTCTCCCTAGCTCTCATGTAGGTCCTTGGAAAGTGCTATAAGGTCTCCTTGGACCCTTCTCTTCTCAAGGCTGAGTAACCCAAATTCTCTCAGCCTGTCTTTGTAGGAGGTGTGCTCCAGCCCTCTGATCATCTTCGTGGTCCTCCTCTGAACTCACTCCAGCAGGTCCACAGCCTTCTTGTGTGTGTGACCCGAGAGGGGCAAGCATCACTCCAGGTGGGGTCTCATGAGAGCAGAGAGGGGGACAATCCCCTCCCTCACACTGCTGGCCATGGTTCCTGTTATGCAGCCTTGCGTACAATTGGCTTTCTGGGCTGCAAGTGTACTTTGCTGGGTCATGTCCAGCCTCTCATCCACCAAACCTTCCTTGAACTTTGTGTTAAGTTCCTCCTTAAACTTCATGTTCTCTCATACCTCCTTGGCAGATTTCAAGATCCTGGAATTTTCTTCCCATCTGCCTTCTGCAGGTGGGATCTGACTTAGATTTGTTTGTTTGGTAAGTGAGAGAGGTGTCAAGACTTCTTCCTTGCAAGTAGGCCAGTTGTTTCTCCTTTTGTCTAAAGTCTCTTTCTCTTGTTCCACAATACAGCGTTTCCATTCCCTCTGATTTAGGATATTGTTTTCCCAAGATATGTAAATTCCAAGCATGTAGAAAGTTATCCTAAGAGTAATGCAAGGAAAAATTTAGTTTAAAAAAATTTACTCACAGTCAGAGGTCACTGAACAGATTTCTTCACCTTGTAAAATAGAACTCATGGAAACTAAAAATTCAGAGTTGACACTTCAAAGCTTTGTTTATATTGTATAATGCAAAGTAATTCTCTGTGGGGACAGATTTATTGATGCATTTTGCCCTGACTGTGTTTTGTCATATCCCAGAAAATATGTATACTTGAATAAAATCAAAACTTGGAGGAAATACTTGATCTGTTTAAATTTCTTCCTGATGAGTATAGGCCAGTTAAGTGGAGCCAGGGGCTTTTCAAAGATGAAGTCAAGCTTAACAAAAAGATGAGTTCACTTGTAATTTCTTCAATGACCGCAGATAGTACTGAAGCAGAAAACACTATTTGCTTGGATTTTAGCAGTATTTGGAAAACCAAAGGTTTTGGTATGCCTCTTGCCCTCCTGCCCCTGATCAGTCTTGTAAAACTCAGGTTTCTTTTCCTAGGGATTCTCTCTGCCCAACTGGGTATCCCTAATTTTATATGAGTCTTAAACAAATTACTAGGTTAAAAGCACCTATTTTTAATTAAGTTACCTGGCAGTTGATTGTAACAGATACAAAAATAAACATTAAGTAAACCCCTCCCAGATTATTTCAGTGCAACTGGATAAATCCTTACGTCACTTGCAGCAAGCAAGCAATGTGCTTGGCTTTGAGTTCCCACTATCCTAATTTTGGGATTGTTGAATTTAACAACTGCTTGCTAGCTGGTGCATGTTAAAGGTGTCCTTTCAAGGAGATTGTTGTAATTGCTCTCTGCTCTGCTCTGAGCAGAGGAGAGAAAAAAGTTTTATCACTATCCTAACGAGAGACTGGAATGTGAAGCAATCTTGGATTTTGTTACGACAGCTGTGATGTGATAAGAATGCCGCCAGCAAACAGTTGCATGCATTTTAACACGTTGCTGCTTCTCAACTAGGAAGTGGTACTGTGTCCTTGTTGGATGCTGCCATTACAAAAGTAGCCAGCCTGAAGCAGCAGAGAGAAGATAGGATCACTCAAAGAGCCCTGCTGTGGTGCACTGAGAGGCTGAAATCCTTAGAAACTATTAGTTGTGTTATCTGATCACATGATTAAATTCCATGGAGAGATAAGTGGATCTGGACAAACCTTTCCATACCTGGTCTCATCATAAATGGGTGAGATGTAAATTCTGGTAGGGAAAGGAGACTGTAAAAGAGAAGGGGAATGGTATGGAGACCCAACGAAGAACTTGTCCCTCCCTCCCAGCATCCCTCTCTTTATTCAACTTCCAGGTTTCCCCCTATGGGTATGTTTCAGCTCCATTACTTCCCTGCACTGGAGTAACCCCTTGAAGTAACCCCTCTCCAACCCCTTTTGGAAACTATTTCTCACCCTAAATAAACCAAAGGCTGTGTGTGTCATACTTAAATACTAAAGAAAAGTTATGACTCAAAGGCATATATTAGCTCCACACCTTGATCCTTCCTGCCAGATGTCAGTGAAAGTCCTCTTGTTGGCTTTTATAGCCATAAAATTAAGTGCCTCAGCTCTGTCTCATCTCTGACCTGCCCATCCTTGAATTCAGAAGTTAGTTAAATCAACAAGGTTTGGGCTGAAATGTATTACTAGATGCCCCCTGCCACCCTCCCCTCCAAATTCTGTCTGTTTTATAAACCTGTAGATAGAATCTCATCATGCTAAGGCAAAACCATCACCTAGGAGACTGGCTTGGGTTGGAAGGAATAAAGCTGTCTCTTAGTATTTCCAAAAAAAGCAGGTAAGAGCTTGAGGCAGGACAGACAACACAGTAGAATCAGAGACATGAAAACAGTACCCATTTTTATCTCATGACAAGGACAGGTTGATGACCTCTTCTGTTACAGAGGAAGCTTCCTGCATTGGCTGCCAGGATGGTTTTCCCCTCTCCGTTTTTAAACTCATGGTGATTCTGATGTCTGAAATCACTGTAATTCCAGGTACATTACCAAAACACTTTGTTAAAAGTTAACAGAATGTGTCATTTTGGTCACATAATCAAGAGGAAAAAAAAATCTGTGCATGATTGAAAGTCTGTGCCATGCTCTGAAGTTAACTATAAGCCCAGTTAATGGAAAATAAATTAATTTATATGAGGCTTAAATTATCCCCATGCAATCTTTATATACTCTTGTTAAAAATGTGTGCTAACTTTAAGAGAAGTCAGGAGAAGAGGAGACATCAGTGTCTCCTCTTTCATGTGTATTTAGTATGGTTCTTTCAATGCTGATTTAAATTTAATAAAGAGAGTAATAAATTACTCTCTTCACAGCTAGAGCATCTCACGTGTTACCTGATGTCCATAAGAACTGAGCAACTCCACTTCTGTATGTGTAACACGTGAATATGAGAGCAAAGCAAGCTGTTTGGTTTAATTTTATTTTTTATCATCTAGTTCACGAGGTGGTGCTGGTTTGGGGGGGCTACATGTGCTGTCCAGCTGGGGACCTGCTTGCACAGGGTGGCCTCTGAGCCCGGGAGGTGTCTCATGACCCTGGCTGCAGTGTCTCCAGAAGCAGTGCTGTCACCTCACTGATGGCCACTGTGTGGCTGGGAGGGACACAACTGCCTAGCAAGAGATGGCTGGCATGCCTCATGTCACAGGAGAAGGTCAAGGGGGAGTGTGACAGTAGCCTGCCTCTTCCTTGTGTCTCTCACAAGTGCAGGGAAGTGGCTGAGGATGTGCCCTGGGCTGAGGGTGCTGCTCTTGCTGCCCCTGGGCTGGATGTCTGCTGTTCACTGGCAGCTCATCCTGTCTTATGGCAGGCACATAGAAACTTAGCTTGTTTTCTTCTTGCAGGCTGGTTCTTCATGCATTTAGTGAGCAGGAAGGAGTAAGCCTAAGCAAAAATTTCCGCAGAGCTGTTGCAGAGCTGTTTGGTTGTCAGTGGCAAAATGCCCGCTCCTGGTGGTATTGCCAGTAGAGCTCTGCCAGCAGCAGCTTTTGCTGTGGGGGCAAACACACTTTGTCTCAATGCTTCCAGGTCCTGAGAAGACAAGTTGCACTGGAATTCCAGTAATACACAATCAAAGCCATCGTCCTAGATCTTTAAGGTGAAATTTCTAAGCACCTGTAACCCACCCACTGGGGTAGCAGGCTGACTTCTCATGGTTTTTTGCTGAGGCTCTGTTTTATTTTTTCCCTCTAGCATGGTTCTGTATGGATCAAATACTGAAAGACAGTTTAAAGTATAAACACAGGAAAAAATACGGATGGAGAAAAAATATAGAACTTATGGAAGCCATATGATTTTGTTTGGAGATGGTCCACTATGCCAACAAAGTTTAATGAATATTGCATTTTGCTTTGTTTGTAGGAGCAGGACAAGTGTAAGTCACCTACTACTTTTCTTTATGTCCGAGACAAATCCACACATTTTGACATCATAATCATAAATGTTCAGTAGTCAGTGTGCCATCCCACTCCCTTTTTTACTGTAAAATAAAAAGCTCTTTACATTGCACCTACTATTCTTTCAAAATAATTTAACTTGATTTATTTCACTCCAATAGAAAAATCATTATAATAAGGCTTTATGTTTTAGCTAAAGGGATTAATGAAGATTTCAAGCCTGGTTTGTCAGTGAGTGACTTGCATACCAAGTCAGAATTGTAGAACAATAGGGTTATTTAAACAGGAAAAGATGTGGTCCTGATTTTCTTGTAGCTATACTGACTAAAGCTTGTCTGCATGCAAAATATTACATAGCTCTGTATTTTTCTGCACTGACATCTGATTTCTAGCATTGTGTGATTGTATAAACGCATATATGGAATAGATAGCCCTTTTTAAAACATTTGGTTTATGAAGGTTCCACAAATGACTTTTTATGACGTAATTCCCCTTTAAAATAGTTTCCATTGAAGACAACTATTAATAGTCCATGACATCAGGGGTGTCACACTTGCAACTTCATATAATATATGTATACTCCCTGTGCAAAACCCTTTCCTGTTTTGTTTTCAGCATTGGTTATGTTACTCATTAGTAACTAGTTTTGTTGAGAAACTGTCTCTCTTACATCTACAAATACTCTCTTTTTCCATAGGGAAATGGATTATTTGCATGTACACTAAGTAAAATGGATAAAGACTCTTTTATTTTTTAGTTAGGCTCTGATTTTAGAAAGCTTGTTATAAAACCTGTTTTTATATTACACCTATGGATAGCAATTGCTTTTCAGGTTATTTGTTTTTTGTTAGTTGAAAACTGTGAAACAGGGTAGTGAAATTTTATTTTTTTCCCCTCATAAGCTAGTCCTATTTTCTTTATGTAGAATTACAATGAAACTGTTAGTTATACACTAATTCAGTGTTTTTACTTGCTGTTAATGGTATTTTGTTTGTGGTATGTCAGTGATCTTTTCACTGGTCACACTCTTACTTTTTATCTATGTGAAAAATTAATTAGTAATTTAAGTTAATGCAGAGTGGCTTAGTCATTTCTGAAGTATTTCAAGTCACTGCAAGGATGACACAGCCATGTTAGTAATTAACTATGCCAGCCTATATTCTTATTCTGGCTGGTAACTCAACTAAAAGTTTCCAGTGATATTGCATTTTGACATCTCAAAGGCTCAGCTATTCCCCCAGCTTGGACATATAAAAGCATCAGTTAAGAGTGTCCAAAAAATTAATTGGACCCTTTCAGTTTTGTGCTTTATATCAGAGCTATCCAAGAAGAAAGCAAATGGGGAAAACTTAGCTTGTGCCTTGTCTGGAATTGTGTGACAATGTGAACTTTTTTTTTATTTGTTGGCTCAGGAAGGAAGCCAATCAATCTGGGTTAAGAGATTCAGGGATTTGAGCTGGGTAGCAATTTTAGCATGACTCATCACACTTCATAAAATTAGCTTGCCAGGAAGATGTGCTTCTGTGAAACTGTGAAGTACCTGGGCTCGAGGTATAGCTGGAAGAGAAATCATTTTGACAGACTTTTATGATAAAAGTCCAGCTCACGTGTTTTGGTGATGGCAATTGAAAGAATCATCAGTATTGATCATCTCAAGTCCTTATAGCCTGAGCTCCTGCACAATGCCACGTCACCTTCAGCTCCTCATTGCTGGGGAGATCCTGGATAAGCACAAAAGTAGAGGCAAATACTGAAGCGAAAACGGAAGCAGGGGCATAGCCAGTTGTCCACAGAGCATCAGTGAGTGATTGTCCCGCGTGTAAATCTGGGCCCCACAGTTTAGGATTTGATACCCAAGAAGTGGAGTGCTTGGAACAAGCATATCTTAACGTTTCCAGTTAATTAAATGTCTCAAGAAACATAGTTTTTCTCACCAATTTGGTGATGTCTAAGGGAAAATAATTTTGTTTTAAGCAATTTTGCCCATTTATGCAATCACATTATAACTTGCATGGAGACAGTAGGAAATGGGATGAAAATATGATGGGATGTTTGTAGCTGAAGTTTCCAGAATTTTTGTGCATTTTAATGTACTAAATCAAGTTTTCATAGTTTAAAAGAACACACCCCCACCCCCACCCTGATACAAGCTGGCCTCACCATTTCTCTGAAGGGAAGGTGACTAATCTTTGTTGTAGTTCTGTCTCTTCACTGGTGGAGGCTACTTCAGTGAAGCTTGTTTTCGTTTTGTTGTGCCAGCAAGGAGTAAGTACCAAACCAGATGCTGCTTTTGCTACTCTGCTATTGGCAGCTGCCCTGCTCTGCTCTGCTTCTGAACTTACTGCCCTGCCATTTTCTCTACAACTGCATGAATGACTTGATTTCCTTCATCCTCCCTCTCTCATCACTCTCCTCCTTGAGATGATTTCCTTTTACTGTTCAAGGCTGTGGTGCTGAGCACAGGGGCTGAGAAGAGGAAGAGTTTTCTTGCTGAGCTTCATCTATGGCCTATCAAGTACTTGTGTGATGGAGTCAGAACAGCAAAGGGGGCAGCTGCAGGAGGAAAATATAGGAGCTGGAAGCAGAGAGAAGGTAGTGAAGAGAGTAGTGATAGAGGCTCAAGCTATTTCATACCAGAACAGAACATGGAGGATAAAAATCTAACCATGGAAGGAGAATCGTTTTCTACTCATAAAGTTTTCCAAAAATTCCACATTTTCAGTACTGCTCTAGAGCCTGAAAAAATAGCTCAGAGCCCTCAGTGTTTCTTGAGTCTTGTCAAGGATTGGCCACTGCTGAGAATATATACATCTGCTTCTGCTGGGAAATGCTCTGCTAGCTCAAGTGGCAGTAAATGTGACATGGCTCTAGGCTGCCTAATCATTTTGTAACCCTGTTGATGAACACCATAGGGATCAACAAGATTCCACATGTTAGAATAGCTATATTTTTTCCAGTTGTTATCCTCTCCCTCCCTAAAAATATATATATATTGTATCTATAAAATTATATAAATTATAGATTTATATATTACATAACTATATCTAAAATGATATATAACACCCAATGTTAAATAGATAAATTCTAAGTTTGTACTTATTCGGAGAGGAAAAGAGTTTATGATAGTAATTCAAGCAAAGGTGTAATATAAGGAATAATTCAGCAAGGAGGCTGAATTAAAGTTGCACAAGCTTTTTTTTTCTTTTTGTTAAATTAATCTGATGCAGTATAATCGTCTGAAAATAACTAAAAGCTCAGCTGTGAGCTTTTATACACTCTGGAAGAAATGCCTATATATAATTTTTCACAGGAGAGTACTGAAGGCAAAATGCCAGCAATGATTGCATGAAGTACAAAGTAAATTTATTTCATCATAAGAAAATTGTAGATTAACATTTATACTTCCTTCTGTTTTTCTGCACCCTCTGCACTCTGATATATCTGTATTTTTTATCTGTGGGTGTGATGCATTTCCTACAGCAGGAAAGGTTCTTGAGGGTTTGGTGTCATGTGGCACAATCAGATATTCTCCTGCAACTTGGCTGCTGTGAATCACACCCTTAGGTCTGGAATACGGAACTGCAGGATTCCCAACCCCTCTTGCACACAGGACAGCTTAAAGAGTGAAATTTTAGTATCGACAGAATAAGATGAGCACCATCATCATTAAACACTCAGTTCTGAAATTACACAGGTACTTCACTTTTGAGTCTAGATTTTTTGCTCTCTTCCCCTCCAACATGAAGAAATCACTTTTTTTTTCTTTTAGATGACATTTTTCACAAGCAGAAGCCAGCAAGGTTTCAGACATCAGATGCTATGCAAACTGCTCTCCCCAAACAGGTTAATTTGGGAGGGCTTTGATGAGTGTCACATCTAAAGCCTTGCTGCTTTCAGTTTTACCTTGTCAGGGCTCGGATGGGAGCTGTGGTTAAAAGCTGCACAGAGACCCAAATCAGAACGTGAGGGCGTGCAGTGGCCGGGAGCTGCCAGGGTTTAAATAATCACCTGCAGTTGAATTGAGTCTCGGATGGGAAGTAGGAAGTGCTGCGCTCAAGCTTCCTGTATAAATAAATGCGGCTTTCCCACAGCTACTGCATGCGAGCTGTGACGCGCGGTTCAGATAGAATGGCAGCACGCACTTAATAGCAGGGAGGGGATGATTTCTCGGAGTGGCAGAGGGGCTGGGAGATGAGTCCTGCTGCGGTCCTTCAAAGTGTGCAGCTGTCAGACAGCCAGCGACGAGGAAGGGCGTGTGAGAGCGATCCGCTCCGCTCCTCGCTGCTGCGAGCTCCGGGTCTCTGTGACATCGTGCGGCTTGGGAATGCCCGGCTCTGAGTGCAGCCACTGAAAAGTCACAAAGCTGGCACTGAGTGCCGCTTTCCTTTCAAGGTATGTTGGAATACAGCTTTCTGTCTGGTTTTTTCCTTTAAGGACAAAGGATACCCTAAAAGAACAGAAAGCCAGCATTTGCTTCATTTGCTTCTAATGGAAGAAAGTGGAAAAGGCTTTTAAAATTTTTTTTTATTTTTTTAAAGGTCAGGACTAGAATGATTAAATAGCTAAAATAAACGTTATTTGTGGTTTGGCTAAAATCGAACTATGTGGTGCTTAGAGCTGAGGCAGAAGGAAACCTTGGTGTCCTGACTGTTAAAGGCTGAAAATACACGGACATCAAGTACTTCCCAGAAGGGTGAAATGACTTTTGTCAGTGGAACTTTTGGAGAAATATCTGTGTGAAGTGTTTAAAAATGCTGCAGAATTAGGATATATCTGTGTGAAAGGCAATTGCTAAAATGGCATACTGTCAGTATGTTTTAGTTTAAATAGAAGAACTTCTTTCATACTGAAAAAATATCTGATTAAGCTGGAGGAAGCCTGAGTTGAAAATGCTGATACGTCCTCTTGGTTTAAAGGCATTTCTTCTGCCACAGTCTCATGCAGCTGGTATCAGGAAGGAAAAAACACGTTCCTCTGTATTGTAAATGTGTTAACTTCAAATCTCTGTTCATGTACACTTCTAATCTGCTCAGGGTTTAGGGTTATGTCGTTTATGTAAGCACATACAAAATATACATGCTTTAGTTTTCTAGTTTGCATTTAAAATTTTTTTGACGCTGAGAATAGACAAATGCATTTACTGGAATGGTTGCACTGCTTTCTCATCATAAGGCTTTCTCAGTGCAAAGCAGCTTTAGTAATGAAGATGTTTCAGTCTAGTTTATTTTAAAGCTCTGTATTTTCTGTAATACAAAAGCACTCTGCTTTCTAACTGCGTACAGCAATATCAAATGTCTTCCTTCAGAGAGCAGTGTAAGTTGTAAAATATTTAGAATTACTGTAGTAAAGAAAACATTGCAGGGTGACTTCAAATCCTCTTGGTCAATACACACTGAATGCTTTAAAGAATAAAATTTTAGCAGAGATACAGGCCGTGACTGAAAAACTCCCATGCAGCTTTCCAACTGCCTGTGAACAGGCAGAGCAATCTGATACATTTGGCTGCCCTCAGCCTGAAGGGTAAGTGGTCTCGTTTAAGGGCAGGCACTGGGTTTGGGATTCCAGTATTTACAGAAACACAAGTTTAAAAATCCTGTCCTTAAATATTTTTCAAAACAAACATATTGTCCTGATGCTTGTCCTGTATAGGACTTGTCTGTGCCTGAATGTGAGTGGATGTCTGGGTTGTTGCTTTAACATGCAAGTGGCTGAAACCCTTCCATCAATGAACATAAGATATTTTGGAGAAACTACTGCACATTGATAAGGGCATGGCTGCAGTTATGCTGCTGAAAGTAATGCTTTAGATTATGGATTGAGAAGTGTGTGTTTGCAGAGTGTCTAAAGCTGCAGTGAAGTGGAGATATTTTTTCAAACTAAACCAGAGCTACTCCAGAGCCAAGGAAGTGTGATGCGAATCGGACTCCTTTTCTTCCATGTATCTTACTGGCTGATGGGGGTATTTCACACAAAGTCCTGTCTGCTCTCTCAAGGACACAGAAACCTCCCTAGGCTTCATGTGGAACTAGCATTTGGCAACCTGGAATCATTTCTGTTCCGCATGCTGAACTATATTCTGCATGCACCTCGCTGGTGGTCATGGGCTTCTTTCCCACGGATGTGGTGACATTTTGGTGATTCTGTTTGTGTGATAGTATGCCTTGGGGCAAAAGATGGCAATATAAATAGCAAACAATATGGAGTTTTTCCTCTCTAGCTAGGTTCTTGGATTGCACTCCATTCTCTAAATGCTTCTTAAGCTTTGTAGAAATAAATAGTGTGGAAGTGGTTGTCTGGCCTTTCCCTTTTGGTGGAGGAAAGTATGTACTTGTGCATATTATTATTGTGAGTTTAAAATGCAACTGTGAGAAGCAGCAAGCCACTCCACAGGGAAACAAGCAGTGCTAATGCTTAACCTGGTTTGCAGCTCATTAGTATGTCTCTGATAATATCTGTGCTGTGAGCCTGAGCCCTGTGCCTGCAGTTCGCCCTGTTCAGACCTTTCTGTGACTTTCAGTGGTGACACCCAGTGGAGTGTGTTGCTTTGATGTAGCTCTGAAGAACTGCTATAGACTTGCTGTCCCTCTTGTGGAGTGGAGAGTTTCTTTGAATGTGCCTGAAACTTCACAGTGCCTATAGGTTGTACGGATCAGATCCATAAATATCTCCTGGGCTAGTAGTACTGTGATATCTGAGACCATAATTACAGCTCTGGGCCCATGGATATCTCAGGCACACGTGAACAAAATACTGTGGCAGACTGCCAGCATCTCTGTGAGCTGAGTCCATCAGACCTCCTTGCATATCCTAAAGCAGACGTTGCCTTCAGCTTTGTGAGGCTGAAAGTGATTCTGCAGCTGGGCTTTTCCTCTAGTACTTGCCCAGAGCTGGGTACGGTTCCCTTCCCTTCCTCTGGTTTCTCCATGCCAAAGCAGAGCCCAGTAAAATCCACTTCCACAAATTGTCTTCTTTGCCCTTACATTCATTCCATGTGAAAACTAATCTTTTGGTTTGCAAAGGGAAAGGTTGAACAAAACAAGAAAGAACAGATCCGAAGGGAAAGACAGCAATGATATTAAGCTCAGCCTCTAGCATTCTGTGTTTCTGCTGAAGCATAGCTGAGCTGCAGTGCTATGAGCCTAGACTATGAGCCTTCTCACTTGACAGAAGCACAGGTCTGAGGGCCATCGTACACTGCAAATTTACCTAGTCTTGGACAAACATTTACAGAGATGCTTGTGCCAAATAACTTTGTGCTGATCAGTAAGAAAATAGTGTTCAGTAATCGTTCTGTGTCTCTTCTAAATGGTTTCGGCTCAGTGGGAACTGAGTGAGCTTTTACATTCATAAAGTAGGTCACTGCTAGGAGATACTAAAACACTAAAAAAAAGAGAGTATCTCAAATTACAAAGGTCCTTATCCTCCCTTCCTGCTGAAGTAGGACTTTTCCAACTCCTAGTCTTCTAGGAGGAACAGAGGTGCCAAGTAGAAATTTCTAAGCTCCAGAGCATAACTAGGTTAACTGCATTGCAAACATACTTTCAAATAAAAAATTTAGCTATGTAAAAAAACACTTTGTTTTTCGAGTTTCCTAGATCTATTTGTATGTATTGGTACTTGTGCACAATGACATATGTGTTTCTCATTTTTGGTTTCTTTTATTCTAGTATAATAAAAAATGTAATGAGTTGCCCAAGATCTGGGTATTTTTTCCTATATTTTTAGGGGAATCTGCTCAGCCCACAAGAGAAAACCCACAACATGTAGTTAGAAAAGTCACCAGTTTGCCTTCTGCTTTGAGTGCCCTTGGTTCCTGCAAGCACAGTTCCAGCTTCGATGGAGTTTGGGCTAACTTTGCTATGGGACCTACATAGCATCCTTGCTCCATCTGAGTGAGTCGGTATCTCTGAGTCCCAAAGCCAGCCAGCACCAGGCCAAATGATTTGGGACATGTGAATCTGACTTTTGGGTCCGTGCACACTAGAACAAATTCCCTGCATGGAGTTTCTGCCTATGTATTTCTTGAGCTTGTTGTAGACACAGCCATCATGGGTACTGGTTATACATGCTTTTTGTTGCAAGGGGAGACAAGAGAGCATAGAATCATGGAATGGCTTGGGTTGGAAGGGACCTTGAAGACCATCTAGTTCCAACCTACCTGCCATGGACAGGGACACCTTCCACTAGACAAGGTTGTTCATAGTCTTATCCAACTTGGCCTTCCAAGGATGAGACATCCACAGCTTCTCTAGGCAGTCTGTTCCAGTGTCTTCCTACCCCTCTGAGGAAAGAATTTATTCCTAACACCTCTTCTAGTTTAAAACCATTCTGCTTGTTCTGTCACTATCTGCCTGTGTAAAAATTACTTCTGCTTTTTTTATAGTCCCCCTTTTTAGGTGCTGGAATGCCACACTGATGTGTTCCTGGAGCCTTCTCCTATCCAGGCAGAACAATCCCAGTTCTCTCAGCCTGTCTTTGGAGGAGAGTTGTTCCAGCCCTCTGGTAATCTTTGTTNAGGGACACCTTCCACTAGACAAGGTTGTTCATAGTCTTATCCAACTTGGCCTTCCAAGGATGAGACATCCACAGCTTCTCTAGGCAGTCTGTTCCAGTGTCTTCCTACCCCTCTGAGGAAAGAATTTATTCCTAACACCTCTTCTAGTTTAAAACCATTCTGCTTGTTCTGTCACTATCTGCCTGTGTAAAAATTACTTCTGCTTTTTTTATAGTCCCCCTTTTTAGGTGCTGGAATGCCACACTGATGTGTTCCTGGAGCCTTCTCCTATCCAGGCAGAACAATCCCAGTTCTCTCAGCCTGTCTTTGGAGGAGAGTTGTTCCAGCCCTCTGGTAATCTTTGTTGCCCTTTTCTAGACATGCTTTAAACAGGGCCATGTGCTTCCTGTGCTGATGACCCCAGGGCTGGATTCAGAATTCCAGGTGGGGTCTCAGCAGAGTAGAGGGGCAGAATCCTCTCCCTTGATTTCCTGCCCACTTTGCTTTTGATGCAGCCCAGGGTGTGGTTGGCGTTGTGGACAGCAAGCACTGATGCTGTTGACTTATGTTCAAGTTTTCATCCACAAGAACTGCCAAGTCCTTTTTGGCAGAGCAGCTCTCAGTGAGTTCTTCTCACATTCTGTACCCATATCTGGGATTGCCCTGACCCAGGTGCAGCACTTTGCATTTGGACTTGTTGAACCATTTGATTCTTACGCACCCACTTCTCTGGTTTGTCCAGATGCTGCTTAGGAGACAGAATCACTTTTTATTAGAAGGAAAAATTACCATTTTACTGTCATGCTCATGCTTCTGCCCTTTAATTGAGACTGTCAGTATTTGTGTCTTTTGCAAGCTTTTCTGCCTTTTGCTTTGTTGTAAAAATGAGGAGAGGGTGGAAAGTACAAGACATGAGTCATTACTCAAGGAGTGGATGTTGCCTGGGTATCTGACAGAAGCTTTGATGACATTCACGTTTGGTTATACAAACTGTTGAATTTTCAGATAGACAGGAATGAAACTTGCAGATCTGAAAACATTTATGTGTATATATTTGCAAAAAGGAAAAATCATTGGAACAGAAGAGCTGTATCTGTTTTCAGGGACTGAAACGATTCCTTCAAGGCTTCCTCTGCTTACACTCCTTTGTAGTGTCTGTTGCTGTGGTTGTAGGGGAGATTTCTTTGCACATGTGTATATGTATAGCTGCAAATAGTTCAAAATTACATACTCTAAATCCCTATGGACATAGAAGGGAAAACACATTTCATGACAACTAGCATCCAGGCTAATCCTTTGCATGCAAAGAAAATTCCAGAATTAAGTAGAAGCAGTGACACGCAGGCTGGCACTGGTTATGTCTGAGCAGTAGGTGGGAGAAGTTCATATGTTCTGCCTGTGATTAATTTTTGAAGCATTCTGATGGAGCTAGGGAGATGATGAAGGAAAACAATCCAGTCTTCCTCCCCTTCAAAAAAAAAATGAGGTTACAAAGCTGTAGTCATTGGGGAAATCGAGCTGATCCTGTGGGCTGTGTACCATTGCAGTGACTGGAACATTTTTCACAGCAGCGGGCGCTCTGCCAACCAGTGATACTGGAGCTCTTCCCCATGGGGTTTACCCATTTTAGGGCTAAGATAACATCCACGGGGCCAGCAATAACTTGCTTGCTGAAATTTTGCACAATGGAGAAGATGCAATCTTGCACCCTCTTGACCTCTCCACAGCTGCACTGATGGTTTCAGTGGTGGGGATTCTTCATCACAGTTTCCACAGAAAATCTGTGGGAAAGGCAATCATGCCCTTTGCCAGGAGTGAAGTAGAAGCCATATACATAATTTAGACAATACTACTATGAGGACATGTGTTTTTAGGATTGGTCAACGTTTTTGTTGCAAATACCCAAGCAGTGTGCATGGCTTGAGCAATTTCAACCTACTTGTTAACTTCGCTTATCACATTTTGGGAGGATGGACCAGCAAATTAAGGAAACATGCACTTGTGAAGAGTAGAAAAAAGTCAAGAATTCTTGTCTTTTCTCCAAATTCCGCAACAACGAGGACAAAGTGCCTATTTTGCCTATGGGCGTTATTTGTCACGGTCATAATTAAAAGCCAGCAGAAAGTTTCTAGAAAGGTTTCTGTAAGACTGTAATCCTATAATGTAATGAGTCTATGAGTTCTTTTCAGTTCTACTTACTCATTTTTCTGAGAGTTTGGGAGGTGGGGCAGCTTCTTTCAAAGATAAGCTCCCAGTTGCTTATCTTTGCACACATAATGCACAGGTCTATTGAAAACACTCCTTTGGAAACACTCCCCTTGGCGGGACTTCGACTGCGTGGCTAAGATCATGTAGAGACTAGCCAGTTGTTACCAGATGCTGAGGCACTTGAGGCTGAAATCTTGTATGTTTACAGGTTGCTGTTCTCCCTTGTAATTATTTCTGTAATGAATGTTGAAATTTGGAATTGAAGTGAGGGAGTGATGAATGCAAATCTCTAACTGCGTTTGATGGGCACTTCTGGTTTATTACATGTGTTATACTAACATCTGGATTTCTAAGTAGTTGCATCAAGCCCCTGAGAAACTAACTTTGTTCCCTGTGCTTGGCACAGTACAGGCAAAAATCTTGTGAATGCTTGGAGCCTGAAGACCAGAGACAAAAGGGGGATGTGGAAAATAGGGTGGAAGAGAGCAGGGCAGCAATAAGACAACATTGTGTTGCGTGATAGACAGTGTCATCAGCCAGACAGCTTTTTTACTCAGGTTCACGAAAATGTCATATTTGTCTTACACCGTTAATAAAATGCAGAGTAAAATAGATAACATGTGTTAAAAATGTTTATTTATAAAAATGGGAATATACAGTTGTTTTAAAAATACATGGCTGTTAAAGTTAGTCAAAAGTGTAAGACGAATAGTAGTTGAAGGTATTTTTGCTATTCTAGCATAGTTTGCATCTTCTGTTCACTAGCATGTACGTGAGGCCTATCAGAGGTTAGAGGTGCCCCAAATTCAAAGTCTGGGCACATGGGGCTGCACACGGAAGAAGTAGACAATATGGAAGGAATTGCCTGCAGCAGAATTCCTCTCAGGATGTCTCTCCCAGCATGCTGGGCTCTTACCTTTTCCCATGCATGGGCTGGAAAAGAGGGAGATGAAATATGGATACTGAGAGTACAAGCAGAGTGATATTAAGTCAGGGGATTGTTGCTGGTGTTTTTTTCTTCTTTTTGCCTCTGCAGATCTGGCCAGAGCTGTAACTTGTCCTTTCCTCGTCTCCAGTTGCCTTTGGAAGGACTCATTGAGGAGCTGGCAGGGGAGTGGTTTAGGGATACGCTCTGACTAGTTTAATTACCAGTCATGAAAAGCAGTAGTAATAGTTACTTCAGTAAATGTGTTTAGTTTCAAAACAGCCTCATGTCTGGGTCCAAACCTCTACTATTGTTTCTTGCCAAATTTCAGCATAGTCAGTAGCTGTTCATGTTGTTTTCTTAATGGCAAAGGCTTATGTTAGAGATAGGGACTTCCCCAAGGTCTAATCCTCAGATTTGACTCCTAGTCTTTGATTCACTGACTGTCCTTGTAGCTAAGACTTGAAAGTTACCACTGGGTAAGCTTTCTAAGTCATTGAGATAAATTTGGATCAAGGGCAGTTTTCAATGTTTTAATTGTTTTATTTTGGTTATTTTAAATAATATGTTTACTGTGTAATAGTGAGCAGTGTATTTGACTGTAAGATTAGATAAGAGCACATAAATAATAATATAATAATACAAAATATTATATGTATTAGTTTTGTTTACTGACCAGTCACACAAAAATTGTTATAGAAGGAAAATCAACTTATTCTGTTATTTGTTGATGTAAATCTAAAATTGTTAGAAGTGGTTTTCAATGCTTGCAGTGAACAAAGTCTGTAGGACCATATTCTTGCAAGTTTGCACTTTCTATGGCTTGACAAAACTAAATGACAGAGATGTTAAAGGTATCATCTTATTGCAAGCACTGAAAGAAAAATTCTCAGGTCACCCCTTCCAAAAAAAAAACCCACATGTTAATTTTTTTTTTTCAATAGATGGCTTTCAGTACATTTTGCAGAATTCAGTGGAGGATCAGTTTCATTGTTCCTGTCAGATGAGTTGTTCCTTGGCTTCTGGCAAACTCTGTATGCTTCTCTTGATGCCAATAAGTTTCTTCCTGGGCCTGTGGAGGCCTGGCTTTGCGTCACATCTCTATTTGCCTCAACCTGCTCGCCTTGCAGTCAGGACACTTCTTGCTTCAGACACAGCTTTGGCAGTCTCCAGCCAGGAGACCCGAGAGCCCAGTTGGTTTCTTGTTAGAAGAAGAGTGCAGACTACAATCACATGAAGCTTGTCCCTCTGTTTTCCACTGCTTTTCCACTGGTTTCACTTTAATAATGTGTGTTTACAAATATCTCCTAAAAATCCTTTATGTTAGAACAGACCAATGTTGCAAACGTCTTCTGAACACACCCTATCTAAACTGTAAACATTCCAGCTCAGGGATTTAGCATATCCCAAGGTTTTGTTGTCCAATTAACAAAAATAAACATTTTTTTTTCTGTGTCAAATGCAAATTGTTACATCTGACTTTCTATTCCTGTTTCAGCAGAGACAGCTAGCCAAGTTATCAACCCATTTGAGCTGCCAAAAGCTCAATTCCTTTTACTTAGTAAATGCCACAGTTACCAAAAGCCTTCATGTGGTCTGAAAGAAAGATCTATCATTTATCATTTTGAAGAATGTGTTTTTATTTAGTAGTGGTATATTACTTCTTGTCAACAGGATGTTAAAAGTAAAGTGTACCAAACTAGTTTGGGTGGAAATTCCTTGTAGCCTAGCATTAGCATATGTTGCATAGTGTCATTAGGATCAGAGGATGTTATTTAGAAAAGCTTTAGATTTTAATCTCAGACCTGGTAACTAGTACTTGGAATTCCACTTGCTATAATTTTGTTGTTTGAATATGTTTTGGAAATATTTGGAAATGTTTGATGCCAAAACACTCTAGTTCTCTTGTCTGACTGCACTTTGTTTCACTGCATTTTGTGCTGATCAACTTTGCTGAGCACTGTGACCAGGGTGAGCATAAAAGGAGAATCCTGCCGTTGACCTCGTGCAGGACCAGACATGTCACCATAAGGCTGTGCCTGGGGCCAGCACCATCCCACTGCTCAGGCACAGTAAGCCTGATACATCTGGGTCACCCCGAGATGGAAACCCACAGGCCCACTCAGCACTCACATCCAGTAGATCTGGTGCAGGACACTGTGGATTTCCAGCCTGTCAGTGTTGATGGAGCTGTGTCCTGAACTTTGATATGTCCTAATTTCTTCAAGCACAGAGCTGAGTGAAAGTGGTGGCTTCTGCAGTATGGTCTGACCTCATCCCATGCAGAATGACTTGCTCTCATCCTCATTGGTTCACTGAGTATTGCCATTGTGTGGCTCCTGTCAGTATTGGAAAGAGTCGAATACCATGTTTTGATTATGCATTTCAGTTTAGTAACAGGCTGAGTTATTTCTCTTTTAGTTGACATGTTTTTATCTTTAAGTGATCCAACAGTGCTTTTCCTAGCTCCCTTCAGCTGTGAGTACCGGCATTTATTTCACCATAATCTGATAGATTCCCTGTTCTTGAACTCTCTTGCTTTTTAAGAAGGGGGAAACACCCACTTTTTTCCCCTCTTGCATGTTTTCAAGCAGTATTGCAAGGAAATCTGTAAAAGATTCCCACAATTTCAGAGTCACATCTGTTTCAGAAAAAAAAATATGTTCTGCTCTGTTCAGTTGATATCTGTGGTCTTCTTGCAAAAAACCCTGCCTCCTTGAGGACATATTGACATAGGGTCACAAAAAGTTGCTGTGAAGAACTGGTGTTCTAAATTTTTGAAGTTATTCATGCCTCACAATATTACAATACAGTAGAGAAGTTAGCCGACAAGTGTATTCTCAAAGCCTTGTATGTGTCTTAGTCATGTTGTGGTTTATTGGAATGTTTTGGAATGATTTGGTACATGTGATATTTGGGATGCTGTTCAATGTGTATTTTAAATACCCTAAAGTGCTGGTATAAAAAATCCTGGCAGAAATTCAGATCGTATTCTCAATTAGTATAGTCAGTCCCTTAACTTTTTTTTTTTTTTGTGCAAGAGGCTTTCCACTCACTGCATTCCTTTAAAAGTATTTGATATATTTGTTTTTTTTGGTTGCTGGCATGATATGAAAATACTCCATATAGCTACTGCTTCTTGAACAACTCAAGGTTTTGGGGTTTTTTTTCCAGGCATTCCAATGAAAACAAGTGAGAGAAATTGCCTTTGGTGTGTTCTCATGTACCAGCACATTTACTTAGGCTGCTTGTCCTTTAAACAAGTTTTCTGACAATAAAAATTTTACAGTGTAGAAAGCTGTCATGAAATATTATACATCTGACTTTTTTTAAGCCTCACTCAAAGAGAACAGCTATTGGAATGCTTTTATTCTCTATAATGCTTCAGCTTGGTAGCATATTATGGTAATCCAGAAATGGGTTCTCCTCATACATGCATGTAATCAACTGCTTGCTGTTTTAAGGCTCAGAAGTAATACAGTAATTCGGAATATATTAAAATGTATTTAAAATGAGACCTTCTATTTGTGGATCTGGTTGCTTTTTTTGAGACCATGATTTCAGAAAATCCAAGTACTTGTTTAACTGCTTAATAAGCTCATTGCAATAAAGGACAACATTCAGGCTTTGATACACAGGAGCACTTAAACATATGATTAAATGTCATTCTTGAAGATGAAAGCCTTTTTAAATTGTGGATTTAATTATATGTTCTACACCCTAACTGGATCACTGCCTGATAAGTAATGCTGTATGGACTGGATAGGTAGCTCTGTGTAGGCAGTGCGTATCATAAGGAGAAATTAATGCACCGTGGATTAGTGGTCTGTCTGTAAGACCACAGAAGCTCTAGTGCACTTGACTCAGACTAATTCTCTGAGCAGAGGTGCTAAGTTTAAAAAAATCTGTCCTAGTCATGAATTTTCAATGACGTTGTCTTGAGAGAGTTGGGACAGCTAAGGACTTGTAACCAAAACTATTAATGATGGCGTTTCACTGAAATTGATAGAAATGTGGGTTTCTGACAGCTGTCTTCACAAGTCCTGATTTCATAGCTCAGTTTATATCTTGTAATTTGATCCCATTATCTTAATATCACTCTGTTATATTTTTAAAATCTTTCTGTAATTGCTCTTTTCCCCCAAGGGCCTGATTTTTAGCATTGGTTTTGAACACTCATGTTTTTCAGGTAGTTTTATTTTTATATTTTATTTTTTAAGGAGGGAAGCTTAGTAACAGGAAACAACAAATCCTGAGTGAACAATGTCAAACCATGTTTTTGTATGACACTGAAGTAATTTCATAATGGGTGGGTTACTTGAAAAATCTCTAGGGCATGAGAAGTAATTACTTGCAGTGCTTGCAAATGTTTCTCTAAGAGAATTTAGTAAATACCTGGTACACTAAGAGTATAGCTAGGAGTGTAGCACACATGCTGTGAGTTTGTTTTGATGCTAAATTTTTTCTTTTTTTTTGTAAAAAGGGGAAGTGCTGTGCTAGGTGTTAGACCCACATGTATCCTTATACTCTTTTTTTCCATCTCACCATGTTTATGCAAGTCCATGTGCCTGGGTGCTGATTTATGGTTGTACTGAGGCAGAGGGGCCTCTCAGGTCTCCTCCTGCCCACAGAACAGACATGCCAGCCCACAGGGGAAAGCACATTAAGGACCTTTTTTGTTCCATTGATGTTTCCTGTAGCAATGTGTGTCATACTTGTGCATTTCTTGGCTTCCTTCTAATTGCAGGTAAAAGCACACAGCTTGACTAACTTCAGCAGAATTGTTTGTAAACACAGGACTTGAAGTAGCTTCTCCAAGAGTTCTGTTTTTGCAATTGGATGCAGCATGTGAAAAATGAAAGCATGACTTATGCTGAACATACTCCATTCATTCTCCTCCAGCTTCACTGCAGGAGGCTTTAATGATCCTGTGTGATGTTTCTAAGTGGTGAAAGTCACATTCAGATACCTTTTTTTTTAGCTAAATACAGTGAGTTGGTTGCAGGCACACTGACAACGGTCCTGATGTTGAAGCTCAGGAGACTGCCTGGCTTGTTTTCTCTATCACATATACAGAGTAACTTCTGTTCTTTGGTAGTAGTCATGGTTTGAGGCAGCTGGGTAGACTCAAGTGAGCCTTTGTGTGACTGCAATAAGAATGTTACCTTAAAATTCCTGCTTACAGGGAAAGTTTCAGCAGTAGGTCGCATCAATTTTTGATACCTCTATGGAGCTGGGGTGGCTTGACCTTGGCTGTCTCCCAGACATCCACCCCATCACAGGGAGTTAGTAGGTTCCACTTTGGGACACTAATGCCAGGATTTGCAATGGGTACCTGTCTAGAAGAAGCAGGCATTGCAGGTACTTGTTGTTAGGAAGTAATTTTCAAGGTTAGACATCAGACACTTTGGTGTCAGGAGGCCCTGAAGGCAGTCAAGTTCTGCATTCCTTCCTCCAGTGCTTTTCTTCTGTTTTTCATATTTCACTCAAAATTGTTAGTGTTTCTGCTTGTACGTACCCTTTTCAGCCATTTTGCTTTGAGCACACTCTAATGTTTTCTTGCTTACGGGCAGTGTTGAGATGTTCCAGTGCTACAAGAAAGCACAAAGCTTTGTCATCTCCCAGAGACAAAGGGAAAGTGTCCACAGGCAGATGAGTGAAATGGAAACGTTGACAGGTCTGAGGGCTTGGCAAGCTGTGCTCCTGGTGACTGTACAGTTTACAACCCCCAGTGCTGACCCTCCATAGCCCACTCACAGTCATTCGGACTTTCTGGTCCTGCCTTGTCCTGTGGCATCAGCACCATCAAGGTCACAGCCACGGAAGTATGAGTCTTCTTGTGAGCTGAGCAGCATACAATTTGAGGAAAAATGTCCAATTTCCTGGACATCCTGTGCACTGTGAAAGGAGTATGATCTGTGTTGTGCGTGCATACGTGGCTGATAGAAGTAGACACAAAAAATGGATTTTCAGAGTTCCTGAGTGTTTACACATGCTGGGGCCAGTTTGACCCTTCCTTGCCATGATTCATGCTGGTGCAGGATTCAGACCAGTATATTTCTCTGGATTAGAATGCCCTCAAGAAGTGGACATTTATCCATATTCCACTATGTCTCATGGAGCTTGTGTTGCTGTTCAGTGAAGTTTTTTTTTTTGTGGAGTTGAGGTGCTGCACTACAGTTTCAGTGACACGTTTCTTGCTTTGTTTGGGATGCTTTCCTAAACAGGTCATTTGTGTTTGTAAGCATGAAAGGGAAGGTTTTAATGCTTAACAATATGTTGTATTTATATGAGTGTCCATTGTTTTTCAGAAACTTTCCATTTACTTTAATTTCCGATCACTTTTTTTCATGTAAGCAAAGATGGAATGGTCTTTTACTTTTGGTTCCTAACTCATTCTTCAGTGACTCCCTCTTCCCCTGCACAACACACACACCCAAGGTGCTAAATTTTCAGTCTAACCTATTGGCAACTCACTTGTAATTACAATAGGAATTTTAATCCTCTGTGAAGAGGACTGATGGATATGTAATTAAGTAATTACGGTCTGTGGGATAAGCATAGCAAAGTGAAAGCCATAAAAATTCAGAGTAGCTGAGGTGGAACTTCATGGCTTCCGTGCAGTACCTGGAAAAGTCAGATCTGCCAGTCTGATAAAGTTGGGGGGATAGTTGGAGATCTTGAGAGAGGATGATGCATTTTGAAGTGTTGGGGAAGAACAGGAGGAGCAGAGGCTGGGAACTGGAGGAAGATGTGTATTTCTTTCCCCATTGTTACCACTGTCTGATCTGATGATGATGACAATGAACCTCCCCTGCAGACCTGATCTCAGAGCCCAGCTGCTGTTAGTGGGACTATTCTTCTCCGTAACCCTGAGCTCTTCTCCTAGCACGTCTCTCTTGGCAGCAGGAGCAGAAGTTCCAATTCTAATGGGCAGATGCAAGGACCAGTGGGCTGGCTTCCTCTGGGAATAGGAGCAGGCCAAGCAGGCCACATGTGAGCTCTCCCTTTGACAGGCAGGAGTTCAGTGCTAGCAGGGGGCTTTGCCTGTGCCAGCCTGACCCAGAGAGCTGCTTGCGGACAAGCTGGCTTCTCAGGCTCCCTGGTAGGAGTGCTCTACCTGGTAGCCACTGTGTTTCCTTCAAGGGCTAAGCAGGCAGGACATGGAGCTGCCTCCATGTTCTCTGATCCTGGTCGCTTTGTTTGATGAACTCAGATGGAGTTAATGAGGCTGCGGTGAGGTGAGCCAGCCTGGGCTGTCGGGGGGTGGATCCTCTGATGTGCCAGGCTTGCTTGGTGTTGTCTGCTGGAGTTTTCCACAGGGTGCTCTGCGTGTTTTAGGGGAAACCTCAGCTGTGCTCTGGCATCGTGGTGTGAGGGAAAGGTAAATGTGTGCAGGCACAGGGAGCAAAACTGAATTTAACCTACAGTCTTCAGGGACAAGGGTTATCATCAGTGACGATGGGATATCATAATGAGTCCCTGCAGCCATCTCACTGTGGCATTAGGTTGCTACTAGTGCAGAGCAGTGTGTCAGGAGCCTGCTCTTCACTGTCACACTGAGTGCTGGATTTAGGCCATCTAAAATTAGCCTCTAGCCCTAAACCTCAGTCATACACCCGAATCTTCCTACAGCTGCCTTAATGCTGCCTGCATGCAGGGTCATAACCCTTTTAGATATAAGAGGAGTACTGACTTTTGAAACAGCTATATCCATTTTATATCCATTCCCACATCCTGAAATATTCCTACCTGTTCTTTTGTGCATCCGTCCTTTTAGCATTGCTGTCTTTTACTGGGTAAATGAAGAAATTTCAGATCAGTGCAGAGTGAGGGTGAGTAGCTCACCTGTACAGATGCAGCTGCTGCTAAAAAGTAACCTGAGTAAATGTGTTACAATTCTCCTAAATACTGAGATAACGTCTAGCACGTGGGTTTAAATAACAGGTAGTTCTTGATGTGCCATAGATTTTTTTTTTCCAGTTTCCAGTGACTCAGTGTTCCCCCTCACCCCGCTGGAGTAATTACAGAAGATTGTTGCAGTTCCTGACTCAGAGGGAGGCTTCATTCTAAGGCTTCTGGCCATGCTGGAGCTCCAGCTCTGCAGCTGTACAGAGCAAATTGTGAGAGGCAGCATGGTAGCAGGCCCCAGGGCTGCCACAAGAATGATGTGGGAATGGCGTATGCTGTGAAGTAGTAATAGCAAGCCATAAAAAGAGACTTTGCTTTGGATTTGTGGTCAGGAATTTGGTTGCCAAAATCTTGGCCATGATGCTCATATCTCTTAAAACTGTGTGCTTACAAGAAAGACATTCCAAGGTACAAATCTGATGGCTTCTCTTAACAGGCTATGCTAGGAAACTGCCAAGTGTAAAAATTAAAAAGGGGTAAGTGTTCTCTGACCCAGGTTTGTTGTGGTTTTGTGGCTTTTGAAGAGAAAGTGTCTTCCTGCAGATTGTGGGAGCACAGGGTGTGAGGCTTTGGGGACAGGCCTGCGAATGGGCTCAGCTGTGAGTAAGGTTGTGAGATGGGAGCCACAGGGAAAGGTTCCACAAACTCCATGAGCCCTGTCATTCTCCCTCTAGGGAGGAATTCAGCAGGAACTGCAAGTCAGTACATCACACATACATTGATGATCTGCAGCTGCATTGGCCACTCAGGCAGCCACAGAATGGCAGCAGGGAAGTGTGGCCAAGTGTGACCTGACAGCCCTGCCCAGAGGTTGCTCAGGACTGCAGGGGAGGCCAGCAGAAGAGGACCAAGGGGCTCAAGTCTCTAGTTTCCTTCATGAGATGCCAGATCTGACAGGCACATCGATAGGTCTTGATTGGTTTCATGTCCATGCAGCCTTGATTTGTGATGCAGCTCTTCAGATTTAGTAGAGCTGCACTCTTGGTGCTGCTGCAAGCAGCCGTGCACAGCTGGCCATCAGGTCTCTGCTTGTAAAATATGTGTGAAGGTTGTCTTGCCATCAGCAAAGTGTATTCAGAAGGAGGTCTGTGGAAGTTAGGCCAAGTTTCTTAGAGGTGGGGATAGATTTTCATGTGCCTTAAATACAGTAGCAAACCCCACTGTTTGTGCTGAGGTGAGTAAAATCTGCAAATAGGCTTTGCATTGTTTCAGCTTAAGCACAAGGATATTCTCTTTAATTCCTTTTTCAGTGTTACTGTGTAAGAATGATGGTCTTGAGATTTTTTTATGATCATGGTGCAGTGTTTTCAAATGCTTAGGCCAGAAAGCATTACATGCAGGCATAGCATTTCCATTTGCTGCTCATCAAAGAAGAGAAATTTCATCCCCAAGCACTGCTGTGACGTGTAGTGAAAACATGGCTCTGGTGAGCATCTCTCTGTCCAAGTGCTAGTGCACTTGGTTCACAAGCATCATTTAAATGCCCTCAGATGTCTATGAAATAAATAGAAGAGCTGGATGCTAGGAAGCGGGATGCATAAAAGCTACTTTTTGCATCATTGAGGCAATGCAAAAAGAGGACTGCACATGAAATGCTCTTGCTCATTTAGTTTTATGCTGCAGCCCTGTGTGAAGTAGCACATGCAAGCTGAAGCCCTTTCCTGGGTTTAGATGCCTTCACCATCGCTCTTGGAATAGAGTGCCAGCTCACTCTCAGTGACAACTCATGGAGAATGTGGAATTCATGATACCCAGCACCAACATGACAGACTAAATGTTTGAAGTGCTTGCCTAGAAAGTGGGAATCTGTTCTTGTATTGCACTGCCTAGGGGAGTTTCTAAGCCATCAACTGGAACAGAAAGTGGGAGTGGAGACACTCACTGGAGCTGTGTGGGTGCTGTGAAGACTGAAGGATCCCATTTGGGTGGGAGGAGTATGAATCTGAAACTCATTTGAAAAGGAAGAGTGATATATATATGTATATGTATGTGTAATGCCCCATCTGTGTGAGTTTTGTTTTGTGTTTGTTTGGTTTTTTTTGTTATTTTGATGTTAAGCAACCTGACTGAGGTGCTTTGTGCCAGCAAGGTGAATGTTCTCAGAGAACCCAGCCAGCTGAGGTCTATTGAGGAGGTGTGGTCTCTTTGTAAATTTTGCATGGCCTGAAGTTGAGACTGGCTCCAAGATGTTGAGTAGTACATTTGAGTGTGCAGATACTTTTATGGATCTGAGATGTAAATTCTCAGAGCAGTGGAAGTGACTGCATGGCTTGTGTGATGATTCAGCTGCTGATTTCTCTTTTCAGGCTGAGTTGCACCATTAATGACTGAATAGGCTCTGTTGAGAAGGCTTGTCCTCACACCATGACAGCTGATGAGTCCAAAGCTGGAGAGCTAGCTCTGGAGCCTCTCCTCACATGCAAGCTATGTCTCTGTGAATATTCCCTGGATAAGATGACCACTCTTCAGGAATGCAGCTGCATCTTTTGTACAGCGGTAAGATCTGTCAGTGCGTTTACATTACAGAAGCAAGGTGATGGAAGATGGACAAAGCTGTGAGATGGGATTGCTTGTCTTGTACGACAAGCATGTGTTTCTTACCCATGATGACACAGGATGCTTTTCTAAAGAGCATTTGGTGTTAGCCTGTCTTGCCTCATTTAAAAGATTCCTATTGTCATTTTACTTTTGATAATTTGTAACTAACATATATTGCCATAGCAAGTACTAGTAAAACCCAGGGTGCAGTTTAAGAGTGTTGGAGAACATACACAGTCTGCTTGCAATCTCAGTATTTACTTTTTTCTGAAGCAAAACCTTGAAACCAAAAGCTCAAAGCCAACAGCTGTGAGCTTTTGTTTCCCTGCTATCCTTTTCTGAGTTCTCAGGGACCTTTAAAGTCTTCTATGTAACTTTTCAGGGCAATCAGAAAACCTAAACAAAAATGGCCTTTTGAACCTTTGCTTCTGTGCTGCAGAGATGTTGCTCAGGTCATGCATTTGCCTGTAGTAGTCAGTAAGGACTTTTTAGCCTGCAAATTCAGATCAAATAAAGCTGGTGGAAATGATAGGGGGAGAGGTTGAACGAGCTGATAAAAGCCCTACAGATAGTAGTAGTCTTCTGATCTCTTTGTCAGCATGGGAAAAACGGACCTTGTTTCTCTGGTGATAGTGACTTTGATGTACCTTACTAATGGTAACTAAGGTACCTCACCTGAAAACAGGTCAGAAGTCACTGGGGGATGTTGGTGTGGTGGTTTTTTGTTGTTTGTTTTTCGTTTGTTTGCTTGTTTGTTTTGTTGGGGTTTTTTTTGGAGGGCATGTGTTGGTGTTTTTTTTTTTTAAACTCTAGAATAAATGTACTTGATTTTATTTTTAAAAAACAAATTGTGGATAAGCATCAAGCAAGTATGTTTAAGTTTTACCTTTTGTTGTTTGAATTCATGAAGAAATTCAATATTTGTGAAGCCAGCTAGGATGAGAATATCTTCACTTATGCCGAATTCAGGGTTGCTAAGACAGGATAAGACTCTAGCTGTGTATTTCAAGAAACTAGGATAAGATTGATTCATATGCATTTCAACCTGAACTTCATGAAGTTTGTTTTCCATACTGACTTGCACGAAACATATTTGTATTTTAGTTTGTAACAAAAGTTTCAAGAACACATAACCTAAAAGTTAGGTGTGAAGATAATGCTTTAAATATGAAAAAAAGAAAATTGGAGAAGTTGATGCTTTTGCAATGGTCCCACTCGTATCCAAGAAAACTCAGTGTCTCTGATTTAGTATCATTAATGGTACATTAACCTCAGTGTTAACTGGGTAGAGTAGCCCTTAGGGAGGCGTGGGCTGCTGAGGACTGTGCCAGGCAGAGCTGGACTCTGCACTCCAACAGGACACTGGCCAAAGGGAGAGGTCATGGATGGCTGGGGATGTTGCTGTGCCTGCATGTCCCCTGTTGGTGCCACAGCTGCCACCACACCCACACAGTCCTTCCCTGGCCAGCACCAGGAAGAGCGTCCACTGTGAGTGTGGTGCTCCAGTGCTGTGACAGTGTCACGGAGGGTGGCGCCACAGGTATTTGGCATCTGTGCAAAATTCGCTGACTTTGAACCAAGAGCCAGCCATGAGTGAGCCTGAATGCAGCTAGGAGAAGCCGTCGGACACGCTCTATTTATTTGAGTGGGCATAATATGTCTCAATTGTGTTTATGCTCCCAAGTCCAGCATTTTTCTGACTGTTGTCTGTGTCCCAACATCCTCCCGATGCATATGTCTGGGCTGATGCATGCCCAGACATGTAGATCTTGCATCCTGTAACAAAGAGGGCTCTGGAAACTTTTAACCTGGCTACATGGCTTTCTGTCTTGAAGCCAGAGCAGTTTCTGGGAGGCCATATGAGTTGCAGTTTTGGGCAGCCTCCAGAAAGCAGTGTCAAAAGCAGCTTGACATGGAGTACTGGGACTTGCATGGGGGGTTGCTTGAGGCACAGCCTGCAGCAGCTCTACTGGTGTGCCATGCCCTAAATTTCCTCTCATCCATGCCAGGACATCTAGATACCTTCACACTACACTTAAGAAAGATTTTAGGGTAAGAATATCCACTGTGAGCCATGGGGTTGGGCACCAATTGGTTTTGCAGGTTTTCAGCTAGTGATGCTCTCAGCCTGTGTAGCTCATTCTTCTGTCACTAAGGGTAATTTTATAGATCCAAGGGTAGTATTAAACTTGAAAAAAAAAAAGGGCTTGACATGGATATAATAGGTTGTGCTCCAATAAGCTGAAACCTTTGCTTTTGTTAATTTTTTGTTCTGTTACGTGTGAAGTCTTCTTCTTTTTTTTTTTCCTAACTGTAACGGTGATGCTGCAATAATGATTGTTTTTCATAGTATTTGTAGCTGTGGAAATAATTGGAAATTGTTACTGTTTAGGTATTTGTGGGGGTGAGGTTATATTTCCTTTCCATTTGTAGTCTCTAAAACCAAAGCATTCAAACAACTTAAAATTGTGTACAGCTATTTTTTTCAGCTTAGAAACTCTTGCAATAAACAAAATACCCCATAAAAGCTGTGTTCTAGCCAAAGTAAGTAAACTGTGCTTTAGAATGTGTATGTTTGCATTTTGGTGGAATGTTGCTAGTAGGGCAGGAGTTTTTCAAATAACTGTAAACATTTTTGCTCTCTCTGTTCTTAGCAGAAAAAGCAGATGGCTTGCAGAACATACTGGCCATCTTACTTGGTAGCTCAGTCAGGTCTGAAGAGGCATCAGCCTTGTATTTCTCAACATGTGTTGCACTTGGCATAAGATTCCATTGCAATGTGAGATAAAGCACACATTTACACATCCCAAGAATTTGGAAATGGCTGTAGTGTACCCAATGACTTGGTTTTGTTGTGTTCAGATTTATATTAGTTTTGAATGAAAGACTGATCTCTGAAGAGGGTTGGGAAGGGATGTGAGATTTATTTTATCTGTCAAAGTTTTAGAGCACTGAACTTTACATTATTCAGTTCATTTCCTTTGCAGATTGCCATGCTGTGGTGCACACTTTTACATATGGATATTCAGCAATATATGTACTCAAACTACATGATTTTATGGTCCCTTTCCCGAAAGGGGAAAGGAGTCTCACCTGTTCCTGATACTGTTCATCTTATTCCTTTTCTTCCCACTCCTCCTTGTATATTTGGAGGGATCAGCAGGCCCTTAGGTTTACCTTTTGTTGCAATTTTCTCTTCCTTGGATGTGCAACTGCTCAGGTTTTTGCCCCTGTAGTGGTCATGGTGCTCACATATGTATGCGAAATAATTATACGCTGTGTCTGTCCACACCATTATAGTGTTAAAAAAGACAGTATTTTAGTGCACTTTGGTGCATCTGGGTCCAAAGCAAACTAATATTAATTACTTCTTGATAGATCCATTTACAGAATAATACTTTGAATATTATACTTATTTCTAATAAAAGTTCCTAAATGTTTGCTCTTTTCCTTCCTTCCTTCCTTCCTTGCCCAGAGAGGTTTTGCAGTGCCTCACTCGGGTAAGACTAGGGAGTGCTCTGGTGGGGCAGTGCCAGGAATGCACAGGCCACCCTCCCCACTTTGCCTTTGCACAGCACACTGGGTGTTGCCTAGGCTTTGGTGGTCATTAGACAGTCTGGAAAGTGTGCATCTAGGAGACTCCTGCCTTTCCAAAACATGGCTGAAACTGGGAAAGCAGCAGGGAGAGACAGTGAGTGGTGTGATCATATGCATCTCGCATCCCCTTGGCTAGAATTGCCCTGGTGTCTGGCACAGCACACTCTACCCTTTGGAAGGACTAGAGAGGAGTGCAGGACTAGCAGTAGCACTGGAAATACCAAGGGTCCTATGAAAGACTTGGTGTGAGTCTGCAGCCTGCAAGCAGTTGGGGAGGTGAGATTGCCATGGTGGCAGTGATGACAGGAGGGAGCCAGTGCAGTGATGTTGCAGAAATGTGGTCTTAGGGGTCAGTAAAAATTACCCAGTGTTGGCTTTACCCTGCACACCAATTCTTTCTTGTTTTGTCTTTCCTCTTTTCTTCCCCTCCTCTTAAGCATTTCAGGGCCCCAATGGGAGCCAGGTGAGCAATAAATGGGATTGCTGCTATTTATGTCAAGCAGCAGTTTATGTCCATCTATCTTGTGTGTTATTTACTGGCACAGGGTTTGAGATGTAGAAGACAACATGTAACAAACTGAAAACAGAAGGTGCTTTCAAGTATGTTATTCTGTGTTGTTGGCATGGGTTTATGCAGAACTAGCATGATTCACCTTTTTTTTTTTCCTAAGCAAATTCTTTGTTGAGTCTTGTAACTTCTGAGAAGTGTGTGAAGCAGCTGGGTTACAAAATGTGCAAAACAAATACCATGATGATCTACCTGTTTGTTATTTTGGTGCACACAATGCAGTCCAGATGAGATTAAACTTCATGCAGCCTTAGGAGAAGGAGAAGTCAGCAATGCAAGGCCAGGTAGCTTCTGTGCTCTCTTGTGCTTCTACAAGGAGGCAATGTTCCAAAGGCAATTGGAGAACAAGATTTTCTGCTGTACCTGTGTATGACAGCAAGGCTAGGGCTAGACATGGACTGAAAAAGCTTCTTTGCTGCTGTGGGCAGTGTGGTGCCAAGGGCAGCCATCTGCCTGGGCCCTGGGGGGCCTTCAGCCTCAGAAAGAGGCTGCTGATGGTTACTTTTACTAGAGGAGAAGAAGAAACTCTTAGAGAAATAGGAGTTTCTCTGTTGGTACTTCATCAAGAGGATGCTCTAAGGCTCCTCTAATTTCTTTAATCTTTTCAAGAGCATCTGTGCATTGTCCTGCCTCCTTTGGGTGGCTGAACAGTGACATTTGGCCCTTAGTGCTGTGACGTTACAGATTGTTTGTAGAGGGGAGCACTGGAAAACTGGAAAAACTAATGTGAGGGGTCTTCGCAAAAAACATGAGCAGAAAAGTCTGAGAGCAGAGGAGACTGAGTAGATCAAGGACAAGGAGGAGACAGATGGCAAAAAGAATGGGATACCTGCTAAATGAAACAACTGTGTATGAATAATCCACTGAAATAATACTTAGTAAAACTTATGAGTAAGGAATATTTGGATTTGCCATCATCTAGCCAACACTGGGTTTTAGTATCACTTCTGTTTCCTTGTGCTCGTTTTCAAGATGGGTTTTGTTCTCCTCTTTTTCTCCCCCTTCTATCAGACACCTTCTCATAAATTCACCAGAACACTCACACTACCTTCTCCTCTTCCTAAATATACCTTGTGCTGCAATGCCCCACTTACTTTATATAAAGCTCATCTCAGGTTGTTTTCCATTTGAAAGTGTTGACATTTGGGATTCTTTTTTTCCCAGCTCGACATTTGAAATGTTTCAGAATAATTCTTTTTTCAAGTTTTAAAAAAGAGAATTCCTACACCTGCTAATATTAGCACTGAACACAGAGCGCTTCTATAGTAGTTTAGATGGTTTAAGAACTTCTTGCATGTATTTCTGTGCAGAGTAACACCAAAGGCAGAGTGGGGTTACCAAAGGAGTACAGAGGTACCCGTTGACTTTTGAGGGATACTACTATTCAGGAGGAGGGGCTGCATGTTTCTGAAGTCAGTAGAGGTGGCAGCATCTGGATGGTGGCCAAGGGAAGACGGGAAGAAAAACTAATGTTTTAATGACTGCATTGCATCAATGCAGTTGGTGTTATCTCCATTTAACCAGTGAAGAAATCAATGTGAAGTAAGTTGTCAGTGCCTCCAAGTGCCACAGTAACTGAGCCAGACTGTGACATAAGCCTCAAGCTCATATCTGTTTCGTAGATGTTGGTGAGGCCGGGTTTGGCCTGACACGGATTTTTGGCAAGACAAATTATATTTGCAGCTGGTTCCATTTTGTGAAGGGTGAGTTTCTCTGGTCCTGTTCTCTGGTCCTTTTCTGTTTGGTGGTACCACTTCATGGCAACAAATACCAGGAACCTTTCCTGCTTTTTGTGAAAGACTGCAAGGATGTGTTGGGCCATGAGTAAATTGGTTTCAGACTGTGTTTCTGAGCAGAATTTAGCATCACTGGTAGATATTTTGAGACAAAGCTGATGATGATAAATTTCTCAGGTGCATTTGAAGGATCCCATAAAAAACAGGCTTGTGGACCAAGAGGAGGCAATTATGTTCTGGTCCATTGTCATGTTTGCTTGGTGTCTTCACATGGTCTTGACAAAATTAAATTCCTGTTGGTGATATTATTCCTTCCCTCATACTGAGCCATGAAATGACTGTATGTTCTTTGAAGCTACAGGGGCATTTTTTTGCTTTCTTGCAAGCATCTTTCTTGACAAGGCTCTTATGTGGCCTGATCTTCTATCCATTTGATTTTCTATCCATTCATTTTTCACTGTATCTGGTCCTGAGCAGTTAAAATAGAGATTGAGGAATGTGCAAATTTCATTGGAATTTTGTTTCTCATTTTAAACTGTGCCTATCATAAGTTTATCTGTAGCAAATTAAGAGATTTCTATTTTTGTCAAGTAGTTTCTAAAAACTTTAATTGGAAGAGCCTCGCTTTTTTTTCCAAGTGAAGTGCAAATGCCTCCAAGCTAATTGCCAATACACTTGTTTCATCTAGTTTTAGGACCTTCTGAGAGATACTTGAGGAGTTTGAGTACCGCACATTGAAAGTGACTGATCCATTTTGGTGATTGAACTTGTGGAAGGGCAGATGTCACAGCAATGAGGAACATATTATTAAACATTAAACAGATCTGCCATAAACACTATGAGTACTGTCTAGGGGGTATATTTATCTTAGTACACGTTTGATTAGGTACTGGGTAGATCAGATGGTTAAATTTAGAGTTCTGACGTGAACTATCTCACCAAAATTAGTAATACTAGATCGTGTACGCACTAAAGAACAGGTGACATTTCTAAAGTGTAAGAAATAAATGAACGTTGTGTCTTACTGAATAAAAAGTACATAACCATAGCCCAGAACTAAAATAAAAACTGAATGCCTATCTATTCATCTGTTCTGCATCATGAGACACTCTGGAATGTCAACTGAAAAGTTAAGTATTCTCTCCATATACAGTATTTCCACACCCTGCCCTCAAATCTGGAGTTTGTTAAAAAACCTAGGCTTAACAAAACTCGAACCCCAAACAAATACAGTTTTGGGGACAAATCTGGAAGCGATATTTGACATTGTAAATCATTCCTGTGGATTTTAAGAGGGAGACCTGAGTTTTTCTTATTTTTTTTTGAAATGGAAATTGTCTTCAAGTTACGTGTTAGGAGGAAAGACCTTCTTGTTTTGCAAGATGCCTTCAATTACTTTGTGCATTTTCACATTTAATGTAGATCATGGCCTAGTACTGTCTGGGAAATACTGTAGATCTGTTCTTTACTTTTCCATAATTGAATTAAAGACAAATACCCTTACTTATCTTATACCAACTAGCTACACAGTTGCTGGCAGCAGTATCGGTGGCATTTGACAGGAAAATAAGCCAGTGTTGTCCATTTCTTCTTTCTTTCTAGCCCTCCTCCCAGGTTTCTTAATAAAGGTACCTGTTCAGTTTTGTCATATGGGGTTTCTTTTATGCTTTTGTATCCAAACTAATGAGGCTGCATTTTGGGAGCTGAACAGCTGCAAGCAGGTCGGAAAGGAGCAAGGTAAAGGAACATGTCCGCGTACTTGAAAAGCAGTATGTAGGAATGATTGAGAGCCATCTTTTGTCTTTGATACATAAATTTTCTGAAAGTGGATTTGAATAGAAACTTCAGATTTCAAAATGAAAGGGATATAGTGCCTTTTTCACATCATTACTTAGCAACGTAACACTGAAGTTACACTTTGAACTCATTTTTATGTTAAAATGCCCAACTATTATGATCCCTTTGCAGAGTAAATGCATAACCAAACAGGCATCTTTTTCTTGGTCAGTACATTAAAAATACCCTCTATACAATATACTTTGGGGAAAACAAAAGTTGAACTTGGAGCAGCATGCAGAAGTGTTGAAATGAAAAATCTATTAATAGCCTGAACAGAATTTTCTTTCTCAGGCTCGAAGCTGACCATAGAAAACACTTCTGTTTATTACTGAAGAAGGAATTTTTATATTACTAGTTTGTCCATTCCTAGATGAGACTTTTCAGTGTATTTTTAAAGATGATCCCATCACATCTCAATGTACTCTTTCAGCAAACCCTTGGCTCCAGGAGGGGAATATATACTTGGGGCATCTATAAGAATTTGCCTAAATCATAATCTTTCCTACAAGTCTTGCAAGATAAAAAAGAAAAAAAAAAGAAATGCATATATGTCGCATGATAATTTGATCCAGGTACTTTATAGGCCTTAACTTACTAGGTACTCATGAGTAGCATTTTGCGAAGTAGATAACTGGATATTGATCTTATTTTATTAAACAGAGGAAGGTGATAGCCTAAAAGACAAAACCAATATAAGAGGAAAAAATCTTGCCCCGAAACGCTTAGACAGCAAATTATTGAAAAAAAAAAGTCATTATACATTACGAATCTCAGGCAGAGAAAAATATACTTGTAGTCCTCTTTTGACTGAAGTTGTCAGTAGTCCAGCAGGAGCAAAATTTGCTTTGCAAAGCTAGATCAGCAACAAAACATTCTGCTAAGTGTACTGAGTTTTACTAGTGGAATTACATTATCACATTTGAATTGATCTCTCTTGCTTGAATGCCTCAGGACTTTATTATGTTTCCCAGAACACAGATATGTACATGATATAGTTCCTCAGTGGGGAAAATCTGAGTGAACTGAATATAACTGATAAGAGCACACTTGCAGGTATGGGAAGTAAAACTACTTGTGTTGGTGTCTGTTTTCTATGTGAGGGGTGAATGTAGTGGAATCATACCTCCAGTGTGTGATCGGTAGTCAGCAGGATTCTAACCTGTTCAGCAAGACCTTGGTCGATTTTTAGTTTATTGTCTCAACCATTCTGCCTTGGCCACATGACACGTTCATGGAAACTTTGCTGGCTCTGGACGTGGAAAGTAGGAGGATGGCATTAATGTCACTGTAAGCCACAGATCCTGTGTTGAGGCCACTCCAGCCACTGACTGCTTTCTGTGCTCAAAAGTCACTGTGCTGCAGGAGATTGGTGGGAGAGCGTAGCCCGGGGTGTTGCGATCTCATGATATCTAAGATGTCGAGATTAAGACCCTTTCAGGCAATGCTTTCTATCACAGAAGGCAGAGCATCTTGGTTTTCCCTTCACTTTGAAGAGCAATTAAGTAGCATATGTAGTGTATGCAGTTTTCCTGAGACACTGCTGATTTTTGTAGACAAAATGCACAAAAAATCTTGTCATTTTATGTCTGTAATAATGTATTTTCTGAAGTGTGGGAGGACACACTGCTGAGAAGGTCAGTCGTGATTCATTATACAGACATGGAAACATCTTTTCATCACGTTTTTGGCTTGCATCTTTTCGGATACTTTTAGTTGCCACTTCTCAAGTAAGCAGCTAAATTAGTAGCTGAGGTGTAAATAATGGTAAAACCCCTCTGAAAACAGTTCCTCTGCAAAGCGAAGGCATATTTTAAAATCTTAGTGATTTTCCAATGTTTCTTCTTTGGTGCTAAGAGGGAACTGGAAATTCACATCTTCATTCATGTACATACTTTGGTAAAAAGCCTAATCCTTCAGCGATAAATATTAAATACTTCCTTTAAGTTTCCCAGCAACTTTAAGCCCTTCTTGTATTGCACCCAAAGCACCTTGTCCAAGCACAGAAAGTCAAGTCAAAAGATTTCATATCTATAAAAATGATTAACAGGGAGATTTTCTGGGAAATACTTCGATACTTCAATACTTGGGCATGGCAATGCACAGCCCAATTACAAAATCTCTCCAAGTTGAAAACACAGCAGCCTCTGAAAGAACCACAGAAGACTTGGCTGCCCACTTATATTCACCTACAACCAAGCACTGTGTTAGAAGAGAAGAAGAATCCAGATCATTAGTGATCCTCAGAAACCTCTATTCTCCTGGCTTGGTACTCATAATGACTTAGATATTGCATATGGAAAATGATTGCAAAATCTGTACTGTGGATTGAAGCGCTTTAAGAGTTTCATGCCCATCCTTGTACGGAAGCATAATTTTCAGTGCTCCAAGCTCCTGTCCTGAGAGTCTAAATTAAGAACAAGCCTCTGGGTCTGCAGTAACTTCTCAGGCTTTGTCTTCCCTCTGTAACCACCTGACCTGAGCTGCCCCTAGAATACAAATCCACTATACCGTGCTGTCAAAACAAATTAGTAAATATCCGGCAGCACCATGGAGGAGACAGAAGCCAGGATCTTAGCAAAAGTAAAAGGTTGCTCTCTCATGCTTGCTGAGGAATTAGGGCAACCTAAATGCTTTGGTGGGAAGGAAGCATTTGCCCTTCACCAAATGCTGCCCTGAGACTTGATCCAGAAAGTAATCAGGTCTCCCATGAGGAGATGAAGTGAGGTGTAAGGAGATTCTGCACTAAGAAGTGCACTCAACACACCGCAGCATGTGCAAGGCTTGGTGAAGGGACTCTGGGGGCAGAATTTTCTGTTTACATTATTTGTGGAGGATGCTGTGTACAGGTACAAACCAGGGAAAAGATCTGTGTAGGGAGTGAGTACTTGCTGCCCCATTTCTCCTGTGATATGTGCTGAAGCTCAGTGCTTAATGAATATGGAGCTGCAGGACAAGGTCACCCACAGCCTCCAGCCACATCAGTAATGACGCTGGAACCCACCCTGGGCTCTGGCCATGCTTTTTTTGGGCTCTCCCTGTGTCACCTGCTGCCACTGCCCAGACCATGGGGGCAGATGTGGGCATGGCCCTGGCAGCTCCAGTGTCACTGGGAGTCCACTCCTACATACCACTGTGGTTCCATAGCTGCCTCTGTTTACTGCTCAGTGCTCTGTGAGGGAGCTGCTGTACTGGGGGGTGCTTTGATCTGGTGGGTAAACTGACTTCGTAAAAGCACTGTGCCTGGATGCCTTTGGGAGAGGAGGGCAAGGAGATGGGACAGGGCACTGAGACTGCTGTTGGAATAATAAAATAATAACTCCTGGTTAAATCTGGGCTGATAATCCCTAGGGAGCTAATACAGCCTTCAGTGATTGACATTATTTCTTTTTTGCTTTTTACCCATGAGTCTCTCCCTCACCTCCCACAGGCTACTTGCACCATCAATTCCTTACAACCTGCTCTGCTGCTTTCTTATAGGGGTGCATGCTGGATCTGAATACATTAGTTCTTAATGAGATACATATTTAAAGCTTACCAGTTAGGTTATATCCCAGTGTTCTTCTAAGAAGAAGAAATTTACAAATCAAAAGTAAGTTAATTTAAAATGCCACTAAGATAAGATGATTCTACTTGCTTGAGCTAATATCTCTGTAGCTCATCAGAATTAAGCAAAATGTGGATGTGGACATTTCAGCAGAGAGACAGACAGAATAATAAGGAAATCTTACTTGAGTTTGTAAGGCTCCTAATTGTCCTGACGGTTAAGAGGGAATCAGTTTTCCAATAAAAAATACAAATGAGGAAATTTCTTTAATCAGAGCACAATATGCAAGGCCTTCTCAGAATAGTTCAGACTGACACAGACTTGAATGTTACATGCCTATAAATAATAAAACAATGTTTTTTGAAGAGTCTAAGGCTGCCATACTTGGAAGGGCTGTTATTTCCCCATCACTCACCTATTAGCTTTTGAACTCAGTGCCTCTTCCAAAAGTTGGCAGAGAGACAGAGGTCTCAAAACCATATTTGACTTTGTCATATTTCTTGAAAATTGATAGGACACTAAGGAAGAAATCAGCAGTACTGGGGAAGAGGTTTGTAATGTGGGCATGAAATATAAAACTGTAGAGAAAAAACTTCATTAGTCCTACTTTTCATAATATATGCTTATTTTCATTTAGAGTAAACTATGCAAGTTGATACCAAAATCTGTCACAAGTCCATGCTTTGTTGTTCTGTTAATGGTGACTTGCAATTTATTGTATGCTCTGCCATTATTTCGAGGAGACTTTGTTGTTTTGTTTCATGTAGAAGTGACCTGATTTACTTCTCTGTGCAATTTGGAGGAACAATTCAAGCACTGTTCTTTGATCCATTGCATGAGTTTTCTGCCATGATTTTACTGAAGACTCTGTAATATGTATTATAAAGACAAGTTGAATATATTTGAAACTGGCATGCCAGATAAAGTGTGAGGAGAATAGAGGGCTTTTTGAGCTTGGAGGGGAAGCCTGCTGTATTTGTAACAGAACAATTTGGAAACATTCATAAAGTGGCCTCCATGCCAGAAATAGACTTTGGAGAGAGGCTGATGATAAATTGTGATAAATTATGGAAATTATTTAATCTATGGTGGGGATTGAGGGGGAGGAAAAACTCGTCGCTGCATGTCTTCTAGGGCAGCAGGTTATAACCTCCCAACCAGGTGCTAAACCCCTTTCCTCTTTTGTGCAGCTGAGAACAGTAGTGTCTTTCTTGTAAATGAGTTCCTCTACAATGGCGAGAGTCTGAATTAAGAACACAGGAGGAAAAACAAAGGCACAAAGCCTGTTTGATTAGGATAAAAGATACTCACCCCTGCCAAATCCTCCAATCCCAGTTTAGCAGAGCATAGGGGTTGTTAGGGCTGAAAGGTCTGACTTGCTGACTTAGGTAAACGCAGTGCTCGGCAGATTAAGTCATGCATAATTAATTGTTCTTTGTTGCATTCTTTCCAATGTAATGACTTGTAGCATTCACGCTTGTAAGAATTGATGTTTGCTGTGTGCTGGAGCTTCAGGACAGCCAATTAAGGTGGTGAAGGTGGGAACTGCACAGCATCTCTGACATCTGGATATTACCAACATGTGGGCTGTAACTTTTTTTTTCTTTTCTTTACTTGTTTCTAGTGTCTAAAACAGTACATGGAGCTGGCAATTCAAGAAGGTTGTGGTTCCCCTATCACATGTCCAGACATTGTATGCTTGAACCATGGGACCCTACAGGAAGCAGAGGTATCTATGCTTCTCCTACTTCTTTCTATCTCTCTTTTTTTTTTTTTGACGTATATCCCCCAAATTTTTTTATCTGCATAATAATAAATATCATACAATTTTTCCTCTCTTTAATTACCTTTAATGAGCTTTTGGCCAGAGGCCTGACTGACAAGAGGCGATAGAAACAAACAGATGTTTTTCAAGGGTTTCGCTCCTTTTTCCCCTCCCTCTATGACTTGGGGGAGAAGTTCCCTTGGCATTTGGACAGCCTCTGAGTTACCCATGCAGGTGATTTAACCAGGATACTCTGTATCCCAGAATTGCTGAGCCTCCATTAGACTGTCAGTTCAGTCAGATTTGATTCGACTGCAAATGCTGAAATTCTTGCATCTTTCTTAAGAGCAAGAACTCAGATTGATGGTATGCAATGCCAGAATTTCCTTGATCTTGGGCTGCAACAACCAATTTCCAGTCTAGTATAATCATGCAGGGCTGTATAATTATATGGAAAGAAAGGTACCTGCGCAACACCAGGTAGAAGTAGATTTTAAGAGATATGGAAGGTGTCTCTTGGGATACACCCAAGGGATCCTTGCTTGCCTGCTTTGTGAGGCAGGAATGTCCCTGCAGGGCCTGAGATAACAAGTAGGACAAAAAAACACCCAAAACCAAACCAGGAAAAACAAGATGGCTAAGGAATTTTGATTGGTTTTGTGCATTCTCTCAGCATTTGAGGAATAAAATCAAGGAAAATTAGATCTCCATCCCTGAACTGAGGAAGAGAAGTTTGTCCTCTGGATTCTCTTGAGCCCTGTGCATACAGATCCCATAACTGTGGCAGAATTATATAATCCTATCCAAATGCCATCAGTGACAATGTGATTCCTGATACCAAAAATGACTTTTTCTCCAGAAAAAATTCTGGACCTGCTCTCCAGCATACATTTGAAATGTTGTGCTTATTTGAATCAGGTCATGGGACTTTCAGCTATGTTTGTTATGGCGTGCAGGCATATTGTGAAGCCTTTTTCTTGGCTGAATCTAGCTATTGTGAAAAGTAGCCAGCTGTTTCCTCCTCTGTCTGCAAAGATACAGAGAGAGTCTAGCAATGTCCTTCAACCCATTGCATCGGATTGGAGGCATCTAGCCTTTCTTGAAAATGTATTTTTAAAGGAAGATTTTCAAATGACAGGAAAAATTCTGCTCTGTTCAACCACAGTTATAATGCTGCAGGAATTAAGAAAGATGTATTTCCCCTTAGTAAAGGGCACTCCAGGGTCATTTAATAATGGACCCCTGGCCTAATCCTTGAGTGTTTTTTCGGCTGACAGCAGAATGACTAAACAGCCCAAATGTGAATTAGTGTCCCGTGGATGACTGAATGTTCTGACACTCCCTTTTGGCAATGTGCTTGAAACACAAGCCTTCTGCTTGAATAGCAAACAAATCCCCAACCTGGTTAAAATTACTGCTTATGTATTTTATGAAATATCTATTTCTTTATGGAAAAAAACACCCAGAAAAAAAACAGTAATGATGGAAAGAATAGATTGACTCCATTCACAATCTAAAAGAACAGTATGTAAACTACAGATTTATGTATGAACACTCTCTATTCCTTTTTTTTCCTCTAAAAATAAAGGCTGTTCTTTGTGAAAATGTGGCCTTTTAAAGCTATTTCTTAAAAAAGCAGAACCTTATCAAATGATACAGAATGTGCTTAACTAGGGCTATTGTTTGGCATGGAAGTACTATTTACAGTTACAGTTTATTCCTTACACACTCTCAAACTCCTGGTGAAATAGTAAGAGGTTTCCTACCTCTGGGGAGTCTGAATTCTTTGTCTCTGGCTTCTGACAGGACAAGGTTCCTCACCAGGACCATGGTATGAGGAATGACACGTTGCCTGTACTGTGGGGAAAAAAATAAAAGGTCCTTTTTTTCCTCCTCTAAGATAGCATCAGTGTTTTGAAAAGGTGTATTTTTCATGTCGTGTTCATTTCAGACTATGCTGTGACTGTTGTTCATCAGGTACTGTTACAATTTGGAGAAAAAATAGCAGTTCAAACTGTCTTTGTCATGGACATGTTGCTAAATTGCATGCTATACTTTGGGCTAAATGCATCTTGTTATGTTAGCTAAAGCAATTGTTTTGTTTGCTTTTCAAAATGCCTTTTGCCATAGCCTGCACAACAGAGTGGAGGAAAGCCTCTTCATTGACTTCAGTGCATTTTGGATTGAACTTTCTTTGATAAGGAAACTGAACAATTACTAACAAAGCTTATAAGCATATATAACACAGTATAGCTATGAACACAGTATAGCTGTAAAAGTTCCTCTTCTTCTCCCTCTCATGGTCCTTATTCAAGGTGTGTAACATTCCTTCAGTGCTTTCCAGTGACCCGTTTGTCTTCATTTAAGCAAATCAGAATTAAGTCCTGTTTATTTTCTCAGTAAAATTCTGAAGAGTTTGTCTAGTTTGGTCCTAAATTACTAGAGCCTTTCCAAAGCTCTTGCCTTGCTTCTGATGTGTGTTCTTCTTCTGTTGCTTTTGTGGGATGGAGGGATGGAAAAACTCTGGTTAACAATTTAAACCTAGAATTGAATTTCTTCTTGTAGTCTCATGAAGAAATGAGCAAGTGTGAAGAGTAGGAGTGTGTTTCTCTAAAACAGTTGAATATTTCATCGGTGCTTGGGGAGTAAACTGCTTATTCATAGAGTATAGGAGATGTTGGGAATTAGGGCTTTACTTTCTGAGATCCCTGTGGACCTCAGAAAAAATGTTCCAGGTTTTTTGTTCTTAAAATGCATAAAGCGAAAAGTCATTTGAACTAGAAAATTGTACTTTTCAGTACTTTGAGAATATGTTTTCTGAAACCCCTCTGGCTTGGGTTTCTTTTTCCTACAACAAAATCTAGTTGAAACTGGTTTATTTCCCAGTACTTTTTTGTTTTGACAAATAGTGCATTCAAACAGAAGGAACTGTTCCACTGAAGTGCTTGAACTCAAGTGCAATCCTAGGTCACATCTTGACCTGTTACATCTAGATAGCAGCTGCTTGTGGTATAGCTGTCTTGTAGCAGAAATAAATGAGGGGTAGTGGTGGTAAGGCAATGGTTTTGGTTACAGACTCTCTTTCAAATAGCTGGTTACAGAAAACAGAGGAAGTTCAAAAGCAGTCTTGTTAAACAAAATGTTTGCCCTTTCAAGCTCCAGTGGTACAATAAACAAAGAATACTTGGAGTCCTTCCTGGAAGCAGAAGGTAGAAGGAATATCTTATGTTAATATAGTTCTCTTTAAACACGCAGGTTTCTTCTGTCTAGAATATTCTTGTCTCTCTTGGGAATTTGCTCCATTGATTTAATTGGACCACTTAATATCCCTAATCTAAATAAGGGGTAATTTATCATGGTTTGAAATCATTTCACTTAGTGTGAATCTAGTCACCAGTGTAAGCTATGAGTCAGGGTAAATCTCCACTGTATACAGGGATTTCTACTGTAATACTCACTTGCATAATATCTAGGGCATTGTGCTTTGCTGTTTCTGATTCTTGTGTTGTTCTAAGGTTTTTAACATTGATTCAGTGATCCCTGCATGCATAATCTGATTTGGATTGAAACAGTGCAGCAATTGGTAAAGGAGGTATTGATTCGGGTTCTTAAGTTTGTCAAGAATTACCCCTTTGCATGCAGCGCAGATTCTGCTCGTTGTCCCTCTGTCTGTGTAAATCCGTGATCCACGACAGTGCTAACCTGACAGAGGGTTGTCAGCACTCTGTAAAGCGATGCTGAAATAGGACAGTAACCCAGATCTTAGAATTCTTAATTGCGTTATATTCCATACATAGCCAAACACAAAATCCCACCGGGACTCGGTCTAAAATACCAGTTTTATTTTTAATTTCAAAATTGGTTTACGTTTTACTGCAGAAGACAGTGAAATGGTAAAATGAGAAGGAATGTGATAAAATGTTGCAGGGTGACCTGTCTTTTTCAGGATCAAAATAAAAATTTTTGTTCTTCTTATTTACTTGTTTTTAAATAAAACCTAGGAGAGCAAGTTAGAGAGCCTTAATTTTGTTTTTGTTTGTCAGTAAATAAGAGAAGAGCTCTTTAATGGAGAACATGAATAATTTAGTATTTCATTATGACTCTAGTGAGCACGGTAGCTTGACAAAGGAAGTTGTGGGTGTAATTTCTAACAACATAGAGACTGAGCTCCCATACCCCTTTCAAAAGCAAACCAAGGCCCATGTTGAAACAGTTTTACACTGCTTGCAAAAGAAGACAGTGCCTCTGTTAGTGGGGCTTTGGCAGAGGTGGACAATGCCACCCTTTGCAAACTTCTGCCAGTGCAGGATCTGCCCTTGCTGCCTGTCTGCTAAAGTGAGAAAGGGAGAAGCTTTTGTCCTGCTGAACTTCCCTCCCTTGGCATTATCAAGGTTTGATTCATATGGGTGTGAAAGGAAGTAAGATCTATTCAATTTGCTTGATTGCCTCCTTGCATCTCCCTTGAAAGTTCGAGAATAGGTGGAGTAGTGATTTTCCCTTTCCACTGTGGTAGCCAGTGTTTAAAAACAGGAGAGTTGTTCTTCCTTGGGTCTTGATTACTGCACTGCCTGGAAAAGTTTGCTGCTGTGTACATTGAACCAAATTATTTTGAACCCGTTCAATTTCCTTTCTTTGCTCTTTTGTCTCACGTAGTAGCAGGGACCCTGGTTACTGTGACACATTTCATGATATGATCTTTTTGGATGCTTGGCAAGGATCCAGTTGGAGCATTCAAAATTTTGCTTTTGTCCATCGATATTTTGACTTCAGGTGAATGCTGCTGTTCTTAAGAATAGCTGTTGTGCTGTATAGCAAGAGTATTTTAACTGCAGATATTGCTTACAGGGTATGGAAAATCAGAAAACTTATTTCAACTCCCAACAGCTTGATAAGTCTCAAATCAAAATATTCTCAGGAGTGGAAAGTTCTTGCCTCTAGGTTTTTTTATTTAAAACCCCCAGTATTAAAAAAAAAAAAAAGAAATGTTCACCGAACTGTCCTCTAGCTTTCTTCCTACATTGAATAATTTCATAGCATACAATAAGAAAAGCCTGCTTTCTGGTATGCTCATGGTCTTCCTCTTTTGGCTCTTTCCCATCTGCTACGTTGCTGGTTTTCTGCCTCCCCAGATTTCCATGCCCTGACCAGCCCAGAGACATGAGTGATTGTGCAGGAGAGGAGGTGTTTGGGATGGACAGGGACCCAGGTGGGGCTTGAGAAGTTGTCTGGAAATGAACATTTACACTGATGCCAAGTAGGAGGAGATAAACACCTAATCCCCTTAGTGTATTTATGACTCTCCTTCTTGATTAGGTATAAATGAGATTAAAAGTTCCCTGAGGAAAGGATTTGCCATTTTTTTTATAAGGACCTGATATTCATGTTTGTTTTGGTTTTTTTTTTTTCAATTAAGTTTGCACATACAGCTTTCACGTGGCACTGAATTCAGGCAGCAGTGCATTGTTTTCCTCATGCCTAAAGATAGCAAATCTGTGAGAGGCTTTGGCTCAGCACCTCTCAGGCTGACCCGTGTGTGGGTGCCATCAGGACCTGGTCTTTCCAAGCCTGTGGGAATCAGTGGCACAGGTGATGGGCTGCATGCGGGTGCCCAGAGGGGAATGCAGGGAGGGGGAAGCTGAGCTTTGAAGAGGATAGGTAGGAAAAAGAGTGGAGCTGAGTGAAGCCAGTGGGGAAAGCTGGCATGGTAAGCTCAAGTTTTCCCCAGCAGAATGGGAAGCTTTCAGCACTGCCTCTGCTTCCTGTTGAAATCTGTGTTAAGATGCATAACTCCACTCCCACTGTAATCAAAAAGGCTGATTTTTAATACATTGGAAGTTCTGGGCTCAATAGAACTGCTCTTGAAAAAACTGTTTGTTAGAAGTAAAAGCAAGTACAGAAGGGCCCCAGCCAACTAAACAATTCACTCAAGTGGCTCTTACAGCATTGAAACTCACTGTTTTAATTTAGTTGTAATGAAGGAAAATTTAAAGTAGTTGCCAATGCTCACCCAGCTAGAGAAATGCAGATGACTCTTTTCATTTTCCAAACTATTTATATGCGAAGCTGCCCTGGGGAGGAGTGGGCAAAACTGAAATGATGTGTCATTGCTGAAATTGCTAAACTTCACTGTTTTTACCCATTTGAATTGGGGTTTTTTTTGTGTTTTCCAAGAGTATTTCAGCTGACTTCTGATGAACAGGTGAAGAGTTTCTCCAAAAAATCTCTGTGTCTTAGTCATATTTATCTTAAATATTAATTAATTAGAAATATATGAATCTTTAAACCATTAAGTCTTGACATAATTTGGATTCATTTTTTGTATTACTCTGGCTTAGGTTAAATAAATGATCCAAGCATCTGCTACAAAATACAGTTGTGTGCAATCAAGTCCAATTGATTTGAGATATTAATAAAGCAATTTTGTATTTTATAATACATTTTTTTTTCCATCTATGAAAGAAAATATATTCACAGCATGGTAGTGAATATTTATTGGATTTTTGTCATTATATTTCTTCTCATGAGTGCTGTACCCCATAACTGAGGAGAACAGCAAGGGCCAATGTCCACTTCACTGAGGGCAAATTTTGCCCTTTACAATAATCAGAAGGACTGGTGGATGGATACTGGATGTGAGATTTGAAAGCCTGTTACTTTGAAGCTGTGAGTTGTACACTGTCTCACGTGCTTCAAATTATCGAGTCCCAGATCTTATATTAGTCTAGGTTTATTTTCAGTGAAAGAGAAAAATATTTCCAATACTGGTACAATATTACAAATGTATCAGATAAAGAGAATGGTCCCACATTCTGAATCTGACAAACATGTGACTCCTGAAGTGCCTGTGAAGTTTCCTTTAAACCCCTCCATACCCTGTATGCAGGTTTGCTTATTAGTTTTAAATAGGGCACTTGGGCTTCTTAGGTAGACTGTTAATTGGAGATTAGAGCATTTAGCCTTTTAGGCTGCTAGTTTAATTGTGGTAATGTGTAAAATGTATCAGCAAAGCCTGTTTGTCTATGCCAACTAAATTTGTTAACTTCAGTTGGGTTCCCAATAGGCTGCTCTGTGTCTAAGGCAAATTCCAACAGCAATGGCATTAGCTGTCTTGGCCCAAACCCCATAAAATGAATAAAAAATGGAAACTAGATTGGCTTTCAGTTCCTGAGAACTAAGTGGCCCCTGCCATTAACACTGGGAGACATGAATGAAGAACCATTCATTTGAGCTATATTCTTGTGCATGAACAGAATGCTGCAGTCTCTAGGGCTGGCAACATGTCACCCTTTGTTACACTAAACCAACATGAAATAAAACTGGGAAGCCTGAAATAAATACCAAATCCACAGAGAAGGTTTTCATGCGCATGAAGAAAAGACATGGTAAGAAAGACATGGGCTGAACTACTGGGTTGTGTGGCTGAAATAGGGGAGGCTAAGAACTACTTTTTTAAGTTTTGGAGGAGAAGTAAAGGTATGGAAGAACATGACGCTGAAAGCAAGCAGGAGCAAAAAGGTGAATTTGAGAGCCAGCTCAGGAAAGCAGGTGTGTAGAACATAGTGCTTATTTTTAAAGTTTGTATTTCTAATGCTTATTTTGTGTATTTCTCATTTCAGATTGCCTGTTTGGTTCCTGTTGACCAGTTTGAGTTATACAAGAGGTTGAAGTTTGAACGAGGTGTGCAGCTTTTTGTTTCTATTACCTTCCCTTTTGTCAGTGGAGGCAGCACTGTTACATATGGCAGAGACAGAGCCTGTTGAGTGAGTTAAGGAAGAGACAGAGAAAATGTCTTTGCTTTGAAATAGTTGAAGAGTAGTCACTAGGTCTGTCTGTGCTCCACAGACAAATTAGAAATTCTCTGTTTTGCAGAATCAAAAAAGCAGCATCTTAATGAATTACCAGGCTTGTACTCAAGCTTTTGGGCAACACCATCAGACTGTGTGCCTGGGGCTACATTGTTCTTCCGATGGGATGTTCATCTTGGGTCCTTGAGGTGGTTGTACTGGTAAAACTTGTCAAGGTGCTAGAGGCTGGTGCTGGCCTGGGTACACAGTCCTTTTACACATCCATAGGGATCTTCAGAGCTTCTGGGGGACACATATTCTGAAATGCAGTGTGAATTTTTTGCAAGCATCCTTGCAAAATAGCTTTATTTACGTAGAAGCCTCATGTGTGTTCATCTAGTAGAGTTTTTCTTCCCAAGGAGTAGTAGGTCCCCTCATTCCTGAGGAAAGCCTACTTTGTAAAGAAATTTGAAACTGAAGGTCTCACTGAGGTGAAGCTTTCCTATGGCCAGAGGTCACCCTTCTGCATCAAGAGATGGTTCCTTGATGAGGCTGAAGAAGAAACTTGCTAGTGAGAAAGATGAGATCCCATTCCTTGTTTTAAAGACTGTCACCAGCTTGAAAGTTTCAGCTGGAAGGTGTAGTGTTTTTCAAAGAACTCAGTACTTGGTAGCGTGCAGAGAGGTGTGTCTGAGACACTGCCCCACTCTGCCTGTTCTCAGACTTTCCTGGAAAGACTGTATTTCTATTCTTGCTCTGTGTGCCTGCTTAGATGCAGTGGATTGTGTAAGACAATGAAGAGGTCTGTAAAAATTAGGCAAAGTAATGCACTTGAAAAGTTGGTCAGATAGAAGAATATACAGGTTTTTACTGAATCTCGTCTGACATGAATTTTTGTGAATGACCACAAGGTAGAAAAACTGCAAAATACTCAAATATGCCCCAGAGTTTATGGGCAAGTGCAGATTATAGCTATGATTTTCAGGCACTCAGAAAAAAAAAAAAGAAAAAAAAATCCCAAATCTTGCTTTTATTCTTTATTTCTTTGTCCTGTTTTACCACCTTCTTGTTTATTCTTAATTTCTTATGAAGTCTCTCCAGTTCATAAACAAATCCTTGGCTTGTCTACAGTCATAGACAACGGAAATCAGAGCTTGTTAAATCATCGTATTAAAGGGTTAAGAAAAAGAGACTTTTTTGCAATATATTAATCTGTTTTATGTAAAACCTTTTTAAACTGAAGACTCTGAAACTGTTGGTTTCCTGGTATCTCTTCCTCTGTAACTAGCCAAAGCTGAACTCATGATGTTTTGTCCAATTCACTTTTTTTTTTTTTACTGCCTCCCACACAGAGAAGCCTGAAACTTGTCTATTTTTTAAATCCTCCTTTCCTTTCCTTTTCTTTCTTGCCTAAGTCTGACAAATCCTCTTCCACCTCTGCTATCTCTCTTCATTATTATTCTAAGATCTGTCCTTGCTCCTTTATGATAAGACTGGTGTCCAAGCAGCAGACTTAGACATAGTCCTTTTGCCTTGCCTTTTGGCCCCAGCAATAAATCCAGCTTACTGATGTCTGGGAACAATGATTCCTGCTAGCTAAAGCTCTGACCTGGACACCCAGCACTAATCCCAGCCTTAGCCAAAACCTTTTGCCTATCCTGGATTTAGTGCTGTCCCTGAGGCTGACCTTTCTGCACTCGTCAGTGGGACTTGGCTCATTGCCTTCTGCTGGCCTGGAGCTCCATTCTCAGACCTGAGCCTTACCTGGCAAAGCCTGCCTGCCCTGGCCTGACACTCTTTGTCTGAAACTAACAAAAAACCTCACTGATGGCATCTGCTGGGGATGAGTTCTGACCCAGAATCTGCCCAGAGGCTCCTTCCTGATCTTGAAGTGATTGGTAGAGCCCTTCCAGACATTTTCCTTTGTGAGGTGAATTTTGAGGAAAATTTGGAACACCCCAAGAAGGACTTATGCATCCAACAGCTATTTCCCCCATTCCCCATCTGTGCTAGCTATGTTAATAGAATATATTTCTTCTCATTTTCATTGTTTTCTTTTTTAATGTGCCAATAATATTATGTGAAAACATAGTGAGAAGTAATTCTCACTATATATAGAATGGTGTATCTATAGACAATTGTTAAATTTAATAATAGATGCACTGACAAGATGCTATTCTCTTGTGGGTTTTGTGTTCTTAGAATGCAAATGTGTTTTTAGAAACAAGATTTTTTTCCATGTGTGTAACTTCTCTGCATCCAGTCAGGGCCAAGCCACAGAGCTTCTGTGAAGCATATTTATTAGAAAAACAGAAATTGCTCTGTGACTATTTAGGATAGTGTTGATGTAGTCAACAGAAGTTAAGAAATAGAGGAATGGTAAGTGGTTAGGGCATATGCATTATGTTTGTTTCTGTGACAAATCTCCATTTTATGCCTGACTCAAAAGTAGTCAGGAGTCTGTGGAAATCCAGTCATAGTCTTATCCTTTCAATGAGTACCTTTTCTGAACCAGAAATTATTTTCTTCAGGGTGCTGAATTCCCCCTGTCTGCCACCCACATCTCACCTGCTTGCTTGCATATTTTATGAAAACTGGTCAGATCCCTGCCCAAAACTGACACTGTTTGGGAAGGTTTTCCTCCTGAGAGTGGAGGGAGCTGTGGCTGAACTGGCTGCGGGGAAGCAGGGGAAAGGCTTGAGAGAGAAATGGTCCTAACCAAGAGGTGGAGCAACTTGCCAGAGCAGGATGATAGCCTCTTTCCTTTTTTTGGCCGTGCCTTTTTGGTTTTTTCTGGTTTCGCTTGTACTTCATGGTAAACCAAACAGTATGAGACAACATGGATTGCAAAACACCATCTGTAGGTTCTTTGTAACATGGAGGAAGTGGTAGAGGAGGGAGTTTCATCTCTTGCATTACATCTTGCTGCAACAAATTCGTAAGAACCAGGTTTACAACCCAACTCCCCTCTTCCCAGTGATGTCAAAACCAGACATTCTGTCTTTCACCCAAAACCAGGATAGGGTATTTAGCGTATTTAGGTTTCCAAAGCTGAATTTTCAACAGAAAACATGCAGAACCTATTGTGTGAAGGACTAAACACAATATAGCAAGTACTAGGCCGTAGTCTTACCCAGTTCAGGATTTCTTTTAAGAGACACCAAAGGAACCTAGAGAAACAAGAATTTCTCAGTCAGGACATTACCTTTTAAAAGTATGTAAATATGAAAAGTTACTTGGTTGACTGTGGCTCTCTTCTGAAGCTGAGAACTAATTTGTTTTTGCTTTCTTTCAGTAGAAGGCAAAATGTTTGTTTTGGGAAGGAAAGAAAGTGTGTGTAAGACAGTAAGAGAAAAGAATGCAATTAGATCCGTGAAATGGCTCAAGGTAGATGGTACAGGTGTTTTGCTGTCGCTGCCTAAATTATAGGTGACAACCTTTGCATGGAAATAGAAATTCTTTACATCTGTTGGAGCATTCTGACACAGACTCAGAAATTACCCAAAGTCAGAGCACTGTGTACCTGTGTGTCCTGCAGCCAGCAGAGAAGATGAACATCCGTATGTGCTTTCAGCAAAATTTGCCAGAGAACATATATATGAGATCCTTGTGCAGCTTTTTGTTTCAAGTGGGGCAACTAATTTTATCTGCTGGAGGTACCTTGTAATGGCTTTTGCCATCTCACAGTCAGGATTTCCATTGACTTCAGAGACATCCCGTCCATCTATTTATTTTCAGTGGTGGTACCAGAGAGCTCCCAGGGAAGGAGGAGGGGCAAGGCAGCTCCTGCAGGCATGACAGCCCTTTTCTGGGGAGGCTCTGCAGGGTGTGAGTGTTCAGCTGCATCTCATGGAATTGAGTAGCAAATGAGCAACAGTGAATGTGTCCCTGCTGGGTTTTTGTTGCAAATTCCTTGAATAAAGATTGGGAAATGAGAGAGAGGATCAATATTTATCATTCTCTGTCGTGTGGTGATGACTGTAACTCAGTGTCTACACCCTGAATCTTGACTCCTGTAATAATCTGATACCAAACATATGATATGATAAAGTGAATATTAACTACAGTTTACAGACAGAGGAGAGTAAATAAGGCATGGAAAGTGACTTGACATTAATTTAATTACAGTCCTTCTGCTGTTTATTTGGAAGTTACCGCATGGCTTGCACATGTCAAAGACATGGAGTGGCCTAGTGCTATAAAAGACACATGCTTCTCAGTAAGCAGCAGTTATGTTCATATTTTATATGAACTTCCCTATAAAAAGGCAGGGAACACGTTCTGTGTAGTGCATTTCTATTGTTGCAATGCTTTCAGTGCAACTGCTTAGCAGAGCACAAGTGCAGACCTGCCTAAAGAAGAGAAGGCCCAAATGCCCATGGGCGTGGAGCTCTTTGGCTTCCACACCCTTGTGCAGAATTGGGTGTTGTATACCTAGACACGTGTCACTGGAACATGAAGGGGACTGTATAAAGAGTTTTGTTTCTCTCTCTGTTGCATTTCAGAAGTCCACTTGGACCCCCAGAGGACATGGTGCCCCACAGCCGACTGCCAAACAGTGTGCCACATCCCGCCGAGCGAGTCAGGAGTGCCAGTGCCAGTGGAGTGCCCTGCCTGCCACCTGACCTTCTGCTCCTCTTGCAAGGAGCCATGGCACGGGCAGCACCTGTGCCCGGAAAACCAAAGTACTCCGGTACCAACCGAGCAGGGGTAAGATGGGAATCCATGATGGCCATGCAGTCTTTTGGTTCTTTTCATCACACATTGGGTTCATGGAGCAGCTTCCTTCTAGATCCACAGCTTGAGCTCAAAGATGTCCATCTCTCCTGGTGTTCCTAAATACAATTCCAGTCTAAATATTACTTTAAATGATAAGTCTTATTTTTTAATACTTTATATTATCTGGGTACTTGTGAAGCTTGAGTTGCAACTGACACTTCTGAAAGGTGAGGCCCTCCAGGATTTTAAATCTGTCTAAAGGCTTTGTTCACATGCTAGAATTATGACCTATGCCCATACAAAAAATCAAATATACCAATATTGCAGGATGCAAATTTTGCTTAAACTGTGATTAAGAAATCACCCCTGCTTAATATTTATAGAATCTCTGCATAGAAGAACCTTAACTCCTACACAGAGTGTAAATTTCACTTGGTGTGAGAAGCCTTTTCCTTAACTGCAAACAACCTACAGATGAGGTTGTAAAAATCATTTATCTATGGAAGCGAGACTTGTCATGTCTTTAGCTACCCATCTTTGTTTTCAGAATCAGGTTATGTTGAGTCATGTTTTCAAAGTTTTCTATCTTTTTTTTTTCAAGAAATGAAAGACTTAAAACCTAGAGCATTCTTCTTACTAGAGACTCCATTGATTAAGAGTTGCCAAAAAGCTCTTGCTATGATTTTTCTTCTCTAGGTGTGATCTCTGGCTGTGGTGGGGTTTAGGCATATTTTATTCAGACAAGGACAGTGCTATGAGTTGAATAATCCAGTCCTGTTAAATGAATTGTGCAAGGTCTCTGTAACAAAGTCCTAAATTTTAATGCTATAGGTGATTAATTGTGGGTGTAGTGAGTGTTGGTTTTATATAGCATAAGGGAACAAGGCAAGGGATTTTCACTTTTATGTGATATTAATAGTCTTATACCTAGTAGTGAGTATGCTTCAATTTATTGTACTGAATATAGGAAGCTTCACACACTGAGGGTGTTAGGACAACAACATTAGATGCTCTGAAAAATAAGCACAATACACATCAGGCAGTGGACTTGAATGCCAACAATTTTGTTCATATCTCACTTTAATGTTTCCTTACTTTTCTAGATTCCTGATTGGAGCAGAGACAGAGGCACCAATTAAGCAGTGCCCAGTTTGTCGAATTTACATTGAGCGAAATGAGGGCTGTGCTCAGATGATGTGCAAGAACTGCAAGCACACATTTTGCTGGTATTGTCTACAGAACCTGGATGTAAGTGCTGCAGAAAAAACACCAGGATAAAGAATCATGGGGTTAGGGTTAGTCTGAGGCCCTGCACAAGCTCTTTGTTAGTTCATTGATGTCCTGAAGATGGTAAAAATCCAGGGCCTCGAGGGAGGGGGCTGGAACTAGACTTAACACACGTCAGACCAATATGATCAAGCAATGTGAAGTCCGATTTATTAGCTAAGATGGTGGGTTATATAGACATACAAATTGTTTACAGTAACAGGTGCTCTCTGATTGGCATGCCAAGTGAAAAGAATGTAAACAATTCTAGAGTTAAAGCGGCTACGGTGCTAATCCTATAATTACTCTATCTATAATGAAGCAAACTTTAAGAAGAAATTTCTTGCTGCGACACACGGCCTAGCTAACTGCACACAGGCCTAAAATCAAGGCCTACAGCCCAGATAACTCAGAAATCACTCTACAACCCAATCATGGCCAAGATCTTTAAGAAATTCGGTAACAATGTCCTAGCGAATTTCTTGGCTCAATTCAGCTTCTGACTCAATTTCTTTCTCTCTTTTCACCCAGTCCTTTTATTTATATCAATATAGTTTTTCTATTTCTGCCATAAAGGGTTATAGCCGTGTCTATGGGTCCCATGTTAGTTCCTTGAGGGAAATGGGACTAACACATTGCTTTCTGGAGGTTTGTTCCAGCAATGCCTTGCTTGAATTCCCTCTTCCTAAAACGAGTTTGGTTGAGAGTGAGGGAAATAAATGTCTTCCACCTGTTTCAACAGCAAAGGACACGACCTATCTAAAAAATGGTATGGTACTGGGTGAAGGGGGTTATTCCATGGTATGGTGGCTTAAGGGCTCCCTTCTAGGGCAGACTAGGTCTCCTTTACTAGTCCATCTCTAGTGCCGTGTTTGCTAGAGAGAATGATTGGTTGTTAGGCTTGAGGATGAAAATGTTGGATCATGAACATAGATTGTGAAGTGCATGTTGCTAGTTATTTCTCAAAGGCTGCAAACCAGTCTCAACTCGTGTTGACTTCAAGTATCCTAGCAGCATGAAGAGTCCTGGAAGTTATGCACTTGTATATATGGCAGCTTGCCCTTTTGGCACAGTCATCAGTAACAACTGTGGGAGTGTGAAAAGGACTTTACCAGCACTTGAAATAAAATATTATGTGCTGCGTGGCTTTTCTTGTCTTTTTTGTACTTCACAGCCAGCAAACAATGAGGTTTCTTCAGTCTTCATCCTTTACTCAGCACGCTAAACAGGTTTCCCTTAGTGTTATGTCCCCTTCCTGTGTGGGTGAACCTGCTTTTTCAACATGAGTCTTAGGGCTTGCCTCAGAGTACATGCAGTACACAGTGATTGCTTAACACTGTGCTGAACCAGAAGAGTGTCACGTTCTTGCAGACTCTACAGACATGCCCTTACCGAGTTTTTGTCAGTTCAAAGGGAGAAAGAGAGAAAAAGAAACTCTAGTTGTGTGATTCAAATGTAGTTTTTCTGAATGTGTGGAGGTTACAAGAGCTCCAGGCTTAGATGAAGGTAATGCCTGCAAAGCCAGAGAGCAGAGATGAAAAATGAAAGGGGAAGCAGCATCAGGTTACAGCACAGTGGTTTAGGGAGGGTAATGCAGGGCATGAGTCACCTTCTGAAGAAAAGAATGGGTCGTTTAATAAGTATTAATGGTAAAAGATAAATGAAACACGACTTTTCGTACTTTTTATATTTTCCTGTCAAGTCTAAGAAGAAAATTACTTTGAAGGAGGTACAGCAGGAGAACCAATGGTAAAATACTTCAGGAAGATGATCCCTCAGGCTGCTGGTTTTCAGAAATGCCCGTTGTTTTCAGTGCCCTTTATCATCACCAAACTATAGACCAGGTACTTGTGCAATTAGGTGAAACTCATGTGCTTATGCTTTTTAAAAGTGGAGTAGGAAAGATGCTGTATGATAGCTCAGGTGCCAAACATATGCCAATTTCTGAAACTGCAAGAAGTTACTCGAGGTAATTATTTAGAAGACAGGTGAACTTGTCTGCTGGCAGCTGGCAATTTCGAAGCAGTGCCAGGAAGGTTGTGTTTCCACTCTGGTCTTGAACTTTGCCTGCAGTTCTGTAACCTGCTCTTACAGCTTCTCCTTTTGTTTTTCAGAATGATATTTTCTTACGGCATTACGACAGAGGCCCTTGCAGAAACAAGCTGGGCCACTCACGGGCTTCAGTGATGTGGAACAGAACACAGGTGTGTTCCTAGCCAGCTGGGCAGAGCTGTCATGCATGCATGAAGTAAAGAGATTTTAGCCTTCAGAGAAGAACCAGGATGATTATTTTTATCTTTTCATCTTTTTTTTTTTGTGATCTATGCTATATTTATGCATACACATGTATATTTTATTTTCCATGCTATCTAAATATGTATTTTTCACTACTCTGTCTTTCAGGTTGTGGGGATCCTTGTTGGACTAGGTATCATAGCGTTGGTGACCTCTCCCTTGCTGCTTGTGGCATCTCCATGCATCATCTGTTGCATTTGCAAATCTTGCAGGAGCAAAAAGAAAAAACCCAGCCTGCCAACAACCTAAAACTCTGTGTCTCTTTGAGTCTCCATCTGTACAGCATATGTATGTGAGAAAGCACAATGGTTGTGTTTTGGTGCCATACCTACCAAATAATGGTCCCTTTTTTTTGCCAATTCTTGGGATAAGTGCCTATTCCTTACAGGCTACTCTATCACTAACAAGTCCTAGTGGAGGAAAAGTCAAGATTATTGTGCAATACACACAGTGTAGGTTTTTGCTTCCTGAGAGGAAAGCAGGACACCATTCAGTACTTCATACCCTAAATATGATCTACCATTCAAGACTGATAGAAAATTCCCATTTTCCATCAGCTGCATGTGACTTGATCCTGCCACATTACTCTGTCTTTGCAGATTCAGTCATTACTGTCATGCTTGCTGTTGGTTCTTGGTGACACTCAGATCTCTCAGAAAGTTTCTGGTCTTTTGTGAAAGAGGGAAGGGGAAAGGCCTGATTAGGTTCTTCTGTCTGCTGGCTTGTGTCCAGTTAAATGTAACAAACCATTAGGAAAATATGTTTGGTAGTTTCCTGTCAATTGTCTGCCATGGCATTTCTTTTAACATTGAAATCCATTTGGTTTTTACCATTGATCTCAACTACAGAAGTAAAAAAACAACAAAACTGTTTCTAAGATAGGGCTGTCTTTTGAGAGATTGGACTACTTTGAGAAAGCTGCTATTTTTTTTAACATCAAACATGACCTATTTATCATGAAATACTAGGAATATGTATATTTCCCTACCATTGAGCATGCCTTTTGTCAGTACCATGGGTGTAGCAAGCTCACAGTGAAGGTAATATTGTAAGAAAGACTGTGATACAGTTCCCATTTTGTGCAGAGTGTTGGGAACCTGGTTGTGTGTGTACAGAGTGGTGGCATGGGTGCAGATATACCAAGTATGTATGGGCAGTCAGTATATTTTTCTCAACAGTTTACATGGGGTGGCAGCAAGAACCCTGTTAAAAAGTTATTGAAACCAGGCTAAGCCAAGCCCTCTTTCAAAAGCTTATGGACCTGCTGAAGTGAATACTTGAGAAGTGCTGTGTAAATGTGACCTCTGTCCATTGGTGGGCATTTCTTTCATCCTGGTCAAGGTTAACAAACTCTGTTACTGATATCTTTTAGTTACTCTAAATCTGGAAGGCTGTCATTTAATTAGTGCTTCATTTTAATTTGGTGCCTCACCACCAAACCAGTTCAAACCCTGGTATCAGTTACTCCTGTATAAGTTCACTGAAAGCTCACTGAAGAGCTGGAATTACTCCAGGGTCAGTCAGGAGTAGCTGAGATCAGACGCTACTCCCTGGAGTTTATTTCCTTAATGGATAGTGCTCCTCACAACTGGGGCCAGTGGCAGTTTTGTTCTGGACTCCTGTCTGTGCATTCTGTATCTGTGTGAACAGATTCAAGTTTGCACTGTATGATTGGTTGTAATTCCAAACCCCTGTCCATAAGGGCTGCAGGGTTTGAAGGAGGCACTCAGCCCAAGTGTGGTGTTGGGCTCGCGCTCCACCCGGCTGCCCCTCTTTGAGCAGGCAGTGTGGGTCACCCAGAGAGCACCGCAAGGGTGTCTGTGTGTGGTGGTTGGCCGAGCCTCAGGAACTTTGCCTTCTTGGCAGCTGTAAATGTGACCTTTTTCCTGTTTAACTTCGTTCTCTGGTTACTGTAACAAAAGTGGCAGATGTTCTTCTTTTGAGAAAGTGTAGTCTGTTGAGCAGACTATCGAAGACAGAGGCCTTAAATGATACTGTCTGTTTTACTTTTTAATTGATTTATTTTATAAATACTGTCTGGCTTTGCTACCAGTCGTGGCTGGAGGGCAGGCAGTGCCCACCAGTGTGAAAGGCTATATTTATTCTTCATCCTCAGCTTTGAAGGGAAGCAGAACGGTAGACAGTACATTCTAAATACAGAGTGCAATGCAGGCAACTGCCATTTATAATAAATAAAGAATGTTTTCTGTATGTGTTTTCTTGAAGAGCACTAATGGTATTGCTTTTGGGTACTTGTGACAGATTAAAGTGTCCAGCCCTTGGCTTTGCACTATTTTTCTACCTACGTTTTTACGGTACTGCTGTCATTTCCATTTTATTTACGAACTTGAAGTTGCGAGTCTTGCTTTAACAAAGCCTCAAGGACAAAGATGTAGGAGTTGTACCGTCTCTTTAACCATAACCAGCATTGCAATGTACCAATATCCTTTGCATGTTAAAATTTGAGGGTTTTTCATGTTTTGTGGTATTACCCATGACTGATGCATCCTTTGCTAGTCTAGTTTCTTTCCTTGTCCTCTCCCTCTTTCTGTTGGCCTGTTTGTGCTAAAATGCCTATTGGAACAAAGGTGTTGGATCTTTTTTCACTAATACTGTTGTGTTAATGAAGCTGTCAGGTTCTTCCCTCTGTTAAAAAAATGCAGCTGAAGGCAGCTCTCTTGCAACAGTTTAAGTGCCTGGTGGGTGTACCAAAACTGGTATAAATTAATCATGCAGGAGTTAACATAGCCTGGCAGTCTCAGTGCCAGTCCAGGCATCTAAGAAATCTAGATGTGGATTGGTAGCCCAGGCTTTTGTTGGAGGTCTTTACACGAAAACTGGATAAGGAAAGCATGAGCTACAGGCACCCCTTCCTTTGGCTGTGTAGGTGCAACAAATGGACCAAGAAAGAAGTTCTAGGCAGCTTAAAATTAAAGCTTTACAACTATAATTTTCTTTAAAAGGCCGTGTCCAGTGCCCCACGTATCCTGGCTTTTCGTTGCATGGGAATACTTGAGCATGTGCATGAAGTAGACCGTGGCCTGGCTGAGTGAAGCAGTACCTGGGCTAAAGTGCTGGGAGAAGGAAAGCCCTGTTGCTTTGTTTTCCAGAAGGCAGCTATTTTGCACCAACTGGCTATGCTCACAGAGCTTCCAGGGAAACATTTTAGTAGGAATCTTTTTACAGTGTTGGCTTTTGCTTTTGTGTTGCTTTGGTTTGTTTTTTAGTTTTGTAAGAAACATTAAAGTCACTTTATAGAAGATTCATTGAAAGCATGACAAATAATACTAGTAATAATTAGGGAGAATGAAAAAAGACAGGACTCTCACTACATCTGACTCTTCTTAATCAAGGCATCTGTAAATCCACTCTCCTGAGCTCCATCTGTACCATATAGTTGGTGCACATTACTACCAGGCTTCACTGCTCTTCCCATCTCTCTTCTTGCCCCTGTGGCAAGTGGCTGGTGTGGGGCAGCAGCCAGGAGAGAACTCAGGGCTGTGGCAGTGCAGGTACCACACAGGAGCGCATTGCCCCCCCTAGACTCATCACCAGTTTGTTCTTGGGCCTTTAACCACTGAGAGACACCTTGGGGGTTTTAGGCCTTCAGTGTTACATTGAGAGCATTCACAGACATCTCTCTTGGAGAACAGAAGTGGAAAGTACTCCATTCCTTCTGAACCAGCAGCATTCAAACCTTAGGAAAATTGGGCTCTGGGTGTTTAAAGGCCAGTTCCTAAACTTAAGAGACAGGTGCCAGAAATCTGGGTTTTTACTGCATCTGGCCAGAAATCTCCATGGACACGTATCATATCATTTCCCATCAGTCACTGGATATGTGTCAAATACAGCTGAAGATCCCATTCAGCATTCCATGTCCTCGTGTTAAAATGAGGATGGTGATACCTGCTTCCAAATCCATCTCTTAATAAAAAGAAGGTATTTGTCATGCTACAGCATAAGTGCATCTCTGCAACATTTATTCCAGAACTATAGTCAGTGTTCAGTGCTGTCCTTCAGTAACTGATGGTTCATTTTTAGTGCATGGGGTTACTTACCCCAAAGAAGGGCACAAGGGGTAACAATAATGAATATTTCTCATTTAAATGGCTTTAAATCCTTGTCGTCTGTCCAGTAACACAGCGTAAAGTCTAAAGATAAGTTTAAAATGTACACGAAGTTTACTTGAATGAACTAAGAGAAACTGGATATTCCCTCTATATTTGCATGAAGAAATAAATACAAGTGGACAGATACAATTGCATTTCCACAGTGGGACAATAAAATCAACTTTTGGCCACTCCATTTTTTCGTACCACAGTGGATGGTTGTGCTGTACTGCCTGCCACTTTAAAAATTTGAAATCTGTTTTGCACTGTAATCTCCCTTCTCCCAGTCATTCTTTCTCAAACTAATTCCTTTTATGATCTTATTTTTCATCCTGTATTTCAGGCCAAAGAGTCTTAGAGCAAAGCTAGTAGATTTCTTTGTATGAGGATAAAAATCTTCCAGCCATTTTCTCCTGGGTTTTAAAAAGAAATTTGATGCTGAGTTACCTGACCAAAGTTAGAAATTCCAGACTTGGCTTGTTTAGAAAAACTTACTGAGACTTAAGAAGTTCTCTTGTAAGACCTAAATAAGGGCTGCCTTGTTAGAGCTCATAGATGAGGGAGCCATACAGCTTTTGAGCTTCAGAGAAGAGATGCTTCTGTTGTTAAGCAGACACTTCTTTGGAAATGTGCTGAGGGAAAGAAAAAAACCAAAACCTACATCCTGTATACATATTTTTATTATATAAATCAAAAATACTTCTCTTGTATAGATTCATAATTTAGGGATTCAAACTCTCTGGAGGCTTTCTAGGGTATACTTACCCAGGAAGATAATCCTATAAATATGCTGAGGCAGTTGAACAGAGTGTGCTAGTTATAAAACAGTTGTCAGACATCTCTCACACATGAGTGTGTAGGATGAGATCGTAATTTACATGGCTGAAAATAAACATGTGAAAATTTACCTTTCCTGGAACAGCAAGAGTTGCTTCTGCTGCGGTCTTCTGGAAGGTTAACTTACTGCTAAGACTCTGGAGAACTTCAGTCTCATTTTCATTTGCCCTCTAGTTAGTAAAGTAATGAAGTGAGAGCTGAATGATGTTGCTCAACAAGAAACCCAAAGGTCTGTCTTGTGTCATGACACTCAAGTTTCTCATAACCAATGTGGTTTTACAATTTATTATTATAATTTATGCAGTGCAAATATAATCTATAATTAGTAATTATAAAATAATAGGGATGAAGTATCATTGCCTTTATCATATTATAGATTTATTTTATTGCACTCATACTGGAAGGCCTTTCTCTTCTGCTTCCCATAGAGAAGGTCATAGTGCACCCGGCAAAGTAAATTTCTGTGATATGTTGCAGTTCACAGTAAATATTTCCTACTATTTTGTAGTTATATCAGAGGTTTTTTTATGATCCCTCAAGTTAGTTTTTTGGAATCAAGCAAATCTCTATTGCTAGGAAAGGTAATTTCTTAGCAATGAATTTTACTGACCATCACAATCTGAGCTATGAAAGATGATACTGATTGACAAGGTTCACCAGCTCTTTAGAGGACACAACTTCATTCTTCTCCCTTCTTCCCAAGAAACTTTATCTTTCCTTGGATGAAAATTAAGGATGTCAGTAGTTTGCTTATGCCTTCTGGATGTCCAGACAGAAGCTGCAGCTTCTGCTGGCCATGTGCCAGGAGATCCCAGACAGTTTGAATGTGTGATGCTGCAGTATGTGTGCAGTGAGTTGCTTAAATTTCAAGAAGGTGCCTGAGCTTTATGGCTTCCTGGGGCCCATGCAGTGGATGTGATGCACAAGGGACTTGTCCAGGTGAGGCTTCAGGTGTCACCAGCTTTATAGCACGTGTTGTGCTGGGCCTTCTCACCATGTTGGAGCGTACCCCGCATCTTCATCAGGGGCCCTATCTCAAGCTTGCCCTTTCCATAGCTACCCACCCACCTCCAAAACACCCCAGAACCCAGAGGAAATCTGTTCATTTTCCACGTCTCTGCAGGCCTGGTCCAGTTTCACAGACGCTTCAGTTCATGTCAGCTACTTGGAGCTCAGCTGGTTTGATCATTTACTTTTCCCTAATGAGCAAGACTTGGGAATGAAGAGAAGCAGAGCTGTTCCGTACGCTGGTATTGGCATCACAGGCACCAAGGGTCGCCGTGTGAGAGCTCTTTTGACTGCCCCAGCACTGCTTATTTCTGAAAAAAGCCTGTGTTTTAAATGTGTATAGATGGAAGTGTCCAAGTCTGACACTGGTTGTGTTTGTGTGCATGGTGTGAACCAGCAGTGGCCATGGACCCCTGTCCTGCCCCTTGCAGATTTTACATTCTGTTTATCTATTTTTTGGGGGTTTTTCCTTTTCATCCAGGTAATACACTTTCTTCACCACTTTTCTTCCGGTGAAGGGCAAAAGGGTTTGATCTTTGTAAGATTTGTTAAAATATTTTTGTGTTTATAAGAAGAAAGCTGACATGTATAAAGAAATAAGTGCTTTTGTAAATTTTTTTTTGGTGGTATGATTCAGCATTTAAATGTTTTACAGATGCAGTTTTTTGCACTCTCTCTGCATATATTCATAAAAATTATATTTATTTTCTGTCTTTGAGGTTTACTTTGGGATTTTTTCTTCTGATGTTATAAAATGCAATATGTGCAACATTAAAAAATTAGTGTAAAGACATTGTCTTATTTTGTTATAATCTTCAGCTGCCTTTAAAAAGATAACACAGAAAATTTATGGAAAGAATTTGGATACATCAAATGTGCTTAATGGAAATTCTGAGGATAAAGGAGTCTTGACACTTATTTACTTTCTCAAGAATAATTGACATTAAAATCCTTTTAAAGAGTGTGGGGCAGGCTCTGATTAGCCCTGGGAGCTGCTGCAGTGGCGTGCAGACAGCAGTGGTGTTTACTCTCCATAGGTGGGATGCTGGATTCCTAAAGATCTGCTCCCCTGCAAAGTCTGGTGGAGACTGTGGCTTGGGAGCTACCAGGAGCTGGAGCTACCCTGGGAAGTGGATGTGGGATTTGTGGCAGGCTGCACAAAGCAAAGTCCGCTGCTTCAGAGCCCCCTTTCTCTTCACTTGCTCCCCCAGCCCTGCCTGTCCTTGCAGCAGAACAGGGCCTCCTGCTCCGAGTTTCCCAAGGACCTGATGGAAGGCTACATCCTGCCATGCACTTTCAGACATCCATACTCCTTAGTTTCCTCACACTCCCACACCCTGCAGTGCTTATGAGAGACCATCACAGCTGTGGTTTTAAGCATCACACATGAAGGCGATGTTTACCGTTAAATATTTCTGGCTTAGCTACAGTTACTCAGCATCTGAAGGTAGGATTTTCCAACTGGCTGACACATCCTTGAAAACTCTGTGTGTCATCTGTGGGGCTTTTCACCTGAATATGTTATCTGAAAGGTCTTGATAGTTTTGCCTCAGAGAACATGTTTTCAGGATGAAGGTTGAGGAGAATACCACCATTGTCACTTACAGCTCAAATTTTGGTCATGAATATACATTTTTTTTCCCCCACTAGTTTGCTTAGAGTAAATTCAGCACTGATATTATTCCACTTAAACACAGTAAATTGTTTTTAATTTTTTTAAATGTATGTGTGTGTGCATTCAAGGCTCTGGTCTTGTGCAACAAAACAGGAGCAATTTTCCAGTCCACACATTAACAAAGGCGATGACTTGCAGCAGACTGAAGGTTTCCAGCACAGCAGTTTTCCTTCAGAAGATCTTGCTGATTCCTGAGGAACCAGCTTTCTGATGGGAATGTGTCCATTCTGTCAGACTTGTGATGGACACCAGCTGCTGGCAGCCAGTGTGCCTGGTACCCTGCCAGCCTACCAGCTGCCAGTGGTGGGCAAACTGCCCGGCTTCCCACCTGGTAGACAAGTGAACTGCCAGCTCCTCACCTGGAAACTTTGAAGAAAACACCAACAAATATTTTCCAAGAAAAAGATACACGTTTCTGAATTTCCAGTATTTAAAATTCCCTATCAGACTAGTCTCTGCAACCCAAACATCTCCTGGCCGGGAAAATAAAAACAAACTCAATGGATTTAAATTTGATGTGATCCCAGCTCCAAGGTGCAATTTCCCCTCCCACCTCCTGCATGTGTCATGAAGACTAGTTTTCTTCAAAAGCTTTTTATTTCAGATTTGGTTATTTCTAACCAAATCCCCCAGTTTTAAACTCCCCTTGTTTTTTGAGATTACGTAAGATGTCGTTTACCTTCTTAACCTCTGTGTGTGCATATCCTTCCACTCACCCACACCCACTTCTACACTACCCACAGTCTGATCCATCCTTGCAGTTTGACAAACACAACCCACATCACCCTCTTAAAACACCTTTCCTGGTCTCCCATTTTTGTTCTGGAGTGATGCTGTGGGTGGTGCCGCCCACCCCATCATCATTCTGTCACATTTTCCCGTGGGGCCCGTGACTACTCCTGGGAATCCTTCCTCCTCTGTAGGCAGCGATGGCCTGCCTCTCAGAAGGATTGCCCTTGCAAGTACCTTTCCCAATGTCCTTTGATCCTGGTGCCTGCTTGGCAGCTCCTTTCTCTTTCAAGTTCTACAACTTTTCCGGTCTCAAAACTTCTTAGTTTTTGGAAACCAGAAATCAGGGAAAATTAGAACAAAAAGGCTTGTCTTTCTACAGAGCTTTCCATGGATATTGCATAATTAAAAAACACCAAAAAATCCAAAAACCCAAAGCAACCCACAACAAAAATAAAACCAAACCAACATCCCATACCACCCACAAAATCATACTTCTCAGAGGAAATGGTTTCCACTTGGTGCCATGTGTTACTTCTTGCATGGGATGTCTCATGCTGAGCTGGTCAGTCCAAAGAACACCTTGTTAACACCTCTGTAGTGAGCCATGTCTGCAGCCACTGCCATGCTGAGTCTCACGGGTGTACAATGGGCAAACTCAAGGCTTCAAATCTGTACTGTGATACTCAATATAAAAAAAACCTAAATCCTTTCTTGTCATTCCTTTCCCTAATCTGAGCTCTAGCTGTGCTAGAGAGCAGTGTACCTAGCAATAGGTGCACTTTAAAATTCAGCAGGGATGCTGGAATAACCATGTCAGAGCTTTTAAGCAAGTCTTGTGTCCACGCCTGCCTGAAAATGTGCTCGTGTTTTATCCAAAAGGGGAAAATCTCAGGATCTCTGATTTCTCAAAATGAGGTTATAAAAAGTGTCTGCCAAAGGGTGAAACCTCTGAGCAAGAACACACCATGTCTTTTACTTTAGTAGTATCATGTAGGGAAGAAATGAAAAATCCTTCCTGATGCTGACCCTTTCTTAGCATAATCCATTATCAAGCACAGTTGGTAATTTCACAGTCTCACCTTCTTGAGATCCATGCCAGTGTCAAGAGCTCAGACTTTGAGAAACCTGGAGGACTGGCCAATTACTGGTAATTGTGTTTTCCTGGGTCTTGGCTAAAAAATTTATATTTAAGCCCAGGCGGGTGTAGGTGCCTGTGATAGTGAGTGTGGCTCCCAGGTGTGAAAGGTAAGAGTGTAAATTGGCTTCCAGCAGCTCTCCAGCAGCTCCTGCTCATCCTGGGCACCACAGCTAGTGGAGAAGTTGCTCTGGGAGCTGTTGGATTCACCCAGGTGAGTGTGTCTGAACATCCTATTGCTTGGTTGGGTTTCCCAGAGAAGTTGTGGGTGCTCTATCCCTGGAAGTGTTCAAGACTGGGCTGAATAAGACTTTGAGCAACCTGGTCTACTGGAAGTTGTCCCTGCCTGTGGCAAGGGTAGGAGCTAGGAGACCTTAAGGACCCTTACAACCCTAGCCATTTTGTGGGATGGAGGTCTGTGGGTCAGGCCCTAAGAAGAGAACTCCAGGGAGTGCCCTGTGGAAGTGCCTGGAAGCAGCGCTCTGGATAGCAGGACCTTGAGCCTTGCTCAGCTGAATGTTTCTTGAGAAAGCTTTGTGGTGTTTTTTTAACTGTACCTGCTCCCATTTGGAGGTTTTTCTTCCTGGGATTCCCAGTCAGAGCATACAGTGCAATATGCAATGGGAAAGATCAAGGGATTGAGATATCTGACCCCCTGGGATACTGAAGCTTGACTAAGCTCTGTTTTTCTGCCCTCAGCACTGCCAGGAGAGGGGAATTAATCTGTTTGCTGCTACGCTGTGCTCAGTTTTGTTGACCTATACTTTTCCCATTTAGCTGTTGCCTGGAAGGGATGGTGTTCCTGATGATCGTTTGGCTGGAGAAGCCTTGCCACATGTCTGCTACCAAAGTTGGCTGAAGTGACCAGTGTCATAGTGCCAGCGGCACCAAGTGAGGTAGTGTCATTTAAAAGACATAATCAGAACAGAAAGGAAACTTCTAGCTTTGCTCAGGCTATGACTACAAACAACTAAAATGTGACATGCCCTGGGGCCTCCAGCCTGTGTCATCACAAGGTTCAGTAGGGAGCAATTTGTGGCTCCTCAGAGGCAGTGGTTTCAAAGTGGTAACGGGGATGTTCTGGGCTGCGGCCAGACCTGAGTCCCTCTTGGCTGGGCAAGGAAGTGCAGGAGGGCCTGATCTATCCGTGGTGGCTCAGAAACCAGAGGAATGCTTGTGGTAGTGGTGGGTTGGCTGGGTTTTACACTCATTTCCACTACCTCTGAGCTATGTTGTCTGCACATCACCCCTATATGTGCTCTAGGGCTCTCGGCCGCAGGAGAGCTCTGGTAGACAGAGTAGAGGCTTGAGGTGGCTGTAAGAAAACTTTCCTCTTCTCTCTTCCACCAAATGTATAACATTTGGTATGGTGATAGTGTTTAATCAAAGGGTTTAGTCTATATTGCAGATAGCTTTTGGAGGAAAAGACACTTCACTAGTTAGCCAAAGGTGTCCTGGTTAAAGTTCAGCTGGTAAATATGACCGTCTTACTAATTCTATTTATGAAGATGAGTGATTTCCCATAATGTCCCATCCTTCATATAGACTGTGATGCTTGTGGGTTTTCTTTCTGCCTGTTCCCTCCAGACAAGTGACACAGCTGTTCATGCTGTTATGTTATTATTTGAATTGGCACCTGGTACAGCCACTCCAGAGGATCTCTCTGCCTGAGCACTGTGAGAGGTGGTAAATGTGTCTCCTTTACAGGGCTGTGCTGCTGCACAGAGCTTGGCTTGGACCTGTTCATCACTTGTAGGGAGCTTGGAACAGGGTCCTACCATGGCCAGATGGAGAGAGTTTTGTCATGAATTTAGTCCTTTCACCTCTCTTCTCCATGTAAGAGTTAACTTCTTTCAGCAATGCTCTAATCCCATTTTAGATGAGCCAGTAAAACTATCTGTGTGCTTAAGGTGAGACCTGTTTACATAGGGAACACAAGGGGAATGGGCATGGTTGTAGAACCTTTTTGTCCAATATCCTGAATCCCAGCTTGGGACCTGAACAGGGCATATGAAAGATGCTCCCCATGAGCCTGGAAGAGGAGGCAGATTTGGGGACCCAGGGGGAAACCTGATTGCTGCTGCCCCAGTGTCTCCCCTGCCTTCCAGGGCTTTGCTCACATTTGCTTCCTGGCAGCTCCTGGTGTGGCAAGACCCTTCCTCTGAGCCCCTCCAAATCCCTCTGGAAATGAATATTGCAGAGAAAAAACAAACCTGACTGTAGAGAGAGAAAAACCCTTTCAAAGTAGGGAAAGGCAAATGCCTGTATCAGAGAACAAATCATGGGAGTAATGTGTAAGACTACATTAGTTTTGTTAATTTTTGTAAGATGACTTGGTTCAGCTGCCAGAGTTGAGGCATATGGGATCAATAAAAGAATTCAAAGAAAAGAGCATGTATGTAAACAACAGGGGGTAACTCAGCAGAAATCAAGCATGTACTTATCTGTTAATTAAAAGCAAGCCCCTAATTCTAAGCTTCTGGTGGTTCATAATCCCTCTAAGGATTTTGGTCACTATTCCCAGCTGTGGCTTGGGTTTTGATGGTGCCAGGCCTGGGCTTGTGGTTGTGCTTAGTGTTACGTGTACATATGTGTCCCATTGCTGGCAATATGTTCTGTGCCAAGTTTGTGCCTGTGTATAAACTTTCGTGGGATGATAGCTGTGTAGGAGACAAGCCCTGAATGGCAGTGGGCATGGAGGCCGGTGGGATTGCATGCCTGCCTCCCTCCAGCAGCCTCATCTGTTGCTGACACCACCCAAGGGAATAGAAAGTGGTGCCCCCTTCTTTTCCTAAGCACCTTGTGTCTGCTGATCCTGCATCCCTGTATTTTGGGTGTTACAGAGGCATGGTAAGACCCACCCTTCCAGTTAAAATCAAGGAAAGACTTGATTTTAACTAGACTGGTGGCTTTTCTAAGTGAACAGCAAAAACCTTCACTCCTGAGTGACTCCAGCAGACCCTGGAGCCTGTGCAGGCTGGGATAGGGGGTGTTACAGCTGTCAGTATCTACAAGGGCTTCTCTGGCACAAGTTGTGATGGTGGCCTAGAGGGAAGCGTGTGCCCCCACCACACATACTGTCCAGGGAGGTATGTCTGCAGCTCACCTCTTGTTCCCCGGGTTGATCTGTACAGGAGCAGCAAGGTACTCAGTAGTCCTGCTTCCACTCCTCTGGGAAGGTGAGCCCCTCTCAGACCCAAGGTTTGGTGTCAGTCCACGTCTACAGCTGTCATTAAACTGAGATCATGCTGGAAGGATAAGCGCTGGTGACAACCAGGATTGCTCATGACCTTGGCAGTGGAGGTGTTGTTATATGCCCCATCACTCATATGGTATCATCATACTATCATATCATTTTATATAATTGCCACTATCTAACTATATATTTATACGCATACGGTGATCTTGGAACACCTGAAGTGACCAGTTTCTTCCCAAATGTGGTTATGCTCCAGTGCATGTGAAACTAAAGTACCTGGCTCTCTGAGGCCTGGAGAAGTTCAGGAGTGATAAGGCACTCGAGCTATGTACAACATTGTTTTGCTGGGGGAGGATGGAGGCATTTTCTGGGGGAAGACGAAGTTATTTTTTGCAAATCATATGTCACCATCATCCTTGTCCCCCTTAGCCCTGGCTCATTCTTTGAAATGACAGTGATTTTGGCTGAAGATGTGCCCTCTGCCTCTTGTTACGGGATTTTGTACATGCAAAGCTTCCTATAAAGCTGGCACTGGTGTGGGCCTGCTGGGGTTGCTGCTGGGCTGCTGCATTCCCGTGGCCGGGCAGGACAGAAGAAGAGACTGCTTTATACTCTATGGACTGCATCAAGCAAAGTATAATAGCTTCCTCCCCAAGATTTGTTTTAAAAAATGGATGCTAATGTACTAAAAGCAAAGATGCCATTTATTTTTAAACAGGGTTTAACTAGAAACCACATGCACTGTTCCATGCTGTATCATTTGTGTTTCACTTGCATCTCTGGGAAAAAGTGGGAGAAAGATGTGCACGTTCAAGGTGGGAAAGAGAGAGGAAAAAGAAAAAACAGATACTGCCTTGGATGTAGAATTCTGCCATTTACTGTTGTGGTACCCACGGTAAATCCGTGGGCTCCGTACTGTGCATCGCTGGGCTAAGTGGTAAGGTTGAGAGTCAAATGCCCTGAGGTGAAACCCAGCACACCACCTTGCTTGCATCCCTGAGGAGCACAGGGCAGGTGACGTGTGAGAGAGGAGCAGCCGTAGCGATGCAGGAACAGCGACTGCTCGCCAGTGACTTTGTGCAGAGGAGGAAGTGAGTGTGGGAAGGGAGAAGGAGAGCAAGGGGGAAACAGTGATGAGTGTCAGAGAGATGTCTTGCACTTCTGAAGTTTTCCTTGTCCATCATAGCCACCATCGGAATGTTACTGCAGGTTGTGCTACATCATCTCTGTTCCCAGGAAGCAACGGAGCTGCCAGAAAAGCTGTGGAGAACCATCAGTTGCTGGCCGTGCTTCTTGCTCTGAATCTCCTGCCTGTGTCATGGCAGGGAAATAACTTGTAAATGAGGGATTACATGGGTGAACAGGCAAAACAGGGGCCAGGAAACAAAAAGGAGGTTACAATAATTGTCTGACTCAAAGGGAAAAAAACAATGTAGGATTCTTGCCAGCTGATTTCACTGAGTGATTTAGCTGTTTGTCCTTTAATGGTTTCTGCTGGGAAATAGTTGATGTGGGCACAATGTCAGACTTTACGCTCCTGGAGGAATCAGAAGTGATTCTGGATGTTGGAGGTGGGTGTTGAGGGTCTGGAAGTTGCATTTCTCGAAGTGGTAGCTCAGGGACTGGCACATGGATGGACACCACAGTGTCAATTACCCCATGGAGGCCTGCATGTGTTGCTAAGCTGGTGTTGGTGTTGGCTCCACAGGGCACGAGAGAGGTACAGCTACCCACAGAGGGCGGGCATGTGGGGACCCTTCTGCCCTGCTGTCATATGGGATCATGCCTTTTGCCTAGTGGATCCAGCACTGGGGTGAGACAGAGCCCTGAGCTGACATCTTAGACACCAGCACCTAATCTCCTTCTCCAACATCTTCGAGGGAATTTTCCAAGCCTGTACTGGGGCTTCAGGTGGGAACATCTTCTTTGACTTGACCCTGCAGATGGGGCTCTGCTGCATAACTCTTGGAGGCACCTGACTTGAACATCCTTGAGCAATAATGGGAAGCTGTGTTTATGTCCTTGTCCCTCCCTGTTCTCCTCCCCCACTTCCCCCAAAAATCTTCCTTGTGTGGCCTCAAGGATGGGTGAAGCTGAGACACTGGGCAGAGCCACATTCCTGCTCCAGAAAGTAGGATACCCTTTTTCTCAGAGGTGTGGATTCACCATGGTCATGCACTCTGCTGGCTGGGCCAAGTCTAGGGGCTCTAAACAGTGAGAACAAGGGTCTTGGAGTTGCAGAGGAAATTGCACCATGCCTGTGTGTGGGCTTGCTGACTGGATAATGGGGCACCTCATGGCTTCTGACTGAGCAAGTGCCAACTCCCCAAATCTGAGAAGAGAGGGGCAGGAGGGGATGGGGCCATACAAGCTGCTAGGTGGTGTCCATTTCTCTCATCTGACTTCTAGCAAGGGTGGGAATAGAAATGGAATAAACCAGTGAGGGTTGGCTCTACAAGGATCCATACACAGCAATTTCCCCTTTGCATCAGTGGGCTGCCCCCCTGCCTGGCTGTGCTGCAGTGGTTGATTCTCTGGAAATAAGAGAAAATTCAGCCAGAGGAAGTAGGTTATATTCTCCAAATGCCATAACATCTGATGCATCCAAACACAGTTTGTGTTGCTGAGGTGATGCAACTTCCCATTAACTGGGATAAGGATTTTACCATGGATTGCTGTGCACTTCAGCTGTGATGTGTGAGGCTTTGTGGGAGCAAAACAGTGTTGCTTTTCATGGAAGTTAAAGGATGTCTCTGAAATGCTTCAGACACTTCTCTATATGGAAAATTTCACTATTACTTGCAGGAACAGAGCCTTTACAGGTCTGGAAACAACCTAGGTTTCTTCTGTGTACTGAAGGGCTTTCTAGGGACTTTTCTTTGCTGCTCTTCCCCTTTCTGCAGGTGTGACCCAAGGCAATGGCAAGGGGTAGGGTTGAGGGAAATCACTAATGTTCTTGCCTCTCTGCCAGGCAGCTGCCCTCCCCATGGGACAAAGCAGAGGACTAATCCAGAGGTTTCAGCCGAGTATCATTTCAGAGCCAAAGCTGCATGAGTGCTCTGGAACTGCAGAAGCAGCCACTGTGGCAAGGGCCAGGGAATGACCTTCCCAGCAGGTGGTAATACAGCTGCTGATGACAGCCAGTACTTTGCCTTCTAGAAAATTAATATCTTTTATCTTGGAGTGGGCACCAGCAGAGTTACACTTTTCTTGCTAAGGTATTTTTCTTCTTGGTGTGGGCTCTGAAGGGTCTGGAAATGCCAAGGATTCCCTTCTGCTGTCTGTGAGGTTTCCCTGGAACTGCTGTTGGGTTGGACAGAAAGCTGATGAGGGTAAGGTTGGCTGCTGCTCACAAATATCCGTGAGGGTAGTGCTGCAGCAGGTTGGGTTAAATGCTGGGGAAAAAAAAGAGAGAGGGTGAAATTGCAGCCTCTGAGTGAAATGGGGCTCTCTGAACAGAATCACTGCCAGAGTGAGGGGCACAGCAGCAGACTAACTGGATCTGGGTGAGATATCAAAGGTCAGAGAGTGTGTTTTGAAGGAGCAGCTTTAGCAGAGAGAAGGAAACCAGCCTTAACAGAGAAGGAGAAACACACACAGACTGTATGAAAGAACTCCCTATTTTCATTTTGCTGTATTTTTCCCCTGGTCTTTAGAAACCCAGTGCAGTGACAGAAGGAGCCCAGGCAGTGTTACCAAAGAAGGGAGAAGGAAGCTAGTTGAGCTGGCTGAAGTTGTGCGGCTTTAAGGTACAAAGCACAGGTCTGCCAAAATGACTGCCTCTGACTCTTTCAGGCTGCTGTCAGCACAGGCAGCTCTCACACGCTCATGCCCAGCCATGGGACTGGGACTATAGCTGGGGGATGCTGCACCTCCCAGCTCACACCCCAGCCCTGCCCAGGTGTGTCCTGGCTACAGGAGGGAGCTAGGGCAGGTCCTGGCTCCTGCACCAGGCACCTGTGGCAGAGCAGGCTGCAGAGGAGAGATGAGATACAGCCTTCCTTGAGTTGTGGGCTGCTCAGGAATAAGTGTCAGGGATTGGGGAGAGGATGGAAAAGGAGGATTATGTGCACGTGATGCTAAATGTACCTGATGTCAAAGGGGAATTGCAAGTGGAGCTTTGGCTGTCTGTCCTCTGGTAAGAGGTGCTCATGGTCTCCCCTTCTGCCAGTAAGGGGTTGAACAGTTATTATGGATACAAGATTGGGGAATTTCTGTGTTTCTCTTTACCTTCTGTGGTTGATTCAGGAGGGGTTCAAGGCTGGCACTGGCAGATTTGGGCTCTCCCAGGAAGAGTCGGGCAGCTTGCAGAAGTAAATACAGGGGACATGCGTTTTATATTGTGTGTCATGAACATAAGCACTGTGCTGCTGTAAAAAAAGGAGTCACCTCAATCCCATCCTGCCATCTTCATCTAAAGAACGAGCTTAAACATGGAGTGTGACAGATGATGTACCCCAGTACAACTCCTCAGCTTCCCTTGAGCAGCACTGGAAGGCTCTTAAAACAATCTCTCCAGGTGGCCACTGGCTGTCATTGCTTTCAGAGGCTTATGAGGGGTGCACAGTTTGAGAAGATGCACAGTTGGGTGCCTCTGTGTGGGAAATAAAGCTGGGGAAAGCAAAGCTGTCAGCAGCCACCTTGCTCCTAGCTCTTGTGCCACAGAAGACTTTGAGCCCATTGCCATACAATTTAAAGATCCTATTCCATGTTGCTTTTTCTACCCCTGGATAGGAGGCACCAATGTGTTGACAAAAGCAGGATATATGAGTGACTCTTCTGCCCCCTGAGAGGAGCTGTCATGAGATATGGTGTGGGGAAATGCACAATGTATGGTCAGGTGGGTGACTGAAGTTGTCCATGGCCTCTAAGTGAATATTGAAAAGAGAACGAAGCAAATCCAATGGGTTATTCCAGTTATTTTCTCTTCTCTGGCCTTCCACCCCATCAGGCAGGTGAGGAGGGCATCTCTGTAGGTATGTCAGACAGAGGAATGAGCTGGGGCAGCCAGAGACACTTCTGTCATGCAGATCAGTACAGTTTTATAAAAAGTTGGCTCTAATGGAAAATAAAGCAAAAGAGAGGTTGGCGAAAGAAACCGAGGCCTTAGAGCTGAAGGAGAAGTGTGTGGGGACACCCTGAAAAGCTGCTCCAAATTATCATTGGGAGAAAACTGCTCCATCAGAGGGGAAGAGACAGAGATAGTGGAGGGATATGGAAGGCCAAAGACAGGTGTCTGGTAACTGAGGAAGGTTTTCAGAAAGCACAGCACAGAGCACTCTGCTGACACCAAGTGTGTGTGAGCCTTGCTGTTGTAAGCACAGCTTGAGGAAGCAGCTACTAGAGAAACCAGGGGCCAGTGGAGGAAAGATGCTCTTTAGGAAGCATTTTCTGCTGGAGGTCCTGATTTGGGATGGACTGGAGATACAGCTGGCTGAGGGCTTTTCCAGCAGATCCCTCTCTACCACTTGGATGTACAACATTCACTGTTGGGAAAGCAAGAAGTGATGTGAGGCAGGCGTGATAAAAAGGGCATAAAGAGAATTTGGATATAGGAATATCCCTCCAGCTCCTTGGAAACGTAACACTTGCCTGTATTGTGAAACTTGTGAGGTTTTAGGCTCTATCTATGTGATTTTATTGTGTGTTAAGGATGCTGTTGTGTTTGTAAAGCTGCTGGACTGCAAGGGGCAGGAAGCTGTGTCCCGGGTAAAAGAGATTAATACTCCCGGGCAAAGTAAGTTCCCAGCCCCCAGAAGCTGCCCCTGCCCGCAGGCGAGGGGAAGCTGAGGGCACTCAGGTGGGCAGAAGCCCATCGGATTGCCAAATGCAGTTTCTTGCTGCCATCTAGTGACGTCCATGGGTGCCTAAAAATGTCAAAAATTGCTTGGTTTTAGTGCCGGGCTGCGAGAGGAGTCGCTGAACTAGCAAAAACAAACGGCGGGGAAACAAACCTGAAACACCGTGGTGTCTGCATTCTACATCTCCTACAAAACAACCGTGGGAAGCTCCGGCACGCCAAGACAGGTTTTGGTGGGTTATTAGTCATGAAACATATTTGCTATTGAGTAAGGGAATAAGGTTTCTTCCCAGATTTCAGAAAAACTTAAAGCTGAGTTTTTTCCTCCATAGCATTGTGGCTTCGCTTTGGAGCAGGTTGGTTTGCTTGGCTGTGCTCATTCCTTGTAACAGTGCCCTGGTGGTGGCCCTGACAGGGCAAGGAGCCCCCAAGATAAACTTTGCTGATGAATCTGGATCTCAATAAAAAAAGGAAAAAGTTATTTATTTTTATTTATTTTTGTACTTTCAAATGCTTCAGGCTCCTCTAATAATGATGGACCACGACCCATAATATTTTTTCCTGTGGAGAAGTGTAAGGCAGACCTAGAAAAGCAGAGAAATAGGGCATTAATGGATTGTTTAAATGGTTTATTGGGATCACATAAATCTTGACCCTCCCAGCTCTAGAAAATTAATAAGACTGCAATTAATCTTAACTTCTAACTGGACTTTCTTGAGCTTACAGGTGAAAATCTGTGCATTTTCTACAGAAATTAAAGAAGCTCCTGTAAATTCTGATTAGGTTGAGATTTCACTATAAAATTTGTGAGTCCTTTTACTGCTTCAAAATAAAAACATGATTAAGATAATATTTTTACCTTGGAAACATTTTTAGAAAGCTTCCTGGAGTTCGTCTGTGTGTGCTGCTGCTGTGGCCTGTTCATCCCAGTATAATATGTTATGGGTGCTCTAACCTTGCTCCTGTGTCTTTAAATACCCTTGACAAGAACCACCTTTGCATCCTGTTATCACCTAGCAGTCTTCTTCCCTCTGCCTCCAGACAGCATCTTGCAAGATCTGTGATGCAAACAGCATATTACACAACGGCTTTTCCTTATATCCCCTTTTTCTGTGCCTTCCTCCCATCCTGAAGCTTTGCAGGGAAACCCACTAAGACGTCGTCTGCTGCTGAAAGCAGGATGCCTAGAAATCCTGCAGGTGTCTCATTCCTTCAGTCCTTTTTGTTCCCTGGCATCTCAGGGAGTGGTGGTGCCAGTGGTGATAAATCATTGTTGCTGCTGGTGTCTTTAGGGGCAGCCCTCGTAATTACTTTGAGTGACCCTTGCTTTCAGCCATCACAAAAAACCTTGCCATCATCCCAGAAGAGCTTAAATCCTTGATAAGATGCAAACTGCTGGCATCAAGGGCAGTGCATGCAGCCAAACAGGAATATAACACTCAAACTACTGCTCTCCAACCTGTGTATTTTTAAAACAAGGTTAATGATCTCTTGTTAAAAATGGAACAAATGTATAATGGCCTTAAAAATGTGGTGACTGTTTATCCATCTATAATGTTTTAAAGGCTGTTACAAGGGAATTAGAGATGACAGTCCCCTTCAGTGGAGTGGAGAGGTTTGTTTGGACACAGGAAGGTGATGTGTGTGTGACCCCAGAGGAGCTGGCAGTGCACTCAGGTGGGGATGTGAGAGGTGAACTAGGGCTGCTGGTGGGTCAGACAGCCTCATGGAGGAATGGTGGTGAAGTACTTCCCTGCTCTGAAGGTGAATATATTTTTGCTGTGATAGGTTTGCTATACTTTTTGATCATTGGGGAGGTAAAAAATTGGACAGAGGTAAAGTCAAAAAACTCCTGAAGGAGTGCAGATGAGACTAAGTTGGTGAAAGATATACAAAAAGCAGAGCAGTGACTTTCACAAGCTGAGACACATGCCATTTCCACACCTGCCACATGCAGACAGGCCAAATTTTCCCTTCCTGGACATGTACCATGGCACTGCATAACCAATTAGGCATCTGGGTTTGATGAGCCCCTGTTTTGCCCCAGCAAGAAGCAGGAGAGATGTACCTGTAAGCTTTTGGGCTTGTGGCTGAAGAGGCTGCAGTGTGGGGGCAACGGACTTGCTGCTGGGCATAGCCAGCTCCTGATGGCCACGGCATGCTTCCTTTGCTGCCCCCAAGTGGAAGGCCAACTTGCTGAAACATCTGGCTGCACCACATCTGGGCTTTAATTCTGGGGCAGGGTGGAATTTTGGGATGTTACAGGACAGATGTGTCCTCTGCAGCAGTGGAGATGTCATTGGTCACACTTGATGACCAAGAGTCACTACTCAGGAAGGATTTTGCACGTTGTCTTGTCCCACTGAGACCATCTGGAGGAATTTAGCCCACAAATACCAAACCCTGGGCATGTAGTACCCAACAGGTTTAATAATGGCAAGCTCTGAGTGGAAAAGACTCTCAATGGAGCATTATCCAACACACGTGGTGTGTGTCCAGACTAGAAACCCCATTTGTAAGTAGGAGTCTTACTCCTGGAACAGTTTTCCTGGGCTGTATGGTGCAATCTCCACAATTTTAAGTTGCCAAATTGAGATGCAATGTCTTTCTCAAAGTCGTGGTGTAACAAAGCCATGAGCATAGCAAGAGCAGTAGTATATATCCTAAACTTATTAGATGATAGTTCATAAGACTCTTATATTGGTGATATCAAATCCTAATGTTTGCAATATCTTCCTTGCAAAGGATTCAGGTGCCTTTTATTTCCAGAGCTGTTCTATGTTACTTTTTTACCTTTTGCTAGAATAAGGATAGGGAAGAAGAATCTAGCAGAGGTCACACTCAAGTTCTTGCCCTCTATCCTCTCTTTCCCCCAATGTATCTGAAGAATCAGAAAGGACCAGCTGGCTTCAATGAACTAAATCAGAAGATGACTTCAGTGAAGTAACATTTGAAGCAGAGGAAAAAAGATAATTATTATATTATATACAAAGTCACAGGCAAAACCTTTCCTCATGCTAGGAACCATGCACATGGCATACATTCAGACCAACTTCACAGCCAGCTGCATCAGAGGACCGAAACTGGGACCTAAAACTCCTTGTAAAATCGATGAAAAGCATACGAGAAAATGCTTTGCTTTTCTTGCATGGCAGGCGGAAAACTGTGTGTGTCTTTTGGAGTTTGGATAAACATGTGTAAGCACACAGGTAAACTATAATCCTCTGATACTGTTTGAATTAAAAAGATGGATTAGAAAAAAATTGGTCTGGCTTTGTCTTGAAAGGATGCCAGAAGATATAAGTTGGACAAGAAGCTTAATTGAGATTGCTGAAGTTTATGTATCAAACCTAAAGTCCCCAGGCTGAATGTTGGATGCTAAGGCAGGAAAAATCACAGGCTTAAAGTTTTAGCCATCATCTCTTATCAGTCATTTGGGCTGGAACTCCTCAAGCAGAGAGTTTGATTTAAAAATATGTAATTTTTTGTTGTGCTCAGCCACAGGGGTTTAACTGAGGGCAGCCTTCCCTAGAGAAGGAGATATGAAAGGGCCTCTAGTGGTGGATATGTGCAGAAATAAAACAGATGTGATCACCTTGGTTTTTAACATTGCAATCTATTCATTCCCAGCTGGAGCATTCCTGGGGTGAGAAGAGCAGCTAGAGTATCACTGCATCCTCATAGATTCCCTTTTCTGTTTGATTTGTGGCAAGAGACTGTCTTTCATCTCTTCACTGGGTCATGATGCCTTGCAGGTGTTTTAAAAAAATCAGTGCTTCTGTCTGGACAATAATGTGTAATGAAAACCTCTTCACTGAGGTTTTCTGCGTCTGAAGGTTTGCTTTCACACAAATGAGAATGATTTTGGCCTTTGCTTCCAGTGCCCTTGAGGTGGAAAGTAGTGTGGTTTGCCATCAGGTTTGTCCAGTAGTTGTTGCGGTAGGTAATGAGGGACAAATTCCTGACACGGTAATCCCAATCAGTCCTACTCATCTCATCAGCATTATCTCAGGTCATCCCTGTCTGTCCCAAGGGAGCTGCACTTCTGGGCTCTGTCAGACAGTGTCTGAGCTGGGTAATTGAAAAAGGAGCTGGCCTTGCACAGGGAAATTTTTTGACAAGCCTAGATTTTAACCTTGTGTGGATTGAAAATGTTTTGGAATTTAGTGTTTGTTTAGGTAACCTGTAGAGTCAGAGATCGCACATTTCTTGAGCCTCTTTCAAGCTGTGTATGCTTGCAGAAGCAGCTGGGACGCTGCTGTAAGTGGCCAGAGTGCCAGTCACCATGGTCCTGGCTCTTTAGCAGCTGTGGTGGCAGAGGGGCTCTGTGGTGGTGGCTTGGTACAACAGCTGGGTGAGTGGAAGTGCTAGGTCTGGGTCCAGAGCAAAAATTCTTCTTTCAGCCTTAGTGCCATTCAGCTGTGCCTTGTGGGACCTGGAAAATGCAGAGGTGCCTTGTGGGACCTGGAAAATCCTGTGTGTTGTGGATTTGATCTGCAACAGAGATTTGCCCCAAATTCACCGGAGGCTTGTTATATTGGTTTATTTAGGTTTATTTGTGCCCTACTCAAAATGGCTTTCTTAGAATTTGATTTGATGTCTGCAGGATCTACCCAAGCAGGCAGTTGGTCGATAAAATGTCTGTATTGCAAGGCTCCCTCTTTTGCTGAGTTAGTAACAGCCCTCTCGAACATACTCCCATTGAAAGCTTATTTTACTTTTTCATATTATAGCTAAGTATTGTGTGTATTATTATTAAATATATAAATATTCACAGTGAATTAAGTTTACTTATATTAATATATTAGTAAGATGCTTGTTAAATGCTGCCTTCAAGTACATCTTGGCACATAGGGGCACTTTTTTGGTTTAAAAGTATTTGGAATATAAGTTTTGCTTTTAACTGATGCCCAGCTGAATGAGAGTCCCGAGAAGTTCCAGCTGCTTTGCATCTGTTGCAGTGGACTTCATCACAGTTCTGATCTCTGACTGGAATGAAACCTTCCCCATGAAACCAGACTTCCCTTTTGCTCTGTATTCTGACCCAGCACTCTCGGCTGCCGTGATGCTCAGTGGACATTTAACCTCTCTGTTCAGCATAGCCCAATTTGACTGTAGTCATCTATTGAGGACAAAAAGAGTCTCACCACAGTCTTCACTGATGTTGATTTCTTCAGCTCAAGATGCCTACAGCAGAGATGCCTGTGTTTAGTCAGACTAATCCCATACCTATTGTTTTACCTGATTTTTCCTCTCCCTAATGTGGTACTGCAGGACATCTGTCTCTTGTCTTCAGTATGTGAAACAGATTTCCTTGGATAAAACACTTAATTCTTAAACCCATCCCACTTCTCTCAGTTCCCTCTCCTCTGAATAAATTGGCATTGTTCAAACTAATTTTCTCATAAAGTAATCCCATTGTGACCTGATTGTTTCTGCGGCTCTCTAAATATTTTACTATTAGTCCTTATCTTCCTCACAGTGTGATGCCCAAAACTAGAGACCACACTCCAGCTGAGGCCTTACTCATCACCCTGAGCAGAAGAAACAACTTGCTATGTGTAGGAGCAGCAAATTTTCTTTTCATTTCCTCTGCAGATTTCTAATATTGGTTTTTTCTGACCAGTTTCTGTTTTCCAGAAAACTATCAGTGCTCTGTCATGCATTCATTCCTCAAAACTCTGAAGCTTCAGTATATCTGGCTTTCGTGAGCATTAAATCACTGTCCATCGCTCTGTTCTGCCTGTTCCTGGTGTGCAGGCTAACACACACTCTAGGAAAATGCTGAAGTGTGTAAAGCCTGTATGTGCTGGAGGAACAGGCTGAAGTAGCTGATGCTTCCCTCCCAGCCAGATCATACCTGGGTTTTCTGCCACCTCATCCCTTACAAAATCTTCTAGGTCTGAAATCTGGAGCAGCCTGGGTCCATCTGCACTGTTATAATTACGAGTGGAGATTCTTTAACAGGAGAGGGCAGCTACTAAGAGGGCATTTTCTGGGTTTTTGGAGATCTTTTAAGTGGCTTCCTTTTGAATTTTTTTAATCCCCTCCCTCGCTTAATTTTATTTCTGTGTAACGCCAGTCAGTGATTCTTCAGGAATAATTTATTTCCCTATCTTTTCAAAGGCTTCAAGGTTAGACATTTTTTGATACGGGTCAGAACAATTTTCGTAGGACACTCATAGAATTTTTCATTGACTGATTTAATTTATTTATCTGCAGAACATGTATTACCTGATATTTTTAAACTGAATACTGGTGGAGTTAAGAACTTTCAAAGGAAACCAAATTTATTTGGTTTTACTGTAACCTGATGAGTTTCTTCCACTGGATGGAGTGTAAGAGAAACATCTTGGTGAGACACCTTTGTGCATAAAAATCAGAGCATCACTTGTAACTTCCCTGTTGATCCAAGCTCAGACTTTACAATATTGAAAATATCAGAGCAGTCTCTGTTTTAAAATTTGACTCTGCAAGGGATGAATGGATGGAGATAAACCAGAGTGAGAAAGAAATTTTAGTGAAAGCAAGCATGAAACAACAGAATCATTGTTCTGGGGAAAGAAAGGAGTGAAAGGAGAAGAAAAAGAGTAGCGAACTTCAAAAGGCAGATGTCAACAAGCCTGAGAAACAGGTAAATGTATGTCTTCTGGGGAGATAATCCTAAAGAGAAATGAACTGTCAGTTACTGAAACTGTTGTTAACAAAAGCAGAATGGTAAGCTATCCTGATGCGAAAGAAAGAGGAAACCAAGCAGGAGAGCAGCATCCAACCACATCAGGAGCCAAGAAATCAAAGGGACTTATGTGATAGGTAGAAATGGGGACTCATAACTGACAGTGACTGCAACAGAGCAGCATAAAACTGCTAGAGTGTAAGCGGAAAAAATCACATGTGAAGCCAGTTAGGAAAAAAAAATCTAAACTGCTGCCTTTCTATAAATAGGCAGAGGAAAATACACGTATTTAATTTAATGAAGAGAAGTACAAATAGCAGATGAGGCATAAGAGCTGAGAAAGCCAACATTTCCTTTACCTTATTTGCACAACCCTGTTGGTGGCAGGCAGAGTGGTGTGGCATGGCTGCACAGCGAGTTTGGGAAAGCACAGGCTGCACATTGGATGTAAAAATTAGAAAACTCTTATGTACGAAATGACTCCTGCCACGTTTATGGTCTGTTTTACGGCTCTTATCACTAGGCATTTTCAAGGAGTGAGAGCACATTTCCTCTATCTCCTGCAGGAAGAAGCTCATTATTCCTTATTAATTAGGTCTTCAGTCACTAATCTGTTATGTACCTTTCCAGCAACTGTTTACAGATAAGTGTTGTAGGATCTAATTGATGGAGGATAATTAGCTCCTCCCTAATTAGAGTGAAGTGTGCTTCTTTTCACTCTGTGGATGATCGCTTATGAATGAAAGGCCACAAATGGAAAGCTCAAGATGTGCAATGTATCAGGAACTAATTTGCTTAAACTATTTCTGAAAGCTTATTCAATTAATACCCAAATAGTAGGCTAATTCATGAGTGTGTGCAACTGCCTTCAGCTGTAGGCAGGCATGTGGTTGCCACAGAGTTGAGCATTAATGTCACGCTCAGTTACCATACGCTGTTCAGGCACCAGGAGCAGCAGGTCTGCAAGCATCAGCACAGAGGATACAGAACGTGGAAATAAAGAAAAACCTTCTGTAAGTTTTGTCTGCAGCTTCATCATCTCACATCATTTTCTCAACTCTGAAAATGAACTGGTTGCAGCCTAGAGGTTGATAAATTTTGGGGTGACTTTTTTTTTTTAATGGCCAGCATGTGAAACTTGCAGAGGTGTCTTATTGCCAGTGAACTCAGTGTCCAGTGCCAGACACTCAGTGTCCTTTGGAAACCAAAAAGGCTACCTATTTTCCAAACAGCTTCTCTAAAAAGACTCTAGATTATTCTTTCTGTGACACAGCTATGGGTTATTGTCATAATTGGTCTCTGTTACATGACTTTTACTTCTTCCCAAGACTTCTTCCCAAGGCTGCTTTTGCCTGTGACTGCCTATGGTCTCCTGGCTGCAAAAAAAGAAAATTGGAGATTGGCTGATGATTGATCACTGTGAAGTACAAGTGCTGAGGCTTGGCATATATGCTGATGTATCAGAAAACCTGTAAGAGAAGATGTGGAATTTATGTAATTAAAATGTGGATAATTTATAATTTTATAATAATCAAATGGCAATTTATATGTTTAAGATGTGGATTCACAGCACAGCCTGAATGCAAATATAGGTTTATAGGGAGATATACTTCTTTCTGGATTAAAATAGTGTTTGCTGTTTCACATAAGCCCACTGTTTGAGAGCCCACTAAAGTTAATGGAAAGTCTCTCTTTGAGTTTCTGTGTACTTTAGCTGAGATGACGCAGCTAGAAATAGCAAGGGAGAGCAAGTAGGCCTCCTTTTCTACTAATGAAAAAGTATTGAAATGTGTCCCTTAAGGATTTGAAATGCTGGAAAACAACAACACAAATCCCATAAACTTTTTCTCCCCAAGAGGTTTTAATCAGTTTAATGATTTGGGAAGTTATGTTCTGCTGCATTGCTGCCAATCTAACATATTGAGTGAGACAGAAGCTGAGGAGTCAGAGGGGACACGGATGAGGTTAGGATTACCTGCAAATTTCTCACGTTCCCTGAGACTGGAGAATTGCTTCCGTTCCCTGGAAGTCTAATACTGTTAATCAGTGAAGAAAGATTTCACTGTTTCATTACTTGCTGCAGCTGAAACTCAAGGAAATTACTTGGGTCTCATTATCAGATAAAGTTAAGATTCCAGTATAAAAGAAAATTCTTTTTCACACTCAGGTCAAGAATAATTTATTTTTTGTTGCTCAGATTTTAAAAATAGAGAGCCAGAAGAGGAGAATGCGATAGAACCGCACAAAACCTGGATACTGCAGATCTGCTTTGATACAATAACAGTTTCCAGCCTCTCTTTTATGTTCATAACCATTCCTAGGTATGGTGGGAAGAGATTAGAGCGGCAAACTGAACAGTGCATCCATCCACTGTGAGGTGCTTGCCCCACTCTGTTATTTTGTGGAGGCTGGAGCTGTAACAGGGGCTGTTGCAATCATTGGGACCTGGTGCTGGCCAGCATACCTTGGAGATTAAATAATGCTCAGGGAACAGAGTGTGTAACCCTGCAAATCCATGTAGGGAAGAAGAGTCAGACTCTGCATCTGGTCTGATCCTCAATTTTCCCTCATGGGGAGTGACCGTCCAGGCCTTCCTTGGGGCAGGGTATCTCTCTTTGGCATCATTAGCACCATGCTTGGGCCATGACCCTGGGCCCCCTCTGTTCCTTGTGCTGCCTGCTGCCGCCTTGTAAGGGATGCCTGGGAGAGCCTGCTCACTGCCACTGACATCCCACTGATCCTCAGGCACCCTCCTACCTTGCTAGGGGGTAGGCTGATAACAGGTGTGTGCTCCCAGCAGAGGTCATGTGAGTCTGTGAATGGCTTTTGAGTGGGATTGGTGGTGTGTCTGTGTGTTTTACTGCTGCAGAAATCAGGTCTGTAACACTGCAAATACTAAGAAAACTCCTTGCTGTTAGACCTCTGTGCGTTTTCTCCTGGGAAATCTTGCTGTAATGAAAGCCGAGCTGAAGGGCTTGGTTACGTCCTAGGCAATGGCCAATTTCCAGAGGGGTTTGGTGCCAAAGTTCGGATGTTTTTCTTTTCCTTGAAAAACACAGTGCTGACTAGCTTAGGCTAGTTACAAGATGTGAACTTACAGAAACAGGATATGCCAGCAGGGATGACAGTATGAATGTCCCCTTCTCTCTCGTGTCATTAGAAAGAGATGCAGCTGCCAGCTCAGGTGTCTGAACCAAGAGCAAGACCGAAACAAAGGAGAAGCCCAGACGAGTTCTTGTTTTCCTTCTAAATAACTTGGTAAGTACTTGGCAAAACCTCTGGCAGTCTCAGTGGTGAAATGGAAAACCTTCCTGTCCCTTTGAGTCCCCAGCCACATCTGAACAAGGATATGTGACTTTCTGAAGGGAGTTGACAGGCTAATTGGGAGGTGCCGTGACCTTCACCCCGCTGCTCGTTGCCAATGTCCATCTTTCCCCCCATCGCCCCGAGCTGGGAGTGTGGAGAGCCTTGCTTTACAGCCCAGAGGAAGTCTGGAGTGTCAGTGTTGATTAAAAGGGGCAGAGCAGTCTTCCTTAGCAGAAGTCTTGAGGGCTGGTGTAGCTCCAAGCCCAAAATCACCCAGTCTTTAAGGTAAGGAAAACTTTTTGGATGTGCATTGTATTTGCTAGAGGCCTTTTTTGCTTTCTCTTGTTCAGTGGCCAAAATTGGTGTGCTTTTTCTACATCAGCTAAATGTGACATAATGACTAAAGCTAAAAGTTAAAGTTATTCCACAGAGAAGAAAAGGCTGACAGAGAGCTCAGTTGTCTCTGAAGTTAGATGGTACCTCCCAAGTACAAGGTTGTGTTATCCTGAACTCATTAGCAGTCAAACACCAGAAGGCTGTCTCTTTATTCAAAACCTCCATTTCCCAGCACTTGCCCCCTAGCTCAGAAACCCCATTCTCCACCTCTCCTATGGGCTGTGCACTCCGGCACACTGACGAAGAGCCTCTCTCATTCTCCATCTGGATCAGCTTCTCAACAACTCCCTCTGTCATCCTGGGTCTCCGAAACCAAGCTCAGCCCTATCATTTTAACTGAGAGACCATGGATTTCTTTCTAAGACACCTTATTTGCCTTGTTTTAGGAGAGTAGGATGCTCAGCTTTCCATTTCAGCAATCTATCTGTAGAGATCTAGAATTATCACTTTGCACAAAACTGAAAGTATAGTATCAGCTATGATAGTGATATGAGTCAAATAACTCTTAGTTGTTAGTTGGTAGCCGAGGTGAACAGCTCTGGCTGTAGAAATTGTGTGTGCAGGTTTGGATACATGATTCCTTTTCAGCCTTCTTTCTTCGAGTGGGAAGGAGGTCTGAAATGCCGGCACACAAGCATGACTCTCAGAGAACATAACTCTTGCAGTCGTGTACCCTCTGGCTTTTCAGGTGCAACATCACTGGCCTCTCCTAAGCTGAGCTCCCCCTTCTTTCTAATAGGGAGTAGAACAAGACTCAAAGAAACTGCAGTAAATTTCAATATCCATGACTTTTCTCCAGCACTGTTGTGAGAACAGGGATTGCATCCTTAGCTGTGCTTCACAGAGCTTCCCACTCTCCTGAGCCTGAGGGCTGCTCACAGCATGCAGGGAAGCAGGATGAACAGGCAGGGAAGCCAGAATAAGCAGATGCTGAGGACACCTATGAATGCTCCAGGAGACTTGTGCCTTCGACTTATTGTTGCCCCTTAAATGTGACCTGGTGCACAAGTGAGCAGCAACCCAAGCAAATGAACCACAAAATCAGCTTTAGAGAGAGCAGAATACCCCTTTCTCTAGCACTGATATATAATCAGTTTCTCTCTGAAGCTTTCCTTTATGTATTTCTTTTCTGTACCTGAGGTGCAAATGAAAGGCAAACAATATGGGTCAGGTGTGATGGTCTTGGGTAATGAACAGCTGGGAATAATTACCTGCTACCAGGAGGAAAGATGATGGATGGAGGCATGGAGCAGCTGTGTGGCATCTTCAGCTGGCTGCTGTGACAGGAGGGGAATCAGAAATGCCCAGAGAAATTGCTTGGAGGTGCTGTGAGACTGAGGCAAAACATTAGTGCTAGAAACAGGCTACGGCACCCTGCTGGGAAAACACTTTCAGGGGCATTTCTTATTGTGAGACCCTTGTGCTTCCTTCTGGAAAATTTAATATTAGCCTTGGCTTCCATCAAGACATATACTTTCCTAATGGGCTGCGGGAAGCCTCTGCTCCACTCTTTTTAGCCCGGAACTGTGAGCTGAGGTGTTCCACTGCCTTTCCACATAATACGAAGCAAGAGCAGAGAATGTCAAGAGGAAAGGGGGAGCAGGCCTTGAGGTCAGCCTGAGTGTTCACATGGGAATAAATGTCCTTCTAAAGATCTGGGATGCTGTGCCTGAGGAGGGAGGAACGAGTGGAGCCAGAGAGCCCCTGCTTTCTGGGATAGCAGAGCCAAACTCACATGTCGTGGGCTATGTTATATGGCTGGGACAGACACCAGCTTCTCCCCATGGCTATTTCCTACAGCTGGGGCTGGGAGATTGCTGTGACCAAAATGCATGAGAATCTCCTATATATCCAGGAGGCCAGTGAAGAGCCCAGGAAACTGTTCCCCTTAAATAGTTAAACGGCTGCCTCTCGACAAGCACAATGTCACATTGAATTTGAAACAGGGAACTTTTTATATTTTCCCCCCTGATTGTGCTGGCACCTGGCAGATGCCTGTTTACCACAGGCATCCATACACACAGCAATCAAAGGAAATCAGAGGCACGGATTAGCAGCAGCTGCAAGTCATTAGTGGCAGCCATGGGAAAGCACAGCTCTGCACCCCGCTTCGAAATAACCAACATGAGTATTCCAGAGCACAGGGGTTACCGCGGGGCACTCTGCGGGCACCAGGGACAGCAAACAATTGCCTCACTTGTCTCTGGAGATGGCTTCTTCCCTCTCCCCAAGGCAGCAGTGTGTTATCGATGAATCAATCACACTTTATTGGCCCGTTGAACATTAACTCTTTGGGAGGCTGACTTTTGCCGACTGGGAGTTGTCAGAACTGGAGGATGGGGTCTCCACCTGTACAAAATTTCTAGTTATTCTTTGTTTTCTTTGGGCTGACTGCTGGCATCTTTGGCAGTGTCTCAGCACAAGTGAGGACTTGGGATCTCCTAGAGTTAATGCTCATTTTACAGGAAGTTTTATTAGAGCGAATGTAAAGGAAAAGCTGACCAAAAGCCTTATTTGTGTATCTGATTTCTTTATTCAATTCATTTTGAACCAGAATAGAGTCCAAATTTTATTTAAAAACTTAATGTTGATTGAAATTTCCATTGCAGATTTAGGCAGCTTGGGTTTCTATTTTGATCAGTCCCCGGAAAAGCTGATTTTACTTCAAAGCATCTCTGACTCTTGGAGGAGCAGGAAGCTGGTGGCCTATTAATAGAGAGCAGAATCCAACATCACTGAGGCGCAGCTGATTCCCCAGCAGTCCTGACATGTTTGGCTGTATCTGCCCTCCTTTCTCTCTGTCTCAGCTCGGCTTTCACCATCACAGGTGCAGTCCCCAAGCTCTGTGTGTGGTCTTTGTGGTCCACAAGAAGGACCTGCCTGCCTTGCCCCAGCCAGATGGGAACCCCATCTCTGCCTTGCACTTGACCATTGCCATGAGGAGGTGGAAGCATGTGAAGTAGTTGACAGCAAGATGATGTACAAATGCTGATAATCCAGTACTTCAAAATACCCCTTTGAGTTTTCCACGGAGGGGAATAGAAGGAAAAAGGAATGGAAGCAAGGAAAGTCGTCACGGAGACTAGAGAAATGGAAAGCTGGGGGGGACAGAAAAAGACCTTTCCAGAAAGGCCATGGTCAGCCTGACCCTTGTAGCCCCTGGGTTTCTTTCCAGCTGCCAAAGCTTCAGTTACATTCAGCTTCCCACCTGCATCTCCCACCAGAGACCTTATTTCTTATCTTCAGTCTCAAGCCTTATTAATTACCAAGGTTTGGTCAGACTCAGCTTTCTCCAAATCCCTTCCTCATATGTTCTCTCTGGTGTTACTGGAAAAGTTGAATTTGGTTTCCCCACAGATAACATCATTTACGTGGAGGTGAAAATGGGATTTAGCCTTGTCTTCCAAGGCCTCTTAGGATGGCTCTGCAGGCAGTAAGAAACATGCAGACAGAACATTAAAGGTAACAAAGGGAAGTATAATTTTAAAGTAAAAGAAAAGTAAATAGTCTCAAAAGACCAAGCATGGCAAATACTTGCATCTTCTAGTGCAAAGGTTAAACCAAGGAGAAAAGAGCATAAAGGTATGTTAGTTCCAACACTCCCTCAGTTCTGCAGCTGTTTCCATTTGAACACTATTTTAGGATCACAAAACTCTACAGAGAGCAAGACAGGTATTTGTAAAGGAGCTTCATTGCTACTAGCTGCAGAAAGTGAGGTGGCTTTCTGGTGTGGTGCCTGGGGGAAGTAGACCAGCTTTGGGAAAAGTCCTAGGTAAGTGCTTGTTTTTAAAGGATTTACTGATTTTCCCTGAAGTTTGTGAAATGTTGAAAGAGTGTTTTCCTCCTTCATACTTTTGCTAAAATGGTGAGTAAAGAAAAATGCACATTTCTGAAGAACTATTTCTAGTTTTTTTTTTCTCAGTAGGAGACATAGTTTTCTGCATGTTTTTCTGTCCTATCTTCGACTTAGGAGTTAGTGTTTTACTTGCTGAGTTACAAGTCATGCTGGATTTTGTTTTGGTGCTTTTAAGTAAGACTGTGGTTCCTCCTGTGCTTCAGCTCAATGTAGTCTCACTGGCTGCTGCTCAAACTACAGTGTGTTGTTGTACTTGTGATGCTCAGGTGTTCTGGGCTCTTCTTTACCTTTGAAATTCATAATGCAGTTCCTTCTGTTCCAGCTAGACGTGCTGATCCAGGCATTTGCTTGCTAATGTTCTGAGAACGGTGGATCACTTGTACCTACACTGTGAAAGGGACTTTGTTGTCAAAACTGGCAAATAGTCATATAAATATTATGCCTTCAGAGAAGTTAACTTCCTATCTTCTTGATATTACTTTTTTATTTTTTTTTCTACCATAACTGTCAAGTTCATGTTGAAGGGACCATAGTTCATCTCTGAACTCACAGTAGAATCAGTGCTGAGGTGTAAAGAAAATCTGAGGGAAGGTCAGCAAAATGATGAGGGTGTCATCTAAAGTGAATCTAAAGAAGTTTGTGTATTTCAGTGAATCAGAAACAGACTGAGGGATAACTTGATCATTCCATACAAGTACCTATATTTGGAAGATGTAGACACCTTTTCCAGAACTATTTTTCTGTGAAAGAGCTGCTGTCTAGTCCCTGCCAGCTCCCTGAGTTTAATCTTGGTAAGAGAGATGGTGTTGCAGGTATTTGAGTACTGCAAATAGAGGAGCAGCTCAGCAGAGGAGAGATTTACTTGCAGGTTTAAAAGGAAAAAAAAATATTTTTTTTTGTTTGGTGTATTTTTCAACAATAAGATTATGTGTGAACTCAGCAACTACTTCTTGGTACAAGGATCCCTTCATTCATCCCTGTCTTCGAGGATATTCAGGAAAGAAGGATTTCTTTTCAGGGTAGAGTGCTGTGATACCTGTTGGGCCATAGCCTGCAGAACAGGTATAAAACTTTATTCTTGCTTGCTAGTAAGGGGTTTTCTGGGCTTAGGGAATTTGTTCTCCTGGTTTTTTAGCTCTTATTTTTCTCTGAAATATCATGGTCAGCAGAGCTCTAGATAGGCGATCTAAAGCGCTGTAGATGGGGCTGGTTACATAATGCCCAAAATCAGAATGATGTGCGGGGTCAAATGATGACAGCCTTAAGGCTTTGTTTGCTTTCTTTTGCAATATAGGACACAAATTGCCTTTTCCAGATGTCTCTACAGTTGAGTTTCCAGCCATCACAGAGCTGTGGGGTCTAAGAGTGTCACCAGCCCTCCCAACTCTTTCTGATACATAGGCAGTGATCTAGGCTCTTGAATAAACCTTCCAAAAGTTTAAAATCTGGGCTTTGTGGACAATGTGCAACACCCTGGCATAGGCAGGAAAAAGTGATCTATCAGAACTACTGTTGACACTTAGGGCAGTGTCACGTGGGAAATGTGAATCCTATGTTAAAGGCCTTGATATCCAAGTGTCAGATTATTCACAAACACAAAGAAGGGAAATTAAGGATAGATATTAGGAAGAAATTCTTTCTATGAGGGTGATTAGTTACCAGAACAGATTGCCCAGGAAGGTTATGAATGCCCCATCCCTGGCAATGTCCAATGCCGGGTTAGACAAGGCCTTGTGCAACCTGGCCTAGTGGGAGGTGTTCCTGTCCATGGCAGGAAGGTTGGGACTAGATGACCCTTAAGGTCCCCTTCCAACTCTTAATGTTCTATGATTCCATGTGTAAGTAACAGAGTTCAGTACTAACTTTCATAATGAGGAGCAGCAGGTACTGCTGGCAATTTGCTTGTACTTGGAAAAACAGAGCTCTCCTGTAGGCTATGTATCTATAATAGCTGCAGAGCCTACAGAGAGACAGGGTTGTGAAAATTGAAAGATGAAGCTTAGTCTCCCTTCTGTAATTAATGGCTTCTGTGCTAGATCAAGGTTAGTGTTTTCAGCTTTTTAAGTTTGAGTGTCCACAAGCAGTAGGTGAAATACGTGTTTGGGGAGCCTTAGAAGGAAACTAGGATCTAGATTTGCACTGAGTATTTTTTATCAGTTCATCCTTCAACACTAAAAGCAAAAGTTTATTATTGTAATTCTGATTCTTTCTTCACCCCAGCAGCCAGGGAAAAGGATATATGATGTTCTGATCATTTTATTTCAAAGCTGTCTAAAGTGCCTGATTAGCTGGTTTCAACTGTTTTTTTTGTGTGAGGTCTGTTGCACACAGAACACTGATTTGTATCTCAAAAAGTTCTTGACAGGGAGCAGTGGTCATCACTCAGTCCATCCCACTCTAGTATAGTGTGGGTAGCCACAGTTGTGCTTGGTCAGTCTCCTCGCTCCAGAGACTGCAAAGGAAATTTGTGTTTCTGAGCTTAGCTGCTGTGAATAATGTCCAAGCTAGATGGCTGGAATTGCTCTAAGAGGATGCTATGAATACCTGTCTTTATGTAACACTGGCATCTCTGTTCAGGAAGGCCTTGAATGGGTCATCTATACTGACTGAACTGCTTTTCACATCTGTTGGAGGCTGTATGTGTGTACCCTTTCAAGTCAAGGAAAATGATTTTGTAGAAACCTTGCTCTTAAAATGACTTGCTGCTCAGGACTAAAAACCAGAACGATTCCATTTTCCACTCCTGACAAGGATCTCTAAGTCTCCATGAGCACAAATACTCAGAAAGACTATCTCATTCTTTCCAGGGAGCTGTAGTGTCTTTGACAAATCACAGGGTTTTTTTTCCTTTAAATAAAGCCCTGGAGTGCTTTCCAAGATGCGCTCCATTCTGATTCACAATCTGACTGTGTTTGTATGTGCAGGGGGAATGGGGCTATGCTGCACGTAGCCCTAGAGGCCTCATTAAATTGTGATGTGTGGTGTCACATTTCAAACTCACAGTTCTTGCTGTCCCTAGCTTAAAACTTGATGGAAATGATGAGTAACGATGATCCAGAAGCTGTCTTGACANAACTGTTTTAAAAAAAAAAAAAAAAAAAAAAAAAAAAAAAGTGCAAAACAATGTATAAAATGATCCAAAATATCCACTTGTTTTGTGTCCTTGGGTTTTCAACTGCTCAGTTCCAAGACCATTGTAATTGACTTGTCAGAGGTGCGATGTGCCCTTTACTCCCCTCCAAAACACAAAGCATTAGAACCAAGTAAGCCCTTTGGAAAATGCTCTTCATGACTAATGTGTGACTGGCTGGGATATGTTTGGTCATGTCTTTACACTCTTATTTGTGTTTTCTCAGGAAATCTATCAATGCTATTTTGATGAAGGTCAGCATCTGTTTGTACTCATCTAACTAAAAGAAATGTATCGAGAAGGTCAGCAGCTCTCTTAGACCCGAGAGAATAATTAGCAATAAATTACTCTACTTCACAATTGTGTTTTTTCTCCTATTTGTTAATTATCTTCAGCCAACTTATAAAATGTGTCAGCACTAAAAGAATTATTCACAAATAACTACTTGACAAATAGTTTGAAAGGGTGCTGGCAGGTGCTGTGGAGGTGGCATGCTCCCTGCCTGGAGGAAGGCCAACAGGGTCACACCGTGGTGGAGAATGGGCAGGACACATGGTATTGGGCTAACCTTGCTGTGTAGAAGAGATTCCTCTTGGCCGCACACAGTTTCTGTTCCTTTCAGCTCCAAGGTGAACTCCTGATATACCCAAAAATCCCCAGGTAGCAGCAGACCAGTCCTGAGGTTTTTAGAGAATGCAAGCTGCCATTTGTTTGCTCAGAAGAAAAAAGTTCAGTTGAGATGCGTTAATATCAAGCTCTCAAGACCACAAAACCAAAACAAATCATTCCTGGGACAGGAAGAAGTTAGTGTTATTTCAGAGATGTCATGGTATTATGAAATGGCTTCAAATGGTGACTCAGTCAAGTTGTGACATCTTTTTTCCTTTTTTTTTTTTTTTGTCAAATGTGTACTTCTGCCCCTTTGGTGCTGAGCCTAAAAATATACATGAAAAAAGATGGAAGAACAATGTGCTGATGGTGTTTTGGTGGATGTCTGTCTTGTAGAAGTCTGAGTTGAGATGTTGGATTTGCACCACAAAGCGTTAAATTATCTCCTTCATGTGTCAGCTATTATTCTCATGAATGAGAACTATTGGAAGAACCTGCCTACATCAAATTCAGGTCCAACTCTCTTCTTGTGTGAAACACTCATATAAACCAGGAATATTAATCCTTGCTGATCTGTGCACTCACTATACTGCCTTTAAATTATGAAAAGCAAGCTGTTCTTGTAGATACTTAATAGATTAAAGTGATGCAATTTCTGCTTTAACAATATCTCAGAGGGGAAAATAAGTCTACAATAAAACACTTCTTCATTTAGAATTGTTATTGTGCAATGGGACTTACGGGCAATGTCTTTGTGGAGTCTGCCTGACTGTTTTAAAGCTCAGGATTTTGTGTGTACTGGATACAGTAACTTGTTGACTTTTGCTGTCCTTGTACGTGTCCTTTTTCTAGGAGTATCTAAAAGTGTTGACCCAAAGGCCACTTTCTATAGCGGTAAAAGATAAGCCTGTCCCTATCTAGATTAGTCTTTAAACTTCAGGGGCATAACTCAAGGAGGACAAAGATGTAGTGTTAATGAAATGAGCTCAAGTACTGGCAATCAAGTTAATTCTTCAGGATATGTTTGATTGAGTAATACACTGGCTAGTAAATAACCCTCCACCTGCACTGATTTCTTTTAAAATTTATTTGCACAGTTCATGCTTAAGTGGATTTAAGATATCTTCAGAATAATCTTGACATGAAGAGGCTGCCAGAGGACAAGAACAGTCTTTCCTCATTGGTTTACTCATTCCACAGCTTGGAGAATCACAGCTAATTGATACTGTTTCCATTTAATTACACATAATTTTTCTGTTTTGCTACCCAGTGAGCCAGGAGAAGAAAACAATTCTCTGTCTACATACAAATCTTCCAATCAACAATTTAAAACCTTTATGCTCCCAAATTTGTTCTCTTTATTTCAGAATGAAAATGTATGTGCCTAGGCAGGTTCTTACAAGTTTTCATCGACCTGGCTTACTGTCACTGATGTTCAGATCTGTAATTTAGAGCTAGAATCTTCCCCCTCCCTTTCCCTGCACACTGGGGCTCAGGGTCAACATTTAGGCCTGGTGTCAGTGTTCCCAGCTCCCATCTTTTTGGGCAGAGGTGCCCCACAAAGAGTAGATGTTCTGGTCCGTGGGCTTCTTGTGCTTGGAACTGAACCCCCTTCCCTGTTGTCAGGTCCCACCTGCAACCCTGTGCAGGAATGGCTGTACCCAGTGTTTTGGTGAATCCTCTGGTGCAGGTACCTGGAATGTTGCATTGATTGCACTGGTTTAATGAAAGGTGCTGAGGCAAAGAGTAAATATGGAGGGATAGAGTGGGGAAGTCAGAGGCTTCAGAGGAGAGTTTTTATAATTGATACTCAAGGTAGAAGCCAGTGAGAGTTTCCTGTGGCCTTGGATGGAGCTCTTGGGTGAAGAAGAATTTTTGCATGGATGGTGGGAACGTTGCTGGAGCCAGGCAGGAAAGATGAGAGTGTGTGTGTGTCCAGTCCCTCTTGGCACTTGAGTCTGCAGAGGCCTCTGCAAAGCTTTTGGAAAGAAAATAGGAAATGCTGTAGGGAGGAGGAAAGGGGGAAGGCTAGAAAGTATTTATAGTAGAGAACTGCCCATGTTTCCATGAATGATGGCAAAGCCTTCCTGCTCTAGTTTGGAAAAGTAAATATTGGCTGTGGGAACAGTGCTCCAGATGCACTGAATCTGCTTTCCTAATGTTGGTGGGCTCAACACTGTGGACCTGAGGCTTATGTTTGGTTAATCTAGATGCTTCAGAGGGTAGGAAGTCTGATTTTTGTCTTGCCATGCCTTTTTCTTTAGCCAGGAAGCAAGTGTGTTCCCTGAGCAAAACCAGGCAATCTGTGTCCCAAGCAAGCCTTACTGACTTGTACTGCGAATTTATGATGAAGACCTGAAAGCTGATCCTACAATGTGGCAAAAATATGGAGGGTTTTAAAGAAACCATTGTATAATGTCAGCTGGGTTTTTTCTTTTTCATGAGAAACTTTTTCAGCACAAGTGGAGTGTTGAGTCCAGTTGTTCGGATGAAGGATGGGGTCTCCTGGCACTTTATTGCAGAGAGGTGGGGAGCCACCAGGTGCTGTGGGCCAGGTGCTCTCAGTGGGGCTGTACTGTGTGGGACCTCCCCAACTCCCACGGCCAGGACGCCCTTTTGCCCTAGAGACTGTGGCATCTCTCATATATTTTTTTTCCCTTCCCCTTCTGTTTTAAATTCTTGCAAACCCATCTGTTTGTACCAGGGCTGGTGACTAATGCAATAACTCTTATTAGGTCAAAATAGCTGAAATCATACGGCAATTACACATGCACGCTCACACGCACACAGAAGGGTTGTTCCCCCTGTGCCCCCCTTTTCCCATCTCTGGAACAAAACATTCCCTCACTGTTCCAAGGACTGGTGCAGCTGCCCAGCTAGCAGGAGCAGAGATGTTAATGCTGTCAGTGAAAGGATGAGTCACTTTGCAAAAGTTATTTAGGAGGGTCACCCTTCTTGTCCCCTTTTCCCTCCAGCCACTGATCCTTTGAGTTCATCAGGTGCTGGAGGTCTGCACTGGCTGCTGCCTGCAGAGAGCACAATGAAGGCTTGTCAGGGCAAGAAGGCTTCTGATGGGAGTTATAAAAATGAGTAGTCCTGTGTTTGACTGATCTGTTAGTCTCCTGAAAAAAAGCTTCTGCCTGTCTTGGAAGCATGTGATACCAGGTCCAAGGCTGCCCTTTTCTTTATTTCTGTGCGTGGTGGGGTTTTTTTTAGGTTAATCAGAAGGGAGTTCCCAGTGTGTGACAGGAAATGAGAGGTAAAAGATGTAAGGAGAACATAAAAGTGTAATACAACTTCCTTTTGGTTCTTATGTTTTTGGACATAGGTCACTTAAAATCTGCCTTCTTCCTAGGAAAAAACAGTTCCTTTAAGTTTTTTGGAGGATGCAGAGCTCTTCTAAGACCTGTCTCTAGCTGAGACTCCTTTCATTACCTGAATCTTGTCTTCAACCCAAGATTGTGACTGATGTTTGCTGCCTCTCCAAACTCCTGTGGGACCAGAGTGCCCAAGGAGCCAAACCTAGTGCACAAGCACTACTTTCTCCCTCAGTGAGAGCTTAGCAATGTGTTCCCAAGTCAGCTACAAGTTTGTCATAGGGCAAACATGGCTTGTTTACTTTCTCAGCTGGGAAAAGCTCTGACTTTTGTGAAGGTAGCATTTGAAAGAACTTAGGAGGCCAGCTGCTATGAAGCCCGGTATTGGTGTAGTCATTGTAATTTTGCTTAACAGATATTTTCTGATAAAGATAAAATAAAGGTCTGTTTATCCTGACCATTTGCTATGCTTTTCAGTTCTCCCTCTAAACCTGAAGGTGCTGAGTGGTTGCTATGACTGTGCCCATGCACTCTCACGTGCATGCAGTGATGGACACCAAGCCCTGCAGCTCCCCTTCCGCAGAGCACGGCCCTTCAGGCACAGAGCTGTGCTGAACATGTGTGGTGTCCCCTGCATGGCCTAAACCTCCTTAGGTGAGGGTGCCACCCTGCAGAGTTCTGGTTATCAATGCTAAAACTGAGCTGTTGCTGGGGTCATGCTGATGAGGTGAGACTGGAAGTTGCTCTGGCCTCTTCTGTGATTTTTCAATGTGCAAAATGAGCATGTGCATGACAGGCATGGAAAATCTTCTGTGTCCTTCTCATTGAGTTTATGGCACTTGTGAGAGGCTGCTGAGAACTTTCTATCACTTCTCAATGTCAACAGTTTCTCTGTCTTCTAATGTGTGTCAGCAAGTCTGCTAGAATTTACATTAGCTGCTAGGAGGGTTCAGTTTCCTTGATTCCTTGATCTTAATTTCCTGTCACTGGTTTGGAAATTATAGGAATATTTTTTAGTTTAGTAGAGGGAGAAAGAAGAAAAAGAAAAAAAGACAAAATTTTTTTGAGAAGATTCAGGCATTCTTGATGACAATAGTTCTGGCTGGATAGAAGAATAAAATTCTAAATAAAATCTTTTGTTGCTTTTAACACTTAAAATGTTTTGACACGTCTCATCATTCCTTTAGAAATGTTTCCCATCACTTCTTAAGTGATCTGCTCATGACAGACAGGCATGCAGTCCCTTTGAGGCTGTGCCACAAACGGAGAAGCGCTGGCTCACAATACTGATGTGGCAGAGACTTCCACTGATAGCCAGTTGCATGTTCCCTTCTGAGCACCCTATACCCTTGTTGGAACAGCTAAATCTAGCTGGAAAATCCCACAATTAGTGTTTTTATTTTTTTTCTTCTAGATGATCTGATGCTGCTATAACAAAAAAAGTTATTCCTTATTTCTAAAAGCCAGAAAGGTGTGCATGTGTGCCCATGTGTATGTGTTTTTCCTCTTTTCCTCCCTCCGTGCAGCTTTCCCCTGGGGTACAAAGGTAACTATTTAATTTGGTAGATAAATTGAAATTCTGGTGTTTGAAAATGGCAGGCATACATAAGTGGGAAAGAATGGTCTCTTGATGGAATTCAAATTTATCTCTTTTTAAGATAATATGGTCCCTTCCTTGCTACCTCACTGGAAAGATACCCATAAGTTGACCATGAAATAACAAGTGACTAAGTGTGCTGACAGAAGAAGTACAAACCCAGAGTACTCATCAGTGGCAAACCAGTCTCATGTCACTTTGTGGATCTAATTGGCCCATGTAAAATAGCAAATTGGGCCTGAATATTCAGATTAGAGGACTAAAATAGCCTCTATAAAAAGTTTATTCTGTTCTCTGATATTTTTTGTCCTATTTTCAACCTTTGTAGAGGTGACACATCCCTGCTTAGCGTTACTGGCTGCCTATTGTCAGTCTGGAGTACTGGCGCTCCATCTGTGAGCTCCGGCTAGCAGCAGGTACTGTAAATCATAGAGATTCATGACAAGGCTGTAAAGTTTTCTGAAGGACAAATCACAGTATCTGTGTAGAAAATTACTGTATCTAGTAACCAGGAGTGGCTCTTGGTTTGTTAAATGCTGCTGGGATGTGTTTGGTGATGCTTTAACCATCGTGAATCAAATGCACAGAAACCACGAGAGTATTCACGTATGTTCTGCAGCTCCTGTCTTCCTCATGTGCTCACTTTCACACTCATGCATATGTTTCTTGCCTCCAGAAGAACCGAGCTGAAATGGAGCATTGTGCTGTTCCAAGGTTTCCTTTTGGATTTGGAAAGGGAGAAGGCTGAGTCACTCAAAGCATGTGTCCCCATGCTGCTACAGGCTGTACTGGCTTGGATAGGAGGGACCAAAGCATAGTGGGTCCAGTACCTAGATAGCCACAGTCTGGAAGCCTTCCAGTCTGTGATGACACAGGCTGCTTTGTGGTAATGTCCTTGGAGACTCAGCTTGGCTAGTTTAGAAGCAGGTGCAATTTGGACTCAGATGTGCACATTTTGCACATGTTTTTGATCTGTTCTTCCCAATATTGTTTGTCTTAGGGTGTCCTATGGGATATCAGTAGATGAGTGCTCCCAGGTGGTGGAGACTGATGGAGCTTTTGGGATTCAGGAGGAAACTAACGGTGACCAACAGGGTGAAAACAGTTAAGCAAAGGGACCTGCCCAAGAGGATGAGGCAGCAGCAACCCGGAGTGAGCAGTTCTCGCTCTAGGATGTGGTGGAAGAGCACTTAAGGCAGATAATTTCTTGTGAATCAAATGCAGCAAAGCCCAGTCAATGCAAACTCTACAGTGCTGATGGTCAGAGCTTGTTCCTATGTGTTGTGTTTGGGACTGCCAGTGCTGGTTGAGGTGGGAAGAAGAGGTGTGACTGGGAAGGGGGAAGCCTTGGAGGCTCTCTGTACAGCCTCTATTTGTGCAACCCTGCCCCATCTCCTCAACTTGAGATGGTGTGCAGAAACACCCTTGGACTAATATGGATGTACTCAACAACCATCTGCAGGGAACTGTGCCTGGAGAAGCTGCCCTGGCACGTCCCTCAGTCCCATCCTTGGGACATCTGCGCGTGCCTAGCTTCATCCTCTGTATTTCCAGCTCTTCACATGAATTCTTGAGGGAGACGAGAAATGAAGCTGTTCCTAGAAATTCCACTGCAGTTACATGTCTTTTTTCCTTAACTGGCGGACTCGTCCTTGCTTCTTTTTGGTGCCAATGTTAACACGTCTTTTGGCTGTTAAGGGTAGATTTTAGACTTGTTTAGAAGAATCTCCTCCCTTTTCCCTGTGTGTCACTTGCTGTGCTCTGGGGAACGGTGCAGGCCCATGGCTGTTGAGTATTTCACTTTGTAGGCTTTTGAGTCAATACATTTCTGTCCCAGTAGGAGCCTGGGCTCAGCCCAGAGCAGCACTATGGTGCAGGGAACAACAGATGCATTGCAAATGGTTTCTGTGCAATGCCTCTGCCGTATGGGGCACTCTAAGTAATGAAACATCATTTTGGCTTTAGGGTACTTGTTTCCAGCCTGGTGTGAAGACTGAGCATAATGCCAGGAGAGAAGGGCATTAATGTGTGTTCTCATGTGTCAAATCTGCTTGCTTGGGCTGCCTTGCCATCCTATGCAAGACTTTCATACAAAATATGGCTCTGCCCTTAGTGTGCCTGTCTTTGTGCTCTTGAAAACAGGAGAGAGACGTGCCTCCTTTAGGGCTGGCCCTGCTCCAGATTTCCTGTGGTGCCCCAGATGTGCCCCACAGAGCACCCTTGCCACTAGTGAGCATGCTGTTAATGCTTCTGGCACCAAAATACAGCTGGTGACTTCTGTTTCTTCCTTCCCCCTCAATCATGAAGGGGGAAGGAAGGGGGGGGAGGTAAAAAGAAGAAAAAAAAGAGGTAAAATCCCAAAAAGTACATGTATGGAAGGAGAAAATTTCCCAGCTCAGTTGGGGATCAACCTGCTTCCATCCTGCTGCCTGGGGGACTCTTTTCAGTGGTGATGGCTTTGGCACCATGCCTGACAGCAGCCATTCTCTTCAGTTTGCTGCTCCTAAAACACACTTTGGGCAAACTGTATTTCTGAGCCCAGTTCACAAGAGCGTTATCAGGACAGAATTTAATTGTTGCTGAATTTAATTTAATCTATTGCTCAAGCCTGAACGCTGGAGTCAAACTGAGATTGAGTGGGACTTGAGTGAAGCTTAAAGAGAGGGAATACACAGTCGAGACCTGGATCTCATTTGCAGGCTGTAACTGCCCTGTTGCACCAAGCAAGACCTGCAGCTTGAAGCAGGCCTGATCCCTCTCTAATGTTTGCAGCTAGATACAAGGAATGGAAGTGGGACTGACTAGCCCTGTTAGGGCAGGAGTTTGGGTTTTGTTGATCCTGCATCCTGAGTGCATCAGTGGTGTGCAGGCAGGAGTGATTATCTCCATCCAGCTGCACAGGTCTGTCCCTGGACCCCATCTTAGCTCAGGTGCTATCTCTGGACCAGCAGATATGATGCTGGAGGGTCTCCAGAGAGAGACCAGAGCTGTGGCTTTTGAGGGGGGAGGATGTAGAATGGGATGGGAGCCCTGCACAGGAGCTGTGTTTGGGTTGCTGTGGGAACAGGCAATACAAATTAACCCCTCTTCCTTGTCCTTGTTTCCACAGAGATTTCATATAGGGTTGATGCTGTCGACTTCCTTTTCCTACTTCAGTGGGAACTTCAGGGCCCTAGGGCCTCTGTGTGTGTGTGCCAGAGATCAAAGGAATGGTGTGGGAAATATGGTTTCTCCTGTATGTCCTTGCCTGGGAAGCACTCCCACAAGGCCTGTTTGGTTCTTATCATCCCAGATCATGAAAGATAAACCTTTCCTTCAATCTGTGTAGCTCCAGGTAGCTTAGGATTTGATCCTATGGGCAAAGGGCGAGACTCTGGCTTTGCCCCTTGCATAGGTGGGCTTTAGTTGGGGTGGCTCATTGCCAAGGACCGGGAGGTTTGAAATGGTGTATTCTGGTTTTGGCATTTCTGGTATCAGAAATGTATTGTGGTCAAAACAAGTAATTTTCTCTTCAGAGGAGTAAGCTCAAGAAATCTGTCTAGCAAACTTGTCCACTTCTGTGGGGTTTTATTCTTAATTTCAACAAGTAAGTTCAAGCAAAGTAAGTGTGAACCTGACACAGCTCTGGTTGGAGAAAGCATGCAATTCCACCGATGAAGCAGTGTTTCCTAAAATAACAGCTTTGGGAACCTCTGCAATCTGTTTCCCTGTCTCTTACCCTTTTATGAGAACTGAGGAGCCTTTCAGCATTGTGAAGCAAGGCTGCGAAATAGTAACCAGAACAAGAGTGCCTCAGTCTCTTGCACTCTGTCTGGGGACCTAATGGGCTATTATTAGCAGGGGATACCAAATACATTCTATAAATATTTGAGAAGCCCTGTGAAGACACATGCTCTTTTATGAGCTCCGCAATCGTTAAACCCAGGCAAAATGCAATGGAAGAGCCAGAGCAGTTCACACTTATCACCCCATTTTGTTCTTGCCTGTGGAAGGAAATGCACTTGGATGCCTCTTGGGTCAAGGCTGAAAATTCTGTCCCTAATTCTTGGCAGAGAGGGTTTATTTGTAAGTGGAGAATGGACAGCAGGGCTCCTGAGACCCTGGGCTGGCACATTGTGGTTCTCCTGGCACAGAACTCGTGTGCTGGAGTCTGGGAGATGGTCTGAAGGGTCAGCGGGCTCCTTCAGTGTGGGCGAGGTGCCTAACTTTTGCGGAGGAGGGCGTTTCCTTACAGCTTCTTGTCTTCTTTCGGAGTAGGGGTGACCCGCAATCTTGGTTTCCATCGCTAGAGGGAGGAAAACTACACGGAATTATCCCCCTCTCCGGTCTTTGCTCCATCCATCCACACCAGTCAGGAGAGCAAATGCTCTTAGGACATAATAGGAGAGGAACACGTTGAATTGTACTAAGTGGGTTGTTTTCCTTCGACAGAATTTAATGAAAAAAACCCAAACCCAATCTTTAACAAAAGCAGATAGAAAATTTTTTTTATTCTTGAAGCAGTGCACCACATACATCCCTTCTTTTTTATTGAAAACATAGCAAATTGAAATTAGTTTAAGAGAAAGATGATGACAGTTTCAACCTAGCAATGGCAACGTGGTTGTAAAGACAACCTGATCCCATGGGAAGTACTGGAGAAAAACTTCCCTTTGCTTTCAGAACCTGTTTAATGAAACCTGGTATCTCTTTACCAATCTGCCCTAGACTTGTGATTATGAAAATTACCTAAGGTCAGCTTTGTCACCAGAGAGGCACTGAGTAGCTATGCTGTTTTTACCTTCGTCTGTGATTAAGAGGACCATCCATTTTCCCTACAAGGTGTGGTTTGGTTAGACATGTCAGAATGAGCTGCTGTCCCCATAAGAAGAAAACTAGACATACCTCTCTGCTCTAGATGTTTTTATGATGGCCACGGTCATAGCACTGTGCTGTAAAATGCTGCAGGCAAAGGTGTTGCCATCTCTTGGAAGATATGCTTTTGAGGGGGTGCTCTTGAGGGATGACAGTAGATTTTTCCCTTTATAATAATGTTTAAAATGAGAGAAAAAAGGTAAAGTGGTTCATTGCAGCATGGACATAATAGTAATAAAAATAGGAAGTAAAATAATAATAAAAATAGGAAGCAAAACTGACCAAGAATGAATGTAACCATAGCCTGTCTGTTGCTCAGGCCTGAACAGATAAAAAACAGAGACACTAACAAGTCAAGAGAAAAGGCACATTTGTGGGGTTTTGTTCTTTTTTTTTCTTTTTAAATTTATTTATATCTTTAAGTACAAGCTATTATATGTTGTTGGTAGCAGTAGAAATCAAACAAAATGGTCAACACTTTTTTTCTTTTGTAATGAAAGGAAGCAGGAATGGTGCAGGACTCTAACTCTGGAGAAAATTAAAAGATGGAACTATAATGAGATTCTTAATGTGTGACTCAGAGGTGGTCACACTTGTAACTGTCTGGGTCATTATCAGGAGGGGAAAAGGACAGGGTAGAACTATTCCGAACATGCACCCCCTCCTTCCTCCTGCCTTTATATTTTGATGCAAAAAGAAACGTGCACATCCGTATATTGCAAGGTGTGGCTTCTGGCAGTGAAAACTGCATGAAAGGGCTGAAACAGCAGCAGGTCCCTGTAGGACAGAATAGGGGGGTATTGGGCTGTGCTCCGAGCACAGTCTTCCTTGGGGAAAGCTTTGTCTGGCTGCAGTGTTGGATGGGGCTGGCAGTGGTGGAAAGGAGGCAAATTTCTTCACCCAAAGCCCGTCCGAGCATTGCCGGTGCTTGGGAAGAGAGGAGGGAATGAGTGCCCGAGAGGAGGGTGTGCCAAAAAGATGTGGCTGGCAGTGGAGCAGCTGGCCTCTGCTGCTAACTCAGATTGGCTTGCCCAGGAGGATCCTAATTACAGCACAACTGCTGTCTCTATAATCGCTGCGGCAGGAGCAGCGCGGGCCATAATGCACTGAAAGGGACCTGGCTGTGGCAGAGGAAGATTATTAGAGTTAATGCACTCTGTCCTGGCCATTGAGTTGCACAAAACCTACCAGATGTCAGGGAGGAAGAAATGGGTCATCCTCAGCATAGGCTTTTGCAAATAATGTCATTGACTGCTTATATATGAACAATGTGATTGTGCAGTGGGTTATGCCTAACTGAGAGTGTTAGTGGGGAAAGCTTTAGAGATGCAACGAGTCTACTTGGGCACTTGGGTGTGATTTGCAAAGCAGCAGCTACTTGTGTGGCTGGTGTCGGATGGGAATAGCAAAAGATGCTCAGACACCTCCTGGTAAAGGACTGTAGCCGTGTTGGATGTTCCCTGTGTACCAGAAACGCTGGCCCTCACCCACCCATGCCATCCACTGACAAATGAAATCATCCTTTGACAAAACGCGGGCCTGGCAATTATCAAGAAGAGCAGTGATGAGCAACAAGAAAACTATGCTTTAGGATGTGAATGTTATTATTTTTTGTTTCCTGGTATGTTTCCAAGGTCAGCTTCTTTAGATATATTTTGCAATCAAAGTAGTAAGCTCAGACAACAAGCATTCAGGGGGAATGCATCAAAGCAGATGTGATTTTTGTAGTATGGGCAGTGTGCTGGCAACTGGAAGTTACTGCTCATGCCTGTTGCATTTAGGACCTAGGGCAGAAGTTGCTCCCACCACTTCATTTACAAGACGGAAGTATCAAGATTTTCCAATGCTCTTTTTAGAAGTCCTCAGAAAAGGACTGTGAAATGTTAAACTGCATCTTTGACTTTCAGGCCAAGTGTTCCCTGAGTGGAAAATCTGGTGCTTAGTCCCTAGATGGAAATAAGGGAAGCGGGATGCAGGTAAAGTGTTATTCCCTGCATCCTCCCACTTGCTTCCCAGCAGAGGAGAGCCCCCACCTGCTGCCCCACAGGCTGTGCTTGAGGCACACATTTTCCCTTGCGCCAGACTTTAATCACATGCAATCGCCTTATGGATAGCCGGGGCAGTAATGATGATCTTAAACATTGCTGGATGCCTCACATTCGCTTTATCTAAGTCTGTTCACACTGTTGCAGCTTTTCTTGCTGGTGACGATGTGGCGGAGAAGGACAGAGTGAGAGAGTGAGATAGTGTGGAAGTGGGAGGCTGTGCCAAGGTGACGAGCTATTTTGCATTGGCATCTGATGGTGCTAATCAGGAACCATGCACTTTAGAAGGTGTCTTTCGATAACGTGCTTTTATAATTTAACCCTCCTTACATTTTTGGATATATAATTTGTGTAGGGTTTACAACCTGAATCTGCTTAGGTGCCTCTGATTTCTGACACAGCAGCAGCCTTTGAATCAGCGAGCGTCTGCTCTTGCTGCTTAATCTCTGAGGCAGCCAATTTGGGGGCAGAAGGAGTCTTTACTTTATCTGCTCCGAACACACTTGTACTTTATTCCTTTGTATTGGGAAAACAGGAAAAAAAAAGAAGCCGAAAAAAAAAGAAGCAAAAAAAAAAAAAAAGGAAAGAAGTGCTATGTGTGTGAGCACGTGTGTGTGTGTTTATATAGCACAGAAGACAGAGACTAAACTGAGCAAGTGTGGGAGGGTGAGAACCTTTATTGTGCAACAAACTGATGGCACCAAATATGCTGCATTTGTTGTGAGTTAAAAGGTTTATACAAAGATTTTCTTAGTAGTGTCTAAGATCTTAATAGGGTAATTAATCTTTCTAAGTGTTACTGCCAGATTATGGGATCAGCTATTACCCCTGGCTACAGAGTACTCCTTTGTGTGTTGCTATGAACAGGACTAAGTGATGAGACTACTCCATTTGCCAAGCAAAGATATGGTTGCTGCTAGCTTGTTTATGTTTGAAATGTGTTTTCTGGTGCAGTAAGAGAACGCTGCACCATTTCTTTGGGAATATTGGTGCCCTTTAAAATGAGCCTTATTAGGAGAAGAAGGGCATGAAGTGCTGTAGAATTTCCAGAGCTTTGTAGAAAAGTGCATATATACTTTAAGAGACATAATGGTGAGTTGCTTGGTTTGACAATTTTTTTTTTCCAAGTAGGAAAATAAATAGATAGCTAATGTAATTGTAAGAAAGCAGCTGTATGAATAGATAAAAAAGTGGTCTCTACTTAAAAACTTCTGCCTGGAATGCAGCAGCCAAACTCTTTAGTTGAGGAATTAAAATCCAAGTTGTGTTGCAGCAGGATAGGGTAGGACATAGAGGACATGGAAGAATTTTCTCAAGAAATAAGCTTTGCTCAATCCTGTTTATTCATAAGAGTGAGTCAAAACTAAAGGTTGTTTTATTTACTAGATAAGGGAACTTTTTTTCTGGTGACATTGCAGCCAGGGGGGCAGGGAGAAGAGGAAAAAGCAGCATATTACCCCATGGTTGTCAGTGTTGAAACAACTGGGTCATTCTGGAGAAATGTCTGCTTGGCCAAATTTTGACATCTCCTGTGCTGCTGAATGAGCAACCTCTGATCAAGGTCAGTATAAACTACTCTGTCCACATCCTTTGGCCTGTTCTAGCGAAGGCTGTCATGTTCTTTAATGATGATCAAGGAAAACTCCAACTCCGGGCTTTAATACGTAGTACAGCTGGCTTGAACCTAGGATTGCTTTCAAGCTATTCCAGAGGCATCACCAGTGACTGTTCATGTGTGGACAGGTGCGCTTCATGTGTAGTAGCCATGATGACACTGTCACCTGTTGAGATAAAATGCTTTGGGCTGGGTCAAGTTGCTGACTTTTTCCTAGGCATTGGGTGAGAGAACACGTTCACAGGGTATGTGGGAAGAAACTTTTGCTTTGTGGCTGGAGAGGTGGTCAGTTTGGAGAAAGGCAAGGAAAAGGGTGGCCATGGAGGCTGGAGTTAGGAGGAGGAGGGGAAGCTGCCACCTTCTGCCCTGCTGGAACACAGTGATGCTGATGGCATGCTGCAAGGCTGAGATTAACTGGGGCCTTCCCTTTATGGAAGCAGGTACCTCACACAGGGTCAGCTGGCACTGCCCACTCATCTCTGTGGCCACCATGGGACTGTGTGCTCTCTCCTTTGTCTGCTCTACAATGGTTTACAGCTGAGCAATGATGAAAAGGAGAAGCTGCAGAACCTTGTTCACCCTCTTCTCAGTCTCAGTAGGAAGTTTACATTTATATAAAACTTGGAGAATCTTGAAACTGTGCTTCAGAATAAAGTCATAATGCTACAGCTTGGCATAGTGTTGAAGAAGACTCCCCCAGGGCAAACTGTGTGGAAGCAGGAAGTAGGATTGAAGCAGGTGGTCAACTAGGCCTTGCAGGCTTTTATTCTAGATGGTGACACACCCCTGCCTGGCTTGTCCCTAGATTGGGACGGTGAAATGCTGCTCCTGGTGGGCTCATCTGGGTTCCTTTGTGGCACCTCCTGCTGGCTGGCCACTTGTTAGTATGCAGGAAGGAGCATGACTTTGGGGATGCCTACCTGGTCCAGAGGGTCTGGGGAAAGGTGCTGCTTTAGCTGATGGTGGTGGGGTGGAGAAATCACCAAGTCCTCCCACTGGGCTGCATCAGTGGGGCTGTTCACAGGGACAGAAAAGGAGGGTGATACTTATCCCCCATCCTTAGGAGTGGTGATGGTTGGAAGCCCACCACAGTTTTCCAACCTGCTGCAGAGTCATCATCCTTGCTTTAAGTCATTGGAGTATACTTACAAGGAATTGAATGTTTGCCTGAAAGCTACAGTGAGCTTCTGGCTCCATCCTGGTGTCTCAGCACATGCAGAGCCTCTCCCCCCCGCCATCTAGCACTGGGATTTCTCAATCTGTAATGCTGCAGAGATGTGCTCTTTTTGTAAGTAGATGTCTTCATTGGTCAAATTACATTTACAGCTTTCTGCATTCAGTATTTGGGATGTAATTTGCTTTACAAATCTCAGTTTGATTCTAGAGGTGATAGGCAACGTGAGATGCTAAAAACTCTGAAAGAAAGTCTTTGAAGATAATTACAGCTACCTTACCACAAAGAAGCTCTGAGGGTTATAAGAAAAAAAAAAAACAAACAAATATCTATTAATGCAGAGTTAAGATGACCTAGTTGTAGCAGAGACCTTTCCAAATGGAAAATTCAAATCCAGGAAATACAGAATCAACGTACATGCCAATAAAACATTAATTCTAGCCCCCTGGAGCTGGTGCTGCTCACTGGGATTTATCTACAACCACTCCAGCTGCAGTCACTGTATTAGCTGGAGCAGTATTGAACAGTGGAAGGATTAGCTGGAGTTTGGCAGAGCTTGGAGACTAAAAGGAAAAAATTCCGGGGTGGGTGAGAAGAGAAGCTGAATGCACATACCTGTGTGTATGCATGTGGGGGAACTTCAGAATTTCACTTCATGACTGAGATGCAGTAAGGAGATGTACCTAGAAATGGGGTTTCCATGGTAGAAAGGCATAAGATAACACTGACTTAGAGGTTTAGTTCTGGAGTGAGGTGCTGCTGTAGGCTGTGTGTCTGGGTGTGGGTTAGATGTGTGTGGCTTCCCTCTGGCACAGCACACCTGCAGTGCAGGTAGCATTGGCACGAGGAAGGGGTTGGATGCTGTCTCACTGTGGGCATTGGTGGTTGTCATCCTTTCCTTGCATCTCTACAAAGTGTGTTGCTGGGGAACTGAGGTCAAGAAACAACTGAATTTTCTTTTTTTTGAAGGATTGCTTATCCAGACTGATGCATATTACTTGGCAGCCCAGGCTTTCTGGTAGCAAAGATATTTGTCAGTGAATTTCCTAGGTTTATTCAATGGTAATAGAAATGGTTTTTTGTTAATCTTTTTTGTTGTTGAAAACAGCGGTCACTTAAGCAGTTGAAGTTAACATACAGGTTTGCTTGGTATGTATATCAGTAAAAAGGACATATGGAGTCTTAAGATCAAGTGGTTGTGTTCTTTTTTATGTAACAAAATCAATTTTGTTACTGTGTAATGGAAATTATAGTGATGTTTCGAAATGTCTGTGGGCTAGCAGAAGAGGAAAGGAATTCAAAATTGTGGTCTGTCTCGCCAAGTCTTCAGTATTTTCTCCTGTGGGGGCTGCAACAGCAGGCTGATACATCTCCATCCTGCCTCCCTGCATTTCAGGTGAGGTGTAGTCTGAGTCGGCAGAGATTTCAGACCTCTTTGACGACTCAGCCTTTTAACAGGAAAGATTTCCTGGCCTGTGTGTGAGCCAAGCTGGTCCTCTGATATGTCAGATGCACCTGAACCTCTTCTCTTGCCCTTGGTTTTTGGCAAACTGGCAATATGAGGAAAATGTTGCAATGAAGTGCTAACATTATTTCAAGAAGGAGCTAAAAAAAGCCCGTGGGAGAGAAGGGATTTATTAACAGGTCATGGGACTCCGGTATGCCTCAGGCAACATTTTCAAACTGTTCCTCTCCCAAATCAGTCGCTATAATTATACTACTTCCCAAATAGAAAAGGACAACATGGGAAATTCGTCTAATGTAATATCATAGGTCTGAGCCTAGAAGCAGAACAAAATGGGTTATTGTAACATAATAGTAAAATAGGTGTGACTGCAGAATAGTGGGTCAAAGCAAACCTTCAGATGAGTAATTATTTCTTACTATCCTACTTGTTCTATTTCATCCCTAGGTATTTAATTACACAGTTTTCCTTTTCTCCTGTCCTAACATGCACCACCAGGCAATTTTTTTTTTTTGAGCCTTGGAAACAGTATGACTTGAGTGCTTTATTGGAGCTGCTCTCCTAAGAATAAAACTTTGAACAATATGAGCAGTGGTAGGACCAGACTTTGTAATTATGGTTCTGTTTGGAGGGTATAAGATGGATGAGGGTGTCCTTGTGCTGGGTGCTGTACCTTTTGTGTTAAGGCAGGAACTTAAAAGCAGTAGAGCTCTCAAGAAAACCATTATATTCTGTGCAACTTGCAGCCCTTGTTCAGAGTTAATTCCATCCTTTGAAATGGGTTTAGGTGCAAGTTCAAACAGGATGTTGCCTCAACAGTGTCCCTATCTGGAGATGTGAGACTAACTTCTTCACTAGGAGGTTCACTGGCTAAATGTAGTAAATGATGGCTCTATGTTACCAGCTGGGAAAAATAGGACTCAAGTGTTTTCTTAAAAAAACCCAAAAAACCCCCTCCCGCTTACATGCTTACAATGTTCCTGTCATTTTAGTCTTCAAACGCCTACTATTCTAACATCTCAGCTGATAGTACAGTGAAAAGTAAATCTCTCTCAAGCATTTTCCTCCCTCTGAGTAACAGCTAATCTAATAATAGTTTGACTCCTACCACCACAATAGCTCTCTTCTATAAAATGTGCAAAGGGAGGAGGTTAAATATTTCATCTCCTCTGTGGTGATCCCAAACTCCTTGGAAGTAGTGCAATAGTACTGAGCTTGGGCCCTGCACTGCTTATGTATCACCCTAAAGGTGTTTTAGAGGTTTAAATGTTTCTCAGATTTGGCTATAAAAAATCCAGCAAACCCAAGCAACCAACCCTTCCCAGCAATACACGTCCCTTTCACTTTTTGGAGTTTTTTTTGCTCCCTTGTGTTAATATTTCCTTTGTTATTATTTCTGCATGAGATCTATTTATTCATTTATTTTGTGTTTTTACATCAGCCCTAAATGATCTTCCTATTAGCACAGGAAGCTGGAAGCAGCCAGTGTGCAGCCTTTGGATAGTCAACTAATTAAGGGAAAAGCAGGTGTGGATGGATCTATTGAGTCTATAAATACATGCCAAAAATTTAAGTTATTGGTCTGTGAGTGTTAACAGGTGGAGCACAGTTTTTATACCTTCAATGAAGAGAAAAAGAAGGGTTGGAGGAAATGGTTTCTTCCCTCATGATTTAAAAGCTCTTCAGTAACAAAATATGTCTGTTCTCAAAAAAAAAAAAAAAAGAAAAAGAAAGAAAGAAAAAAACCAAAACCAAACCAAAAAAAAAAAAAGCCTTTGTCTTGTGCATGTTTAGTCTTGAAGACAAATAAAGGTAGTGTAGGGGTTCTTATTTTGATTGACCTGGACTGGGTAATGAAATGGGTGGTCTGCAAAGAAATAATTCATATTCTCAGGCTGACACTCAGAAACATAACTCACAAATGACTACAGATGTTAGTGCCTCTTGTTCCTTTGCAGTTCTGCTTATAAATAAAACTTTCTCTGCCTTCAGTCAAATGCTCAAAATCTTCTAATCTGCAAAAAGCCTCTTCCCTCAGTGCAAAAGAAAAATATGATCTATTGAGCAAAGTATTATGCAAGGGATTTTGTGTCTAAGAATATATTCTCTCCTCACACTGATTTATCCTCCTCCCCAATTTCTGTACTGGCTTTCTTCCTTTGTGCTTGATTTAGTGATTTATTCAAACAGTTCTAACCAGGGGGCGTTTTTCACCAGGATGCAGTGGCAAGAGACCACAAAAGCATTTCACAACATGTACAAAATACATTAAACCACTTTCAGGGTAGTATAATGTGATAGGATAATGTTAGAGTAAAAACATGTAAAACAATCACCTACTAACTCGACTGGTTTCATTAATTTTGATCTGACTGATATAAAAGTCTTCTTCATGGATATATATTAATCTTTTATGGGCTGTGTATAAATTTAAGTGCAAGCAATAAATGAATGCTTATACTAAAGCTTGCGTGTGTCAATCTGGGAAAAGCAAGGTGAGAGAAAAACCCAGCAGTCAAAACATATGGATTGTTTATATTTTAAAAAACCCTGGGAGCATCTAACCAAGCTAACAGGTGTTAATCTGGAGAAGTAAGGAAGGCAACATACATGTGGTCTGAAGCTCTCGGGAGTCACTGATGGCTTTAGGGACTTTAATTTCTGAATGTGTGTCTGGAAATCAGAATGGCACATTTGCCTTTTCTCCTTCTTTTCTGCCTCTTAAATGCTTAGTGATGGGGAGGGGAAGGGTTTTTGAGGTTAGATTGGTAACTATGGATCATCTTTTAGTGTCAAGTCTACTTCTCAGGGCACTCAATCTCATGCATGTGTGACCTCTGCCTGCTAAGCTATAGGATGCTCTGGCTTGGAAAGGGGGATGTTTATGACTTGTTTTTTGCCCCTGGTTCCTCTTTGTATGGTTAATGAGAGATTCACTAGAGCAAGGATTGGGACAGGATGACCAGCCTTCCCAGCTAAGTGTACTAATTAGTCTCTCTTTCTCTGTCTCTTAATGAATTCATACATATTCATTGAGCAGCAGAACAGCTCCAGTAGGAGAGAATCAAGGAAAAACTGGAGACCCTGCAGCCTACCTGATGGTTATAACTTTCTCCTGATGGTTAGAGAGCATGGCTTAATTTCTTTGAAACAGGTGGAGGGAAGAAAAATGCTTTTTAGCCTCTAGGGTGAATACTCTGACCACTAGATAATTGCAGGCAAGAGTCTGGTCTCCTTTTGCAGCTTGTGTTTGTGTTCATCCTTACTTCTGATCTTCTTTCACTGCAAGTGCCTTACATACAAACTTTTATCAAACTGGGTCTGAAGAAAAGGTTTGGCTTGCACTTGTTTCCTAGGCACAATAAATCTTAATTTTAAAAGCTTATCTAGAACAATTAAATATTTTCCTTCCCTATACTGCCCCAGAAATATTTCTTTGGTTTGATTAAGGTATAAGGAATCAATTACTGGTGTCATTTTACTTAAGTGCTTTTTAAAGCACTCAAACTCTACCTTACTTTTGTATTTAATCCTTAGGAACACTTATGTCTTGCCATGCAAAAAAAATTGTCACTAGAACAGAAATTAATAAAAAAGTCTTGAGGATAAGTGAGTAAGCATAGGCAGACAGTACTGAAAAAATCCATCCTGCTGATGTAAAGCTGGCTGTGAAATGGATGCTAAAAATAAACCTCAATTCTAAAAGTCAGTTCTGACAGACCTGGGTCCTGTTTCTCTCTGTAACATAATTTGCCACAATCTGTGGGCTGATGTTGCAGTAAATTAGGTTCGTGATACTTATTGTTAATGAGTCACTGAATAAATACATCTGTATAAATTAGCCCACAATTTGGCTGTTGCAAAAATAAACAGCTTTAATTTCCTGTGTGAACAGCATGGCAAGCATTGTACACATGTAGTTTTACTAAACACTGAAGATGTTAAACTGTGGGAAGAGAAAGTGTTCACAAACAGGTACTTGGGTGGCATCTGGCGGGATGGAGAGGTTCAACCCTACTCTGTATCCCACTAATTGGAATGAGGACCTGTAAGTCAGGGTGGGGCAGGAGGAGTCAGCATACAGATCTGGAGAATCAAGACCCTGGGGTCTTTAGAGCTATCATCTTGTTTTAAACTGGGTGTCCTCTATGTCAGCGTGTATGAGAACAGCAGCAATAAATCATGTACCTAACAGCAGTGTTCAAGATGTTGTGTTTTGGTAGCATGGTGGCTTGAGCCTCGTTGCACTAGGTCCTGTGTAAGACCAAAATAGGAAATGTTCTGCTCTTGATGTATTTTACAGTTCAAGTCTGAGAAGATGTAATAATACTCGTAAGGAAGACAACATAACCAGTAATGAGGACCTGGGTTTATATAAGCCAGATATTTGCACAGTCACAGTAGATGCTCCTATGCTTCTTGTGCATGTTTTTAATCTCTAAGTATGGTAGTCCAAGTGTTTTACAAGTTACCAAGTCTGGAAAAACTTGGCTACCTGTTTTTTTCCTGTGACAACATCCTCCCCTCCTCACTCACATGCAATGACTTCAGCTGAGGACATGTGGAAACAGAACTTAGCAGAACTTAGTTCAGTTCTCAGTCCTTGTGAACTGAATTGTGTGTTTAGCTGTGGAGCTGTGCTGCAATATAGAGAATAATCATATCACGTCAGTCTCCCTGAAATGGCTGTCTGTATTAAACTCTGGGTAATTTCCAAGGGTTGCAAGGAGCTGCCTATGTGCTGGCACTAGACATGTGACCTTAGTGAAATGTCTCCTTCAGTATCTACAGGCTGTGATGTGTCACACTGATACACATTTCTACCTTAACACTCACTCAACAGCAGCTCCCTGATGTGACAGTGTTTTTCTAATTCACAGATATGCAAGGAGATGGATGCCTGTGCAATGTTATGTCTCTCTGCCTAGCTGGTCTGACAAAATGGATATCCTCACACAAAGTCATTAAGCGAGTGGCTTATGATAACATGCAGGAGTAAGAACTTCAGTGCTTATTCCACCCCTGTCCTGTTGCAGACATTTCTTCTGGAGATGGCTGACCATATTGTCAATGAAATAGATCTAAAGAATACTTAGCAATTCGTAGGGTCATTTTGGTGGCTTCTTTGGGTTGGGGAGCACTTCAAAAGCACCTGGTAAACCTTTGTCTGGTCGATACTATTCTGAATGGGTGGCATTTTCTAGGCAAAGTGTTGTCAGCTTTTCATGCAGCCGACTTCTGTCTCTCCTGCCATCCAGCATGGTCCTTGCTGGTTGGCACACAATGCTGTGCTTCCTCATCTTCTTTATCTTAGAATGCTACATGTGCGGTCAAGCTGGAATTTACTGGCTGGCTGCCAGCCCAGGCAACATATGGACCCTGCTAGAGGATGCACTTCTCAGGATCCACCAGCACCAGCCAGCAACCATACACACAAAGCTCACTTCTTTATGAGTGTCTTGCGTGCTGCAGGAGGAAAAAGCTGAGAGGTATATGGAAAGCGCAGGATGAATTAATGAGCTAGCTATGGGAAACCCTTATCTGACCAGGAGGAAGCAGGGAGAGCAGGGCTATTTAAGCTTAACCTTTTAACAGCGAGATACTTCTCTGAAAGTCTATTGTATACTGGAACAATAATTATGAAGTTGTTTATTGGGCACACATGAGTGCATATATATGCACACATGCACACACATGCATGTGTATATGTATATACACCTGCACGTGTTCTATACATACCTGACTCAAGTCAATTTGATTCTGCAATCAAGTGAGCAGTCTTGTCCTGGATGGGAAATTTGTAAACTCTTTTACAGTGCTGAAGAGGTATTTGCAGAGGTTATCATTTGCAACAGCAAATTAACAGCAAGGTTAATGTCTCCAGGCTCCTGCTCTGGTCAAAGGGAAGGCGGAAACTTCTCTTACGTGCTAAAGCATCAAAGATAGAATTTTTTATTCTGGTAATTTTCCTGTGAGAGAGCTTTTCGGTTGACAGAGATGATCTTTTTGGTAAGACTGAATAAATGCCCATCACAGGGAGATGTGAACTAGGAGAGGCCAATTTTTTTCTGGTTTTGGGAGAATTGTCTTTAAAGTTAAGCTCCTATCTCAGTGTTGAAAACAGACTTGTGGCTTTTAGTCAGAAAGGAGGGCTCCTGGCTTTGCCCCCAGCAGTCAGCAGCAGAACTTGGAGGGGCTGCACCTCTTGCTGCAGGGCAATCTGGGGGCCTGAGGCTGCACTCGCTTGCCCCTTGATATGCTCTAAGCCTTGGCTCCATTTCACAGCTCTTCATGGAAATGACTCCCTGTTTTGAGAGGGACTCAGTCGCTTCTCAAATGATAATGCAATCCAGATATGAATTGGCAGAAATGTCATGAGACTTCTTATTATTGCGTATTTCCAGTGCAAATGCTCTCAAAATATCCTGGGAAGGCAGCCTTGGCATTTTTTCGGATGAACTGACGCTGACCTGACAGCTTATTGTGGTTTCTTCCCCCATAGACAGTTATATGGAAAAGAAACTGAAGAATCCCTTTCCCATCCCTAGTTTGTTTTCCAGCTGTACTTATATTTAAAACTACCATTTTTCTACACTGTATTTTAATAATTGCTACTCTATCAAAACACAGTTGAACTCCACCTTTAAGCATATGCCAACATTGACTTAGAACATACCAACCTCTGAATCATGTGTAACATCCATTTTAGGAGGCTTAGCACACCAGGTAGAAGAGGGAAAACAAGAATTTAATGTCCTCCTGTGAGCACAAATTCAGAGGGGTAACTTCTTCTCTCAATATGTGGGCAGCTTAGGATGACTTATCTCCTTCAGTGTTGGCACCTAAATTTACTGCCTAGAGCTGGGCAGAGTGAATAGCTGCTGGTTATTACGTCCGTGTCGTGAGATGACAGGATCCCTCTTACTCTGCTTCCCTGTTTCCTCAGGTCACAGACAGGGATTCCTGATATTTTACAAATAATAGAGGGAGAAAAAGTGTTTCACAGGCTTTTTCCAGTTTTGTTTTCATATGTGAAGGAGCTGCTGATGTGGTACAAGAACGGTCACTGGCAAAAAGACTCTGAGGATTGACTGGGGTCAAGTACTGTTTTCGGAATCCACTAGCAGCTGGAAAACATGAGTGCCTGATTTAGTGAGCTCTGATGTTGTACAGTGATAGGGAAGGACCTTAATACAGGCCTTAGCCCCCACTGTGTGTAGTCTGCCCATTTTAGGGGAAGGTAGGCTAATTTTGAATTCTCTGCCTAATCTAGACACACTTTCCTAAGAAAGAGATCCTTGATTGTCAAAACCAAATAGGTGATTCAGGAAAGAAAATCACATTTCTTCATGTGTCTGTCCAACATATTTACGAACGGGTACAACAAGGTAGGTGTGAGCAATTTAGCTGAAGTGTCACAGGAGAGCTGTAGTGGAGTTAAGAACAAACACGGATCTTCAGCCCCATGGAGCTGACCTTCCTGTGGGCTCTCTGTTTTCAATCCCCGAACCAGAATGGCAGCATGTCACACTATGTAAATGCATCATTTGTCATAAGATGGAAGACATGAGGCACTGGAGGGCTGGATCTGCTGGGGTTTTTTTCTAGCTGCTTTTTGTTGGGGAGCTGAGTTTGCTGCCTGTCTTCTCTGGCCTTTCCTGGTGTTTCACCAGGGCCAGGCACCTCTGTGGCTCCTGGACGTTGATCTTTGGCCACCAACCACTGAGATGCCAGAGCAGATGGGATTGCTGCTCAGAGTGGAGCTTGGGAAGAAGCTTTCTTCATGTTTCTACCTCTCCCAAACACTTCTCAATGACAGAGATGTGTCAGCTATGGACAACTGAGCTGCTTCTTCCATGGATGAAAACCTGGGAGAGGAGCAGGTGATCCTCATCAAGCTGGTTTTGGGCTACTGGCCGGGTTGAGCTAATAGTTGGTATGCACCTGATACAAAGTCAAATGTGTCACCTGGCCAAGCACATAATTTTTGAGGCAAACTCAACTTAGATGTGTTGGTAACACCTGGCAACCTGAATGGTTGTTCACAGAGAGTTGAACTGCTGCACACCTGTTAGAAAGGCAGAAAACACAGTCAGTACCAAAGCTGCAAAAGCACTGCACTGGTGAAACATCATAGCATGACAGGCACATCACAAATCTATACTACAGAGGAGTTTGAAATACAGTATGTAGAAATATTTACAGACCATGGAGATTAAGAAATATTGTTGACATGGTTGGGGGAATCAATGCATGAGGGTAATTAAGAAATGCCACTGCCTCCTGAGGCAAAAAATATAGGTCCCTATCCTACCCTAAGAGTACTTATTGTGGACCTTTATAACGTTTTGCTGAAAGGAATGAAAAGTTCAAAGCATTTCTGTTCCTCAGCTGAGTTATCTAACTGGAGTCAGTACTAGGCTATAGAAATGTGTCCCTTTCTTCTAGCTCTTTTAAGGAAAAAAAAATCCTGGAAAGCAGGATTAACAAAGTGATAAATGATAGGAGAAAGGAATATTTAAAATGCAGAAAATTTAAAGATTGCAAAAATAGATCCTCAAATTTTCATGTAGCTCCAAGTTTGATTCTGGGAACGTAGGGATCAAACTGAAGTATGTAATTTAGGATTTTTTTTTTTCTATTGGATTTCTATAGGTGTGATTTAGTTTTTCTTGTGCTAAAGCAGTTGTAGGGAGGATAATGCCCCAGTGTTTCAATACAGTCTCTGTTCATAGTTGCCAAGTGGATTTTAGGGTTTTTTTTCTTTCTTATTACTGGGGTGTGAATTATTATATTGCCTGTCAAATACATTGGAAATTTAACTATTTAACTGTTGTGAAGGAGTAGGCAACTCATCCCTGTGGTAAAGCTATGAGCAGGATGGAGCTGGAGGCAGATTGGTCTCTTCTGCTTTAAATGCTAAAATTCATCTGAACTGCAGTGACATGGTCTGTAGTTGCTGCCTGGTTAGGTGCAGTCTGCAGACAACAGGATCCATGGAAGCCATCTCAGACAGCCAATAATGTAATGAACAGCAGAGCTGTTCCTCTGGCCCTTGATCCATCTCTGACAGCCCAGCAAAAGCTGCAGTAAGGTCACCTAGTGCTTTGATGCTGTCCAGGCGAGATGGCAATGGTAGCCTAAAGTAAATGGTGCCTCTGCAGAGAATTCTGAGGGGAAGCCATCTCCAGAGAGAGGAAAAAACAAAGCTGTTACATGGACAGCCTTAGAAGAGAAGGGATGAGTAGCAGGCATGTGTTGCACTAGGTCTCTTTAGATCCTAGTTGGATGAGGAGAAGTTACAGCAGAACCTGAGGGTTTGGAAGCAGTGAAGGAGGAAGAGCCAAAAAATCTGAAGGCAACAGAGGCTGAGTTTCTGCTAGCACCAGAGACCAGTCGACCCAGCCTAAGCATATTGTTACTGTTTTATTAAAAGGGTTGATTCGGAGAATGTTGTGTTTGCAATTCAGCATCATGCCTCGGAGCCTTGATTTCAAGCCTTTATTTATATGCTTAATTGTTGCTATGGAAATTCAATATTTAAAGAGGTAATTATTGCTGATCTTGTTGCATGTGTCCATTTCTGATGTCCAGCTGTTAGCTCTTTAGCTCCAGTCTAGCAGATTAATTACTACTATTGATTACTTTGAGCTTCTCTCTTCACACCTGCAGTCTGTGTAATTAGCCGGTGGCCTCCTCTGAAAATTAGGAGCAGTTTCATTTTGGCACCTTGCCATTTCTCAGCCATGTGCCCTACACTGATGAACAAAAGCAAAGCTATTTTAAATAGAGATATCTGGGCAATGAACTCTTTGTATTTTTGAACGGTCTGTGGATAACTCAAATTACTCTATGTTAGTAAATATTGCGCCCCATTGGAAAACCCCTGATAGTAAAAAAAAAATTTAAAAAATTCCACAGTACTGGTATTTGTTTTGTCTGCCCACTAGTCAGTAAATGCTGTCCTGGCTATTTGAAGTTTATTGTCCGTAGTGCTTTTTTTCACTAAGTGGGACACAACTCTCTAAGTGCAATTATCTCTCCTTGATTCAACCTACTTTCCTGAAGTGGGGTTTTCCTTTCTCTGCTATGTGAGAGATTTCCTGTTGTTCCTACTGGATGCTACTAGGGTACATCAGAGGAACTTTAAGTAGGAGGTCAGGAGGCGTATGTGTGTACCCAAAAGGCCCTCATCCATCCTCTCTCTTCCCAAGCACTGTGTTTGTCTCTTTTCCAGTGCCTACTCAAGGCTCTTCTTGGAAAGACAAATCTGTGCCACATTCCCCTCTCTGAACATCACAAAGGCAAAGACTAAGTGTTCAAAGGCTCTATTTTAAGAAACAAAATATAAATGTTTGCTGGGCTGCTAAGCACAGGTCATGCTTAGCAGCATTGTGTGATTTTGACATAAGATGTGGGCTGGGTGGAAATGACAGCATTGGGACAACTCTGTCTTTGCTCTCTCTGGGTGAGCATCCAGTCCAGATTTATGGCAGAGCAATAGCAGTCCAAAAGCACAATACAGGTGGCCTGTGAACCAAAGTGTGCTGAAATTCGGTGTTCAGGAACTAACTTTAGTATTAATGCTGCATGACTGGATGCTATCCACATATTAGAAGTTTAATGTGCCATGGTTCAAGGTTGTGGCTCTCCAGAGCCAAGGCAGCAGAGAAGGCCCTCTCTGCTTCATGGGTCGAACACCACCCTGAAAGTTGCAGTGAAGTTCAGAGGAAGAGAAGAGACTCATCCTCTTTCTGGTCAGATAAAGTAGTTGCTGTAGACTGTTTGGTACAGCACTGGCCTCCAGACCAGAAGGTCCCCAGCTGGAATCTCATCATCGCCACTGTTTCTAGATTAAATTCTAAATTGTGTACTGTCATTTGGAGGCCTTCTGTGCAGGGTCTCACTGAGTCACCAGTTATTAGGAATGCCTCCTATTATCGCAGCCCTAAAAGCTATTTGAACAGAAGCCTAATGTGACTGTGATTTCCAAGGACCATTTGCTGTTATTGCAGCTCTGCTTTGCTGTGAGTGAGAAACAAACCAAAGTTGCTTTCAGATCACATGAAAGGGAGGACAGGGAAGCAGTGGAGCTGGAGTGACATTCAAGCTGCCAACAAATGTAAATTCACCAAAAATAAATGATATTTTTATTAACTAAAGCAGGGTCATTTCTACTGCCAGAAAACTAACAGGTTGCTTTTCTCCAAACAGGCGTATTTTGAAATTATTGCTTGACCAAGTGGCTGAAAAATTAGCTGCTGAAAAAGTGTGCAGGACCTGTGTACTGCCATACCCCACGGGCCAGAAGGACCTTCTCTGTAGAGGAGGAAGACAGAGCAGAAAGACAAATGCCTGCTTTCTGGGAGAAGAAGGCAGTAACTTGTGTGCACAGAATGGGAAACTACAAATGCAAATACTATTCTGAAGACACACAGATGCACGTCAGAAATCTATATAATATGGAAGAATTTGGAGTCTGAACAACACAGTTTATCGGCTGGATTTCAGAGCAGTCCTGATTTTACTTTATTGCTGAGTCTTTCTAAGACTTCTTAGTCCTAAATCACCTCCATAAAATGAAAGTGGAATTTTGCCCAAAAGAGGGATGATTAAGGTACTAGGGAAACGGGTCTTCCATAAAGAATTTTTTTAGAAGTTCTGTTGTATCTACAGCTAAATGTGCTGTTAACAGCTTGCCCCTGTTTAGGAGAACTGATGTGAAATGGCATAGGTCCATTACAACTAGTGGTTCTGGGTTTGATGCTAGTTGAATATTTGGACAAATATGTGTATTAGTCCTGTGTTATACAGTTGTATACACAGTTTAGCCCTGCCTTTTCCTTAGCCTAGTGCTGGGATGTTTGGCAAGGATGAGGGGCTACATCAAAGAGTCTATTTGGAGCATGAGCTGCCAGCCATCGTCTTCATATCAGATGGACTGCAGCCAGCCATGCTTATAGAAGGACAGACGTCTGGCGAGGGAGAAGACAACTGAAAGCAGGGGCCATTAGAAGAAGGCAGTGGTGCTGCCAGCTATATTACCCTGTCCCAGCTGGATATATCCCATTTAAGATGCTGCTGCGTTGCCTCTAGCAAACATCAGTAAATGGGGAAGGAAGGAGAGTAGGATACTAGGGAGGTGGTCAAAAAGAAGAAAGAGCAAAAAGGCTTCTGCATCCATTTTATGCATCCATATGCCCATTGAGCTATCTTGCTGTGCTTGCAAATCTTCGAAACTTAGGACAGAAGTTTCAATGATTTCAAAGTGGCAAAATTCTCAACTGCAGCAGCACACATCACAGTTTCTGGACAGCCTGAGATGCAAAAAGTATATTCCTACCATGACTGTCCCCTGGAATCTAAAAGCAGCAACTGATCCAGTTTTGTTGAAAACTGGCAGCCTGGAAAATGTTAGGCCTGGATGAGCACCAGAAGCCTTTGTTACGTGTTTTAAACCACATACAGGTATTGCTTGTGCCTAATGGAGGCTGAGCCTAGGGCAGCTTGCTCATACCCACACACGGAATTTGATCTCATGGCTCGGGTGTGCAGGTGAGGTGGTTGCCCTCATATTTATGATGTGGCAGGCTCACCAGACTTACAGTCTGTGTCAGGGCCAGCTTGTTGAACCAAAGTGGTAGCAAGATGGAAGATTTCTAGGGCAACTGCTTTGCCCTTGAAGAAGGGTAAGGCTACTGGTAGCACCTCTACAGGAGCTGCTGGTAAATGAAGAAGTATTCTATCCACAGGCTATGACTCAAACTGCCATTAAGAGTCTGCTTAAGCTAAAGGACTAAAGGTTTGATTGAAGTGTCTCCCACACCCTGAAGTTCTTAAAGTAAGTTTCCTCAGCAAACCTTTCATAGGCACCTACAGGCATTATTAAAAACTTGTGAGTGCCCAATTTGGGAGGATCTGAACATAGGTGCTTTTGGAGATTGCTACTGTATCATTCTGCAGTCCGAATCTTTAAGTGTGTAAGCAGTAATGTGTCGCTGTGCTTAAGAGAGTGTTAAAGATGTGACTTGAGCAGCTATCACTTAAGACCCTTTATGAGAGGTCTCATCATTTAATTTCTTATCATTGCTGCAGCTGCTTTCCTCCTTTTACTAGATTGTGAGGTACAGACTCTGCCATCACACACTTATGTGGCTCTCAGCACAGCTGGCTGAGACTGTAAGTCCTCCCAAGATGCAAACAGTAAAGAGGAATAAGAGTATGAGGTGTGTATGTAGTGACAGAAGTGAGATGCTCACAGCTGGCAAGTTGTGTGTCTCTGGTTTGTAGATTTGAAATGCCATTTATATCCTGACTGCTTGTCTCAGTGCATTGACTTTGTTCATGTGCCAGGTGTTGCGCTTGGCCTTTGGCATCAGCCTGTGCAACCATCACAAACTCTATCTGAAGCTGTGCTGAAGTGCTGCACCGCGTTGCCTTCTCCTTTCCCAGAATTTATTTGAATTGCAATGTGTGTGATCCTTCCACTTAATGACACATGATGGTTGTACTTTGTCTTTTGTCAGCTTGGGGTTTTCCTTTAGCCTGGTACAACTGGGAGCTGCTTTTGAGCCATGATTGTTTGGGTTTTTTTTTTCACCAGTCCCATGAAAATCTTTTGCTCTTGCTGGAGAACATATCTGGGAGCACAGAGCATTAGGATAAGCTTCAAGCCCTGATCTGCATTTGAGGAGCTTGTTAAATCCTGCTTCTCTGTGACACCAGCTCAGGAAACCCTTCCACCTTGCCGCCTATAGGAATGGCCTGATAGCACACTCTGTGTCAGGCTGCTTCTCCAGCCTGACATCCATCTGCCTTGCTTAGCTGGAGCATTTATTGTCCAAAGCCCTCCTGACAGCAAACGTTCTGGCTATAGTGAAGTATCCAGAGAGATTATTATTGTGTTTGTACCCAAAATGCCTCCCAAACCCACAGTACTGACTTCTGTGTCCTAAGTGTCCTGCATCTGTTTTCAGCCTTGGAATATTACCACTTAGGTAGAGGGGCTGATGTAACCACACTGTCTCTTGGCATCCATGGTGGCATCTACGTTGTTCATGAGCTAAGGAAATAACACAGTGCTACAAGGATCCAGTGGGAGCTGTGGCAATCTAGGTTTATAAATATGACTACATGCTTTCAGGAGCCATTTGAAATCCTTGATATAAAATCCCTTTCTTGAGAGTACTTGTTTTATGACTTACATTTTTTTCTCTGTAAATGTCAATACATGTACATGCATATGTTTGTGCATGACATGTATGAGTTATTTTTGTCCCTACATAGGGAAGACATGGGTTGGTGTGTGTTTTCATGAGCCTGTGTGTCCCATCCACAGCATCAGCTCTCACCCTAATGAGCTGAAGCTACATTAGCAATATCCCAGGCAGATAAATTGACTTTAAACCTTGGTTTGATGATCTTACTAAGACATTCAATTAATTCTGTTTTGCTACAAGCTAATTTATGACTTGGTGTTTATTCCAAAAAAATGTTGAATGTACAAATCAGTAGCAGACAAGGTAATGAATTATTCTACCTTTCTTCATGCTCTTGTCTTCACACTTCACTACTACAAGAATGGAAGAGGAAATATGAAATAAATGTCTTTTGATGTATGAAATGTGGGTATTTTCTCATACTGAGCTGTATCTAACTGGTGTAAACACATAATCAAGCCCTCTAGGAGATGCTAATTAGTGCAGTAAATGTTAGTTTATTAATTGCCATTACGTTTCTCTTTGTTTCACCAGTGAATGTGCCTTTTCAGGAGAACAGATTTGATATGGTGTGTCTGTAGAATTTGTTTGTGTTCATGGCAAATGAAGACAAGTAGCCTAGCAAAGCTGTGATGAATTAACAACATTCTGTGCTATCAACGTTTTTGTAACAGAGTCCACAAAGTGCATGGGCTTCTGTGTGATCTGAGAAGAAAAACAACACAAAACAAAAAACCCCAGAGGATTCGATAACAATTTTCTGCTCCATCTCTCTACTTGGTGTGTTTTTAATGAGCCCTCCAAAAGCACAGGTAGTAAAACTTTTTCCTTTTTGATGTAGCAGAATACACTGCCAAGACATACTGCAGGAGAGGCACTTCAAAGGCAACCAGCCAGTGAATACAATTACGTTAGGTGAGGCTGCTGGGTATAATTGAGTTCCTCCCATCCTTGGAAAGTGATAGGAGACAGTCCCTTGACAATTCCCTCTTCCTGCTCCTCCAGCTTGTCATTATAAATCACTACTTACCCTGTCATGTTCACATTTGTAAACTATACCACTATCACAAGCTACGTTGCCTGCGTCAGGTACCGGGAGCCAAATAAAGGACCAAGTGAGAGATTCCCCTGTAGGAGCTGCAACATGGTGTATGGAGAGGGCAGAACTAGGAAAGCCTGGAAGACATCCCTTTCCCTCTGTGAAAGCTGCCAAAAATTGTTGGAAACGCTCATGCCAGGAGGTGCTGGTGCTTCCAGGAAGCAGAAAAGGGGATGATTGTTCTGGTTGCGGAGATGGGGCAGAGCTAGGTTGTGGGTATGGCAGGCTTCTTCTACACTATCCACTAGGGGCCTTGGTTTGGGGAGGAAAATCTGGGCATCCCATGGGAAGTGTGCCATGTTTGCCTTCCCCTCTCCAGTGGGAGGGTGTTTGGGTCAGTCCCTATGTGTTTTTGTTCCCTGTGGTGAATACCTTTCTGTGGGTAAAACATCTTCTCCCTTTGTATACTTTGGTATTAATATTGTTGTTATTATCAGGCATGTCTTATCCCATTGCTTTTCGCTTTCAGTAAAATGTTATCTCAACCCATAGTCCCTGCTTTACCAGAAGAGGCGGGGGGAAGGGGAGTGACTTATACGGAGTTTAATTTCTGGCTGGTGTTAAACTGTGTGTGATGAAGCAACTTGGTGTCCCAGAAGGACTACTGTGGAAAGCAGCATTGCTGGGTATGGATCTAGGTCATAGCTTGACCAAGCTTTCAGGATCTACTTTTAGACTTTTTATGGAGAGAAAAGCTTTACATATTTTTAATCACTTGGCTTGGGAAGCTAAAACACAGGAGGAGGTGTTTCCCTTCTGTGTGGAACATGAGCACTTGTGTTTTCATGGATTTTGGCTAAGACAAACCAAAACCCAGATATCTTTTCAAACTCCTTTCCCTGCAGAATAGGTTCTACAAAGCCTTATGCTATGAAACAAAGAGTATTTTTCACCCTGACAAGTGGAAAAGCTTTTTCATAATTTTCTTCATTTATTTGCCTAGAAAAGTTTCAGTAGGCCACTGAAAATCTGAGGCTAGAATTGTTGTTTCATCTTTGCCTTTGAGACCAAGGTTGCTTTGCAATGTCTTTAAATAGTTCGAGTCCCACCCCAATCCTGTTCAGGACACCTTCTGTTTTATGTTATTGTACAAATAACAACAGTCTCATGTCAGAAACCTCTAGCTTGGACTTCTAAGGGTGTCTGTTCAAGAGGCAGAATCCTTCTTGCCCCTTTCCCTTAGGCACATATCTTGCCTCTGTACTTCTGCAGAGGTAAAAGACAGGCATGGCTGACTGTCTGCTGGGACTCTGAATAGCAACAGTGGGTGTTGCTGCTGCAGGTCTTAATTGCCATTAAGTAATTGGTTTATTTTTTGGTGGTAAATAATTATAACTAGCTTATAAATATGTAGCTCTTCTACACTGAATTCAGAGATTCTATCCCAATGTTTGCATAATGAGTGCCAAAAAAAATATTCGAGCACCTTTTATTTTCCAGATTAAGAAGATTTTAAAAAAATTCTAGATTTTGTGTTCACTGTTATACTTCAGCTCAGCTTGAGCAAAATTTCATGTTTTAAGTAAGGGGGCTTTGGTTTTTTGGACTCTAGTAGCAGAAGTGCATGGAGGATGGACCCAGCTTAGAAATTTGCTACAAATCTGGAGATAGAAACTGGCTTATCCTCTGAGACACGCTCCATATATGCAGAATCTATGAGCCCCTTACTTAACTGGGAACGTACTGTATATTCCATCTGCAGACTGAATGATTGCTCCATTTCAAGCCTCCTGACTCCCATGGAGCCATCTGGTACACGCTAGTTTGTACGAATAGGTGAGGATTCCTGCTAACACAACAGTCTTCAACTAGGCAGAGTGCTGATATTTAGCACTCTGCTTCACATCTGCGCGCAAAGCCGTAACAAAACCTCCAACATTTTCTGTGTTTAATATTTAAATGAACCTTCCTTTTTCTCCTGGCAAACCAGTTGGGACAGGAACAATTAAAGCAATTACATCAGAAAATGAGTTGAGCTATTAATACATCCAACTAAGCAGAGATTTCCTGTTTGGCATTGTGAATTTTTTCTTTTTTTTGCCCGTTGATTACTTAGGGCTGATTGGGGAGGAAGGTGGGAGAGGAGAAGGTATGTGTTGTATAGATATTTTAATATCACTTCGAGATATTATCAGAAAATTGAGCTAATGGACATAATTCATGTCTGTAGGCAGCAGTGGACTGGTCATGGGACTTACCAATAAGTATGTAAAGGTTGTGTCCTTTTTGGCTGCCCTCTTACGTCAGAGGTATCCATATGAGGTAGACACAACACCACAAAGAAACTGCCTTTGTGGTAGATGAGTCACTCCAAAGGGTTTCAGTGTCAGTGGACAGAACAAGGTGGATGGGGAAGAAAGGGAAATTGGCTAAAATCCAAAGGCTGCCTGCAATAAAACTCACACTGTTTTATTCTCTGGTACAGAGATCCATAGATATATTTAAGACACCTAATATGTAGCTGGAGAGACCTGTGTGCTCTCTGGTAATTAAAAAAGAATAAAGAGACATAAGATCCTACTTTCCCCTCAGACACTGCTCAAAGTCCTGGAAGGAAGGAGGTCAGAAGGACTTCCCAGCTGCTGTGTGGAAAGTGCTGCTGCCCTGGGCTGATCAGGGGTAACCTTCATGCCTCTGGAGCTTGTAGGAAAGTTTCAGCTCAGAAAAGTCCTACCAAGTCTTGCTCTCTTCAGAAGTTTTACTGAGTGTAGGTTACTTAACACTTTTACTTAGTCTGGAATGACACTCACATCAGTAGCAGACACCTATCTGGTTTTGGTTTGACTTTATTCATTTATTTATTTCAGTAGCAAAAATAATGATGGATCTTTCCAATGTAAGTGCCTTTTTTCAGCCTTTTGAGCTAGCTCTTGCTTCTTATGCATCTTGACTAACAGGGAGTCAATGTGGATGGTGCCAAGACTCATATTCGCTCACACCACGGCAAATACGCAGTTTAGCAGTGCAGGATTGGGTCTATACAGATTCTCGTGATTCATGTCACTGCAATCTCACTTTGTTTTGGTAAATGTTGCCCCTCAGACCTGGGATCTCTTACAAACTGGGATCTGTACTCACATGCCTATTGCAAAATACAGCCTGCTAAAAACAGCTGTAAGGAACTCCCTTTGTCTGGTTGGGGTTCTTCACTTAAGTGCTTGTGGTGCCTGATTAAATTAGTAATCAGAGATATAGTCATGCTATTTTGTGTCTCTGAGAGCCTTGATTGTGGATTATATTTACACACTGCAATTTCTTTCTAAATGGAGCTCTTTGTATTCAAGGACTTTAAGAGTCTTTCAGCCTGCGATAAAATCCAGTTTGCTATAGAGACTAGTTCTTGCTGTGGTGCCAAGCTCTTGGTTGGGCATGCTGTGTGAAACAGTTTTTCATTTGCACAATAAATATTGCTATGTAAGGGTTCATGTGTGGTGCAGTGGTTTTGCTGACCCTTTACACTGAAAAACTGCATGATGGCAGGCTGGCAGATGCATTAAATGCCTTCATGTTGTGTTGCCTCAAAAAACCAGAGATTCCTTTTTTGTCAAAATGGGTTGACTTGAACCAAAGCCACATAAATGGTACTAATAAACTTCGTGGTATTTAAAATCCCTGCATGCATCCAAACCCTTTGGCCTATCCCTGGTAAAAACAGTAGGGCTGGAAAGTCAGGCAGCCCTCACAGAATATTTTGTTGTGTTTAAAATCCACAATGTATGCTAAGTTGATGGCTCTGTTGCATGTGTGTAGCAGACGTAGGCAGGAGGAGATCTGACTACTCTGCTGATTGTGAGGCTCCAGAGCCATTCAGGTGAATCCTGTGGCTGGAAGTCCCTGTTTAAAGTTTCTTCTAGTCCTGTTCAGAACAGGGACAGAAAACCTGATCTTCTGCACCATACAGCCCAGCTGTATTCACTTGCAAAAGTGTTCAGGAAAAATGAGGAGGACTCGGCCTGCCATGACAGGGTGCTCCAGTACGAAGGAAACCTTGGGCCAGTCTGCAGTTTGAATCTTAGAGTGGGGTCTAGTCACTTAGGGCTTTCTCTATGCATGGCCAGAAACTTCACCCAGGGTTTGAGGAAACTTTTACAGAATGGGTTTTCTTGCTTGCTTTGTTTTTTTTTTTTTTTCCTTCCTTCTGGAAACGAATGGGTTTTCATTTAAAAAATCATACGTCCTTCTCTGATGACATTTTATTCAAGCTCTGAAAATCTCCTGATCATCTTTAGTGGGACACCTTTTTTTAAAAAAAATTTTAGGTGACTTTTACTAGCAGTACAGTTTATTTGAATACCTTACATTGATACTAACATGAAGGTCTTGTTTATAAATGTGTCAGTGAGGTTAAAACAGGTAATTATATTTCTTGCTTTACTACCCTGCTGAATTAGTACTTGAAATCTCTGTATCTTAATTTCCCTTCTCCCATTACTTGCCTTCTCCATAAAAATTCTTTAGAACTAGATTTTTATCACTTGTGCTAGGAAATGGAACGCTGATCTCACTTGGATCTTTGTATTGCTACGAAGTAAATAATACTCTGTTTAATGGAGTACCTTTAATAATTATTTTGAGGTACCTTACCAGCTATAGTAGCCATGGAGCCTATCAGAATGGTGAAGCCCTTGGATGTATTAACAGACCAGATGCACAGATACAACTTACGCACTTATAACGAAATTCACTCTTTCCAGAAAATTAGAGTACCATCTTGCAGATTGTTGGAATGATGCTGCCTAATGCCATATTCCTTCTGCCACAAAATAGTTGCAAATCACTCCCTAGTGAACTGAAGAGTCCTACAGGATAGCAAATGGATCGGGAATGCCCCTGGAGTGAACTCTCTTTGAGTACAGGGGGTTTCAAACAGCTGGAGCTGCACTTGCCTCTTGTGCTTCCTCTTTCGGCATAGATGTGCCTACAGGCTTGCAGAAACAACCTGCCAGGCCAAAAAACAAGTCGCCCTTGCATGGTGGCAGCTGTACTCACTGTAACTTTGTGCCTCGAAGTCTCCTGTTCTTGTTCCTGGCCAGCAGCAGGCGTAAGAGGGGTAACATGAGCATGGTGGCACATCCGAACATGCTCTGGCTGCTCCATGGCTGGTCATGGCTCAAGCTGGTGCAGGGACCTGCCAGAGTGAAGGCAGACATTGGTGAGATGTGTAAATCCAGAGTCAAACCTGAGGGGAGTGGAGGGCAAGGAGGCACACACAAACGTGAAGAAGAAGGGGTGTCCCCCAGCCGGGCTGCAGCTTGTCTGAGACATTACAAGCAGCTCCATCAACCTGGATTGTGCTGTCTCCAGTGCAGTCCTGCCTGATCACACCCAAATCAGCCTTTGTCCTCCAATAGCTATTCAAATGCAATGGCTGTTGTGTCTGGTTTTACTGCTGTTAAGTCATATTAACTGATCTCATCCTTCACGGGAGGAATGTGATTGTTAGGATTTGCTCTCTGTTAGGTGTTTGATTTGGGGTTTCCCTGATCCTGGATGAATGTCCCCCGAATTGCAGAGGTTACAGGCTGCCCTCTAGCATAATGTAGGAACAGAAAACTATGGCACATAGATGCAGTTGCACCAAGCCATTTTATTGGTATATACAGCCTAGCTGTGATCTTGAAGGAGCCTGTTCCTGGGGGCTCTGTGTGTTGTTTAGTGTTAATGGCAAGCCATAAAATCCTAACCCAGGCTTCCTCCTGAGCCTGAGTGTCTCTGCTGGTAGCCTGCTGCTCCTGATCCAGGCTCTTCCGCTTCATACATTCAAATGCTTTTATTTTATGTGGTTGGGTGTAATGGGACTCACCTGTTTCAGCTGCCAAGCTAAGTCAGCAAAATAACCTGGAATCTCTGTGAACATTTCTCCTAGTCTCCTGAAATCACTAGATTACTGCTCCCCTCCCCAAAATGCTCAGCTCCCCTTCTCTGCCACCAGAGAAAATCCAAATCCCTCCAAACATTCAGAACAAGAACTAAAGCTGTCACAGTCATACAATTTCTGTAGGTAGCACCTTTCATGTTGGTTCATGAACTTTTTGAGGGCCTTATTACTATGGCAGTGGAATTGCTTGGTGGCTTGTGTGGAACAAATTAAATGGGACTAAAATTGTGGCTGCAAAAGTTTAAAGGAGTACATTTACTGTGAGTTCGTTAATTCTATCTTTGCAGGAGGATAGCAGCTGCTTTTCTTTTCTTTTTTAACAGATGGAGTGATTTCTCATGTAGTGTTACAGTAATGACCAACGTGACACAGAAGGAAAATTTTGTGACAATATGGTGAGCAAGATCTTATTGACAGCTCCACTTGGTTGTAATTTGTGAGCTCTATATTGTTGCTCTATTCTTTTTTTTTCTCCCCCTACCTCCCAAATGCTGCCTGTCTTTTCTGCCATATAGAATTAGATTTCAAGCTGAATCAAACAGTTTAGTTTGAAGGACTTTTAGCTAAAAGCTGTTCAAAATGTTCACAAGAGTTTACACCCCACGATAAGTTTAAAAAATACATAAAAAAATAAAAGCATTGCATTATGAAACAATGGTAGGAAAACTATCCTGTATTTAATGTCTCTGTTGAGACAGCTGCCTTGATTCCTTCTCTAGCAGCTGATGCCTTCTCAAGGAAGGGAATTTCCCCCTTTGCAAAAGGAAGCTTAGCCCTAGCATGAAGGAGGGCACAGCCCAAGTGTGGACCATGAATGACCAGAGAGCACTGCTTGTAGCCTCCCCTATGACTAACAGTGTGCAGGGACTGGAAATAAGCACAAGGATCTGATTGCCAACCAAAATCTGTGACTTCTACCATGCATAGTGGTGCCGAGAGAAAATGCCACCATCCATTTGTAGAGCTGAAAATCTACCTGGAGACCCCCACTCACAGCCCCTCTTTGCAAGACAGCATTAACTTTATCACTATGTGCATTTTCTGTTAGGTAAAGGGCTCTGAAAGTCCCCATAAGCTTTTCAGCTACCTTTATGGGAAATAAGCCACAAGGCAATATATTTATAGGATAGATAGGATGTTGTTCTACACTTCCTTTGATTCTATTAAATTTGAAACCTGAAAAAATAAAATAAGAGCGTTTGTTAATTTTATATTAGCAAAGTAAAAAGCACAGCAGAAATGTTTATTTTTTAAAAGGAACGTTGCAAAATGACAGAGATACTATTTTTCTGTGGATGATAAGGACGATAGAACCATCCAGTGGATTCAGTAACAGTGTAAAACAGAACTACAGAGACTATCAGGCCAGTATGAGGACAGGTGGAGCCTGCATATACTGCAGTCCTGACTTTCTCTGCTCCTGTGTTTTATAATAATCCTTGTTCCTGAGCACTGTGGACTGGCAAATTCTGCTCTTGGAAATAGTTCCCTAAAAGATAGTCCCAAGGGTTGGTTTTCATGTTTGCTACCAAATGCCAGTGGCTCGAACAATCCTATTGCACAATTGTACAGTGCTAACACAGCCATTTCTTTATGACAGGGAGAAATGCCCCTAAGAGAGATGTTTTCCTTTACAGTTCATAAATGGGACTTAACTTTTTGTGTTTTCTACATACACAAAATGAGGCTTTTTTGATCTCTACAGTAGATTTGTCTTTAATTTCTGGAATTAGTGGAAACATGTGATAATGTTTTTCAGAAGGTTATTTTGAATAGAGGGAGATTAGAATGATTCTTTATTTCACATTAACTGCCTTTAAGATTTCTCCAAGTGAAGGGCTACCAGCCTGCTGCTCAGTGACTAATAAATTTGATTCATCCTCACTCCCCACAGGGTTATCCTCCTTCTTACTAATGTTTGACATTTTACATTTTAATTAAAATCACCCTCCAAGCAGCAAACCACTAAGAGAGTGACAGATATTCCTACTGCAACAAGATATAAGAAAAAAGGGCTATTTGCTAACAGTATTTTCAATAGTGCCTCTCACTTATTTGCTGTGTGAGCACCTAATGTGTGTGGTGTGTGCGTGTGTGTGTTTATGTGTGTGTGTGTTACACAAGGCAATGCCTATCTTAACAGTCAGGGTGTTTCCAGTGCCCAAAGACGCTGTATTTTAATGTCTGCATTCCAGTAGGAGCAACTGGGACTCGGGAGTTTGATGCTATATAAGCATGTGTATCCTTTCCTCTCTTGGGCTACAAGTTTGTGTAGCCTAAGAGAAGGGAGAAAAGACAAAGAAGAGAGAAGTAATTCTAAGCTTTGACAGCAATTGTGATAAAAATACTGCAGATTGCCTTATCTGGCTGATGGCTGCTCCAGCCATTGCTGAGGGGCTGTTTTTTTGGGACTTCCCTGCAGAGAGGAGCAGAATGAGGATGACTGGTGGATAAACCTGGTTGACAAGTGTAGAGAGGGTGTTTGTGTAAAGACCTGTATTAGTCAGCACATTAAAACGTCACAAGAAGCTGAAGAGCAAGCAGCAAAGCTGGTCTCAGTGGCAGCGTGGAGGAGATATTTGGTGGGAAATGAAGAAAGGCGCTGGAGTGCATATGAAAGTTGTGAGGTGCACGAAGCTGGAGATCAACATCACAACGTGCTTAGAAGAAAGAGGAGGTGATGCCACTGCAGAGGATCAATATCCCTTGCTCAGATATCAATATCCCTTATACCAGACTCAGAGGTGAGTCCATAGGCCTCAAGAGGGGAAGTAACCAATGCTTTGATTATTTGAACAGAAAAAAGGAAGACCTGAAAATAGAGTAATGGGGTTTTTTTTGGCTGCTCTGTATATAAGCCAGAGAAAGGACAACCCAGTTCCTCTCTAGTGTACAGAGTTCGATGACAAGATGATGATAGAGACAAAGAGACAAGGATGGATGCAGGCAGAGGGACAGAGCAGTGCGGTAAATACACTGAGGAATTGTTGCCTGACTCTATATGGAGGAACAGAGAAGGGAAAGACACGGATCCACTGCCTTAGGAACAAGCATGAAACCCAGAACAACCCATGAAACCCATCTGCTTATGAATCTCATCTACCTTTGACAGAGAGCTCTGGTGAGATGTGTCCAGGTGCTCATGAAAAGCCATTTTTTTAAGAGAGCGGTGGATGGACATGTACAATGTAAAAATTCCATCTTTCTTCATGCATTCTAAGTGGCTAAGTTGTGAGAGGGCAGTGACACAGCCTACACCTCACTTGTTTCGATCCCAATGCAGCATCTTCCTGATTCTCGCTAGTGTCTCTTCCTCCATCACAAGCCCAACAACAAAAAATATTTTTCTCATATGTACCAAGGCTGCTGGTATTTAGAATTTGCTCTCAAATGTCTTTAGAAAAGACAGCATGCAAGAAGATCTTGCAAAATCCTGCAGGTTACAGGCTTGTCTGGGTCTTTCTGAATTATGATATGAAACCCAAAGGAATAGCAGAGAAATGACAACTCCCCTTCATGTGATATTCTGGCTGCCCTTAGGAGATGAACAGTGGAATATGTGACTTTTGAAGAGAAATATACTGAATGAAGAAGAAGGTGGCTTAGATATATTGGTACAAATATATGGGGAAAGAGAGAAATCTGTAAGGCAGACAGCAAGGTTTTGCATTCACAGCTCCTTTCTCCTCCTTTTTGGAACAGAAGAGTCAGAGGAACATGATAGTTTATCTTAATCAGCTTAAATGATCTGCATTTAAGCATTGCCAAAAACAATCAAGTGGGGTGACCTGGTCTCCTGTAACTCCAGGGGGACATTTGTTTTTTGTTTGCTGGAATAGCTGCTAGATAAAAAAACCTCTGTGTCGTGTCCTTTTGGAAATAACAGCTTGGTGAATAGAAGTTACTCTAAGAAATAGTGTTTGTGTCTCCTCATGACTTGGTTCTTAGGAGGCAATTAACAAAAAATGGTAGAGGCGTCCCCTCACATCCTGATGTCTCAATTTTACGTGGAGGAGGGTCTTGTGTCAGCCCTGGTAGAACCACCTTGACTTCCTGAGTGCTATTGCTGAGAATCTTTGTGTGGTTATGTTGGAGAGGATCCTGGCTGTTTTCAGAAGCAAGTTTCTTTGAAAACTGCAAGGGCATGTGGATGCTTTGTCAGACTTTTTGAGTGCATATGCATATATGAAAATAGGAAGCAGACACCATGTCTCAGGAACATGGCTGTAATGCTGTAAAAATTTTTACCCTCTGTCAGCCATTCCTCAGATATGTTGAGTCATAGGTTAGTCTACAGCGGCATGTGGAAGAAAAGAAACCCAAACTAGCTAAACGATCTGAATTTAAAGTGAACTGATTAAATTCCATTAAATCCCTGTGTAGATGACCTTGTTCAGAATTAAGGTAAAGTAATATAAGTCTTATAAAGGCCAAGTTAATTCTGAAGGAGAATATGTACACAGAGATTTAATGCATTTTCAACTAATCCATTTTAGCAGTTAATTCAGATTAACTGTACTCAGTTTTCCTCTCTGGCAAAGCCCTTCAAGGGAACAAGATGTGGAAAAACACCAAACTGAGCAGTGTAATGTTTTTAAACATCCTGCGCTGTCAATTACAAAGCAGGTAATTGGTGTCACAGCACTCCTGTATTGCATGGCTGCATGCAGACCTACCTGTGTTGGTGCTGTCGGAGGAGACAGTGGTCTTGGGAAGGACTTCCTAAGAGCATCCTTGCTTTGAGAAACGCTGAAGCACACTGGCAGGGCCTTGGGTAACCTCTTGATACAAAGAATTTTGATCATAAATGAGATGTCTGTGCTAGCAAAGTGAATACTGCTCGCAACCAGTGTGGAGATGGTTGATACATGTCTGCCCATTGTTTGTGTGCCAGAGATGCAGGATGCAGTGTGAATCTCAATGGTTTCCCTCATACCTGGAGTGATGTATTCTTGGGCCAAATCCTTCAATGTCTTCACTCTTTTGTGTAAACAAAGCATTACTTAGCCCCGAACGGTCTCTAATTTAAAAAGCCAAAACCTGGAGTTTAAGCTTTACTAGTTATTTTTAAAAAATATATTGCAATCAATAGCTTAAAAGGAAATGGGAGATTATGAATAAATAATAAGGTGCATAGGTGTATAGGGAAAATACAGCAGTCCATAAAGAAAGTTAAGAATTCAGTTGTACAGTAAAAAGAAAGGGCATAAAAATGTAGATTAATAAAGCAATATGTGTGCATAGGAATAATAATATACCATGAATTAAAATACGCAAGTATTGGGGACTAAATTGCTTTTACTACTCTATACATTTTTTTAAAGTACCTGGAGGCCTTCAAGTATGAGTGCTAAAATAAAAATATTATTACTATGGATTTTGGGGGGCAGATGATTTGGAACTCAAGGGTGTCTCCTGTGCCTTAGCTCTATTGCACGTGGTTAAACACACTGGGCCAAATTTATCCCTAGCCTGCTATATTTACTGTTGAAAGCACTTTGGAAAAGTGCATATTAAAGCTATATGTAAAAAAGCACTGAATTTTGAGAAGGCATTTAAGGCTAGGCAAAAATCAAAGACATTCTCTCAGGTCAGTTTAGTTTTGGGTGTGGGGAGCAGTTGCTCAGTCACATTGGTCCAGTGAATCTGAAACAACAGTGCGTGAAAAGTTATGGTGGCAAAATAATGGCTCCATGTGGGATACATGCTAATGCTAATCACTGGCTAGGCTATTTCTTGGTTTTCACTCATGGATTTTATCCTAATTTTTTCACTGGTTATTATTCTGCCTCAGTGACCACCAAGGTAACTTTTTGCTCTGTTTCACAGGGAAATTTGAGGCCAACTTTTTCTGCTGCACTGTGGAGTTCATATAAGAAAAATTTTCATAGAATTGCTTAGGTTGAAAAAGATTTCTAAGACCATCAAGTCCAATCATTAATCTAACACTACCAAGTCCCTCACGAAACCACATCCCTCAAGGCCAGAAATACATGGCTTTTAAAGAATTTAAGGGATGGTGACTCAATTATTTATCTGGGCAGCCTGTCCCAGTGCTTGACAGTTTTTTTCTGAGAACTTTTTGTCCCTAAGATTCAATCTAAACCTCTCCTGGAACAATTTGAGACCATTTCCTCTTGTCGTATTGCTGGCACTTGGGAGATGAGACCACTCTCTACCTGGCTACAAGCCACAGAAAGAAGCTGGCAAGCTAGGGCTCAGGGTGGCCTTTGCTCAGCACTTGTGTAAGCAGCTTGTGCAAGCATGGAAGCTGCTGCAGCATAAACCTTCACACCTGAGTGGAAGAGGATGTGGTGCAGGGGTGAGCCATGGCACCCAAATCAGCACGGTTGAGTACTCAGAGAGAGAAATGGTCGGCGCAGAGCTGGAAACCAGGAGTGGTCATTATGGTCACCAGGGTGGCCGTAATGAAGCTATCACAGGAAAGCTCTGGCAAGAGGCTGAGCTTGTCCAGGGCAGGAAGCGGAGCTGGAAGAGGTCATGCTCCCAGCCTTTTCGCTCCCTGGAGGAGCAGGGAACCACACATGGCCACTTTGAGGCTTTGTCTTGTTTTTGTCCCCTTCATTAAAATGCTGTTCACTGCAAAGAAGGAGAAGGGAGGGTTCAGTCTTTTCTGCCCCTGGTTTGCATCTGTGCTACATCAAGATTTGTCTGTGTGTGAAATCTGTGTGGTGAGCTAATGGGGTGCACATATGAAGGGGTATCTGTCTTTTCAAGGTGCTCTCAGATGCGTTGACATGTAATACTTGCATTTTGCCTTTTATTTCTATTTCTGGTAGTTGAAAATATCCCACTAGTTCCCATGCAAGCAGCTTGTACCTCATATGGCTTGGGTTTGTTATCCTGCACTTTCCTGTGGGGAGAGGCTTTTGACCTCAGTGTGGAGGCTGTGTTTTTATCGGCAAAATGGCTTCAAGGGAAGCTCAATTTTCTGTTTAAAGGAAAGTATAGGGATCACCCAGGCTAAAAAGATTGAGGTGTTTCCAGAAGTGCACAGACATTTCTGTGATGGCTGCTGTGCCTTCTGGGAGATTTGAGTCCAGTGGATGATGCCCTGCTGCGCTGCTTCAGCACGAGACACCTGCCAGAAGTCAGTCCACTCCTAGCAGGATCAGAGAAGAGCTGCCACTGATTTTTAAGGCTGCATGGATACCCTATGCAATAAGGTATTGCAAATCATTCCTAGGGATCATGCTTTATTTTGGTTACAAGAGTGAAAATAAGGTTGTCCCTTCAGAAAGACAATTTAAGTCCCTCTCATTCTTCAAGCTGAGCAAAGCCCTTTCTTATGATATCCTTTTCTTCATCATTGTTTCCTGAACAGAGGTAGGTGAGTGTGGGGGAGCAGAGCTGTATTTTGACTACATAACAATACAATGTTGTTAAAACTGTGGATCAGGCAACTGGAACAATAGAAGAAAAAATTACCCAAAATTTCCATGCAAAACTCAGTGACACAAAAAGAGTGACTCTCCATCAGCTTGGGACCTTTGCATGTCCTTTCTCCAGTGCTGCAAGCAATATCATTGCTTTCTCCCTGGTGAAAGTGTTCCTAAAAGCGAGGGACAGCAGACAGAGCAAACTGTCCTGGTGACTCAGTTTGAGTCCTGGCCTCATCTGCACGTGGTGCCACACTGGTGGTGTAAAAAAGAAGGTTCAAATGTAACAATGCTGCCCATGCTGAGCGGTCTCGGATGCCTCTGCTCTGCTGCTCTCAGTGATGGAGGAGCCAGGACTGGCACCCTTCAGCAGGGTAGCTGACAAGGGCAGCTCAGGCCCTCTGTGCTGTGACAGGATTCTCAAAATAAACCCTGCAAGTGGTTTTTGGGGAACCCACTGCCTTTACATCTCAGTTCGATAATTCTAACTCTTTGGCTGTTCCTGGCACTGAAGTCTGTCTTTCTGCTCCCATTTCTGTTCCCAAAAAAAGGTAAATGATGTTTTGCCCATTCCATGGGTGGGTTGTGAAGATGTAAAGCACTTTGGAGGAGGTAAGTCCTGCAGCCATCCTATTTTGCACAGCTTTGTGCCTCCCCCTGGATTTGAAGCACTGAGATCTGTCATCCAATTTTCCAAGTCAGGAGCTGAAAACATATGCATGGAGTGGGGCTGACATACCTTGGGCACAGTGCTGTGGAGATAAATGTGACAAAGGGAGAAGAAAAAGTAATACCACCTTACTTTTTTTCCATCCCCTTTTTCCAAATGTTAGATTTTGCTCCCTCCCTGTTGCAGAGGTAATGGAGGGCAGCAGTGGCGTGCCCAGGCTGCCTCTGGGGTCATGGCAGCTGCTGTGACAAAGGGGAGCGTGGTGGGCTGGCTGGATCAGGGAGTGTGTTTGCAGGAGGCAGCAAAAGTTTACATTTGTGAGAGCAAAGTGAAGAAGCATGGGATTGAAGAACACTGGGTGCTGCCATACAAGCACCATAGCCCCAAGTCTAATGGGTAATAGAGTCATTAATTCTGCTGATTAACTTGGCCTTGGGGTTCATGGAAATGGCATCTACCTACTTTCTTTTTTTTCTTTTTTTCTTTTTTTCTTTTTTTTTTTTTAAGCTCAAACTGTGGAACGAGGGAGCATAAAAAAAACAAGCTAATTAGAGGGAAATCAGGAGAAAAGAAGCAGGGAGAAAAGAGAAGACTGAGCATTAATGAGACTGATTTGGGAAGAGGATATGACAAGCTCTTCAAAAGCATTATTGTCAAATGTGTCACTGTTGCATAGATGGCTACTGCTACCTTTGAGCTTCACACTGATAGTTAATGATTTGAAACTATAAAGATTGAAAAGGTAAAAGAGAAAATGGCAGACTCGACTGGATTTTAATGAGAGTCCCCCCCTTCCCACTTTTCTGTTTTTCCATATGAAGCAGCCTTGGAAAGTAGGAAAAAAGTTCAGTTTCCCCCTGCCTGCTTGGTCTCTCAAGGCAAAAAATGTTTACAAAGGAGAAGGGAGAGTTCAGAGGTCCATCTGTCTCACTCTGACCACATCCATCTTCCCTTCCTCAAACCTTCAGTTCTCCCATTCACTGTCAAGCAGTGGTGGGGTTGTGGTAGTACAGGCAGAAGACTGACAAAAATAAGCTGAGATTGATGGATGAGACAGCTATAGCTCTTGTTTGTTTTTTTGTGACGTGCTGAGCAGAAGCAGTCTTCACACTGTGAAATGTAACAAAGAAATCTAAAGTGATTACACAGGTTCATTTGTCAGTATCACTGCTCCAGCTATTGCTGTGTGCAACAATGAGATGACAAGGCATTTATTGCTGATGGTTGGTTATTAGCCGCATTATAGGAAACATTAGCACAGTCTAGGATACATAGACCAGGGAGACAATAGCTTTCTGGGCTCCAAACTCAGCAGGGTAGCCTTGTCATTAAATTTGGTGGCACCAATTTAATTTTGTTTTTTACAATAAATTGAAAGGAAACTTTGAAAACTAAGTCTGTAACCCTGCATTTACCTTAAGACTGATCAGTGCACTTTCTTTGGATGCTACATTTTCTATCAGAAAAGCTGTGCAGCCCAGCAGGCCAGCAAATCTAAAAGATGCAGTAGAAAAGCCTTATGATATGTGGCCTCTTGTCTGGTCCAATCACTGCCTTCCAGCCCTGACCTCCAAAGTGCCCCTCTGCCACTGGGGTGGACCAGGTTCTTCTCAACCAAGTCGCAAGCAAACCTACAAGGAGAAAAGGCTTTCATAGACTTTTGTTATGACCTTTGTCTTGCTCTTCTTGTCTTTCTCAGACCTGCTCATTTTTTGCTTGTCTTGCCTGGGTCCTTTAGGGTCAGATCTTGGTATCTCGCCCATCCTTGCAAACGGCCCTGTAGAAGTCATAGAATTGTGGAATGTCCTGGGTTGGAAAAGACCTTAAAGATCATCCAGTTCCAATGGCCCCTTCAGGAGCAGGGACAGCTTCCAATAGACCTCAGAGCTCAGAGCCCCATCCTGGCTTTGAACAGCTGCCCTTAAATACTTTTAGGGATGTGGCATCCACAACTTCTCTGGGCAACCTTTTCCAGTACCTCACAACCCTGACCAAAGGGTTTTTTCCTAATATCTCCTCTAAACCTACTTGCAGTTTGAATCCGTTCTCCCATGTCCTGTCACTACTTGCCCTTGTAAAATGTCCCTCTCCATCTTTGATGTAGGCTCCCTAGGTACTGGAAAACCACAATTAGTTCATCCTGAAGCCACCTCTTCTCCAGGCTGAAAAATCTGAATTCTCTCAGGCTTTCCTCGTAGGAGAGGTGTTTCATGCCTCTGATCATTTTGGTGTCAGTCGCCTGGACTCACTCCAGCAGGTCCATGTCCTTCCTGTGCTGGGGCCCCAGAGCTGGATGCAGCACTGCAGGTGGGGTCTCACCAGAGAAAAAAAAAGTCTTTGATGGGGAGGGCTGAGTATGGAAAGTAAAGGTTTGGCATGCATGGGACGTGACTGGATGACTGCCATGTTTATTAAGCCATAAAAGGACACGACTGTTCTGTGGCAAAAGCTGTGTTTGCACAGTGGTGCGAAGCCAGCCCTCAGTTCTGGGGTGAAGTGCCTACTTTTTGTAGCCTTTCAGCACTGAGTTTTGCAGCAAAACTAAAAATTCTGGTGGTGGCTTCTTCTTTTCAAAGAAGGTTTTTTATTATATAATTCACTTTCTTATTAACTCAGTCAACGAGTAATATACTCCCTGTTCCATTTTTTCTGACACTCAGCTCCAGTTTATTTTATGCTACCATCAGATTTACAGAATGCCCCAGATTTTGGCACTGACAGCACTTAAATAAACTGAAACAGTTGTCCTGGGAAAGTTGGAGGTTTTGACAGCTGCATGAGGGATCATGGGACTTCAGCCCATGAAATACTGCTGTAAGGGGAATTACAATGTTTTAAAAACCACTATCACTTGATAACATTGTAAATAGCAACAGGAGCTATTTGAACAGATTCAGGCCAAACCCAAGTGTCTTTGAATGTAAAAACGAAATTTTGCTGAAATCTCTTCATCACCAGATTTGTGTGAATCAGATATGTTTTGGTTTCTTTTTCATGTTACGAAATTTATTATACTCTATGTCCTATATACTGTCTGCCTAGCAATAAATTTAATCTAAACTGTTTGTTCTGGATTCATTGATCAGAGAAGCAACCTGAAAAGATTCTGCCAGACTCAGACCCTCAAGATTCATAAGTCAGGTTCTAAACTTTATGGCATTTTTGAGGTTAAAAAGTGGTAAATTTTTTTTCTAAACTGCATTTATCAAATATGTGTGAGAAAATTAGTACTGTCAGGTCCCTCACATTTATTGAGCAAGGTGATTTTGCGTCCCACTAGACACACTTTGGGCCACATCATCTGTCTCTGCCCAGCAATTAATTTTACCTTGAACTACCCAAACAATACTGTTTCCTGCAATTTTGGCATCATTGTTCCATTCCCTCATTATTTCTACTCTTGTGTTAATTTTGTCTTTACTTCCAACTTCCTGCTGAAATCCTGTGATTTCAGTGAAATCTGAAAATGTTGGGAGCTGGCGGCACCATAAATTGGTTTCAATTAAAGAATGTGTGCCTGCTGAGCTGAGGTCCCTTGAAACAAATATCCCTCACAAGATGGATAGATAGCAGCTAACACCTGTGATCCAGCTTTCAAATGAGAATTTAAAAAAAAAAAACCAGAGCAAATAATTTAATTCAACAATAAAAATATTAAACATCAACAACAATGATGATGATGATAATAATAATAATAATAATAATAATAATAATAATAATAATAATAATAATAATAATAATATCATGTGACTCCAGACATGAGAGGGTTTAAAAGGGTAGCCAATAGGTCCAAATCTATCAAATAAGAATAAAATATCTTTTGAGGTCATAAAGCTTGAAACTTGTCACAGAAGAGGCAGCTAAACTCTCAGAAAAGAAAGCAACCTCTATTTGAGAGCACGCAGGCATTTCTGACGAGTAGGGCCTGATGAGTCAGCATTTCAGCTACTGAGTTAATGCAGCATTTGGCAGCTAAGATAGAAAAAAAAGAGCATAAAAAAGCCCTTTGGCATGAACTTTGCTTCTGAGATATATGCAGTGAGTGTATCTCTGAGAAGTGGGAAGGTTTTTGAAGTTATAACAGAGGCAGTTTTAATTTGGGGCAGGCTCATTAAAGAACATGGTTTAAAAACATAGATTTTGTTCCCTCTGGCTGTACGCTGTGCTTCACACTAAACTTGGCAAAGACGAAATACAATCCAAGAGAAGGTATCTGTATTGTAAGATAAAAAGCCTCAAAGGCTGCCTGCTTTGTGGCTGGCTCAGATCAGATAAGGGCTGCATCTGTCATACCCTCCTCGTGGTGTAAACCAGAGCTAGAGGTATTAAGGGGTATGTTAAGATGGTGTGTCAAAATTTAATTTAAATCTTACTGCAGTCAAAAAGGCCAAGTCTTTCAAAACATTAGATGTTTAGCAGCAGTTGGTGCCAATGGGGTTTTGTTGCCTGAAAGGGAAATGGTGGAAAATGACATAAAGAAGCAGTTAGCAACGCTGCGTGTTGGTCCCACCTATTGTCACAGCTGTTCCACTCAGGCAGAGGTACACCTTGGTCTTTGTAAAGGCTAAGCTGTGTTTCTGCTCACTCTTCTCACAGTTTCCACATGGAATGTTAAGGTTGGCTTTCAATATACAGCTTACGGAGGAAGGGGAATGTCTGCTTTTCAACTGAGACTGAAATGTTAGACTAAAACTTAGACTTCAGATCCACAAGAATTTGTACACAAGAGAGCAGCAGTAACTGATGACACACTTATAGGGAATGGATTAAAAAAAAGTAAATTGTTCTTTTCCTTGGAGAATGCTAAACTTTCAGAGTAAAGTGACCAGCTATCCATTACAAATGATACACAGGTATTGCAGACAAAGGATTTTATTGTTACAATTAATCATTATTTGTGTCATGACTGAGCCTCTGAAGGCCTAGTGCAACCAGATCACTGATGAAGCAGGCCCAAAAAATAATAAGAATTCATAGCTTAAATACACAAGAGAGCCACGAGAAAGAGCTGTCTTATAAAAAGCAGCACAGTGAGCTGCTGTGGAGAGAACACTCAGCCTGAAAACTACAGCTGAGTCCTTGTGGGAGCCCCTGCCTGAGCAGCATGACTGCTGCCCTGAGCTAAACCTTGATGAGGCTGCAGGACCCAGGTAAACTTCTCTGCCCAGCACTGGGCTGGAAAACATGGTTGAGTGGCTTGGAGGTGGCACAGCAGCCTTTAGCATGGTGATGTGTGTGTTTGTGCACCCGAGGCACACCCACACCTGCAGCCATGCAGAGCATCACTCCTTCCCCTGGGCTGTGTTTGCCTTCCTGTGAGCATGTGCAAAAAACACCAGTGGAGGAAACTCAAAGTAATGAACAAATATTCAGAGCTGATCCTGAATGTTTGTGGTTGGTAGATTAAAACAAAGCTTATTGCAGCAGAGTTGCTCAGGATGACCCTTGGAATTTCACTTTAAAAGTCAGATGGTAAAAAGCACTCCTTTGCTGCTTGTTGGAAGGAGAGTTTCGCTGTAAGGTCACTTTGTTTTCACACTCTCAGAAATTTCTCCACTCTTCACGGGGAATGTAAATCAAGTAAAAAACCACCCAGCAGGGTTATCAGGGTAACACTAAATCAACACCAGCTGCAGCTGCTAGGGGTGAATGTAAAATTTACAGTGAGGCATATGTCTGTTGCTACTGAGCGATTAGCAGTATTTTCAATTAAAATATGCAAAGACCAAGATGATTTTTATTTTAGTGGTCTAAATAAAAACAAACTTAGAGGCCAAACTAATCCAGGTTTTTAATTCAGTGTTCATGGTCTCTCTAAATCAGGACCATATTGCAGAAGAGAACAGGGAGGAGGGCAAACTTTCCTTTCAGCAGTTTTAGAAAATTGCTGACTAAAATCTGCATCTATCATCTTGTTATTGAAAAGTATAAGTAAAAGGTGAGAGAAAATTGTGTCTGATATGGGATGTTTAGTTGACAGACAGCTCATTGTAACAGATGTGGCTCCTTTTAAATAGCACTGTAAATGAGATCCCAGAAAGACAAGGACAAAGGCTAGGAGAGAGCACTTAGTCTAATTAGACAGAGAAATCCATTTCTGTTTTAACTCAATGCTTCTCTGAATGTGCAGAGATTTCCAAGTTATGAAGCACAAGCAAAGGATGGAGGCTACAGCTATCAGTTCATAATCTGCAAGGCATGGAATAATAATGGTCCTCATTTTTCAAGCACTGATCTTCAGTAGTTTATTAAGCCTGCACATCAACTCCTCACTAAAGCACCTGCAGATTAATGGCATGGGTAGAAAGCTTTTCATCTGGTGTGTATGTGGGGAGAAATCGTAAAGAAAGCAAAGAATAAGCAAAGAATGGCCTTAAAATTTGTTCAGCTTAAAAAAACCAAAAAAACAAAAAAAAAAACAACCCACAAAGGAAAGGACTGGTAGTCCAGATTTTTACTTAAACCAAACTTACAGGAGAAATAAAAATTAAGACACAGAAAAAAAGACACAGAAATGGTACTATGGTTTCTTTAGCAATCAGCACTCCAGACTTGCCGTGCCTCTCTGTGTGTGCTTTATGCTTGCCACGAGATTTTTAAGGCAGGACCCCTCTCACCCGACTTCAGCTCTTTCAATGCCAGTCATTCATATATTACTGCCCTTATAAATGCACATGAACCAAAGATTTCCAGGATATTCCTATAGTTAACTTTGGAGAGAGAGGCATCTCCAAAGTTTATTTTGTCCAGGGCATGTATCTGAATCTGGTACCTCTAGAGGGTTAATCTGTCAACCTATTGCCCTGTACTGACTGTAGAGGACAAATGTTTGAGGTTAGCAGATGTGCTTCTAGACAGAGAGTTAGGTTGTGATTTTAGGAGAAGTGATTTTGCACTTGTCTCCAGAAAATGCTGAAAAATTTTCAACAGAGGTCTGCACACTTGCTTATATTTGATCTTTCTGTGTTCTACCCAGAAAGAAAGGGGAGCAATCCAGAAAGAGAAGCTCAAGGAAACGGAGAACATGACTAATTTTTGTTGTCTGTTTTTGACCTGAGCAGGCAGCCAAAATGTAGTGCCTTGGACATTATGTATAGTGGATAGCCAGGTATCCATCCAGTCTAGTAGTTTTGATGCAACATTTGTGTTTTTCTAAATAAGTAATTCTGCTTTCTTGGAACCTGGGGAATCAAATTAATAGAAAACGTTTCTCAGCCCTCACCTCTATACCTCTTCTGCCAGCAGTTCCCTGACCTCCTTGAGAGCCTTTATTTGCAGTCCTGTTACAGTGCTTATGCAAATCTTGTTTTTGCTGGTGGTTTTGGACATGTTTTTCTGCACCCTACCAATAAGTAGCATGTGCTAACAGGGCGACAGCAGTAAAGACAGAGCAATGTGGTTTTCAGAGAGCCATGGGAACCCAAAGCCTGTGGGTCATCTTTAGTCTGGCTGCTGTCATATATTGAAGCCTGAGCTGTGGTGCATTTTCACTGCTCTTGTCCATGCCAGCTGCATTGACCAGGAGGGATATGCTAACATTAGTGAAAGAGTAACTAAAAAGTCTGGCAAGAGAGTGAAGAGAGGAGAAATATAATGTAATTGTTTTCTCCAAGGGAAAAAGCCTGAACTTCCTTTTCCGGAGTTAGCTCCTCTTTAAAAGAGTAGGAGTGGGAAACAGGGAACGATGAACTCTGCTCCTTCCTTCGTCTCCAAATATAGGAAGTACGTCTAAGATAGAAACATCATTTTAGGGAGGATTTGGTACTTCTGAGCTGTGCTCCTTGCATGTCATGAAGTGTTTCATTAATTTAAAGGGAAAAGCAAAACCTCTTGCCAGAATGACGACAGCAGTTTTCTAGACGGTCTGAGGAATAGTGCAGTGTCTTAGTAACATCTGAGCCAAAAAAATACTGAGTTTTTTTTAGCATAAGATCTGCCAGAGTCTTGCCAGTGGTGTTTAACAGGCAAATTGCTTAACAATTACAGGATGGGTTCTGCAACTGGGATCTGTGCAGGTGCAGGCTCCTGGTTATAGGCCAGGCAGATTTTGCAATGCCACTGACTAAAATTGTTTTTAAAGGAAAGCGTGATGAAACTGTGTTTGTTCTGTGTGTGTGTACCCATAAGTTGATATACACACACCTTTATGTGTGTGTGGGCATGTGTGAACAGAGATACATGTATGCTTGAACAGTACATTGGCCGTATTTGGAGCAGCATACAAATCTTGCCAGCATTGCTGGTGACGAATTAACCCCAGAGGACTGAGTTTAGTTTGATGACTCTGAAATGAAACAAAGTCATCCTCAGCCCTGAAGATTAGCAGCACATAAAGTGATGAAATAATGGATGTTAGAAACTCAGCATCGTTGTTTTGTTTTTTCAAGTGGCATGGGATAACGTGGGCACAAAAGTGTATTGCAAGCAGAAGCTGGGCATGGGTCAAGATACCAATCTCAGCTGGATTTCTCCATGAATGTGGGCAGGTAGTTGAGCACACAGGGCAGTATTTTTCAGACTTAGCAGCTTGTGGACTTCATTTGCTTACAAGGCCACAGGATAGGAAATGTACAGAGTTATTTTTCTATAATTTTGATCAGAGACAGCCTTAAGTGAGATACTAAGAGAATTAGCTGTGGAAGAGATTTTGGTGACAGATGTCCTGTGCTCTGCTGTTATGTAAAAAGGTACCTTACCTTGTCTGTCAGCTGCAATATCTGGCTATAATTAGAAGTAATATCTGTCAAATAATTGGTTATGCACGTTTTGATTAATTTCCTGAGACAATTCCACTCCTGTGCCACTTCTCAATCTCCCTGTGATTTTTAATTTTTTCATTTGGGGAGAACTTTCAGTTAATTAGACTCCAAAATCTTTCAAACAGCTCTGTTAACATATGCAGTAAGATTTATTTCTTTATATTTGTGAGATCCTGGTATAAGTGTTTATGAGTATATATAATATTAATATATATAATATACAAGCAATGCATAGTAATCCTAAAAAGTGTCCTCTAAGTTATATAGCACATTGCTACTGAAATTGGAAAAGAAAAAATATGGTAGAGAATTTTTCTCGAAAGTTTAGTTATGCTATGAAGAAGGGCTACAACAGTCTAGGAGTGCTGTAAGCCTGCTTTGCTGGTTGGTCGTGCTTCAACCAGTCAAGATTGTGAAAGATGTTTTTGGTGAGATGAAACGGTTTGAAATGTGAGGCTTAAATGTACATTTAATTTTCTTAGAAAAGGAGTTAAGCTGGAGACTTCTCAGAATCTTGAATTTGGTATATCTGTCAGACAGTGATGATTAGCCTCTTCAAAACATAAAATCAAAAGCAAGAGGAGAACACACACTTTAAGAAAAGGTGTTGTCCCAGGCACGGAACCAGCCGAAAGACAGGGAAAAGATGTGGAGAAAACCAAGGAAATCAGTTCCTAGTCTTTCGTAGGGCTACTGCTTCGATAGCATTTGTGTGTGCTGCATTGGCAGGCGAGCTGCCCGAGGGGCTGCAGTCATCTCCAGCGGATCCACAGGTGTTGGAGCTGAGGCTCGCTCCGGACCCGTGCCAGGCGCCCTGTGCCTCGCCCGGCTGCGCTGCCCCAGGCTCCGCTCGGGCAGGGAGTGAGCGGCAGCAGCTGCAGTGCCAGTCCCGGCCCTCCTGCCAGCAACAGGCACTGGCATGCTGGGATGGCGCTAGCCTAAGGAGCCTCCAGGCTCAGGGCAGGGTTTAGGATGAAGAGGTGATTTTCTGTGGCTTTGTATAGATAAGAAACGATTAAACATCCAGTACTTCTCTGGAATAAGGGTAACTGGAGAAAGAGCAGGGGTTTTTATCTTTTTCTTTCATCACTCTCTTTTGGGTACACAGTAGTAACTGCAACCTACCCCAAAAGTGCTGTAATATTCAAGCAATAGTGCAGTATCTTCATGAGATATATACTGCTGATTATCTCTCCTTATAAAAATTTTGAATGAGATCCACCTGCATTTTGGCAAAGATGCAAGTCAAACATCTTAAGCATAATATTAAGGCTCACGATGAATTCTTGGGCCTTTTGAAACACTTTGGAGACTTTTACTGATTTGAAAGGGGCCAAGATTTTTCCATAATATGGTGTAAAAAGACTTGACTTTGATCTCACCATTTGATATTAAGCCTCTTCTCAATCCAATCTCTACTTATTTTCTATGTGAGTTCTTCCTCCTATATGAAGAAGGAAGAGTTGACCTGGGAGTGGAGTCACTGTGACCAAATCTTGCTGGATGTAGAGATTTCCCTGCTGTCTTGCATGTTGTTCAGGAGATGGAGCCTGCAGAGGAACCCTGGGATTGACTCAGAGGGCAAGGCAGGTAAGGCTAAGCCTCCTTTGTTCTTCCTGGGGTGATGAGCAGAGTGCACCTCCGTGCACAGGAGGGAACTGTGCCAGGATGCTCCCTTCCGTGGGCTGCTTCCCGGCTGGAAGATGTGACAGGCATTGCACTCGACAGCACTCTTCCTAGCTTCATCTTGCTTTGGGGAGTGTAGACCGGTGATGTTGCATTTTTTAGGCACTTTTCAGTACTAGAGGAGGAGCACCAAGGGTGAAATACATCTCACCTCGCTCTTTTGGACCATTTGGCAAGGCCAGTCCGTGTGAATTTGAAGAAAGTGGACTGGACAGTGCTTCCTGCTGTGCTGTGATGGATAGTGCCATGAAGTGGATGTGATGTGGTTATTAGGCTGTGATTCAGTTCATACTGGGTGGTATTGATTGGTGTTGGTTCAGCGCTTGCTACATATTTTATCAATTGACCTTTGTGATTGTATTCCTGGTCTGTGTCTTTTACTTCTAATTCTCTTTGCCTCCAGTTTCTGTAACTCCTAGTCTTCCTGTGTTTGATTTCTAATAGTATTTCTTTAGTCTTCTGTTACAGGAAAGCTTTTTTACAAAAGCTATACTTTCCTTCCTTTGCTTCTTTTCCCTTTGTTTGCTTTTTAAAATCTTTTTTTTTCCCAAGAAATCCACCTGCTCTTCTTGATACATCAATTCCATTAAGAGATTCGGCTTCTAAAATATTTTGCCCTCAGCAGAAGAAAGAAGTATAAATGCAGGTGTTTTGCAATAAAGCTCAGGGGTGCAGAAACTGGTTTTATGGCAGATCTTGTCAAATAGGATTTACAGAAGCTGATAACATAACACAGTTCGATAACATAATGCCTTCATGAACAGTTCTCCTGGCCATCTGTGGAGCTGCATGGTTACACCAGCTGAAGATCTGGTAGCCTATTTCCAAGATGTTGTTTGTAAATATGCACTGAAAACCTGAAAGAATAATTGTAGCTAAGTGCATTTAGCTGGGTGCAATTCACTGTGGGTATTAATTTTGGACTTTCACTGAAAGCAAGGAAGACAACGTTGTCTGCTGGGTTGCTTTAGCACTGGCTGGTACTAAAACAAGGTAGGGAGCTAAAATACCTTCCTAGATGTATGCAGCTGCCTACATAGCAAAATCAGGGTTGAAATAAAAGAGTTTCTGACTCACAGCAGTGAGTCAAAACAAAGAATGTGCTACCTCTGTGTCACAGACCTTTAATACACAGAACTGCCTCAGGTTGTAAGACTCAGGTTGTAAGAAATGCAGCATGGGGAAAAAAAAACCAGGTTTGTGCCAGTTAAAAAGGTAAAAGATAAATAATACTGTAAAGCCACAACGTGCACAAAATTTACCTTCACCAAGGGGATGCAGAGCATCAGAAATAAGCCCACAGGATTTTCAAACTTTTTTTTAGTTGCAAGAGATATAAAATGTCCAGCAGTAAGTGTGAATCCCCACAGATATCAATTAGGATAATTTAAAGATCTCAGATTTTTCTTCCTGGCTGAAGTTCAGAGTTATCAATTAGAATATGCTTTCTAGGATCTTATTACAATCTTTGTGTGGGAGGAAATCTGAAACTCACAGCCCAGAAGATTGGTGGTTAATAGCAAAAGAGGGAAAGGAATGTCAAAATATGTATTATGGAACTGTGATAAAGTGCCATCTTTTTAGGAATCTCACCTTGTGAATAGTTCACAAGTGCCTGTTCTCCATCCTCTTTCATCCAATGCTCTCTTTAATGACCTGGATCATGGGAGGCTTAGCAAGCCTGAAGCTAAAACAAATCTGAGAAAGACTGCTAGCATAACAGGGAAAGAGTTAGAATTAAGAGCAGTTCTGAAAAATTGAAGACTTTTCCTAAATATAAGATGAAATTCCACAGTGCCTGGTGCAAGGTAGGGGGCAACAAAAACTCATTAATTAAATAAGGGGTTAGAAACTGTTGGTTTCTTCCAGGAAGGATCTCAGGGCAATGTTGGATCACAAGCCAAGCAGATGTGAACAATGTCAGCCTGCTGTGAAGAGGAGAAAGTCTACCCTGTGACATGTAAACAAGACATGAAATGATACTTGCTTTCACTGCTAAAGCTATTTCACGACCAGTGTCTGGCACTGTGCTTCATGAAAGCCATCGATCACTTGGAGAGGATGAAGGGAAGATTAAGTTATTCAAAAAACGTGACCTAAACACATAGCCTAGGAAGAAAAAAGGCAAGGATTTGAGTTACTTACTCTAAGAGAGAGCAGACTGATGGAAGAAATGGGACAGGATAACAATTTTCAAGTGGAAAGAGAGGGGAATGATTTGTTCTCTACATCTCTGGCAGCAAAGCAAGAAGCAGTTGTCATAAGTTGCAGAGAGAAGGACCTGGGAGAGAAAGCAAGAGAAAATATGAGGATAGTGAGGAACTGGACAAGAAGTGGAGATGGGGAGCTGTCCTCCTAGGTGAGGGGTTTTTCAGAGCAGGGGAGGCAAACAGCCACTAGGAATGGCATTGAGATACAACTTGTCCTACCCTGGGACATCTCAAGGTGTTTTCCAGCTCTGTCTCCTGTGATTCCACGATGTCTGTATTGGTGAAAGCTGCAGGAATGATGCCACATTTGCAGAAAGCATGGGACAGTCAGAGGATAAACCGGTCATGCAACACCTGTCTGTGTTGATGCTCATGAGAGTTTTTCCACTGACAACCAGCAAGTACAGCTCCTCAACACTTACCTTAGAATTGTAGAACTGCACTTGAGTGTTGTGCTTTGTGATGATTGAAAAAATAAAAAATAAAATTATGCCATCACAAGGATGCTCTTGAGCCTGCTGGCAATTGCCAGAACTTGCACACGCAGTAGTCTTGCATTCTTCTTCTGAGGAGCCTTTGTTGTAGTGCTGCTTTTCCCCTCAGTCTCTCTGAGTAGGTAAGAATATTTTTTCTGCACATCATCCAGGTTACCTATGACTGGTCTTTTGGTAGATGTTGTGGTGCCAATAGAAAGAAGTGCTTTAGATAATGTGATGGGATTTTAGGTTATGTAATGGGAAACAAGCATGACACTCTACAAATGACAACTCTATGGAAACGGGCAGCTTGGATGCATTTTGAAAAGGTAGGGGAATTCAATTTCATGGACACAGGCTGTTCTCTGTGTTGATCTCTAAGTTGATCTTACTTCCCCAGGATTGTCCTGGTCATCCTTCTTTTACTAGTATGGATGGCACCTCTCTTGTCAGCAAATTCCTCTAAAGCAGTAGCTGCTGTTGAGTGCCAGGAGAGCAGTGATTCTCCAAGCTCAAACCAACAACCAACACGACTTCACTTAAAGAAAGGTAGTCCTGAAGAGATTCTCTCTAGTTCCCAGAACAATACACGGTGATACTAATGCATTACCCAAGCTACGCCAGCTTCAACAGATTGACAGCAACTTTGCAACCTGTATGGCTGTTGCCAGCTTATCTCACCCAGATGAAGCAAAAAACTTAGAGACAAAAGATGAAGCCTCTTTGGTCTAAGCTCTGAAAGCAGTGTGTCTGGTCTTCATCTCAGTGCAGCACAGAGAGGATTCAAAGTTCCTTTTTGAGCCTGTCTCTCCATCTTGTACTAATACTAGAAGGGAAAAAACACATCCAGCCTCTCACTCAATCTGGTAGTATTTGAGTGTGTTTGTGAAACCACTTCAGAATTACACTTAAACAAAAGGATAAAAAATTCCTCCTTCAATAGTTCCTGAACAGATCAGCCTGTCTGATATTATTGCAGTATGAGGGCAGTGAGAGAAGTATTTTCACGAACAAATCACTTACCAGGAAAAATGGTCCATTTTCTTAAAACTATCACAATTCATAGCTTTTATATATATTCTTTTTGTTATTTCCCAATGCATTAGAAACAAGCTAGCCATTGCCATTAATGTCTTTGAGATTTTAAAGTAAATTGTAATGGTCACCCTAGGGGTTTCTTCTACCTTTTTTTTTTTAAATTTGTTTTAATACACTTAATTTATTGAAAAAAAATTTTCACACTTGTGTTATCTTGTAGTGTCACGTGACTACAAATATTTGACCAGTTTTAGAGTCCAACCCGAATGTTTTCTCAATTTAGGTCCTTGTGTGTCTCGATATAAAAATTAAAGTTGGAAATACGGTGAAGGCTTAGGGTGACTTCTTGCAAAGCTGATGCTACTAAATATGAAGAACGATACGAAGAATGACGCCAGATATAGGTACCTTGGTGTTCCTTTGGGAACCTCTGTCTCTCAAATTCTGCAGCTCAGCTTTTTTACTATCCCACAAGCTGCAGGGCTTCCCTGAGGGAGCCAGAAGAATGCAATTGGTTTCAATACATCCTGTAAGAGCCACAAAGTCTGGAGGGTCTCTGGAGGTGCAGAATAGCTGAAGAAGATCTGGCCAGGGAGACTGATGTCTGAGAGAGTATCTTTTAACTGCTGTGAGGCAAACAGAGAAAATCTGTAAGATGACATTGAGAAGGAAACTTATGTGCACTAGGGAGATAAAACAGCTCCTGAGAGAGAAGGAAGAATGGAAGATGCAGGAAAAGCATTTTCCAGAGCAAGGGGAAAAAGAGGATGTTGGGGCAAGAGGAAAATAACCTCAGTGGTTTTATTTTTGGGGCAGTAATCTTGGAGCTGGAGTCTCATCATATTTTAAGTAAGTTGCTTTGAAATTGTTTATCATTGCAACATTGCTTCTATTTAGCTTGAAAATCAGGGATGGTAGATGGCCAAAGACCATTTCTATCAACAATGTTTGATCACTGGCCACCTGAGGGATAGTGAAAAGTAAATGAGAGAAATTCTACATCTTTTTACTTTTTTAAATTTTATTTTATTCCCAAGGGCCACAAATGGCAGAAAAGTATATGCCTTCAGTCTTAAAAACTGAGGGAAAGTTCCCAAGGGCAAGCCATGGAGTGACTCCAGGAATGACCACATTGCTGGATGAGGAGACAAAGCAGTCTGTAATGCTACAGCCCAGCAGAGCTGTGCTGCACTCTTTGAGCCCAACACAGCACCTCACCACACCAGCTGCTGCTAACCTCGAGTGCTCATGCAGCAAGGATTGAGTTTTGCTCTTTTTTTTTTAATGAACCTTTCAAGCATTGATAAATTTTATTCAGTCTTCTGCAATGTGAACAGAGTGTGAAATACTACATTGCTGCACAGTGGAAAGGGAACTGCACTGTCTTGTAACGTACTTATTTGTCTCCATGAGGGATTGCTGCCAAGTTTCTGTGAATACACTTTTTTTGGCTGCCCTTAAATGAGCAAGAATGCTGACAATTTATTCCCACAACACCCAGAACTTTTTTCTGGTATTTTATGACATTCAAACACACACATAAAAACATGTACACACATGTGCAAAACTTTACCAGAATTAAAACCACTTATTTTTTTGTGATCACAGCATCTTCTTTCCTATAGCCTCAGAAAATGCATGGTGATAGCTAAATTATAAGTTTACTCAAGTGTTTGGAATTTTTCTATATCTCTGTAATGCTAAAATTGTTGCCATTCTGACAGATAAATATCAAACATGAGAAATATGATGCATATCCTCTGCAGCTTTATTAAGACTATTTCTGAGATGGGGGGAAAAAAGAAGGGAGAATGATTAAGACCAGCATTTAAGAAGTAGGCAAAAGTTCACATTCCATAGCTGTGGTAGTTTTTAATTAAAAGAAAAGCAAATAAAAATGATTGGTTAAATTTTCCTTGCATCTTTATAAATCTGCTGCTCTCCAAAGATGGCCAGGCACTTGCTTGGAGTGTATACACATGAGTAAGTGTGTGTGTGCATGTTATATCTATTTCTATGAGCAGGACATATTTCCAGCAGTGACAGGTAGTAGAAATGATGAGTACAAGATGGGAAAAGGCTTTGGTGATGAATGATCAAATTTTCAGAAACATCTCACCTCATTTGATTTGTTCATAAAATCCATTACAAGAATAAATAGTGTTTTCCTACCTCAGGCATTCTGCGGTTTTTGGTCACAGGATGATGGTTTTCTGCTGTATCTGAAGTTGGAGGTTTGATTTTTTTTTTGTTAAATAGTATGTCATCAGAAAAAAATATCTGCATTTTTTTTTAAATATTGTGGCATTGGGAAGGCGACAGCATCATCAAACAGTCAGCAGTAGTGTATAGGTAAGGAACTTGTATGAAGAACTTTTTAGCCAATGCAATCTATTTAATAGCCAGGACTGGGAGAACGAGGGTGAAAGAGCCAAAGGAATGATTCTGCTGATGTAAACGTTTCTCCTGTCATTTTTCTTCCTCTGAAAACAAGAAGTTCTTGAATAGCCAGCACTGTCCATTTCCATCAGCTTTGGTGGAGTGGAGGTGGAAGCTTGGACTCATAACCAGGAAAAATCTCAGAGGCTTTCAGAGTCAGAATCAATGTGCAGTTTCCAGCAAATATTTCTTTACAGTTTAATACCAGAAAGTATTATCTGTTGTTACTACTGTTATCGGCTACTCCTTTTTTAGTAGCGTCCATCCCTTGGGAAGCAATAAAGAAAACGTGTTTTTATTCTCTTTGCTGGCCTCCAATGGAAAGTGGTTTTGAGAGTCCACCTTTCCGTGTGGGCTTGTGGGGCATTTGGCGAGGTTTTCTGTCCTTGCATATAGCATATCATTGAATGTAGCAGCACTTCTGGGTTCCTGAGCCTGGGAACAGGTTTTCTTAGGATGAAACAAGTGCACATTAGTTTCTGCAAGGAAAACCCAGGCCCAGACAGAGCAGAGTACACCATGATCTCTTAGGAACCCCAGACTTTGTGGCACATAGCTAAGCAGGTAACGTAGGTGCAATCATAGTGAATGACATTTTCATTAATTGGCAGTGTTAATGATTAGGCTACAGAGACTCACAAATAATTAGGCGTATTAGTGTATGCAATGCTTTACAAAGCTGGGAGCCGTTATCTGAGGCTAAAATACCGTTTTTATGATATTGCAGTAGGGAAGTTTTTGTGGCTCTTGCATCACTCAGGTGTTATGGCTTTTCCTTCTCAGTCTTAGCAAAATTAGCAATTAGCAACTTTTCCAGAGCTCTGACATAAGAATTTTCATGGAGCACACTGGTACATAGGTTCCTGCAAAATCTTCAGAAAGCTGTGCTTGTGTGCTTCTCCCCTTCCAGGGCCAACAGGAAAAGGGGAATTTTCAGCTGTGCGCCATCCATGGATACTCAGAGAGGCTCTCTGCCATGCTGTGGTTCAGAGGGTGTCCCTGCAGATGGTACAGCATCCTGTCTGAGAGTGTGCCACTTGAAGTCATGTTGGAGTTCAGGTTAGTCTCTCCCATCTGAGACTGCACCAGGGGCATAGGCAGGGGCCAGATTCTCCCTCCCTTCCACAAGAATTTTGAGCAAACGTGGCCTCTGCAAAGACACCATGTCCCATGACTTGTGCCTGCTGCTAGGAACCATGTTGTGGATGCAAACCTCTCTCCCCATGTGGCTACTTATGGTGTTGTGTCCCTGAAATGGTGAGAACTGCCTAGCACAGTGCACCCCCTGTCTCAGCTCTGAAATCTGTATTTCTGCGCCCCATTAGGAGCATTGAACTTTTTGGAGTGCTCACACTGCTGGAGGATTGTGCACACTGGTCCAAAATAGACAACAACTTTCTTTTCCTGGCAAACTCTTGTTGTGGCACCAAGAGTTTGTTCCCCCAGCAGGCTCTGACTGGATATTTTGCTGCTGGTACTGATCACCCTCTCCTCCCTTGGCAAGCACAGGTTAGCCCTCCCAATATTTGATGGTCAGCTCCTCTGCCTTACATACATTAAAAATTCTTCTACAATTTCACAGTATCTTCATATTCTCATCTGCTTTAAAACAAAATTATCTTCTGATTGTTTTCCAATTTGCAATGAAGCATTGTTCTAAACCTTTTCCACTTGCAGGTTTCCAGAGAGTTTAATCTCTATTGCGGGTTTTACTGCTTCATTATCTTCGTAGATACTTGTTTAATTCTTCTGACTACTAGAACCATATGCTATGTGGTTGTCACTGAGACAGGGAGTCTGAGAAAGGTTAAAAGTGCATGTTAAAAATACAATTTTTCACGGGTTACATTGGGAAAAACACTATTGATCTTCTGTTGGCCATTCGGGCTTTTTATGTATAGTCCTCTTTAAAACGCCTTCAAGGAAGTCCTTTGAGAGTGAAATTTTAGGTCATGAAAGACAGAAAGACTGAGAACTCAAAAAATTAAATTCCTTTGTTTTTTAAGAGCGCAGCACGTCTCTTGCAGCAGGCTGGTAGCAATGTAGATTTCCTTCTGCCATGGAAGTATTGAACTGGAAGGAACTGTGCACTGCTCAGGGGACACCGTGCCAAAGGTGGGTCAAGCCCTGTCCTCTGGGGTAAGCCTAAGAGAAGGAGCAGTGGGGAGGACTGGTCAGGCAGGACTGGGCTGCAGGATCAAGTTGTTCAGTAGCCTGAACAACCCAGCTTATTTGGGGGAGGCAGCAGCAAAGTCCTCAAACACGTCCTGCCTCTGCGGTTTCTCAGAGTTGGCCTGGGGTAGGTCTTCTGGCTGTTCCCACATATCCCTTATAGGTGACAGGCAAAATTACACGCCAGGAAGGTTGAACTCTGCTGCTGCCATTTGGGCATCATGCTATTGTCTAGATTAAAAATGATCAGCTGCACTCACAGCTGTGCGAGTTAAATACTTTAAATTTTATTGCAAGTGGATTGCCTTGAAGTATTTGGACATCATGCTCTCCATGCTGAAGGAGCTGAACTTCCCCCTTCTCCTTTCTTAACTTACTTTTTGGCAGTAAATTGCAGAAAACACATCTGCTACCCTTGGCAACTAAAGGCACCTTCATTTTCAGATAGATTCTGTGTAAATACCAAACAAAACATATATTATAGATGCTTGGCTTGAATCTAGTAGAAAATTTGCTTTCTAAGCTGCTTTCTTCTTCTCTGGTTTGTGCAGGTGTAAGGGCATTTCTGCAGCTATGTATGACTTTCCATTGACATAGTATTTTCCTATCTAATTGAGGTCTAGTGGCCACCATCCAGCTGACCCTCCTTCTGAGGGCATATAGCCTGCAAAAATGAATCTGAGGGAGCACTGCTGCTGTTCTTTGCCACAGAAACAGAAGGGAATAAACCCTATTCCACCTCAAACTCAGTGGAGCTGTGTCAGGCCTTGCATGCACTTTCTGATTTCACCAAATGTGATAGGTACACTGAGCAAATAATTGCCATGAGTTGATTGCTTCATAAATTTTGTCCTTCCTCTCCTTCAGGTTTTGACCTGCTTGTAAGCAAGCTGGGATATGGTCAGCTGTCCCCAGTACCCCTCTGAAGGATTCTTTGTCTGCAGAGCTGCTGGGTGACTGTGGAGACAGAGATTGTGTGGTATGTTTCTGTCCTTCAAATGGACTTCTAGAATCCTTTTTCTGGGATAAATATTTGGGTTTTCAGTTTTGAAAATGGCTTACCACAAATATTTGCCTAAAATTTGCCAGTGCAGGGAATGTTTCTTCAGCAAACACATTTACCAGCGTGCTTTCAGTCAGTAAACACCACAGAGGTGTGAACACAGTCAAAGGGAATGAATGTTTAATACAAATCATTATTAATATAAAATAATTTGAAGAAGGCTGGAATCAGCTTTTTGTCTTCTATTTTGGGGAACACTCATCAGTCCAAATACAGACACACTCTGTGCAAGCCTGTACCTTTTGGGGGTAGGGCTGAAAGGAGGACTGAGCTTTTGGAGCTCAAGATGCAGTGATCTGTGCCCCCATTTGGAGAGCTGAACTGAGTACCTGTGTGTGCTATGAACCAGCCCATTGAGCTTGTCTGGGCATGAATGATGAATCATGGCACTGAGAAGGTCCTCACAGCTGTGCTGGTGATGAGCCTTTTTTGTGGAGTGAAGAGAAGGTGGGAAATGGATGCTCCTGCCACACTGAGCCTCAGTAGAGGTGGCGCTCGGTGGGGTTGGGAACCGAAGAGCTGGTGGGACTCAATCTGATCCTGTGGGGATGTAGCCCAGGAAAAACAGGCAAGCTGAAGAAAGAGAGGCTTGGTCTTTTTGCTGAGGTGGCATCTCCTGGCTAGGCCACTTGTGTTTGGAGCTGCCTCTTTGATGTACTTCCCTCTCTGTTGGAGTTCTCTCCAATTTGGTGGTAGGGCACCTTATCCTGGGATGAGTTTTCCATTGCAGGTTCTCCTGCCCTCCTTAGTGCAGAAGTGCTGCCCTGGAGTTGATTCTCTGAGATGCTGCAACTCCGGAAGGAGAAAACAGGCTGTGGTGACATCTGCTCTCTGCCTCTGTCCCCCTAGCTGGGGTCAGCCTGTGGTGGAACGCACCCACTCGCTGTGCCCTCACCGTGCCTGGGATTGGTGAAAGGAGACTTTGCCTGAAGGACTGGTGTTGGCAGTCTGTAGCAAGTCTGTGGCTTGATAATTATGGATTCCCACTTCAGTATTAGAGCTAATTTGCAAGCTCTAGAGAAGTGGTGGCTTGGCAGAGGGGAGGTGTCATTATTCTTATTAGCACTGGTAGTTTTAGACCAAACCCTCTGTCCTCACTCTCCATGACAGTCTGCAGATTTTCAATCAAGAAATGTGACCCAAGTTTGGGTAAAACATTTATTGTTAAGCTGAGCAAGATTCTTTCATGGCCAGCAACATGGCTGAGCAAGAAATCTTATTTTCATTCTAGGGTGCTTGGAAGGTTGTTAGGGCTTCTGAATATAATCAAACCCCTATCTTATTAGAGGTTCTTTTCTTCATCAGGACACTGTCCACTAGCAAGCTGAGAGGCTCAGTCACTGATGCCAGAGCAGACTGAGGGCTTCTCATGGAGAAGCTAATTATATTTTGCCTTTTTTTTTTCTTTCATTGCAGAAAGACAGAATAGTTGTGAATAAATTGGGAAAGGGGAGGGTGAGGAGAACTCAGAATTCATTAATATTCATACTGAGCCACAAGTACACAGGAAAGGTGGCAAGGAGCTGGCTTCCCAGAAACCTATGCACCTTGGCGGTAGATAGGAAATTGAATTTAATTATAGTTACCTTTAGCTTAGCACCTAATGAGCATGTTTGAAATAATGGAGGGTTGCTGTATAATAGAAGATCCAGGACTCAAACAGAAAATGCAACCCTTCACTCCTTTTTCCCTGCTTTGCTGAATTTAAAATAATTCTGCCAAGGCCCACAAGATCAAGTAGATTTCTATTCTTGTTTTCTCAGTGATTATCACAGAAAATCATTCAGAAAAAAAAATCAAATAACATGGTCAGTAGAGAGGAACAATCACATTTTAATGGGGAGTAAAAGAATGGAGACTTACTCCATTCTCACTTTGCCTAGTGAGCACTGCTAGGGTCTTGAAGTCCTTGTTTTTTTCTTTTTTTCCCTCTCATATCATGCTGTTTTATCCATTCTCTGATAGCTCTTAGGGGTTTTTTTTATCCTTTATCTTATTTTCTGATAGACTACTATCCATGGAGTTTACTACCCTGTTGCTCAGGGAGAAAGAAGCCAAGGCGATTTCTTTCACACACATTTCCTAGTGCTGCTTCAGAATGTTGGTTCTCACAAGCAACTTTAAAACCGCAGACTCAAATCCTTCTCTGTAGCACACAGACACAGGCTGGGATGGAAGCTAGTGGAGATGCTCCACATAAATTTATGTGAGTTTAGGGGAAAGCAGAATGTGGTCTGTGCTTGGCTGTTTGTCTAGTACTTCCACCTTGCTGGAATGAGAGTTGGACAAAGCATTTGAAGCTGCTTTTAGCCTTACAGCAAGGACCTGTTGTTTGTAGCACAAGCCCAGCTGAAATTACTCCCAGTTTGGTAGCCAAGGTAGGAAAGTGAGTGTCACGAATTATCCCTTCTATTTTTCAGCCATGCTGAAATTTGGCTTTTCACAGTCCAGTCATGAGCTGTAGTTAATGACCTAGCAAAACACAGCATTTATCTTTAAGGTAAAGCTTCTTCCAATGCGACCAAACCTTAAAAGGTTCACCCAGAATTGAAACCATGCAAGCTGGCAGGATGGAGGGCATCTGGCATGGATACCAAGTTATGAAATTATGGTCACAACCTGGCCCTGAATCTCTCAAGTTTAGCCCAGGTCTCTCTCAGCTTCTGTTTTTTTATTGAGAAAGGGCCATGTTTGTTTCTTTCCTGGCTCTGTTCCAAGGTGCATTTCGTAAATCTTGGAAGAAACAGAAAATCATGTGGTTTTTCATTTGGTCTCTCTCCTCTTTGGTTCTTTGTTTGGAGAGACTGTGCTAATGGTTCATGTTGCTTAAATATCCCTACACTCCTAGCAGACAGATAACTCTGGCACTTGAGAGATTCTTGAGATAAATCTCTTATGGACACATAGTAGTTTCTACACCACATGCTTTCTCCTTCCTGCTTCTTTAGCATGCTTTTGGTGATTTGTTTGTTTGCATGAATTACTCTCGGCTTCAGAACACATCCATGTCTTTTATTTCTTATTTCCTTAATTGGGGATTTTTTTTCTGCTCCTGCTCTTTTTGGATTCATATTGCTTTATTAGCAACATTACAGTCTATTTTGGGTGATTTAGAACAGAACAGATAGAAATGCATAAATATTATTCCCTGGCAAATAAGCAAGCCTAGATATGCCTCAAACACATTTTGAAACATTTTAAATCCTTATTCACTAGCAATTTGTGTAGCTGACTACTTAGCAAACATAAATCTCTAAATCCTTCTTTTCCTTTATTTTGATCAGCATTTCTTTGTCTTTCTGCTTTTCTTGTCAGCTTATTTCGAAGGGGCGGTAGGTGCCACCATGCTTTAAAAAATCCTGTTATTTTGCTTGTTTAGACACCTGCATACCACAGCAAATTTTTACCTCAGTTGCCACTTATTTTTTGACTGAAAGCAGTCTTTAATTATGATCAAGACAGAAACCTTCTATGTGTGTCTGTCTTTCAGGGCATAATAGATGCCTTGGCTGGATGCTGCTGCCACCGTGCTATCTTCTGTTTATTAGAGTCCAGCCCCTCACTAAGCTGTCAGCCTAGCAGAGGAGATGCAGAGTGACAGGCATTTCTGAGCACACTTCATGGATGTGCCAGAGCCCCAAAGTGAGGCACGAGGTGTGACGGGCATCCACAGTTTTTCACCTATATGTGGAGCTTGAAAAGTTGCAAGACAGTGTTCTTTGGGCAAAATAGCTGCTATCCCCAGAGCTGTGGTCCAGGCACTGCGGGTCCTGTCTTGTCGGTCTTGCAGGGAAGGAGATGCTGTTGTGCAGGCTGGAAATGGCACAGCCCAGTTAGGAGAGAATTACAGGAAAATTTCCTTTGGCTTCTTGATCTCTCATGTGTAACTGTCATGGCCACTGTGATACCTTGTGATGTGTAGTGAGCATAACTGCATTTTGCTTGGGGAATGAGGAGGGATGTCCTTTGCCTGCTGTCTGGATTGGCAGTAAATGTGGTCTGAGAAAGTGTGGGGAAAGGGAAAAATACAGAGTCTGTGAAAATGTGAGTGGATTTTTTTTCTATACTCCCTTTGCATAGACTCCCTTGGGGAAAAGGGAGTCAATGAACTAGCATGTCTCCTGAGGGACTACAGCCATATTTCCAGTCAAAAAAATTTGGTTTTCAATGAAATGCATGTCAGAAATATTTTGCTTTCAGTGAAATATGTGGCAAAAGTATATTTTTTAATATTTCTTTTCCCCGTGAAAATACAGCAATTTTGTGGGGGAAGAAGTAGCCTTAGCTCTATTGGTAATACTATTTCTGTCAAGAAGCTAATTCATCTTAATGGAAAAATTATAATCAAGCATGGGAAAAGAAGCACTTTTCTAGGCAGTGATCCTGTCACCTGTAGAGAGGAGATTTGGGATCTGGAGTGGTTTGCTTCTATTTTGAACTTTAATGCTAATATTTTCAGGCTACTCAAGTCAGCCTCATGCTGTGCGAGCATGCACAGCTGGAGCATTATGAAAAATAAATAAAAAGATATTTCTAATAGAATAGCCAGAGTTGGTAAAAGTGGCTTCACCTGCTCTGCTGAGAGGTTTGTGAAGCGATGCTCCCCTGTGGCAACAGACATGCACCCGTCCTTGCCATCATCTGTATGACTTCGTGCATTCCCTTTGAAATACAATTCCTTTATGTCAGCTCTATCTTCATCAATCAGGGTTGCACGATAAAGTGCGAACACTGAGATAATAAAGGGAATTTAGATTGTGGCTACCACTGATACCCGCTGGCTGATCCTGAGCTGCTGTGTAGGAGCCTGTGGGAGGATGCAGGGAGGTGTCCCTGCAACAGCATAGATGGAGTATCAGATTGCACCAGGCATGAGAATAACTGTACGTACAGAATGTATCCAACCCTCAGGCACATATTCATATGTTAAGATGTTGGTGGGTGTTTTTTAAAGTTACTCTTTCAAAGATATTCACACAGGTGGCTAGCAAGCATTTTTTAGATGGCACAGCATGAATGTTGAAGCAATCTGACTGCTCGTGGGTGAGGAATAAAAGGAGAAGCAGTGCTGGGTGTCCAGGATTTTCCGGATAATGGTTATTTGCCTTAAGAAAGAAAGGACTATTTTTTCCAGTTAGCTCTGGGAGAATGCAGAGGGCTGTGCAGAGGCTGACAGCAGCCTCTTCTTTCAGAGAAAACAAAAATCCCATCAGGAAGAGGCACTTTAGAAAAACAAACCCTGTTTTGATGAAGTGATTTTTTAAAAGATGGTATTTCATGACTGTGTGCAAAGTAGATTTCTTTTAGTCCTTCAAAGAAAATAATAAAAAAAAAGAGCTCCAGGTGTGTGTGGGGGAAGGCAGTGTTTCAGTTTTGAGGTGGGTTAGTTTTATTTTTTTTTTGATGATGGAAGGATATGCTGAGGCCAGAATGTTCCATTGTGAAATAGGTCTGTGATGAGCCACAGGCTCACCAAAGACACAGTTCTGCACCACTTCCTGACAGGCTGATGAGAGATTTCCCCTATGTCCAGCCAGCTTCTCCAGGTTTGCTTTTTTCCCTCCATGTCACACTCATGGGACCATCCTGTCCAGGAGGACTGGCTTGTTGTATGGGCAGTCACTTAGAGGACAGCAGCTGCTGCTGGGCATGAAAATGCAGCTGAAAGGATATTGAAGCCACTTTCAATCCACATCTGTCTCTAGGCCTAAATTTGCTCAATGCAGAGACAGCAATAACACCAAGCTGGGTCACTAACTGTAAAAGAGGTTTCCCAGAAACATATTGTTTTGAGGAACCTTTTCTTCTAAAGCAGTAAAAGCAGCTACTGAACTGAAGGAAATACATCCTTAATTTCTGAACAGTTGCTAAGAAAAAAAGGACCGTCAGAAAAGGCCCCAGCCCTAATTCATTTTCCACCTCTAATCCAGAAGCTCCTAATTCACTTTCCACCTCTAATCCAGAAGCTCCTGAAGCCATGCAAAAACCAGAATTTATTCAGACCATCCCACAACTTCTCCAACATGTTTCCAACGTGAATGCTCTCATCACAACTTTTTGTGGCATCTACAAGATTTGTGCCAGTGCTCACTGAGGAAAATAATCTCAAAGTAGATTTGCTGGCTCGTTAGCTGCGAGTCTGTAAGGATATGTGTGACGTATGAGAGAAGTTAATTAAAAGAGCTATTGTTGTGAGGATGGAACGAAAGCTGGTGGTCATACAGGGCGGGAGTAGGACTCAGGTAATATTCTTATTGACCTATAACAGGGATATATATCTGCCTGGGCCAAGTAGCAGCAGAACCACCCATACGCTGATGAAGCTAGGAAAACAGAATAGGATCAAGACTTTGACCCAAAATGCTGACATGGATCCCTCACCAAGCTGACCTGCACCAAGCACATCTGTGAATTGTGAAGGGAGAACTGTAGAGACCCTAATATTTTAACCTGAAGCTCTTTGTAAGTCGGTCTGGCCAGCACTTGTCTGTAAAGACAGCAATTGTCTATCACAATTTGCTTCAAATAAAATTGAAACTCAAGGAAAACTAGAATAGCCACACTGATATAATCTGACTGCAAAACTGACTAACTGACTGCAAAAAAGATTAAAAATACAGAAAAAAAAAAACCCAAAACCATCAGAAACACCTGGCTTTCTGTTGAAAAGCTATGGGCTCCATGGGAAATCTTGGAAATGACTTAGTGATGCTCCAGGTCCTTTGTCTGTGAACTCTTCACGGCTGCTGTCTGCCTCCTGTGTGGATTGCGCAAGCCAAAGATGGTGGCCCTTGGAGCAACTCTCTATTTCCAAACTTACAACCTCAGGCTATTAAACTGTAGTCCATGTGGGTGGTCTCTAAAAATCCTTACTGAACCCACACCTTATGCAAGCACACGCACACGTTCACCTGTGCACATCATGTACCGTGCACCATTTTTCCATCCTGTTTTGGTCATTTTGGCAATACCTTTCCTTGTGAGCTCTGGCTCATTCTATTCTTTTGCCATCTCTTAGCGACGTTTACACTGCATTATGCTGAGAAGCCCCTTAAATCTTCACATGCCCCCTCGTGAGCGCCTGCAGACAGTCCGGCATTATCCAGCTCCGTGGTGAGGGTGGTCACATCTCTTTTCATTAGCGATGTGCAATGTAAAAGGCTCGCCTCGAGTTTCTTGAAGATGGCAGTAATGAAGCTCTGAAGAAATAGTCAAGGGAACAGAGCTAATTAAAATGCAGCAGGGTGTAGAAGTAAAGGTAGCAGCAGCTCGCTATGCCATGTCTCTGGCAATCAGCAGTCCCTAGTTTACCCACACTAATTGACAGGAAACACAGTGCTACTGAGTGTGCACACAGCCAGCGTTAATGGAGTCAGCACACGCTGCTCTTCCTGCCTGACTTGTCTCATTATCGACCTTGAACTGGCAAAGGTCAGTTGATGGTGCTGCTTTTATCAAGATGACAGGTGTCTGAAGATCATCTCTTTGTAGTGTAATAATTTGGCAGTTGTCTTATCCTGTACGTGAATTACTGATCTGATCCCGAAGAGATGATGGATAAAAAGGACTGGCTTACTGTGGTGAGGACCTGGGCTGTTGTGTGTTTAAAAAAAATAACAGGTACCAAAAGTCCTGGAGGAAGGAAACAAAAGTATATTGCATAATTCCCCCTGGAGGAGATAGTGCCTGAAGAAGCAAACAAGCAAATTTTCACAAGTGGAAATGCAGTCAGTCCACTGTTAAAAATCAGCAGCTTGTTTGAGCTGATGATGAGCACCAGGTGCACCGCTGGCACTCAGCAAATATCTAATAATAATAATAACAATGGCTGGGGCACCTGACACCTGCAGTAAGCCGTGAATGACAGTATTCTTGGGGAGATGTCTCATCTGAAGGCGACGCTGTCTCTAGGAGATGCATCATTATAACATGCTGCACCCGGGCTCCATCTCATGTGCCCTCCTTTTTTTATTCTATTACAGATAGTCTCAGCAAAGCCACTGAAGACTAACAGAAATGCTTCTGCCATCTTCCCCTTCAAATCTAAAAAACCACCATTTCTGAGCATTTTTAATGAAAACCAATGCTTTGGTTTTCTGAGAGGTGATCTGCAGTTTCCTGTGTTCTGCAGCATCTCTGGTTAATAGGTTCCTGAATCCTGATCTTGCATCTCCTTTCATTTCCCACCGCCACTAGTGCAAGGTGTGTGTAAAAGTGCTGCCATAGCATTTGGTCACTTGCTTTACAAATGGGGTAAATCAGGGCCTAGACCTGGGAGGAGTCTATATTTCCCAGTAGAGCAGACAGAAAAGTGCTCCTTGCTGAAGGGCTGAGGGGAAATCTTTGTGGCAACTGACTTGTTGGAAGCACCGGACTGCGTTTTTCTTGGCTGAGATAGGGAGGATGAAAGTCAGTGTGAGCTCAGATATGCAAAGCAACACCTTCAAAAGACTCCTTCAGAGAGGTTCCTGCTCCCTCATCTCAGTGCTGAGGCTTTAGCCTCACTTGCTGACTCGTGAGCAGTTCTCTTGTCCTGCTCTGGCCCCACTAAGGGCAGTGGAAGGTGCTGGTCCCCAGCCTGCTGTGCATTTCTTGAGGAAGATCACAGAATCATGGAAAGGCCAGGGCCAGGTCCACCTTTCACTCGACCAAGTCACTCAAATCTCCATTCAGACTGGCCTTGAGTGTGGATGGGGCATCCACAGCTTTTCTGGGCCACCAGTGCCAGTGCCTCATCATTCTCACAGCAAAAAACTTCCTAATATCTAATCTAAACCTATTCTCTGTCAGTTTGAAGCCACTCCCCCTTTTCCTATCACTGCATACCCTTGTAAATAGACTCACCTTGTTTCTTGCAGGCTCCCTGCAGGTACTGGAAGATCATAATTACTTCACCCTGAAGCCTTCTCTTTTCCAGGCTGAATAAACCCAACTCTCTGAGTCTTTCCTCACAGGAAAGGTGTTCCATCCCTCTAACCATCTTTGTGGCCTCCTCTGGACTTGCTCCAACAGGTCCACATCCTTCCTGTGCTGAAGGCCCCAGAGCTGGATGCAGCACTGCATGTGCTGCAGGAATAGAGGAGCAGAATCCCGTCCCTTGCCCCGATGGCCATGCTGCTTTGAAAGAAGCCTAGGCTATGACTGGCTTGTGGAGTTATTGCCATCCTCACCAGAGCTGGGGAGGGGAGAGCAAACCAAGCAGAGCTTTTTTTTTCTTTACCTCCAGTTTCCCAGAATATTTTAAAAATATCCTTGCTGAAAGCAAATGCTCTTAGCTAGTATAATTACCAGAATACTTCTTCATTTATCTGTGATTATAGAAAACTGAAGCATTGTCTGGGGAACAAAATACTCTGTAACTTGAAAATGATTTATAGCATCTCTCTTTTTAGAGATGTGTGAAAATAAAATGCTGGGCAATGTGATGTCTGTATGGCTGCAGTCCAACTGTAAAGGTAGAAGACCAGGAGATTTTTACCCGGGCAAGCCTGAGGGCACCAATGAAAGCATTCTTTAAATAGAAGAATATTTTTGTTATCGAGCCTTCCTAGTCTGACAGGTTTCTTCAGCTGCCTCTGTGGTGAATGTTAAGGTTATGGGATGCTGCAGGTCTCTGTCTTCCCAGCACCTGGTGCTGCAACAGCCCCCAATTCCTCCTCACACACAGACACAGTCACACACACAGTCACAAACACTCTCTCACACACACACTGTCCCCTGGCATTCAAAGGGCCTGTTTGCACTGCCCTCAGCACTACATCCACTCTACCATGTCAGATTGCACTCTCCTTTGGGGACATGAGAGCAAATCTCCACCTTTGTGCCAGGTTGTGAAAGCAACTGTAAAATAAATGTTAAATGACAAACCCCCCCCCCCAAATATGTGTTGCCTAAGTGCAGACTGAGATCAATAAAATATGCAAGAATGGACTCCTGCTGTTCAGGGCTGCAGCAGTCTCTAACCTAGAGCAGGGAGTCCTGGAGGAGTGCGTAGGGGCTGCTCTAAGTGACAGCTGATAGGAATCCTACATTAATGCAACAGGTAGGGCTCATATGTTTGCACCCAGAGGTCTCATGTTCAAGTGCCAGCTATGAGGGTACTCTTAGGAAGCCTCTGTCTGAAAAGGCAGTGATAAAGAAAAGAAACAGTGATAAAGAAAATTCTAGCAATTATATTTTTATGCCTGGGTTAAGTCCTTCCAGTAAGGGGTCATTTCTTGTTTGGCAGAAGAGGCTCTATCCCCTTTCTTCCCAAGCAAGAAGATAATCAATTATAGACATACTGAAAAATAAAGGTAGTGATCATTTTTCTTCTGCTGGGGAAAAAGAGATGCTCCCATCCAAACCAAAGACAAATGAGATGGATTCATGAATAATTTCTTCTTATAACAAAAAGCTCAGCTTATGCTGCTGAAACCAATAACAACATGGTGGGACAAGATTTCCTCTCTTCTACCAATAAAAAGGGAGCACTAATATGCATATGGGAAATATAACACGAAAACTATGACAAATATATTGTTTTCCTCTTAGATCAACCTCAGTTCCCGCTATCTCCCAGGTTCTCTCTTTCATTACAGAAAATAATAGAAAAAAATACAGGAAAAAGCACCACACAAGTATTATAGCTGCTTCCTTGTCATCCTTGGGAAGGATCACCTAGGTCCCAAACCTTGATACTCTGTGAATGGCAGTTTGCATGTTCCATAATTAAGGCACCACTAGAAATTTCTAAGGATGAAAGTATTTGATTTAAAGCAAAGGAATCTAGGAATATTTGTGGCTTACAGGAGTTTTTGTGTTAAGAACATTTGTGTCAGTGATTTAAAATCTGCAGTGTTTTGTCCCTGTCCTTCCTCTGTGTATGTATGTGCTGGAAGGGAAGTGAGGACTGAAAAGCAAAGTGGCCTCTGATATGACAGCTTTCCTAAAAGGTGTCAGGAGAGGTGTTCTGGAAGATCTGGTGCTAGTTTGTCTTGTTTGAGGAGGGAGGAACAGGACCCATGAACACTAAAGCAATTTGTGCAAAAGGAACCAGAGTTTTTGGGAGACAAAAATGCATCTGCTCTCCCACTGAGGTCAGGTATTCTGAGGATGCAGTTTGGATGATCTCCCACTTTCATCAACACTTAAGGTTTTTGTTTTACAACCATCTTTTAGCGCCAGCTTACACAGCATCAATGAAATGTTTTACTCTGAAAGCCTGTCACTTCTATCTCACAACTGCTGTGGTGTGGTCAGGCGTGATCTGCCACTACCATGCCATTAATGGCATTATTAACTGTTAACATCCAGGAGATTATGTTTGTCCTGGTGCACTGCCTTGGGAAATTAATCAATCTCTCTCTTTAGACCCCTTCAGAAAGCCAGTTATACCTGCTCCAGAAGTATGATTCTTTTTTCATCTCTTTCTGATAACTCTTCCCAAGAAGATCTGGAGTGCCTACTTTATTTTGCACTCATTTGGAGCATCATGGAAGCCTGTCTGAATTTTCACATTGTCCTTCAAAGGAAGTGGCTGTGTCTTCACACTCTCCAGTTAGGAAAAAAAAATTCTCTTGCCTACAAGTCACAGCTTGAAAATTCCTGTATCTTCAGAGATATCATCAATATTTCTCAATAATTTGATTAATATAATTTTTGATGCCAAAACTGGAAATAACTAAGTCCTGAAAAACAATTCCTATTCTAATCTGTAAAGATCTTAGAAGAAAATATGCTGAGAGAAGGACAATGAGTACCGTTTTTTTATCGTTTGTTTTGTGTCTTCTATTAATCATCATCAATACAGCATAGCAGAAATGTTTACTACAACAGAAGACTATGAATTTAGCGGAAAATGTCTTTCTAAAATTTTATGCCTCACTTTACTCTGCGATTTTGTCTGATATGCACATTCTCTATCACATTGCTATGTCATAGGAAGGCCAAGGATTGTGCAAGAAAAAAAAATGAATAAAAAGAGACAGATGAAGCAACCTGCAATGCTCTTCAGTGGTGCTTATGCTGTTTGGATATATGCTGTGCATAGGTCCAGGAGCATCGTTGCTGGTGGCCTGGTGAGTGAGTGCTCAGTAATTACAGTGGAAATTTACAGCAGAGCCATGATGAAGACCACACTGCAGCAGGGGACTTAGTGAGGACTTGGTGAGGAAAGACCACTGATGTTTTCCCTAAGTGGATTGATTTTTGGTCATCCCTTACACTTCATGAAAGAGAGGGGAAATGATGTTAGAAGAGAATGGATTTGCCTGACTCAGTGCAAACCTGAATTCACAAGATGCCAACACAGCTTTGCAAATCCAAATACTTCAGGCCTTCTTATCTTCAGATAAGAGTTAGAAGGAGGCTTTCTTTTTTTTCTGTTTGTCCATTGCTGCCTAAAAGCTAATACCAATAAAGTAATTTTAGCAATTGATTTTTTTATCATTCCTGCACAAATGCTTTTTTGTGGTCTGGATTTTCTTCTGCATTTCCCATTTTCATGTGTTTTGGTCTGTTATATAATGGCAAAGTCAAGCTAAGGAAAAAGGCAATGTTTCTTTTCTGTGTGCTGCATTTGAATAAAATTCAGGTCATGGCTGAAAAGCAGATGAGACCAAGGGAACACCAATAGACTATTTATTATGACTACAGTCTGATCCTCAGTTCATATCTTCGGGGCTTCGTTGTTCATTTGCAAAATAGCAGCCTGAGGCATCCTCCATGCTTTACTGTGAGATGCTTGAAATGAGTACCCTTTTTTCCATTCAAGAACGAAAACAGGAAAAGAGGACGAGAAGAAATGGAATGAGATGTTCAGTTTCTCTCCATTACCTGGTGGGAAACATTTGTAGTCAGAAGTTTGGCTCTTCCCCTATTTATCAGGATGGCTACCAGGAAGGGAAAGAAGAGATACTTGTTCAGTGTGGTCTATGTCCTATGAAAATGTGTGACAGGATTAACTCTTCCTAACTATAGTCAATGCAGAAATACAAGTTCTTTCCTTTCTAACCAGTCAGACTGGCCATAGTGCCTACAGAAATACATCTTCTGCCTTGTCATAACAGAAATTAGTCACAAAACACTGTAAAAATATTACAGAAATAGCTTAAAAAGCCCTTATTAACAAGGCTACCTATTCCAAAATGGCTATTTCTTTGTCATTGCAACAGAAACCACATGGCTGCTTCCTCCAAAAAAACCAACACCATGGCTTGACCTTTTGATCCATGTTAGCCTAGCAAAGCTATGGTGTGATCTTACCTCTGTAGGTTTTAGCATGTGCCTGCTTAGACTTTCATGTCTTTGTGTCCATCAGGGGTTCTATTACAGCAACCCGATGGAAAACAAGTCATGTCACAAGAGTTTATTTCCTGAAGCTCTTCATGAAATCGGAGAGAACTGAAAGTAGATTTGTGCCTCCAATATCCAGCCATAAAGAAGCTGCTATTTAGCACCGTTCTGCCATCCTGATCCCTATGTTATCTTCCCTTGCTAAGCCTTCTCATTAATTCCTGGGAGCCTAGTCTAATATGCACTCAGTGCAAGTAATGATGGCAGAGCTAACCCTAGACAGAAGAGGACTGCAAATGAAGGAGTAAGAGAGACTGGGATAGAAAAATAGAGAAGAAATTCAGTTTTGCTGTGGGCATTAGTGCAGTCTCTGTATTGCAGTAAAGAAAACCCCAGCCTCACCATCGTGTTTAGGCAGGACCCCAGAGATGAGCAGTAACTCTTTAGTAGGGGTGGCTGTGAGCAGAACAACCCTCCCCATTTAATCTTTATTGTCTGTATGGGATGTTTCAGGCAGGGAAGCCAAAGAGAACAGGTTTTGCGGGTGTTGCTCCAGTGCCCAGGTGAAGGTAATCCAGATATTCCAGGCAGATTGGATGTGTGTGGGGCTGAACTTTGAGCTCTTTCGTTCCTGCTTGCCCTACCTCCCTGAGCTGCTGAAGGCTTATTGTCTCTGATCTGTCAGGATCCATGCTGAAAGCTGTTTCTCCTTCTGCTGCTGAAGCACCACCACACAGAGGGATCATCAAGACATGTCCTGAGGCAAGTAAGATATATTGCTGAGGAAGGCCTTGGATTTCAACCTCATTCTTGTGTTATGAAAGCAACTTATTTTCTGAAGAAGATTTTGGAAAGTAGATCAGGCTGTTCTTTAAAAAGAGCTATTACAAGGCTAAAATAATTCCAGCAAAGAAGATTGTAACATCACTCAGTGAAAAGGGATCCTTACCAGACTCTCAACTACAACCTGCAGCTTCACTAAAAGCAATGGAGCAGTGGAGGCATAAGAAACGAACAGTGCTGTCCATTTAACTTCTGAGGCTTGCAGGAGCTGAGGCAAAGATTTACAGTTGTTGTTATAAAGTGTCAAGGATTTGGATTAGACCCCTTGCTTTTATTTTTCAATTGGGATGCTCGAGAAGCTGGTCATGACTTTCCTATGCTCAGTGATACTTTACTCAAAAAAGAACAAAGATCCAGCCAATGTCAGAGCAGCTGTGAGCTGCATGGAGCCAGGCAGAAATTTTGCCCCTTTATCTTAACCTTTAGCCACTTGGGGACTTTCCTCTTTGAAGAGGAATATCTTGCTATTCCACTTGCTATATGCTGATAAAGCTATGAATTGACTCGTTTGCTCTGAATTTTCAACAGTTCTGTTCTTTTAAAGATCATCTTTCTTCTTTCCCTTCTGCTCCTGCTTCCCCCAAAGTCCCCTAGCCATGATGAAATAGCATTGGGCATGACTCAGGGAGAAAGGAGCGGTGTTGAAGTGTGTGTGCTTTGTGGCTTCCCTGTTCTTTCATTTGGCATTGAACTATCCATGCAAGAAGGGAATTAAAATTATGTGAATTTTTTTCCCTCCTCAAAGTTTCCCTTTCTGAACTCCACATAACAACTTTAGGTTTTTTGCTCGAATAATCTCCCTCAGGACAAAGCCTATGGGCCGTGTAAGACCGAGTGTTGCGGAACTGCAGCATGCCTTGAAAATCATCCTAGCACACACTTGGGGGCAGTTGTGTTTTTCTGTGATTCAGTCAAGCAGCTCTCTAAACTACAAATCCTTATCTTTGATTCTAATGGCTAGCAGGATGGCTAATGTGACAATTTGGGTGAGAATTACCTCTTGTGGCTCCTGTGGAAGCTGGATATTTACCATCCCTGTGTACCTGCAAGAGCAATCGCCTATGCTTTTTTCCCTGTGATGTTCATGAACTGATATCAGACACAGGGAAATAAGTTCATTGTAAAAGCAAAACCTGCTAACAGTTTGAGTGTTGTGAAAGCACTTATCATTTTGTACAAGCTGAAAATGATATCAGCCCATGACTTAGAATGAATTCCAAAACAAAATACAAATTCTAATAACCCTAATAGCATAAACTGAAAGCCATCAAAGAGTAAAAATAAACAAAGAACACAAAGAAACTCAGAAGAGGGAAAGAGAGCAAAATTTGCCTCATTGTACTCCACAAGCCCCACTCTTGCTGCCAATAACCTTGCTGCCTTGGGAGGGCAATGCTGGGAGCTGCTGTCTGACAGGGTACCCCTGGCTGCCCCCTCTTTCTGGGCATGGTGGCAACCTGCTGGGTGCTGTGTTCTGCCCTCCTCAGTGGTGACAATGGAAGGAAAGTTTACAGAGAGAGGCTGGCTTTAGGCGAGAGCTGATCCAGGCTGTCTGCTTGCCTGCCACCCCATCAGCTGGTGCTTTGTGTGGAGAAGAGCTACCCCGGCTGTGGTAGGAAATATCCTGCAGGTTGTTTCCATGTTAAATCACACCTCCTCCTACTTTTTTGAATTCAGCAGAGGGGCAGGGGTTATAAACTAGCAAAAAGCATTGGCCCCTTGTGTCTGTGCCTAGTCTGCTCAAGTTAATTCGTTTTTTGGCTCATTACATTTTCTGCCCCATTGCTAATTGCCTCTTGGGCTCTACTCATTGCCAGGGTTTTCTGACCATCAAAACATTACTAAACAAATGAACTAAATAAAATAAGCCTTCTTTAAGAGCCTTCCCCAGCCCTCCCCTCGTGTTAATATTCCAACAGCGCCCAACAGGTAGGCGTCTGCACTCATGTTATCTGTATTAATTAGACTGTAATACCCTTGGCACAAGACAAGGACAGGGAGGCAAGAGAGTCTCTCCTGCAGCTCTCTGATAATTTATACCAACCGAAAGCCTGCTGAAATGTCTTTCTCTAGTGCCACGTGTACCAATAGTGATGCATAAATAAGATTAGTTTCTATTAGGTGTTTTCCCTTCCTTCCAACTAATTAGCCCCTTCTCCATAATATTTGAGCCCTTCACAATATTTAATGAGCATTTTGCAGCAAATTCCTGAGGCAGAAGCACTTTTATCCCCAGATAGATCGGCTGGGTTACCCATGGCTGTAGAAGTTTCTGACAGAGTGAAACACGAACTTCAACTTTCCCAAGGTCTAGATTAGCACTCAAACCACTGAACTCTCCTGCCTAGCAACAACATCTAGTAGCTGTTCACTGCTAACTGACTTTTCAGCTGTCAGGTTTTATACCTGAAGGATTCAGGCATGTTCAGCATAAGATACAAGTATGCAATCTGTCCTTTGTATTGGGTTTACTATCTTTGCTGCATCAGCATTTCTTTAAATCAGAGGGAACAGGAGGGCAAACATGGCTGACTCAAGGGATAAGCTTGCCATGTTTTTCATTATGGCTGATTATTAATATAATCAGTTTAGTAGCAAAAGTACTACAGCGAATTACTTAACCTTGTGCCTTGCTTGACCAGGCTGTGAAGGATCTTCATCCTGTGTTAATGTTGCTCTAACAGCAGGGCAGGTTTCATTATGCAGCCACTAATACTATGGTATTAAAAGAAGCACCAAAAGTGGGTTTGTTCATTACTGCCTGAATCCATGTTGTCTGCCAAGGGCTGCATCCTACACTGAAAAGCATCTTCTCTTAGCAAGACAGCTTAGCAACAGGGGTTGTCCCTGCTGCTCACATCACTCCCCTCCTCACAGTCACCCTGGTGGCCTGTCTCCTGCATCCCCTGCAGAGCTATATCCCTCTTCCTCAGCAGCAGGATCAGCTGGTAGCTTCAGGCACCCCTTTGGCAACACCCATCTTATGCCTCTTGCAGTGCAAGGGAGAAGGTGGCACCTACACCCTGCATCACACTTTTTGAAGCACCTGCTGCTGTGCATCCAGAGTGGGAGTGAGGGATGGTGCTGGGGCCCTGTTGTCCCAAGAGCTGAGGATGAGTGGGCAGTCTTCAGTTGGAGGGAAGCTCACCAGAGCCGAGGTGCACTGGAGCCCTGAGGCACTGCACAGGAGGCCCGAGGTTTAGCCTTCGATGTGGTTTTCTTCAGAGCAGGGCTTTGTGTCCCCGCTGTACTGTTAACATTGTGTTTTGAGCCACTTTGGGAACTTGCACAGTTGCCAAGGTCTTTGCTTTACCACATTCTTTTGGTTAATAGAAATATGTAGCTGAAGCATGAAGGCATTGTATTTCCAAAAGGAAAACACACAGAAAAAGGTCCGATCTTTTTTTTTTTTTCTTTGGGCCTGATTGTCTCTGCTTGTTTATGGCTGCCACTAATTTGCTCGTTTGCTTGCTGGAAAATAGCTAATTAAAACCCACTTCAGCTAACAAGCTGACTGGGACCATGCAAATGTCACTCTCTGCTGTCTGCTATTTTCGTTTATACTTTACATTATTAGTGTTGTTTTTCCTCCCTCCATAGTAATAAACGCAAGGATAGATTTAGTACCCTCTTCACAGGTGTGTGCTTGTACATCAGCACATCATCCCGAGAAAAGTGCTGCTGTTTTACTGCACTTCAGTACTTTGAGTGTTATTACCCCTGACAGTTAATGGTTTCAGACTACACTGCTTGTTAGCACTAGATTCTGAACAGCTTCATCTATCTTTTTGTTTTTACACTGACTGGTCACATTAAGTATATGTGTCTGAGCTATTAGGCCCGTCTGTTCATTGCATGCATTTCATTTGCTGCGTTTTTTCGCTAAAATTAGTATGTATTGTCATCCATATACTTCAACACATCGACTTTTGTTATAATTATGCTGTCATCATTTTGCTTCCACACACTTGCTAATTTATTGTAGCTAAATTAGACCTAATATTAGCAATTTTGCAGCTGTTCCCATAGACCACGCTCAGCCATATATTTGTACATTGTTTCGTAATTGGATTTGAAGGCTCAGGAACGGACGATGACACTCTTTAGAAACAAGGGGAACATTTGAGGAAATGGGAGAAAAATAAAATACACAAGCCCCAGAAGAGGCTTCAGGGGTAAATTTCCAAAGCCTAGCTTGAAAGGTTTTCACAAGGCCAAACAAATCAGAGTTAGTGTACCAGATCACAAAGTGTCTAAATGGCATGTCTCATTCAGGCAGGGGGTTAATCATTCACCCCAAACATGCTTTCTATTTTAACAAAGACTGGACCAAGAAAAATCCCTGGAGACCTGTGGAGGATCTTGGGAAAAAATGTTTTTTACTGTAGTATATTAGAAATCTCCAGGAAAGGTTCTCTGCATCAGGGTAGGCTGCTCTCAGATGATTTCTTTGAATTGAACCATGGGCAAAGGAGGAGAAAGAAAAATGGTTTTGTTTCAGAATGTGAGCTCTCCATCCCTGAGTTTTGATGCCCACCTCTTGTTGGTTATCCAGGCCCATTTTAGATATCAATACACGCAGAGAATAAAAGGGAAAACTGAAAAAAACCCCTACAACGACAAAAAAGAGTGCAAAAGAGGAAACCAGAAGAGAGCTGTACTGCTCTTACTTATCCTTTCTGGGCATGAGTTATTTTATTGTCAAGGGGGGTACAGCTCTGTCAAAAGAAGATATGAGTGCCCAGCATTGAATCTTACATGGTCTTTTTGTAAATAAATTTCTGACAGGATAGAAAGTAAAACTGTGAGGGAGACTGTTCAGACTGACGCTGTACAATCAGTTGAATTCCCAATCCAGCAGGAGGTGTAGATGAAACTTAATCACTGACAAGCACACCCTTAACCAAAATGGAACTAAATCCTGTTTGCTCATGATTCATCCACCTGCTTAATAAGAACATTATAACAAGATGCAGTGCTGCTGGCAGATGCGCAAGCAAGTTTAAAAATAAGACAGTGAAACTAACAACGAAAAAGAGAAGGGTATTTGATCAGCTTTCATCTATAACACAGAGTTCTTTCCAACTCACTACAAGCTGTTGTAGCAGGCTGCATTCTGCTCTGCTTCTCTCTTGGCCAGAGCTTAATTTCTGTTAGGAGAAGAATAGAGCAAAGTGACCTGCCAAAAAGTGAGACAGAATAGGCCAAGTCATGTAAGAATCCAGGCCCTAAAATGTCTTGTGCAGGAAAGGAAAGTGAAGGCAAAAATCCAGGCCATTTAACACATTCTTAAATTATTTAAACTCATACAAAATATTTAAAATAACCAACCCAATTTAAAACAACTCACTCCCTTCAAAAGCCCAATCATTAATAACCAAATGATTGCCAGAGTCTGTTCTCTTGTACTGAAAAAGCCTTCATCATGCTTTCCTTCTTCCCAAATGCCAGGAAAATACATAGATAGGTCTTGCAGAAGCCTGCACAGTTACTGGATGCACCGATGGAGACGTCGGTCTCTCGTCAGTTGTTTCCAGCACATGCTGTGACCATGATCAGCATATCCTGTGGGGAATAGGGAGGTATCTGCTTTGCTCATTTGCTCTGCTTTGGGTTTTCTTGGGGTTCTTTTTTTTTTTTTTTTTTCTCATTTCATGGCAAACTTTCCTCTAGCCAGTCGCCTCTTAGACTCCTTGATGTAGACACCCAACTAGTTCAGCCTGTTGTTTGTGTTTGTTGTCAGTGCATGCTGCAGGTCTCTAGTTTTGGTGTTGTTTCTCACTATCTTTTATTTTCACTCTGTGTGAGATTGTCTCTCAAGTGGAGGTAGACAATTGCAGTGATTCTCAGTTATGATGAATATTACTGAGCAGAGTAGAAATATGCATGGAAAGAGCACTTGTAGCAGCAAATGGACATAATATGTTGTATCGTATCATACATTTCAAGGTGAGCATAAAAAGAGGGGGCTTGCGCATACTCTTTTTATTTTTACTACTTTACTGTACCATGTATTCTATCAAGCTGCTAAAGACCAACTAAAAGGGTACAAAATGAAGCCATTAGCAGAAACTTGTTTACTATCTCCACACACATATGTGCTCTTCAGGTAGCTGGCTGGGCAGTGCTGTGAGGCTCTTACTTGGAGGCTGGAGCAATAAATGTCATGTCAGGGGCCAACTGTCTGTAATCACAGTTAGCAGGTTGAACAGACTTGTGAAAATATTTTCTTTATGTGAAGGGAGACGCTGCACACTTTGCCACAGCAGAAGTTGCTAAACGTAATGTAATATGACAAGTCCTTTGGCAGCAAAAGCCACATTTAAATAGACATGCTGCCTGTGAAATGGGAAAGAAACAAAAGCAGTTTTTCTGCAGAAATGTCACCTCCTCTATTCTGCAGTATCTCTCACCTTGTCCTGCCACCACACCCTTTATATTTCTGGGTGACATTGGCCATGCATCATGGTCTCCTTCCACATCACCCCAGCCATCTCCTTCAGGTGCCTCAGGACCTGGCCTTTCCCATCCACAGCCCAGCCAGGAATGCCACCTTGCGTTTAGAAATCCAGCTCATGAGGGGTGTCTTGCTCTGCTGGGACGAACCCTGGACTTGGAGGCGGATCTGGCACACCCCAGCAGCTCCTCAGGGCTGCAGCAGAAAGGAACCCCTGTCACCCCACAAAGCACCATGAGCAGGGTACATGTCCCACATGCCACTGTCAGTGACAGACTCACGTCGCAAAGTGTCTGCAGCACCTTGTGCAGCTGGAGGTGAGATTCAAGAAGCTTTAGGGCACTGCTTCAGGCAGTCAGGAGTCTGTCTGTCCTCTTGCTTGGCCAGTGGCATCAAGGTAAAAGTGAAGCAATGCTGCTGTGTCTTGTGCAAACAAGAGTGGTATGCATTTGCACTCTCTGATGCTTTCCAGACTCACCCTCCATTGCCCTGTTTGCTGGAATGCTGCTGGAGTTGGACGTCTCTGAATGCAGATGTGTGAGAGTGTTTTGCACTCACTTTGCACTGATGTAAATGATTACATGAGGTGTGAGGCAGTGGAGAATCAGGCTCCCAAGGGCTTCTTACAAGATGGCAAATAATTAATGATAGTGTGCAATATGCAATACAAATACAAATGCAATAGCAGGAACAGTGAAATCAAGGCTTTTTCTTGCCAGGCATTTGTCTGTCACTTGAGTAACAAACCGCCAGCATGAAAAGGATAATCCCATGCAAAAGCTTCCAGCATCACCCAGGGTAATTTTGCATTGCCTTTCCACAGGATCCAAAGTCAATCTTTTCAGCTAGCACATCTTCAGTACTGAGACATGTTCAAGGAAAGGATAAAAGGAGCTGATCAAGAAATGGGGTTCTGAGATTTCCCCTTCCTAAGAATTATTGGCAAGCTTCATGACAACTGGCAGCAATACCTGAGGGCCTACAGGGAAGTACAGTGCTAGTCCACTTGCCATTCACTTTGTTTTGTTTCCTTTACAGGACATCTCTTCCCTGTCCAAGATGCTTTTTCAGCTCAAAGCAGGCAGATACAGGGGCTCACAGTAGTTTTCTGATCTTTTTCTGTTGAATGACCAAGGTTGAGATCTTAAAGAGAAATAACAAAAAAGCTGTGACTAAGTGAAACATTTTAAAATTACTGCTCCCTTTCACAGTTCTTTTCAGCACTTAGGCTTCTTAGTAAGATGATGTCATTAGGAGAATAGGAACAAAGCATGCATGAGGGCCTATAAAGGGAGGAAAGTCAAGAAATACCCTGCAGCAGAATGCCAGGCCCACATTTCTTATTCTTCACTCATTCCCCAGCAGGCTGGTCCACACAAAGGGATGTAGTGGTAGTGACTGGAAAAGCAAGCCTAGCATCCCTTGAGCAGTAGATTATTTCCAAGTTGCCCTGAATGTGGCAGATAGACAAGCTGATTTAGTGGTGAGAGTGTATATGCTGCATTTCTTTAAAGCTGCAGCAGGGAAAAGAAAGGAATCAGTTAGAAGAGACTCCAGCCACAAGCATTACAGATGAGAAAATCAACAGATTGGTACTTGAGGTAATAGTGTTTTACTTAAGAGAGTGATTTAAGCATACTAAGGAGTGAAATTGCAAGAGATGTACATATTCCCTCAAGTTTTACCAGAGGTAAGACTTTGCTGTCTCTTTAAAAATCAGTCTACCTTTCTGGCTTCTGCTTTTCTCTCCAAGAGTTCATCAGACTTTCAGGTTCATTTGGTGTAGGATCACAGCATACCTGTCCCCCACAGCCCTGTACCTATGCCGACATCTATAGAGTTCATTTGAAGGCCAGCGCTCTATGGAGTCTGAGACTGGCAAAAGGCAAGGTGGGTGTCAAGGTCTCCCCAGTGCAAGCTGAAGCCAGGAAATGCTTGAAGAAATGAGTTTGAGCTGATTAATATTTAAATCACATGAGCTTGCTTCATATCATTATTTTCCCCATCATGGCCTCTTAAAGCAGCATTTAAGCCTGTCCTCTTAGCCACAGCTGCATGTTGGAAATTCCTATTTTCCAAGTTGCTTTGAATGTACATATAGATTTACAGCCTGTGCTGCAGAGGAAGTATTTTTTTTGCTGACCCTGTTTTGCTTCTTAAACCTCAAGTGGACCCTGAAAATATTTCATGTGCTGCACTGACTAAACCAGTAGCACTAATGTTGCCATCCTGTACTTTAGAGAGCTGCAACAATACTGTTTTTACCAGAGGAGTGACATTTGTTTTGGATATAAATTCAGTATATAAATGTATAACAAATTGTTTAGTGATATTAGGGCAGTAACTTTTTTTTTTTTCTGAACAAACTACCCAAATGACTGAACCAGTGCAGTTAATTAGAATCGATCTCACTTTTTAGCACCAGGAAGTGCATAATGGAAGATAAGATTGATTGTAACATTGGATCACTTCATTTAAAGACTGCTAATAGGCTAAAATGACAGAACCAATCTAAAATTATAATTTCAGAATCAATATAATTTTTATAACGTTGTCAAATCTAAAAAATTAATCTAAATTTATGCTGTGAAAGTAGCAAATCCTTCCTAGCTATTATAATGAAATGAACCAACATTTTATTATATTACTTCTTTAAATAGAAAAAAGGCTTCTTTATAGGCATAGCATTGCAGCAAGCTAGATAACCAGGCTTTCACTTTGGGAGGCATCTGCTCATTTCCTGCTTAGGGCAAGAGTAGAAATAGACTTTAACCTTACCTCTTTCCATTGTGGACCCATTTTCCCACTTTATTAAACCACAACAAGAATGTGAAAGCAGGCTTTTTTTCAGAAGAAGAGATCAAGATGGGGAGGAGAGTAGCACTTCATGAGGGAATCCAAGTTTTCTAACAAAGCTGTAGTGGAAGCATGTGCCTATTAGCTCTCCCTACACCCCCAGAAGACATGTAGACTCAACTTCTCCAGAAGAAAGAAAGGAATTGTGGTGATGGCTTGAAGAAAAAGATTTTCCTTTCCATACAAATTTATTCTGTATGTGAGGCCTGATGGAAAAGCACAATGCCAATTTTGATGATACCAAGGATTTTGGTGTGTTCTGCCCCTGTAGAAATCTGCTACATGGCTCCAGAGCACATAGACTCTTTGAATGTCAAGTGTTCAGGTTGATTTTTTTTCCCCCCCAGTAATAAATTTTCTGCAGAACTTGTAATGACTCATTTACTGTAGGTTCATAACTGCTCTTGTGCTCTGAGCCATAATGATATTGAGTGGGCAGAAGTGGTCCCCAGGTGCTTCCAGCTGCAGAGCTCACCCACGGCTGTGGATCATTCCTTTCACTTGACTTCCTCTGCAGCAGCAGATGTCTCAGGAACTTTAGCAGCCACATGAGAAAGCAGACCTGGCCACCACAGATGAGGGTTATTCGTACCTTTGAGCCCCTCCTGGAGCTCCTTATGTTCCTGCTATGGGGAGCAGGAAGTACTACTTGGGAATACGAGAGCTACTGCTCTTCAATAACCTGTGACTAATGACTCTAATCACACTCAGGGTAGTGCCTCACTGTGTTTTATTTCTGTTTGCTTTTTGACTGACGTTGATGTGGTTGGCAAGAGCCTTACATTCTCCTCTTTGCACTGTGCTGTCCTAGGACAAGGCTGTTCTTTACAGCAGTGATATCCCTGTACAACCTTCTTCTGGCTCAGAGTAAAGGTCAAGCAAAGGACAGTGTTTCCTTCTGAAAGCACAAATGTTGTTGAACTTCTCCCAGTGCTGGCTGTCATCACTTGACTCCACAGGTGTGAGGGCCATGGTCTCACTGAAATCAAGGGAGCCTTGGCATAGATGCCAATCAGGCCAGGACTGTGATTTGACAGCACTGCCTTTAGCAGAGGGAATGAAGGTGTTCCAGAGAAGTGGGTTGGAATACCACCATCCCTGTTTCTCCAAAGAAGCTGAAGAAACCCCTTTCTGCAAAAAGGGACTGAGCCAGGAAAAGTAGGGCAGGGCATCCTTGCAGGCAAGGCATTTCCCTTGCTTCTGCGCCCAAAAGCAACGGCGACGTGCAGGCAAACCCCATCCTGAATTCATTTTGCAGTGACAGCAGGTGAGGCTGCATGTTGGAGTGGGACCTGCACAGAGGAGCTGACCCTGGGATGGCGGCAATTATTGCAGGAAAGAGCAAGAGAACACACGTATGGAGACCTCAAAGAGCACTTTGGAGAGCTTTGTGTTTCTTGGAGGTTTAATGTATTATAATCTGATTCGGCACAAGCCAGTCTGGGAATAAAAGAGAAATGCAGAAAGACTAATGGCTTGAGGTGCAGGGGGAAGTGGAAAGAAAACAGCACTTTTAAGTGCCTTTTTTTCCCTTTTATGCAAGATCTGACTGGGGCTAGGCAGAGAGAGCAAAAAGCTTCTGTGAGTTAACACAGAAGTGGAACAGTACTTTAAAGAGACTTTATTTGCTCCTGAGAGTCTTCTTTTGATTTTTAATATCTCTGAGACTTGTCAGGGAGAAAACAGAAAAAGACATTAGATTCTGGGTCTTGAGCAAAGCTCAGGGACTTGAGACTTCCACAAAATGAAAGAAATTACATCCTAGAAAAGTTAATGCCCTTACCCTAAGTGCTGCGCTACGTCAAACAGAAGCAAGCTGGTCTATCCGCTGTGGATTTCTCTTGCACTGGCTGGAGAAGTGCTTTAGGCTGATCTCATCATACCCCCAAATTTCCAGATGAACAGTTTTGGCTGGATTGAGAAGGATAGGGAGTTGGGGAGAAGCTTGGCACCATACCAGAGCTACTGCCTCCATTAACTCCAGCAGGCAGGAGCTGTCCCAGTGGTAAGAACACACAGATTACATTGGCTTTCCAAAACCCACTTTCATACTGCCTGCTTGAGGCCACGCTCTGCATTCACCAGTCTCTGTGTCCAAACTCTGTTAGGGAAAATCAAAAATCCTGAAGCTGCTTAAGCTTGTGAGCCAAGAAACCACGCTTGGTTTTCACTCAAGGTCAACTTGATTCTGTTATTTGAGCCTGTTTAAGCTACACAAAATAAATAATTTCAGTTTCATTGCGTATCTGTCTGCTTTCTGTAAGTTTCATACATTTGTGTCACTTGCCTCCCTGCCTATCATTTCAACCAGAAGAAAATAATGCTAACAGTAAAGATGCCATAAAAAAATAGAGACTGCGGTAAATTTTGCCAAAAGCCAATTAGAGATTTGAAAAACAGTTGCATTTTTCAGGCCAACTCAAAGCTTATCAAATTGAGCTTCTGGTGGTTTCAAATGACTGTAGAGATGGAAGTGACTACGAAACATCCAGCAGATGCAGCCAGAGAGATGGCAACCAGCTGGGACTGTCTCCTGGGAGAGCATCAAGGTCTGCAGGAAGCCCAGAGAGCTCAGTGGCTGCAAGTGACATAAAGAAAATGTCTGTCTCTTTGTGAAGTGGGTCCCTGACACGGAGGGATCCCTCAGTCTTGGCCAGCATCACATGTTTGCTTGAAAGCAGCCAGTGACCACTGCAGAGTATTTTAAGGAGGTCTATTTCCTGAACCAACTGGAGTTTTCCAGTGATGGCTTCATGAAGAAAAAGTTGCACTGCTCCAGCCTAGGGACTGCAAAAATGTTGGCATAGGCCTTGATTTGACTCAACCATGGGAAAACTTGGGTTTTCATAATCATGCGTGGAATTCACTTGTGATAAAACATAAAAGCAGCTTGAGTAGAATTCTAGGTTAAAAGTCACTAGAGCAACTTGTGAATTTGCCCATACTTATTGCCCAATTTAGGATAAGGAAGCGACTGCCATGAAAGGAATGTGCAGGGAATAAGTTGGGAGGGTTAGATATTTTTAAGCCGATGGTTTCTGCTGAGTGTAAGGCCTATGGCCATTACTTAATCCACAAGACTGCTACCATTTGTCCCAGCAAGGACTCCCACACATATCCTGTTTTCCACACTTCTGCAAGAACATCTGTTTGCGGTTCCTCCAACAGATTTTGAAAGTACAGAAGTCACTCATGATTGGACTTTCCATCATGACCTAAAACCTGTAATTGTCCATTCCAGGAGAAGACTAAGTGGCTTTGACCATCCAGAAAACTTTGATGTATCTGCTTAAACTTGTCTTTCTGAAGGTAGAAACTGACTTAAAGATGAGGGAGAAATGGCCCCTTGCTAATCGTGAAAGAAAAGTAAAGACTTTTGAGACATCCGGAAAAATAGACCATCTTCTCCAGCAAATCCACCAGAGGGAGAAAACATGAAAGACTATGGTCTTCTCCAGCCCACTTAAACTGCTGCTAGTGGGATTTGGACTTCTTCTCATCCACTGCTGCTCACTCACAGACGTGTATGTTAAGAATATCAAGAAATTAAGTCAAAGTTTAAACTGCTTGTTTTTATTTTTTTTTCCTGAACAAATTTCCATGTTTTCCTTTAAAATATGAATGCATATGCACTGGAAGAAAGAAAGCAGGTTTGTCAACTGTTGTCAGAAGACAGCAGCAGTCCTCCTCCTTCTTTGTGCCAATGCAACTCTAGCTAGGAATGAGGGTTAAAAAGCATCATAATCCCAAAGTTGTTATAGTGTACAAGTTATGAAACCATCACTTACTTCCCTGCTGCATCTGTGGATGAAAAGGGTTTGCTCTTTAGACTGCCCACTTCAGAGAAAAAAATTCCCACACTTCAAGCTCATGCATTCAGCAAGGAGCCCTCAAGCACTGGTCCCTCCAGTCTGACTGCCAGGCTGAACAGCAGCGGCAAGGTAAGAGCTGGCCCCCAGCCCATGCATCTGAATCAGGAGTTCTTAACATCTGCTTTACAGCTGTCCTCCAATGCAAGAGAAATGGTTTCAGGATACTATGAAGCCCCTGAACAATCAAGAGTGCTCGTGGCCAGAAGTTTTCTCTTACATAGTGTTTAATTTGTGGGGAAAAAATACTTTTAAAAACTCAAACCTCCTGCATGTGTGTATGTTTTATTTTCAACTTATCCAAACTAGAAAAAGAGCTTCTTTCACCCTGAATAATAGCTTGTGGTGTTCACTAGAACTAGCGATGTAAGTCTCACTCATACAGGTTGGAAATATGTGTCTGAAGCACCAAGTGTCTGGTTATTCTCAGGCAGATATTCCTCCTCCTTTTCTGTGTATCCTAGATAACAGTTCTCCAGTTCTGAATATTTTGAAATGGTAGGAGAGTCTCTAGTTGTCACACATGAAAGCTTTTACAAGGTGCAGGTTCTGCTGCAGAAGAAGAACCCCATCTTCTTTTTTTCTGTTCTTTTTTTCTTTAATCTCAACGTGTTTTTTTGGGGCGATGGCTAAACTGCTCTCCCACAGCTCTTGTTTTGATAGTTTGAAATTTATTTGTAATCTTCAAAGAGATAACTTGTTTCCCAAGGGCCTTCATTAACTGTAAGAACACAAAAAGTGGCTGGGCATGAAGGTCGAGTGTATTCCCTCTGGAAGAGAGACATATTTTTAATAGTACCAGTGACTGGTAGAGACCTTCACTGGTACAGATGACTTACCTAAATCTTGAAATCATCTGTCAGAGACTAAGCACGTAGCAGGAAGATATACTGGAGTCAATCTGAGGTGAGCATAATAATGCAAAAACTCTCTGTTCTGTAACACCCAGAAGATGTGATCAGAGATCTCTGCACCCCCCAGCCTTGCCTTTGGGGATGCGAGATCTATCTGCATACATACCTGGCAGGAAAAGGCAGGAGTGCTCTGCTGATGCCCTGCACTGATATCCCTGGTGAACGTGGGGCGTACCTGAGGCTGTGGGGCCACGTCTGCACGGCCTCCTGTGCATCAGCTGGGCTCTGTGCTGGTGTGCACACTGAGGAGCAGCACAGCAGCTGAGCTCTACAGCACTAAGTGATCAAACACACACCTTAAAATCTACATAACAATGCAAATGCATGGTACATGCTGCACAGGTAGATCTTGAACTATTATTTTTCCTCTCTGTGCTTTCTCCTCTGAATGCTGCCACAAAGAGCTTTTTTTATCTGGATTATAAGGAAATGGACGTGGAAGATAAAACCAGAAGGATATTCCTGGGCTGGTAAGGTGATGGCTTTGTTCTCTCATCACATTCATAAACATGCCCAGGAAAGAGTTAAGCTATCCTGAAAATACTGCCAGGGAGAGGGACTTGTGGAATCTAAATGCTGTTTAGGAAGGCAGGGGGTAATTAGGGCAGTTGGTTTTTAATTATCACTGAAGTCAGTCCTTGCAAGGCCCTCCAGCCACAGCCAGGTTAATGGTCAGCATTGTATGCTGAGTCAGCAAAATGCGTGGGCTGGCTTTCACCAGGGGCTCCCATTGGCTGGGGGCAGCTCTTTTTGCTGGATGTGCCCAACTTCACTCTGAAGCCAGGATGATTAAAAGAGAAAAGCAATCTGCAGCTTTAATCAAGCTTGCAGGAACACACCTTCCGGATTTTGTGAGACGAGGTATTTGTTACCTCCTGTCCTCTGGCATGGTAGCAGTTTAATGAAAGGCTGCATATTTTTCTGTTAGCAGCTCAACCACTTAATTCTTAAGTTCCTTCAGAGCTCTCAGATGTATGCCATCTGGTCATGGTGACTTGTTGCTCTTTAATTTGTGAATTTGTTCCAGCACTTCCAGTTTTGACACCTCAATCTCTGACACAGTCTCATCTTCATTACTTAAAAAGAATAGCTCAGAGGGCTGTCTCTCTCTCTCTCTCTCTCTCTCTCTCTTGCATGAATCGTCTTGTAGCTTCAATTTCATTAATACAATTTCAACTTACAGCAGAATTTATAGATTTCCCTAACAGGCCATCTCTCCACCCATACTGCAGTATTTTACTGTGCTATGTTCTTATTAAACAAAAGCACCTCTGAAAACTACACAGAACCCATGCACTCAGGTAACCAGTACCTTTGCTATCTTTTAAAAGGGCCTGAAAGTGAATTCAAAGAAATATCTATGGCATCCACCAAAGAAATGTTATTAGTTCTCAGAAAACAGGGAAATAAACAACCTCTTTAAACAAATCTAGGATGCATTTTCATGGCCCAATGCTATTTATTTATGTATCATAAATAATATCTATTATTTACGGTCTATTTGCATTTCAGGTTTTTAAGGAAGTTGAGTCTCCATTGTAACAGGCGCTCAACAAGCACGTGGTTAGAGGCAGCTCCTCTTCTGAGGAATTTACAAGTAGGGAAGACAAATGGCTAAGAACAGACAGCATGCAAAGAAGTTGTCAAAGATGGATGCCTTTGTATTTACATATTTAATGAATTTTCCTTTCATACATGGTGTCCTTCGCCTTCCCTCCCCAGTGTTTCTCCAGGCACATATCCCCACCTAGCAACACCAGGATTTCCTAATATGTCTTCTATCCATCCTTTCCCTACTGCAGGAAGATATGACAGTAAAAACCTCGGTAAGGTAGCAAGCCAGCCCATGGCAGCCACTTTTTCCTCTTCCTGGGAGACTGAAATGTTTTTCCAGAGGTGTCTGTGCTTGTGGGGTTTGGGGCAGGAGGCTTGTCACCTCCATTTTCACCCACAGAGCACAGGTGGAATGGCACCTCCATTGACCCAGCAGCAGAGGCCACTGCTGGAAAAACTCCTTGGCCTTCAAACCACAGAGCAGCCCTGCCTTCTCCACCGCCCCCCTCCATACTTTCAAAATGCAGGAAACTTCAGCAGTGCCATCTGCAAACTTTGGAAATGGGCTGTCTGGAAGAAGGGATTATGGATGGGCATGGAAAGGGCAGAAACTCAAAATTTCTCTTCACCACTTTATTAAATCCAGGAGATGACAGAAAGCACGCTCCCCTTCTGACAAAGTTGGAGGGTCTCCTGTGACATTTATGTCACTGGAAAGGCATATAATACGTACACAGCGGTTTAATTTTATCTTAATGAAACAATATACATATAAAACTATCCATTAAATATAAAACAGTGAAGTAATTTGCAAATTTTCCTACAGCATAATAAATTAAGCATGGAGAGCACTAAGGAATGCAATTTGCAGTCATTTATAATGCAGTGTTTTATGTTAATAATTCAAAATCACACGCTATTTGGAGACACTTCTAATTAATGTATTTATGAAATTGTGAACTGTGACTGTTTTGGTTCCATTTAGCTAAACATTTCAACAGAATGCGCTTGCTGTTGTTTTGTATTTGCTTAATGGCACCAGCAAGCATCAAATGTACAACTGGGGAAAGTTGGGGGTGGTATCTGATGCAGCTTTTTAAATGGGTATGAGTTTTTGTCTGTGCACTGTATACATGCGTGTCATTACACTCCTGATCTCACTGAGGAGAAGAAAGTTCTGCAGTAATTTGAGGAGGAAATAAGGAAAGTTTTATGGATGAATAATTAATTGCAAGGAAAGTTTAGTACCTTCCTGAAGAATTGCTAAAATATCCAATTCTTTTCATATAGCAGATCTTTATAAACTGCTATTTCTCCTGACAGAAGCTGTAAGCACTCATCGTGCCTCAAAATAAAGTGAAAATTTTCCATTCAAATCGGAAGAAAAAAAAATAATAGGAAAGGTAATTTCTTTCTCTGTTTCTGTAAAATAATTTTAGAGATGGGCAAAAACCATAAAACTCAGATTCAGATATAAACCTGGGATCATATGGCTCAATCATCATATGATCATATGGTTAATTATGACTAATACAGCTTGTAAATTTGTATTCATAATTTTATTTTGATGTCTTGCAGGTTTTTTGTGTTCATCATACTAAGCGTTTGTCAGACTGCTTCTTTATTGGAGCACTATGAGAAATCATTCCCCAGAAGGTTAGTCTTCTGAGAGGAGACTTGCAGAGAGTTGGGAATATTTTGAAATTTCAAGAACATTCTAAGAAAAAAACTCCATCCATATCAGATTTTTTTTTTTTGGGAATTATCACATGTCAAGGCCCTGATTCTGAAAGTGGCTTGAAATGAATGAGCTTCCAGGCATATGCAGAACCAGATGCTAATAGCACTCTGTTGTAGCTCTGCACAGGAAAGCGAAGGGAAAGCTCTTGAAATAATTTTCTATGAACAATCTGTTTCACACAAGAAAAAGAGGGGGAAAAAAGAGAGAAAGAAAGAAACCTGAAACTCCTCAAACTCATTGTAAAGATGTCCAAATTACTCTATGTGGTCCCTTCCACCTTCCAAAATGATCATGAAAATTCAGTGGGATGCTGAATCAAAATTTTCATGTCTCCTGGTAATTACAAAGCTCACTTGCAGAGCAGTAACTCCCTGTTGAATGTTTTATTTCACAATTGTGCTTTTCATATGATTTCTGCTCTCTTTCTTTCTTGGTTGCTTGCCTTTTTTTATTTTTCTTCTCAGGACAATATGTATATGGCTGGGAAAAGATTTAAAAAATTCTCATGGCCTTTAGCTGTGGTCTTGGAAATCAACCAATGTAATCACTAGCCTGAGAATTAAAGCTGTATTTGACCACTTTGTGTGATTTATAGTTTAAACAATGTAGGAACTGTTATGATTAAGGAGGCAATATGGGTGTCTAGGACCTAGCTCCCTATTACTTGTCATCATCCAAGTTGCTTTATTGAGTCTCTTTATTTCCTTGGTATCAAATAACAAATATTGGCAACACATTAGATTAGCTGAATGATAGTCTTTAATAAACTCCTTTTTCCTAAAATGAAAAATATTACTATATCCATTTCATGTTGTCCTTTTTGTCCAGTATGAATGCTTTCTGTAAAAGCTCACGTATTTAAATATTTATCTGCTTCTGTTTTTAGTCCTAGACTAAACTGGAATTGTCAGAAACTTGTCAACATAAAGACTGGGATTTGGGTCATATTTTAGGTGAGTTGCTGTATTTAAATATCCTTTCTTGCTGGATTTTTAAGTAGAATTTGTCTTTCACTAAGTGAAATGTATTTGTAGGAGATTCCATAAATGAGGCTCAAACTTTTTAGTGAAAATTTTTATCCCAGCTATGCACTTGTTTAGAAAAGAAGTTATACCTGTCACAGGGCCCTAAGGTGTTAGATCTGTGATGCATCAACACAGGATACAAGATGACATAGTGTATCAGGAAATATGCTCTGAGATAGGGGACTTTGCTAACTAACCAGTTATTACCTTTTTAACAGCAACTGTGGTGGTCCGGATACATTACCCAGCTCCATCTTGAGCCATATGATCCCAGGTTTATATCTGAATCTGAATTTTATGGATTTTGCCAATCTCTAAAATTAATTTACAGAAATAGAGAAGGAAATTGCCTTTCCTATTATTTTTTCTTCTTCTTCTTATTTGAATGGAAAATTTTCACTTTATTTTGAGGCATGGTGAGTGCTTACAGCTTCTGTTTCAGCCCTGTATTTGAACATTCAAAACATTATGGAGGGCTTGTTTTAAAAATCCTTTCTCCAGTGGTGGGAAAGTGACAAAACTTGGAAACGTGCATTTTTTTTTCCTTGTAATTATTTTGGCATGGTTTATAGGACTAGATCTACAGCTGCCTGTGGTTGCTTGCTGTTCAATAAAGGTGTTGTAAAACAAAGCAAGCCCAAAATACAGATTCTAACTGCTCTGCTCAAAGCAATATTGCCATTTGTGATGGCAAGTTTGTCTGAAAGTTATGGTTTTCTTTTTTAAACTATAGAGGCATAAATCCAGAGTAACTTTATGAAAATCCATTCAGTAACAAAGTCTGGGTGTGATTAGTTTCGCAATTTGTAAATATCATTATGCTTTCTCTCATGTCTTATTATCAGAGGGTGGAAATCTTTGGAGTGCCTGAAGGCACTTCAGCTACTTCAGCACATATCAAACAAGAGTTAAATTAACCACCATGTTCTGAAAAGAATAACAAACACAAGCACATTTGACTTGGATATCTTACGGAACACCACCACAAAACATGTGAAGATTATCTTTCCAATGAACATTAGGGCCCTTAAACGTAACTATTAAATTCAGCAGATGAGCTGCCATCCCTTGGCATTCTAATTATCTTAAAGGATTTTTGTTTGGTGATTTATGTAGAATTCATCAATCACAGTTATTTCTGTAGAAATAGTGCAGTATTTCTGGGGAGCCTCCTTCTCAATTTGACATGGTTTTTTGAAATAGAAGACTATTTTTAAAAAGATCTTCAAAGATATCAAACAAATGGGTTTGAAGAGAAGCAAAGAAAGACAGGAAAACAAAGACTGGCAGAGCTCTTTATGAAGGAAGAAACAGCATATTTCTATTTCTTTTTAAGCTATGTCTACTAACCTGATGTCCTGAGGATAACTGTACCTATTTATCAAACTGAAAACGGATGATAGCTAAGGTAAAGACACCATTTATTGTTTAGATTTCATACAAAAATGTTACCTGTAAAGTCCTTGTCCCTCCTCTTCCCCCTTGGGCTGTAAGAGGACATTCTGTCCTTGTTTGCAGTTCTACCCAGAGCTATGATATGGACAGGCAAGATAGTCATAAGGGAGAATAAACACACTCCAGAGATGGAGTATGCGGAAAAATGAGTGTGAAATATCACAAATCTCCTCGACTGGCACAGAGAACTCTTTGGTGCAGGACAAGTCCTGTGGAGGCTGATGCTTTGGGGCTCTAAAATGGCTAGAGACTGTAGAAGGAGCAGAAAGTCTGATTCTCTTTGGCTGCAGAAGCTCATTAAAACCCACATATGGGAAAAAAAATATAGGACTTTTTATTACATAGCAATCACGAAAGGATAAATTAACCAATCAGTAAAAGGAAATTCAGCATCTACTGCAGTGGCAGCATGGTAAGAGGTAAAGGATTTTGCCACACAGCTTAATCCAGCCCCCACTGAAGTCCTTGGGAACTGAATTCAGCCTTTCCAAATTAAAGCAAAAGAAACTTTTCAGGCTGTTATGAATACTTTTATTTCCATGAACAAAGCTACTGGGTAAGATGTAAGCACACAAAAAACCCACGGATACAGTCATTACCAGCAGTGTATGGAGTTGTCTAGCAGAAGTAAACAAGAAAAAAAATTCACACATCCTCTGCTGAATGGGTAAGCATTTGTCTCAGCCATGTTCATGTCCCTGTTGCATCTGCCTGCCACATACATTGTGTGAAGGCGCTTCACTAGACCAAATGTTTAGGGAAAACGGATTTCAAGTGTCACATTTCTAACATTCTTGGGCAGAGAAGCTGAAAAATCTGAGAAGGAGTTTTATGGACCAAATTTTCTATGATGCATCTCCATGAGCCATACTAAACATGCTGATATCTGGCCTGCAGTTACTCCTATCAAAGAGCACAAGAGGAGCTTAGAAAGACCCACGTTATGGAGGCCACACCACTTGGAGAGAAAATTTCAAGTTAAATAATATTTTCCATATACCATTTAACCGCCACTGCTCTTGAGAAAATAGTAGCTTTGAAACCATTAAGCAAACAGAAAAATGAGGGAAAATCACCACATAGATGACCTGCTCTGGGTGATGTCTCCAGCTCTTTTCCCGTTGCTTGGTTAAAGAAGACTTGGAATGACTGTTTTTAAAAGCACCTGTCTCCCTCTCTCCCGCCTGTGATTTCACGGTGTTTGAGTCAAACTTAGGTGGGATATGCCAGGAATTAATAGCAGTGCTCCCCAGCACTTCTGCAACCTGAATTCAAGGGGCAGGGGAAAAGGTTTCTGGTGTTGGCACTTAGGCAACATAGAGGGTTAACAGCCACTGGAGATCTAAGTGAGGTAATGGAGTAATCTTGGGTAATCCTAAAGTACTGAGGGAAAACAGGCTGGACAGAAAAGGAAAAAAACCCAAAGCCCAAACAACCACTTTGCTCTCTCTAGCACATTTAAGCTGCCAAGTCCACCTCTGATGCAAGGGTGTTGTGAAATGTAGCTCACTTGCTAAATGCTGTTTTGATGTGTTGTTTGGGACACAGGGAAAGAGAAATGGACTGCATTCAATCTCTATTAAAGCAGAGGGATGTCTTCTGCAGAATTTATTTTCGGGAGCTTTGCACTAACTTCATTTTCTTATTAGCTGAAATTGCTAGTGAGACAGTTTTAGCAAAGATGCTAAATGCCTTCGTGGAAAAGATGAGTCTGTGCTCAATGAATCGACTACTGTTGTGTCAGCTCATACAGAACAGATCTTTACTATGGGATTTGGGGATCTGGGATTAGGTCCTAGTGATAATTCACATGGGAAAAATGTTATATTTAATTACAGAAAGGCAATTAGATGGGAAGATTGCAAGAAAATGTTATAGGTAGTTGGAGTTGCAGGAAAAACCAGGAATTTATAACCCACAAAAAAAATCTGGTATTAGTGTTAGTGACTGTTGAAAATTGACGGGGGAAAAAAAGGGGGGGAGGGGAAGAAATTGAGCAGTTTTTTGGAATTAAAAGTCCAAAAGAATTTTCTCAGAAAAGTGCTTTTGGGGCATTTGTTATCAAAAAACCACGAAACAAGCTGAGAGATAAATTAAACAGAACCAAACCACACTTGGCCCTCAGAAGAATAGGTTTTCTGACCATGGTGTGGTGAAGCTGAAGATGGGGAGCATTACGCTCCCACTTTCCCTACAAGGGACTAGTCTCCTGCTTGAGCTAAAATTCTCACAGTGCTTGGGAGGGCATCCCTGGAGGCACAGGTTCTTGGGAGGCAATGTGCTACTAAAAGGCAGTTTGGTTTAAGCTGGAAATGCTGCACAATGAAAGGTATAGGTCCTGATTTATCCTAAGTGTTACCAAGCCACCATCTTGATACTCTTTAGGATGTTAAGCCATAACTTTAAGGAACTTTAACTCTCATGGATGTAGTCTTTTTTCCCCACTCACTCTTATGTGCGTGTCATGTATTGCACAGCCTAAGCAAAACTATCTTTAGAGGAGCACTTATCTGAAAGACTTGAGGAGTTTGTGTAGAGAACCTGGAAATCCAACAGATTACACTGTTTGCTCTGAAGAAAGTCCAGAGTTAGATCCTATCTTATTCAGCAGCCTGATCCCTAAACCCTCCCTCTCCTCCGAGGTGAAGCATGAACTGTAACTAGCACAGGGGGGCAAATCATTGCTGGCAGAAACTGCAAATTTCAGGTCAGCACCACTTCAGACTGCCCTCAATCCATTTGGAGAGTCTGGGATGAGGTTAATTGGGAGGGTGGAGAAGCTGTAGCCTCTTGGAGAAAAACCTGCCATGCCTTGTGCTTCCTTTCCTAGGGTGAGCTAGAAAGACAAGAACTGCACAGGATGCTGAGATGCCTTTAAAGGAAAAGTTGGTGTTGATCAAGCTGTCACACTGAAGTGTGTGAAAAGCTGGATTTGGGGCTGCTCCGCTGAACTTGTTAAACCGAGACAGCACTTTTCAACAGCTCCACAATAATACTGGGTTTATGTGTGTTTGTACATACCTATACAGAATGTATAGGATCACATTCCATGTGTTTACCTGTCAGTGCATCCCTCCAATAATTTTTGCCCATTTCAAATGAATTTGACATAGGAGTAGGAGTTCCTGGGTGCTTTAGATTTTTGCCATTTTATTTGTTAGATGTGTATCAAACATGGAGCTACACAGAACACGATAGCTGGACATGTTATGATGGCCATTTGCAAGATTGTGCTGCTGCTGTTCACTCGTATTACCCTCACTTTCCCATTCCTTACTGCTTTTAAAAGTAGCATGAAGAGCAGGAGCAGCTGCTGCCAGGAAAGAAAGCTGCAGGAGCCAGAGGGACACACATGAGGGAGTGCAAAGACACAGACTTTCTCTGCTGATGACCTTGGCTTCTAGCACATCCCATCATTCCATTATTAGAGTAACTGCTTCTAGAGCTGGAAGACACAGGAGCTGAAACTATGCATCCTATTTAGGACTCAGAGAAAGGAAAAAATCTGTCCTGCTCAACAAACCTAGTGAAAAAATCACTGAATTTCCACTTATGGTTACTGCAACCTTATGAGGGAAAAACGCTTCCAGAAATTATTTTATTCCTTTAAAAAAGAGCTACTGCTCCATAGTTATTAGAGGGAAACAGATCAGTATTTGTTTGGTCTCCCGTTCTCCTCTCTGCTGTTTCACACACTCTGGAAAGTGTCACTACTGACAGAGCATTGCACTTCTTCTACCACTCTGAAAGTGCAGCCTTTTACCTTAGGAGTCATCATAGAAGCATCATATTATGGTTTGAGTTGGAAAGGGCATTAAATATCCAACCTTCCTGCTGTGGGATGCCCCCCACTTGATCAGGTTGCTCAGGGTGAAATAACAGAATGGTTTACCTTGATGGTTTCCTCTCCAACAACCTCCTAGTGAAGCGTAAGATCTCTTTAGGTGACTGGGCCTGTTTCCATTAGCTGTTCAGTAGCATTAGCAGCTGTGTGTAAAACCTTAGGCTTCTTAGGAAACCTTACTCAAGAGGTAAAAGATATTGCCAAACTGTCGTAGCAGGGAGGTGAAGAATTGTACCCCAGGAACCATCTCAGGACTTGCTTGTCTCTGAGGCCAGCATATAAAACTTCACGTCATTTCACAGGATGTTCCCCTGTTGTCACAATTTTTCCTTCTCTCCTCATCTACCTTTTAACTGCTCATGCCATCTTTCCATTTATTTTTCTGCTTTTCTCCTGTCTATTTTTTTGTTTCCTTTTTCACCACTGGAATGAGAATCTGATATCTGACTTTTTGAACACTAGTTCCATGACATTTAAATTCAATAGGAATTACAAAAAGTAAGTATTTCCATTTCTGGGTGCTTTCAATTTGGGTTCTTTCTTCACTTTCTCAAGGACAATGAATGTTAAATGTAGTATTGCCGAACTTAAATATTTAGGTTCACTAAAAAACAATCAGAAATTGCCTATATAGCTTTTTCCTAATGGAACTACTTCTGAGGGAAGGATGTTGGGGTGATTTTTTTTTTAATGTGGTAAATATGTAACATGTACAAAACAAAGTAGTGATTGTATTTGTCCTCTTGATCTCAGAAAATTAAAACTACTGCATGCTATTCTACAGTGTTGTGTGAATATCCATGAATACTAAATTGTTTTTCTGGAGGAAATATGTAAAAGCATGAAAGTCATCATCAGCTGACCTCTGCTCCAAGCTGAATTGTGCAGTTTAGGAAACAACAAGAAAAATAAATTTATTTCCAACTAGAATGTGATTGCAAAATAAATAGGAGGCTACTTCCTTGCACATTTAGCTCATGTCTGTGAGCTAAAAGGAAGAGGAAAAACTTAACATGCCTCAAGAAGCATCTATTTTTAAAGCCCTTAATAACTTTTCAAGACAAAGACTCTGCTGCCATTCCCTGAGCTGTATAGAATCACACTGATCAAAATTGGCTACATGGGGTGTTTCAGTTTCAGTAAAAAAATTAAGGCAAGGTATTTTCTTTTTGCATCCTGGATTTTTTTTCCTAACCACTCTGTACTGACTCATCATTACAAACTTTTATGTACTGTGTTGTTAGGTTTTAACCAGCTAGAAAACTTTAGATAGTAACTGTGGTAAAGAGGAACTACGTCTCTCCTTCAGGTGCACGTGCTCTGTCTGCAGTGTTTGCAGGGATGCTCTGGGGCACTGTGCTGTTCAGCCTCCATTCACTCACCCTGCTTTTCCTTGGAAGGAAATTTGGGGCATAACCAGGGAAAACTGAGATACCCTCCAACAGGTCAGTGACCACTTCTGCGGAATATGCCAGGTCATACCTGTCCCACAGCACAGACACAGATATTTAAGCGGAGCATGTTCAGAGAAAGTGCACTGACACCAGCTGATCCCAGTAAAGGATGCTGAAATAGCTATAGATTTTTGCTGCTAAAATGCTGAACCAGGAGGAGCCAAGAACAAGGTATTCTCCTAGTCTCCTAGTCTCTAGTCTCCTAGTCTCATCTATAATTTTCTCTGAGGGGGAAAAAGTGAGAAAAACCCACTAAAAATAATAAAAAACCCCAGCTTTTGCACAACTACACATAGCTTGGACTTTGAGGAAGGTAACTGAATGAGAGATTGAACTGCGTTCATTATCCACAGAGTAAAACAAGCCTGGTATCTTTTGCTTTGCTTTAGTGAGGAAAGGTTAGAGCTCACTCACTCAGTCTTGTGGCACACTGTACTCTTTTCAACTGTCTCCAGATGAGGCAAGGTATTTGAGTAATATGAATAGAGGCTCTTATCCCATGAGCAATTATACGGGGGTTTAAAGTAGCTGTTAGGCTCTAATGGTCTTACAAAAAACTTTTCTCAGTGTTCTATGTTTATAACAGCTATTTTATAATAAGAATATCCTATATGAGGACAAGGTATAACCCCTTTTTGATACACACAAAACAGTTTCCAATAATTCTTTTAAAATAATACATAGGCTTTTTTCAGAATAAAAGCTTTGGCTTCTATCTGACTATACATATTTTTGAAAGGGATAGGGGCTTTTTTCCCCCTACTGATCTTTTCCTTTGGCTTTAATTTAGTTTGCTTTATTCAGACCTTGGGTCAAAGAATTTTTGTGTTTGATATATGTATCCTGATGGGGGCTCTGAGCACATTTTTGAATCTGGGAATTTAGAAGGGCACCTCTATTTGATATGTGGAGATGTGTGCCTGCAAAGTCTCAGCCTGGATCTTTCAAACCTGCAGGCCTTACACTTGTGATCACACACATTTGCTAATTTGTGCATGTACCTATTGTTCCCTTTGATTTCAGAAGCTGAGGGAATTTAATGTCTGAATACAGAGCTCGGGACTGAACTGGAGGAACCCAGCCTTTGTGAATGCTGCTCTTGGTTCACACAAAGTTATCAAATGGCAAAATGCAAGTGCCTCATTCTTTTATTCCCTGATGTAGGTGTCACAATAACACAGTGATATCCTTCCCCTTTCTTGCAGCAGCATCCCTACTACGCCTTTTAAAGAGACGAAGTCTTTCAGATCTGTGAGTTGTGTCTTTATAATGCCCAGGGAGCAATTGCTCCTGTTCTTCAACCGAAAGCAAAACAAATTCCCCCATGTAATTAAGGTTGAACACACAGCCATTGCTTCCATCCCTTCTGGGTTATAATATTATAATGCAAGATATCACTGTGTGCTTAATAGTGTTTCCCAAGCACAAACAGTAGGGTGGCCCAGCTCGTCCTCCCCTCAGCACAGAAAGGCGAGGTTGTAGGCACCTCTCACTGGCTGTAACTGCATTATGCCGTGTGGTGTAAAACAGCTTCTGCCAGCAATGCTGCTTTGTCTCACAGAGAAGCTTTTTTTAAAGAGATTTGATAAATTGTCTTGTCACACTTGGATTAAACTATTGATTTACCAACACCCTTTGTATGTTGACCTAGGAAAACACAGTGGACGCTATTTAGAATATTACAAACCCTCTGCCATATGCATGTTGTCTAGCCTACACTTCAACCCTATCACCTTTCAGCAGATTGCTTCAGACAAGAGATCTCATGGGCAGGGAATCTGCAATGCATATCAGCTTACTTGCTCATTTAATACAAGAGAGTCCTAGACACTGACCTTGTCTATAGCTTCCAACTTGGCAGGGCTGTAACACCACAAAGACCTGCAAATCCCTTTTTAACAAGACTACCTGAACCAAATGGCCCAGGTCCAAATAGATGAAAACATGAAGATGTCCAGCAGATCTGTTGCCTACACTGCTCACTGGAAAATTGTCTGAAGCTGCTGTACTGGTGTCTGCTTATGTGGTTCAGTATCAAATCCTGCCATAACAGCATGTCTGTTGTCCATTCCTAAATGTTTCAAGACATTTTCTAGGGGAGAGTTTCTATCCTAGGAAGGTGTGTGTCTTCCTGTATTCCCCCAAGCTTGTTTCTGCATCACTTTCCATGAATCTAGCAAAGAACAGAGGGAACCTAGATATGGAAGCACACATGGTGAGGATTGTCAGCACCTGGGTGCTGTGCAGCATGGTGATGTCCTGCAGGAATTTGCTGCTTCACAACAGAGATCTTCACGTAGCCTAGATCAATCTCTCCAGCGTAAGCAGGGCTCATGCTATTGTAGGTGATATTTCTGGGCTCTTTCATCGTTTCCATAACTGTCATATGAGCTGTTTCATGGAGGTGCTATTGTATGTCTAGCACCAGAAGGAAATATTAAATTGGGAAAAAAAAACAAAACAAAAACTTGTGTTGGCCCACATAGAAAATACACAATGATAAAGCTTAAACTGCAGTTCAGGAAAACCGTGTCAACTAGGTGTCCCCAAAGACCATTCTCACTTCTGGATTACCCAGATCAGAACATTTCAAGGCAGTGTCAGAAATAATTTCATGAACCAAAAAAAAGGTTTTTGCTTTTTCCTGCCTAGGAATAACTTGTGTGTTACAAATTACATCAGGTTTTCTTTCACCTGAAATAAAGGAGGAATGACATGGCAAACTATAGAGTTGGTTTTAAAGCAATAGGTGAGTAGCAATTCACAAGATCACTAGCCTATTGTCTATCATATACTTATTTTAATACTTAAGGGACCAGCGACTCCTGCACTGCCCAGAATACCCCATATAATTCTTTCGTGCTGGCTCATGGATAATGTCACTCAGCTTCTATGAGGTTAGATCAAATGATGTCATACAGTGTGATGTGACATGCCCTGTTTCACTGTGCAGTGTAACAACCTTTCGGCTTCTAAATAAGAAGAGACAAGCACTCTTGAACCTGGATATATTGCTGCATTCTTATTCAAAGACTTGGAGTGTCTGTTGACAGAGCAGTTAGTTGAATATGAATATTTCACATAAAAATAATAAAGTGCAAAAACTCATCACGCGCAATGGCCACAGTTAATTGTCCCCCTTTTGTTTGCTCTACATTCTGATAAAACAAAAACCAAACAGCTGAAGTCCCTGCAGAATCACGGAAATCTAAACCATATAAACTCCTCTTAAATTGCCCTCCAAAGCTCACAGAAGATGTGCATCAATAGGTATATTGAAGGGAGTGTTTCCAGACAAAAGTCCTTGCCTAAGGAAGCACTGTCCCTGAGCCTGATAGCTCCAGGGACTGACAGCGAGAGCTACCCAGCTGCACTTATCTCAAAGGCTGGAGGGCGAAGGTGGCAGATGTATAGACAAAGGTGGCGTCCTTCCTATGGCAGAGTCTGAAAAATTCAGGGTTATCACTGACATCTTGAGCAGTGATGAGCAAGGGACAGAAAGTGAGGATGAGAGTGGGAAATACGACACCTGTCGTGGCAGGAAACCCCTGGCAGGCAGGAATTGTGGACTATGCAGTTGCTGTAATCACTGCTGCCAATAATAAAAAAAACCTCAAACTGTGTGCATCCCAACAAAAGCATCCGGATACAAAGTAGAAGAGGAGAGGTTTCATTTGCAAATCCTGCTTCTCAGCTGTTTTGTAATTTAACACATTCCCAGATTGTGGCCTCTAGGCACAAGAAATGAAATTCAAGGGTGAAAACCACCAACCTGTGACCATGTGATATTAGAAGCACTGCCCAGAACTCACACCAAACATTACCAAAAGAGAAATAAAATCAGTCAATCAAGCTGTCACTGAGCAAGCAGCAGATAACTCTCACCCTATAGAAGGGACTTAGACCTCTCCTTTGTCCACAATTGCCAATATAATGATCTCCAAGAAGGCTCCTCTCTGGCTTCAGCCTTGCAGATTCTATTCCTGCACAGATATCCTAATTCCGAGGACAGATGGGGAGAGTACCAGTAATGATAAACACTGCCTGCTAAGTTTTCTGGAAACTAATGCAGAAGGATAGTCAGAAGAAAAGTCTAATTAAAAGAGCTGCTTGCTAGCATGCAGATTTTGAGGTCTTTGCTGATCCCTATTTAGGCAAAAAATAAGATATTTCCCATTCGTCCCAAGGAGACAAACTGTGTCTCATGGAGAAGCCTGCTTTTTGTCAGGATTTCATTCTCTGCTGTTAAGAATAAGGCAGGGTGAATGATTTGATCTCTGTAGGCTGACTGCCAAATAAGAAAAACTCCACCAAATTTTGAATTCCCAGGCTATAATTCCCAGAATCACTTGTGAAGTTTTTTGGTAATGATAATCTCTGTCTCTGACTGAATAGATCACATAAATATTCTTTGCAATGCAGAACGTTATCTGGAGAAACAGGATTCCTTATCTCAAAATATTCTTTAGTCAGGAATTGAAGATATTTTCTGAAAGATCATAAACCCTTTCTTCAAGCTTATCTCAAGTGTACTTTTCCACCAGCCCTGTTCTTTTCTGGTTTAAAAGTTCCTATAGGTAATATTAGTTGTTAATGAATCTTTCCCTCCCTAAACAGCTTATAGATTCTAATGAGTATGTTATTTTTTCTTCTTTTATATCTATATAATTTCTAGTGTTATTCAAAATAATTGCTCCTTACCATTGATTTTACAGACAGTCTCTTTGTCTCCTCATGTCAACCTTTTGTTACTGGTTAAGTTTGAGCACTGGTTTGGTTTATGAATCTTTTATATCACTGGGATTTTTAGCGCATGCATTTTGCACCTGTATTCTCTTTCACAATCTTCTAGAACTTGGTGTGAAAAAAAAGACCAGGTAGTTTCACAGTATTTTACCTCCTGTAACTCTGTGTGAGTGACGGGGTCAACATCTACTATTCAAGTAGTGTCAACATTATTCTGACAAATGTTATTGACAGATGGACTCTGCCACAAAGCCATTCAGATCATGCTTGCACACGAGTTGTGACTGCGTTTGAACTCAAGCCTTTGTTATTTGAGTGATTCAACACTAGTAAAATTTTCACTAAAAAAAAGGGGGGGTGGGGGATGACTTCAGGGGGAGGGAGAGAGAGAAAGAGGGAGAGGCACTATTTGTCCATGATCATAATAAAAATCTAAATTTTGCTGGTTCTCTTAAGAATGATTTGGCTCAGGCAGATATAAACACCCCAAAGAATGGATGCAAAGATCCCACACTCCAGGCCTGCTGCTGCTGCCTTTTATTCAGTCACCCACCACCATAGTAATCAGATCTTGAGGTACAGGTTAATGAGATAATTGGCCAAACACAATCAGACTTGTATGCTGCATGGAAATGGACGGTTGCTCTCTCGCAGCCACTTGTTGTATGACACCAGGGCAAACTGCCTTTCTTTTCAATGGGCAATAAAGCAGGAAACCAAGTAGATGTAGGTGGTTCTGCCTGCTCATGGTGGTGAGGGCAGCTTCACTGGTACTGAATTTTAAAGAGCAAATAATATCAATTAGCAATTGTGTCTGGAAGAGTGTTGGCAGGGAGGTCTTCCGCTCATCGCTGTCCTGAGGCAGGCCAAGCACTCAAGTCGCAACAGCTTCCATTTGAGGACTTTCCTAGGGAACAGCGCTGCCAAGAGAAAGACTGCCTGCTAAATTGTCCTCTTACAAAGGACCCTGAAGACTCTTCATTTTTGGTAATTTTATGATAGAACTGAAATAGGCAGTTTCGATAGCCCATGGAGCTTGCTCACAGACTTCCTTCATAGCTCATGGCAGACACAGATCTGAACCATGACTTGTCTCCTGAGACTGAGAGGGAACAGGCATACGCTCAGACCTAAACAATTTCAGGAATCTTTCCAGAGCAAAATATTTTAGCCTTTAATTTGGATTTTTAGTACTGTTATAAATGCTTTTCATTCAGAGATCTTTTTTTAGATCAGGCTTTAATGACACAAATGAACTAATATTCTTATAAAAGTGTTGGCAGAGGCTTGGTTCACCCAACACTGATTGATGAGGAAGCCCACAGAGCAATTTATAACTAATGCCAGAAACATATTTTGTGGTAGATTTAGGAATGCCATCCCAGTCTTCAGCCTTTTATTACTGACTCAAGAGGCCATCTTCTGCAAAGTCAGTGATTCATGCAGAGTGATTTGAAAGGAATGTGTTTGAATGAGTTTCCTGTGTATTTGTCACAGTTTATGACTTTTTAATAACAAATCATTATTACTGTGAATTTTTTAAGCCCAAAATCCTCCATAAATCTTGTCAAACTCATCTCTATTTATAATCTATGGAGGAACCTGTTCACTGTTTTTTTTCATTCCACTGTTGTTGATTCATGGACTATTATTAGACAGGTTACAAGAAGTTAAGATGGTGTAGGAGAGCAGATTTTGTTCACAAACCGGTGGTTTTTATCTTCTTTTTCAGTTGTAGCAGAGGGTCGGCTTGGTTTACCCTGCTGCCTTCATGACTGAGCAGAGAGACCTACTCTGGAGAGTGCAGAATTCCACCCAGGAGAACCAAGTCTGGCATGCAGCAGATATTGCAGTGCATTCACCTGCAAATCAGGTGGAAGGAAGTACACTCACTGACAACAAGCCCTGCACAGCTGCACTCCATCTTTCCATATTGGCTGCATTTAGAAAGAGTAGTTGTCAATTAAGATAGAAATAATGTAAATAGTATGCAGATAAACACCTTGAAGTTTAGCAAGTCATTTTGAGCTCTCAACATATATTTGGACTTTTCTTTCTTGTCAAATTTCCAGAGCATCCTGTTTCAAGCTCAGTAATAGCACGAATATGTGAGGGTATGTAGAAAGAAGGGATGATGTGAACTCTTATTCAAATTGTTGAGAAACTTATAAAAAAATACTAAAAAATAATGATTGTGTTTACTTCTAGTAATAGACTGTGGTTTCTATTCATTGGGCAGATTGGACACTTGGGCCTGAAAGCTGTTTTTTTCTTAACTGGTTCAACCTTTCCTATATGTGACCAGCATGGATCCTGAAGCTGCAAGATACTGATGAATCTATAGGAGGCAAAGACATTTATAATCTCATAGAAAGTGCTCATTGTCTAGTAGCACGAGGCCACGATGTTTGTACAGACTTCTAAATTGGTGAAACCATTAATTACACTGAATAATGGTAACCCTGGTAATCTTGGCAGACATCTGAAACCTTGGATAATTATAGCTTCTGCTAGACATATTTTAGTTCTCTGAATTTGATTTTAGGGGACAGAAAAAATTTTTATATAATCCAGTGCCTGAGAAAACAGGATGTGAAGAACTAGAATTTTACCTGTATAGAAATGACTGATAGACAAGTAAAAGACTGTTTGTAGCCACTTCTAATGAGATCATAAATGTCTCCTAACTCAGAGGAGATGGAAAGCATTGAAAAATCAGTGCAAAAGCAAACCAAACAGACTCACATAACATACTTTTAGCAATAGAACACAACATAATGGAACATGAAAATAAAAAACCCCACCAGGATCAGTCTTGATGAAGATTGGAAAATCTACATGTCAGCAAAAATAAACTTGTTACTTAATAAGGTTAATAATACATAAAGTCCCCTAAAGATAAATTATCACATTGACGACCATTTTATTAAAATCTTAATGGCCTCAGGCAAAAGCAAACTGTTCCCTTAATCTGCCAGAAGAACTGCTTTCTCAGGAATTATATACACCAGAGAACTTGGGATCTGAGCTAACTGTAACAAGCATGTTTGAAAATTGGAGCATCCACAGCTTGTGAAATTGCAGCTAAAAGGGAATGGATATCCCATGTCTCAAAATGGCTGTGCCCTTTTCTGCCAAACACAACTTTCACTCACATTTTTGAATGCAAAATCCGCTGGATTCAACTGCTGCAGTCAAAACAGCTGAGGTGTCAGTGACTGAAGGGAGGATTTTTTCTTTGCCTTCTTCCATGCCAACTGTGAAAAAGGTGTAGCTTAATAAGTGCAATTGCTGTAATAGCAAACAGACAGAAAATATGTTTTCATCAGCACCCCTAAGCATGGCAAAACTGTGAAGCAGCCTGGCAAGTAGGTTAAGCATTCAGTGCATTGTGATAGATTGCAGTATGGTTTGTCTGGGATGAGAATACCAACAAAAAATCATTCACAAGATTTGATGAAAACTCAGCCCATACAGAGAGACTTCTTGCTACAAGCACAGTATCAGCTCATAACAAAATGGATCTGACGAAACTGAGTTCACATCCTATCTTTCTTTTTGACATATGAAATGCATTTCCCTCAAAGCCTGTGGACTTCCTTGGCCATCTGAGCAACGAGAAAGAAAAGGTAAAGCAGAAAACATCTGTGGTGCTGAATGCTGAATTTCTTTTCAATGTATCCCAATGGTGAATACACAAAGAAATTCATAAATGGTACACTAGAAATACATAAAAGCTACACTGTAAATACATGCCTCACACCCAAGTCTCCTTTGCCAAAGTTTGCGTGAAATAAAAGGGTATGACTGAGACTAAACCAAGTTAGCACAGTCAAAGCTTTTTCTGCCTTGGAGAAGGGAGGTTTATCCTGGTTCCAGCAGGGGAGATCCAGGAATGAGAGTTAGTCTGATGCAGCTCCACCACTGAAGCTGGATTGTTTGTGTGTGCAACAGGCACTCAGACACCACAGCCTTTGATTTGGGGAAGAATATTACCAAATCTTATTTCCTTCTTCTCTCTTTTACCTGAGGTCCATAGCAATAATGGCTTAAGTTTCACTGAAGACTTTAGGCTGGGGGCAGGTGTGCTGAGAACAGCTCTGTGCTGGGCCACAGCCAAGAGGGACTCTGGGAAGAGGAATAAAAGTCTTCACCCTGACCCAGATGGGATGGCTCATGGGTGAAGTGTTTATGCATACTCTAGGTCCTCCATCACAATTAGAAAAGGGGTTATATCCTCTTATTTTCAGGCTTTTAACCAATCTTCATATGTATAAACTCTATGCAGTTTTTAACATCAGTTCTCTACTTCTACTGAGGGTTCAATCCTTGAAATGAAGCTTTCTCCTGCCCCTCACCTCTACAATACAAAAGGCAAAGGTTTCATGGATGTGTATCTGATCATTGGTCTTTTGGGGAAGTACTTATTGTGCTTTTTATGGAATTTTTTGTTCCAGTTAGATCAGAGTGGGGGCGCAGATATTTTGGTACAGAGATCAAAGGTTTCTAAGACAGCCTATTTTTTCTCTTTTTCACCTGTATGCACACAAATATTCTCCTTTAGTGCCTGTTTTCCAAGCCAGCTATTAACCTTCCTCTAGAGAAACTGCAATTTTCCTGGCCCAGTTTATTTAATTACCTTGCTACACCAGCAGTTCATTTAGTAATTTCCTTCCACAATAGACACCAGTCTACCTCAAAAACTAGGAGATGGTTGAGTATTTATCTCTGATTATTCACCCACATTCTGTAATTCAGCCTTGGTATAACACAAATGTGAGCAGCATTCTCACCTATGAGGTAACTTTTCTTTGATACAAAAATTACCATCTCATTAGTGTAGTTAAGAACCCAACAGGGCAAAAAAAGGTGGTGTGTGCAGGTATTTCTGTATAGTGAAATGAGCTGCAGAACATGTTTCCACTTGCAATGATGGCACTTAATGCACCTAAGGTTTATGCAGTGCTTGAGAGAAATGAAGTTCAGGATATCTTCCCCTGGGCTAAACTGTGGTATGCTCAGCTGTGCCTGGCTTGCCCATGATGCACCAAGGTTTTTGGTCAATGCTAAAGCCCTGATCATGCTCTCTCCCGCCTGGAAACACACCTAAGATGAGTCCATCTCTGAGCTTGAGAAAGCACTGAGCTTTTGCAACAGGCCTGCTGTGTGCTGGGGTGATAGGGTAAACATCTGTGCATCTGCCTTCTTTCACCACTGTTTACTCTGTTTTTTCCCTCAGAGCACCAGTGAATTCACGTTGCCTGTTGAACATGCTCCCCTTGCAGCAGTGCATGCCAGGCTGCCCTGTACATGGGAGGCCAGAGGACAGCAGGTGAGTGGTAGCATTGTCCTTGACAGAAACCACCTAAGTTGCCATTTTTTCAGACCCCTATAGACATAACCATTGCTCTGAAGAAAGAAACAAAGGCCATGACACCAAAGTAAGCAAGCATTGCACAGATTTTAACAGATAACGCCACATTTCTTGTGAGAGAAAAGTCTTCTATCACCTTTTCCATCTTTTAACATGACATGTAATGTTGAGAGAAATTCCGATGTGACACAGTTTGGTGCTAAGCAGAGAAGAGGAAATAACTAAAATACTCTGTGATCTTATTAGACTGGAGCACTTCTGCATTGTAGTTTTGAGGACTATAGTGCAGCAACACAGTCTCCAGGTTGGTGCTTCTTTCGCAGACAGCTGGGCAGGCAGAGCTGACACCACCCTCACAAAACGCGCACACTGGGTCCCTTTGCTTTTGCAAGAGTCATAATCATTCAAAAGCAGAATATGCGAAGGGTGTGGGATGGCAGATGTCCGGGAGCCTTCCCAGCAGCTCCTCACTGAGGCTGGCGTGTGTTGGGCTAGTCTGTCTGGGGAGCAGGGATGCGGGATGCAGTGAGGCAGGTGTGCTCTCCAGGCTGGAGTCAGCAGCCTCTAATGGCTGTCGGAGGGGTGGCAGAGAGCGCTGTCCTTGCAGCAGGGCTGGCCTGACAGCTCTCCCCGAAGATGACAGTCTCTTGCCTGGGAGTGCCAAGTGCGTGCTGACACAGCCAGATCCCTTGGCGAGCTTGGGAAGAGCGAGGCACCCACACAGCCACACAGCTGTCAGAGCAGAGCGTGCTCAAGCACGGCCAGTGAAGCTCCAGTGAGCGACTGCCCTGCGCCCGGCCCACAGCGTCCAGAAAGGCTCCGTGATGGAAATTAACAGCTTCCATTATAGTACTCTCACGACCCCATGTAGACAAGCCCTCAGAAGCCACATCAACCCGAGTTTAGGCCATAAATTGAACTCTCTGGCAAAGGTACTCCCTAACTAAATGCAGAAAATCTCTGTGACGAGCAGTAACAGTGCATATAAAATAAAATAACAGCAGGACTAGGGAATAGCAATGGCACATCTTTCCTTCCAAATTGAATTGTTCACTTCACTGTGAGAAGAAATAATTATCATGTTTATTGTGTTTGGCTCAATTAGGCTGGAATCTTAGGCCAGGAACCTTTCTTTTTACATTTCTGTAAATGTTGTCCATGTATGGCTATGTCAGCATTGATTTTGCTGTCATGAAGGTACCACAGCTGTCTGCCTGAACTGGAACATGCAAACCTGAACTAAAGAGTCTTCTTTTCCAGTTTTAATCAGTCAAAATTTCTAGTAAACTGAAAGAGGACCAAGCAAGCCTCCTGCATTATTTCTGTAGAGTTTTGCCCTTGAGTGTGCTGGGGACAGAAGGATGGTTTGAAACTGTTTCCTTTTGCGTGTGGTGTACATTTAACTCACAGAACTATTACAGCAAGATGGATTAAGACCACGTGCACTGAGAGGTTACAAAATGTGCACATCAAGTGACATGTATTTGTATAAGACTGGCATATAGCATAATGACACCAGAGGAGAAGACAGTGAAGCTTTTGGTAGACTCCAGCATGACGAGCAGAAGATAAATACCTGACATGAAGGGCACAGGCACAGTTTAATCAGCAGTGAGTCTTCTGGGGACTGTGTGCAGCAGCCTCCTACTACTTTGCATGGCAGAGATGCATGCAAGAGCTGTACATTCAAACCTTGAAAGAGGGGCACCCTCAAAGACATCTGTCTTCAGTCTTCACTTGTAGAAAGTGGTCACTATCAGTGATCAGTAAGGGTGAGTAGAAGAGTCTAAATCTACATTTCTAAAAAATTATTTACATCCACTTCCTTTGATTATATGCTATTTCCCTTTTCTATATGAAGAGACAGAGAAGCATAGAGAGCATAGAGACAGAGAAGTATAGAGTTTATACATGTGTTAACAATACGAGATGAAAAGTGAGGGACAATATGTATTTTCAGCAGTAGAAAAAAATCTGGTAAAAGGCAAACTACCTGAATTAGAGAGATCAGCTCTTTGATAGAGAAGTCTATCATGGGCAGATTAAGGATGAAATGATAGGTGCTGCCTTTCAAAATTTTTGTTAGGATGCTTGATATCAGGAAACGTTTTTATCTCATCAAGGATTGGACCAAAATCACAAATGAAATGTATGTAGTACAGGTTTTGGAATAAAAAAAACAGTCTAGAGAGAGATGGGTTTGTCTGACTATTGAATGCATAAAAGAAAGACACTTAAATAAAAATTTGGAATGCCACTCTGAGAAGCTGAGGTGAGCCAGAATGCATGACAGAGGAAGGGCGTGAAAAGAAAACTGTTATGTTTCAAATTCTCCACGGCTGTGGAATGACCATGATGCCTGCCTGTTATCTGTTTGTCTTAATGTCCAAATGGTTAGAAAGAAGATAAATGTAGCACAGAGAAGAGCTGTATTAGAAAGAGAGTGTTTGGAGTTTCTTTCTCACTTCATGCTAAAACCCACAAAATTTTTTATGATATCACAGCACACAGGTTCCAAGTCTAGCCTGAATCATACAGGGAAAGGCCAGTCCAGACATAGTGCAATGTGTACGCGCATAGGATGAGTTCATATGACATGCAGAGGCCAGTGTTTAAGCTCTTCCGTCTGGCCAGTTTGCTTGAATAACACCTGCAAGAAATTTCAAGTCTCTTGAATCTGCCGTTAACAAAATAGAATAAAATAAAATAAAATAGCATTACCAAATCCCACTTCCCCCTGCTGATGCTCTAATTTCAGTGTCCAAGTTCACTTTTGATGGCCCCAGGACCCAATGGTTTTCCCCAATTGTAATGTGCGATTGCACATTGAGCACAACTTGAGCCACTCGTCATATTGCGAGAGTTGCCGCTTCAAAGAAGGCCATGGTGCTTGTCTTTGTGCTGGTCTGGAGCCATGGGCTAAGCAGGGACTGCCTGCCTCAAGAAGTGAGCAGAAGACTTTCCATGGCACCAGATTGTTCTGTAGCACAGAGTTGGGTAAAGTTTTAGAGGCAGAACAATTTCATGCTGTCCTCCGTGCCGGCATGTAGGGAGTTCTTGGCAGCTCAGATGGTGGGTCATAAATTCTCCTTCACTAGTTTGGGGGCTTGATTATTCTTTTGTGCGCTGCTGGAAACATTACTTATGAGAATTGGGGCATTTTAATTTGGCTGTGCTACCACTTTATTAATATTTGAACATCTCACTGTTTTCTGTCTTGGCACAATGGGATCCACAAAGAGAGGCTAAAAGAGAAAATGCTCCCCTCCCTGGCACTAGATTCCTGCCCTTTTATTTTTAATTACTTTGAATTATTTCTGGAACTTTCTATACCATTCTGAGACTACAAATTAAGTTTTGACTGTAAGAAAGAATACTGTGGAAAGCAAGCAAATGTGGCCTTACATGCTCATCCAGAGACTGCATCAAAAAAGCAAGGGACAGACACTTGCCAATCTATCCATTATATCCTGGCATAACAATGATCCATTAGCCTGAGCAAGGCCTATGTGAACTGTATGCACATTTGGCTTAACCCACTCAGTTTATTTAGCCTCTAGTGTGCTCTGGATTAAAGCAGGCAGTCATTAGAGAATAGTATTTCTTTCACAAATGCTGTTTTCCATCATCTGAGAGAAGTGACAGAGCTTTTCAAAAGCCTTTGGTATTTGAGGACAAATGTTTGCTTCTTGTAAATGATCATTCGAGACTCAACAGGATTTAACTGTTAGTGTTTCTAAAAGCAGAAGCTGATCCTGAGGCTAAAAGAAGACCAGAATCATGGAAGATTGCGCACCTTTAGCTGAGATTTAGCACTCGTATGCAATGTGTTTCTCTTCCCCAGCAGCTGAACCCACAAAGCTCAACCCCATGATATTTCTGAAGCATACCTTGAGATCTCAAAGTGAAACTTGTCTCATGCAGCAGGATAATCCAGCACTGTCGCTTTCCAGGAGGATTCAGTCAAAAAGTCAGGATTTAGAAGGAAAATGTACTACAGAGTATTGAACAATTATCTAATTGTCACATAGAGGGGGGACCTGGTTCTTGGTAGCACTGTACCATTCTTACATCGATTGTACAAAGAACTTTAAAACAGCTGTTTCAGGGCCATTTTAGTCCTCTTCAGGCATTCAGACTCCAGATCACTTTCTAGGAGAAGATGGAACCAACTTCATGTGCCAGGGCAACATAGCATTTATTTTCTTAAAATCACATTGGTGTATTTTTAGCAGATTCACTGAAAAAACTATTACTCATTACTGTAAAGCCATTTAAATACAACATGTATCCTTCAGTCAACAAAAAACCCCTGTGGAATAACTCCTGAATCTAATTAAAATCAATGCAAATCCTCATTTTTTTCCACACAAGTTTATGATCCTAAGTGGAGATGATGATTTGTTCCGATGGACTTTGCTGCCCTAGACAGTTGAATAATAATTTTATAATGTGTCCAATTCATTCAGTCCAGATACAGTTCTGCTAACCAGAACTGCTAGTTCTGTTGCTATCCAACACGTATAAACCTTCACAGGTTAACTTAAAAAAACTTCAGTTTGCTTTTATATTTAATCTGAGTTTCAGTCCCTTGCCATGGACCATACCTACCCACTTTTGAAATTATATACTTTGTGGATTCAGACATATAAATAATAGCACCTAATAAAATCATTTACAACAACTGTTTCCCAGGACATAGATGATTTCATACTTTTTTTTTATCCTTCCATTTTTGGAGGACAAATTCTATAGTCTGTGTACAATATAGTTTACTTTGGGAGGATAAAGGCAAAGTAAGTGTTCCTCATAGCCATGACTTGCCTGCATTTGACATTGAGTCAACTCACAGTTGAGTATTATTCCTTCCCCCCTTCGGTGGACTCTAGGTCTGTGCTTTCTGATAGTAAAGAATAGCTAGGTCCAGGCTCTGTCTCCATCCCTGAGGAATTATGTATTATGTATGATTGTATTTAAACAGGCTGTTTAAGACTCACAGGTTCATAGAATCAGAGCTTAAATGGAACAGGCCCAATTGTAATGAATAAGAAGGCCCCAGAGGTTAATTAAAGCTCCTGTTGTTAATTGTTAATGGTTCTCAGTTACCTGTCAATTTTGTTGAAGTTCTGTTCCCCCAGTTGTGTGTCCTACTTCCTGTGTCCCCACTTCCTGGTTCCTGTTCCCTGCGTCGGGCATAACACCCACTGTTCCCATGGGAACTAGCGCATGCAAATGGAGAAGAGACAGCAGTAACTAGTGACCAAAAGACAGAGATCCGTGCAACATTAAGAGCTGAAAGTAACCACTGTGAAAGAGCAACATCGAGATGAGCCATCCAGTCCCCTAGACAAGTCTGAGCCAAGTCTCCATGACTGCAGTAGTGCCGAGCGAGACAGAGGACCCTAGACTCCGAGCCATCCTACAGAGCCTTTGGGTGTATCCTGCGAGAATGAAGGCCCCAGCTCTGCCTGTTTCAGCGACAGGCAGATCTGCACCTCCTCCTCCTCCTCAGCTCGTCGTGGGACAGTGGGTGTGTGTGTGCATCCCGACCCTCTCCTAGGCCATTTCTATAATAAAGGCTGTTAAAGATCTCCTTGTCCTTTTATTTATCACACAATGGATGTTATTAAGATATTATTTCATACTGATTTGGTGAAAAGTATTAATTCAATATTCTTGTTTAAAATATGAAGATATTTATTGATACAAAAAAGAGGCAGACATAAGAAAGAATATGGGTTAACATTAAAAAAGAGATTTAACAAATGGAGCAATTTTCACAAATGTGAATGTTTCCCTATTTCTCCAAGATACAGACCCAAATTAATGCATCCTAAATTCTACTGGGCATAGGATGAATCTTTTCCATAGGCTTTCAGAAGCACCAGACTTACAAGTGGCAGCACTTGCTGGAAAAGCAGGGGACATGTAACCTGGATGAACCTGCACAAAAACCATCTCTCTTTAACAGAGATACTCTGGGGAGGTTTGTGTTTTTGTTTGTTTTACAAAACGATTTGAAGGTGCACAGACGGGTCTGTGAGTAACAACAGGTCGGAGATTAAGCGAGCTGCACCAGCATCAGCCTCCCACCAAAAACTGTGAAAGGGGTGGGGCAGAAAAGGGAATGCTGCCATCACCACCTCGGCTAGTCTCGGCGACTGCCCTCAGTAAAGTCTGTGTGAGACTTTACGTGATAAATGACAATGACAACTACAACAGAATCCAGGAGCAAAGAAGTTGGTGCAGAAGACAAAATGTATGCCTATTCTCTCAGGAATGTCGTGGCTGACTTCAGCCAGTTTGTGGAGCAGAAGGTACTGGCAGAGGGCACCTCTTCCTGCCTATGTTTGCACAGCTCATGTGGTCTGTCTATGTGTCTGTCTCTGTTTCTCCCAAATCAGTGGAAGGGTTCAATGCTCAGGTAGATGGGATGAATTCAGGCTGCCATGCTCTCATTGCCTGTAGGGCTAAAAGGCATCTTGAGATGTTCTGTCTGCTGTGGCGTATCTAAGATAGAGAATGGTAAATACATCTCCTGGCTGCTCCTGCTGTTTCCTATCCCTCAGTATTCAGAAAGGGATGGGAGTCTGTCTAGCTAACAGACCTGCTTGAACTAACAGGTTGGTTTTCTGCACATTCCCCTAGCTGAGAGACCTTTGCCCCTTGTTCCCCAGATTGCTTCTGGCTATCGCTCTAACCTCACCTCTGTGTCCTCCCAGCGAGATCAGCCCTACAGCATTCAAGCCTGGGATCCAGCAGTCAGTCCCAGCGAAGCAGGATTTGTAGCCAGCGCTGTTGTGCTTTATTTCCTCTGCTGTGCACTGAACAGAAAGGGAACCAGACCACTGTTACCATCAGGAGAGACAACCTCTCAGTCTTCTCAACCTGCTCAGTCCTCTCAGAGGACAGGAGTGGGGCTGCTGACAGGCAATGTCAGCATTCCTGCCATGTCAGCAACACTTCATATATCAGAGGCAGCTGATGGATCGCCAAGGAGAGTAGTAACTTTATTAACCACTTCCCTCATGTTGAGCAGCTTTAGTAGAAATCTGAATAACTGCCCTGTCCCCTGGGTTTATTGGATGTGGTTTGTTTTGCAAGTGGGACAACAATTGTGAATTTCATGCCTAGATGAGCTAACATGTTTACACAAACACTGCTGATGCAGCAGAATCAGGATACAATATGTGTCAAATATTGCTTGGGCTGCAGGCAAAAAAACTGTGGAGCTGAAAGGCAGTGCTTAGCACAGGGCTTCTCGTGCCAGAGGCAGCTGCCGGGTATGTGTGAGGGAGAGGGAAAGAGAGCAGGTCTCAGTGTCCCAATCCCTTGTTGCCAAGCAGTTCCCAGAATAAGGAAAAGTTTCCCAAAATTGATACTACTCTTCTGATATTGAATAATACCTATTCTCATCAATCAATTTGGTTAAAGAGGAACTTGAATGGTGCAGAGACTTCAGCTTCACCCTCAGTATCTGACTCAAAGCCATTTGAAGCCTGTGGGAGACTTTTCACTGACTTTGATGTGAGGCTCATTTCTTATTTTGGATTGTTAGGAGATTTTTCACAGCCTAATTTCTGCATCGGGATGTCAAGGAGAGAGGGAGATTTGCTTTTTCTGACACAAAATATCGCCGACCAGAGAAAGATGAGCATTTAAGATGATTGGCTTAAAAGACCTATCCTATAATGGTAGCAGAATTATAAGCCTGCAGGGAAAATTTCTGGGCTCTTGTAAGAAAAAAGAACGAAGAAGAACACAAAAAGGTTTTACTGAGTTACACTGCCAGGGTTTTGGCTACCAGTTGTGCTGGAAAGCCAATAAGACTTTTAACAAAAGATATTTCCAGCATCAAGCCCATACACAAAATGGGTGGTTGTGCAAGAGCAGGGCAGAAGGCAGAATGAGAAGGAAGGGGGTGTGATTCCAGGTCAACCTGCTACAAACAAGAATTGCCACAGCAAGTCCCCAGGCCAATGAGGAACAGAGACTTTCGGGACAGAGAAGGGTGGGTCTGATGCTCTCTAAATAAATAAAGATTTAAAAAAAAATAAAAGAAAGGAAAAGAGAGATAGTGAAATCAGCTGCCAAGAAATGCTGGGGCCAGAAAAAGCAACAAAGCCCTATTTTTAATGTAACTTTTTTATTCTGCCAGTAAAAAATCAAATGATAAAATGGGCTAGAGAAAGGAAGCAATTGGGAATGGCTGAAGAGGATTCCCAGCTGTGCTTGCAATCAGTGCAATTCATGACTCACAACATGCTGGCCACATCACTTCCCAGGAGCAACATATTCTCATGAACAAGCAAAACAAGTGGGAGACTATCTTTAAGGACTTTTTGGATCATTCTTGGCTTAGTTACAAAGTTGCCTGTGAAGCAGGTCCCTGGCTTTGAGGGTCAGGGTAATTTGAGCATCAGTCAGCTTTCCTTTTCTTTCTGCTTCAGCTGCTGCCCCTTCCACCATCCCCTGGCAGCACGGCTGAGAACATCCTTTTTTTTCCTTCTTCTGACCAAAACGAAGAGCTGGAAGTGGAACTGCTTTACTGGCTTTTGAGCTGTCTTTGTCCTTCTAGTTTACCACAAGGACCTTCTGCTACCCTCCAAAGAGTGAGAAAAGCATCTGAAAATAATACCTATAAGTTTATATGAAACCAAATGTCTCAGAATTGACTGCCTACACACAGATCTTGCTAGTTCTCACCTGGCTGGTACATAAATAATCTGATTTAAGTGATAGCACTGCAGGTGCCTCCAAATCTCAGCTTCAATTCAACTGAGTCAGACTGCTGCTTTTACCAATATTTTTCCAAAATAAAATTGTGTACTTGCTCTACCACACAGTGAACTGTTTTGCAATACGTATAATTAACACGCAACTATACTGCTAAAATAAAATAAACCAAAACAATTAGCACTGCAGTGAACTTGAGTTTTTTTCATGATTGGTGTTTATTTACTTATAGTCATGGTTGATTGATTTTTTTTCTCATTTTTGAAATCATATCACTGATGAAAGGGTACAGGCCTCATTTATAACAGTTGTGGGTATCGCACATTTACTATTAGTGTTGGAATCCAGCTAAAGTTCCAACCTTCTGGGCAGTGCCTTTCCTGTCTCAGCTTTCTTACCCAGCTGTGACATCTCTCTTGTGTTGGAATTTTGTGTGTAGAGGGTACAGCTGCACCCACGTGTAGCAAGCAAACCCTTTTCCTCAGGGAATGGCAACCTTTTCAAATTGCTCAGTTCTCTGAATCTGAATTCCAAATGAAGATTTTGAAATTTTCAGGGAATCAGTGCTGTGAAAATAGCAAAAAAACCCATCAAAATGTTTTGTTCCTACTTGATTGAGATGCTGAACTTTATTTTTAAGTATTTATTATATAAATGATATATTATTTTTATAAGTATAAATATTTATATCCTTTAATATCAAGACTTCAGAAGTGAAGAGATGCTTGATAAACAGATATTTTTAATGAATAAGGAAAATAACACATTATACAGTAACACAGGGTGAAAAATAATCTCCAAATGAAATATTTTTATTTTCTTGGAATAATATGTTCTATCATAATTGAAGAAATACACACAAATGTCAAAATATTAATGTAATTGAATTTTGTTTGCATTTTTTTTTAAAACAAAATACATTCTCTGATGGAAGAGCATGTGTGATGTCCTTCTAACCAACTCTCTTTTTAGTGCATCTTAGAAGAATGCAACTTATGAGCTTCAATGGAGAGAGAGAGTGAACTTCTATAAGGAAAACAGAATTTCAGCAGTAAGACATAAAGTTCACAGGCAAGCTCTGTCTCAGTAATATCATTGTAAAGCAAGTGACAAAATGTATTGATTATTTAATGCACTACAGCTGAACCGCATCCTTTACATAAATGTTGTAAAAGTATTAACCCAACATGCCTGTGTGAAAGAAGTGGTAAAGCCTTATATTTACCTTATATTGCAGTAATTAATGTACCCTCTAGAAACAATTATAAAACCATTTTAATTTGTTCGGAATCACTGTTAACTTCTGCTTAAAGCTGGGGCCAAGAGGTCTCCAGTAGTTCTGCCCTCTTTAGAGACATTGCCTTTGATGCTGTCATGGACTTCATCTCCAATTTCTGGCGAGTGAAGTCTTACAGCTGAATTTTAGATGAAAACAAGTGTGTGAAACCCATGTGGTTTTTCCTCTTTTCAGTTTGTGTCTGCTTTTTAAGGAGGCAGATAATTTCCAAGTCACTGGGCAATTTAAAGTTTAACACATCAGTCAACAGACCATTAGCTGTAGCATTTGATTTAAAGTGGGGTCTTAAAAAGTGGGAATCAGGGACATACAATAGCACTGGTTTAGCCTTGCAAAGGCCAACTTCACTATAAACAAGTCACATCTTCAAGATGTTGACCTTCTCTTGACAGAATCCTCCATCCCTCCCAGCAAGTAAAAGGCCAGAGTCTGATCAAAATAACAACAAAAACCCCAATAGTTTTCCTGTTGCCAGGAGATTTCATTTAAAAAAAATCCATGAAGTATTGACATATCTATTGCTTCTTCTCTTTGAAATTCTTGCTAGACAAGATTTGACTGATTTTGTTTAGTCCAGCTGGCAGAGGCTCCTGGATTGGCTACCTGAAATAACTCTCACAGCAGCATTTATCACTTCACAGTTTGGAAATCTAGGGAAACTGCAAATTACAGTATTAAAATGCTGAGCCAGAAGAGAAATAAGGAAATAATGTTTCAATTTTCAGCATGATAAAGAGGATGTTTCAACCTAGCAATATTTATGAGCTGGTAAAAATGCCACAGTAGCTCTACGTTCCTTAAATGTCAAGTCCCAATCAATAACCTCACTGAAAATTGACCCTGTTGGGCACGGTGTAGGAGAATTGGATGCTCTCTAGGCTATTGGTTGAAAGGCAAGAAACAGCAAGCAACTGATGAGAAGCTATAAATAAAACCTCAGTATTGTTTTGAGTTCAATTTCAAGTAATTGCCAGACATCTGAGATTGAGTCTGACAGACATGAAGAGGGCTAATGTTGGTTCCTGGTAATGAAAAGTAGGTTTCTTGTTCAAAGTAGCACAAGGGGACCTAATAGTGAAATGGTTTCCCCCTCGAAAAACAAGTTGCTGTATGAGTGTAGGAATTGGTGAAGCCTATGTTTTTATGGGTTTGTGCCCTGTGTCCTTACAGCCTTCTCCTGTGGAAACGCCTTTGTCCTTTCCTCTTCCCCTCAGCTGCCCCAGCAGCTCCAGTTTCTCTTTCCTATCCCTTGCTCACTGCTTAAAGCAACATGTTACTCCAGTGTTCACCAAAACATCCAGGGCAGGGATGGTTTTCTTCTTTTTTCTTTTTTTTCTTTTTTTTTTTTTTTAACATTCTTTTTTGCCTTCTCTTGCTTTATAATAGAAATTATGCTGGCACAAAATATACCATGTCAAATGTAAAGGTACCAGTTGTCTTCACAAAACTGGGGCTTCCTTTAAACCTTAAGTTAGAACTAAGTTCTAAATGGTACATTTTGCCTATTCACTGTAGGCAGATTAAATGCACATGGGGAATTACAGTAGCAAGATTGAGAAAGGGTTGTTTGTTAAGTTGCTCTTAACATAATTATCTGCTATCATGTGTTGTAATGTCCTTTTTATATTATTTAACACACTCTGCAAAATAATTTGTCACAAGGTTCTTCAGTAGGGCATAATTTAGGAAAAAAGTCCTTATAAGAAACGTCTTCCCCCTTTCTCATGCTGCTAGCTTGGAGCTTGCCAGAACACAAACTTCTGGCAGAAATTGAGCATATAATAGCACCAAAATCATTGAAAGAAATTGCAGCCTTCAGAAGGCTTTCACTTCCCACACATCACAACAGTTTTTGAGCTGAGTTCTTTTGTACTTTGACCCTGTAGTATTTTGGGAGGAAAACTCAGAGACCGTGGTGCTAGCAGGCACATGAGTTTCAGTGTAAGGCTCAATCTGAAGGCTGATTTAGGATTTAGTGTTCAGACTGCCAAAAAGAGGGGCTGAAACTGCTGAGGCAGTGCCCTTATTACAGTTACATGCTGACCACCAAGTCGATACTCAGTGACATTTTTAAAAATTTCCTTGGCCAAATCCTCATGGAGACAGGTAATAACATAAAATTAAAGATGCATTTGGAATCTGTTGAGGTGAGTTATTTTTTCAATTCTGCCCTCTTTGGAAGGATTCTTCTTAGCTTTATTCTATCACTTGCCCTCTGCCCTGGTTATGAGCTGGGGTTAGACTCCTGGAGTGTGCACACATTGATTATGGTGAGGGATTGTGATTTAAAAAGTGCAAACTAAGTCTCTGGCAAGAAATGGTTCATTTTCAGGTGAATTTTCCTGCCTTTTACTGAGTATTCAGGAATTTTTTTTCGAAACCTTCACTATGGAACAGGAAGCCGAGACTAACTGGACCCACTTGATGATTAGTCCCATCTATAGGGCTGATGCTACAGCTGGCTTGATACTGCAGCAATTTATGTTTCTGAATCCTCTGTCTTTCTGCAGGTCTCTGTGTATGCCTTTCCTCCCACTGCCAGGATTCCTGATCTAATTTCTCTTCCTCAAAAGTACACAGGTCTCATTTTCAGTTCTTTGGAAAAAAATTATTCCTTTGTTTCCACATCTGCTATGAGACTTTTTTATACTTTTTTTTTTTCCTGTTATGGCCAAGACATTCTACTGCGTTAAAAGACAGAGGGCAGGAATCATACAAAGGGTGAAAATTCAATCTGTATCTTCTCTCTGGCAAACCAAGCTTTACTGCTTGAATAAGTAAGCTTTCTTCTTCATCTCTCTGCTGAAGTCTTGTATGTGCTGAAGGCACAGGTCTAAGTGTGAAGATGTGCAGATCTCAATATAAGTACTGCACATAATTTCCTTTGAGCTTTCAGCCCAGAAGTCCTGTTAGATGTGAGTTCTTAATGAGGTATCCTAGTGATATCCTAGTGATAACCTTGCAACTGAAGCCGCGTAACTGCTTCATTGGCACTGCCATTATATTTCCATTTGTCTGTTGGAGTTCACCTCTTCTGATGGGGTCAGGAGTGGGAGATTCTGCTATTGCTCTTGATGTGCTTTTTTTTTTTCTTTCTACTACTTTCATGAGCTTGACATTTGGAGATTCTAGTTCTAATATTTCTCTTGACATGGATGTGGATAGATGTGGTTATTTGCCGGTGGAAATCACTGTGCTAAAATTCGTGGTTGCTTTTAAGGTCAACTGACATATCCTGAAATCACACCTGCCTCGAGCTGCTTCCTTCATGAACATGCTGTGGTAAAACATATAAAATTGTGCAGCCTGAAGCCTTTTAAAATCTTTTTAATAGCAAAGAGTGGCTTGATCAAGGGAAGATTTGTGATGTGAAAATAGCTCCAAATGTGACAGAAAAACAGTGAAAGATTCTCAGTGCCTGTGATTTGCAGAGAAGAACTGGATAGAAAAGGGGCCACTCAGTGCCTGTCTCGTAACAACCCAGTTAGGTGCACCCTTGCCTTTGGGTCAGGTCACTCTCTGTGCCCTATGTAAGATTCCTATGTAATGGGAATTAGCCTAATAGAAATAGAAAGCCCTATCCAGCCAGGCAGTGCCAGTTCCAGGCTGAGATGTAGCATGTTTCAGAGAGAATCCAGACCACACTTGCTGCTCGCTAGCAGTATCTGCCTCCACTCTGTGCCAACACCACTGATCTAATAGAGAAACAAGCCATGTGAATATCATTTGCACGTATTTCTTGTAAGGATAATCTAAGTTGGATCCATTTGGGTGGTATGAGTAGAGAGTGAATTTTGCTTTTAAAATGCGTATTTGAAAGAAATTCAAATAATTTGAACAGCATGGGTCTGAGTAAAAGGCTTTGGTGTCACTTGTCTATATTCCCAATATTCCCAATGTTGGTCACTTCAGGAAGTATTCTGATTTTTAAAAAATCTTTATTTTTAGATGGAAATCAAGAGAAAAAAAAGAGAACCTAGTGGTAACAAGAATCATCCTCCACTTTTGAACTTCATTAGTGGTTTGATTCGCACTCAGTTAAGTTTCAGTCTGAGATCTGGAGACAAGTGTTCTTCAATTCTCAGCTCACAGAGTGTGAGGGAGCCATGATAAAATAAGTGTCTCTGTGGTATAATTTTTACTGAGGGCTGCTGCTCTTCCTGTGATTTATATGGCCTGCATAGATGTGATGGGAAAGATGGCGTCATTAGTTTGCTTTCTTTCTTCACCAAAAACACTTGCAGAGGAGTTTTGGATATAGTCCACCTCCAAAGCATTTTTTGATTCTTCAGAACAGGGGAATTTTGATGTACACTGATAGCAGAACAGACATTAACCTTTGAGCTATAGGGAAACTTGATTGTGGCAAGGGCAATCAGCCACTCGAGGCTCTGCTTCATAGGGTGCTTTCTAATGGGGTCCTGCAACCCTCTTACCACCATCACACTGTGAACACTTACAGTACTTAAAAGAGTCTGTTCCCACGTATGTGTTGGTGAGGAGTCCCATTAGCAAAGCTCAAAGCAGACTGAGTGTAAAACAATCACCAAGATAGAAGAGATGGCCTTTTTATTTGTTTTTGTTCAAACTGTGTTTCTTCTCTATTACTTTTTATTTTTTCGCAGAGGGATCTCAAAGCTGATGGGTATAAATAGGGCTGAGGGAAAACATCCCTGCTTTTCTCTGTTCTAGAAGAACAGTCTGTACAGTATTCCAGCCTAGCTTTCTATGGGAAGAGAATGGAAAAAAGAAAGATGTATTGAAGTTTATCTGTATTCAGTTTTCTCCTTCAGGAATGCTTATCCCAAACCTTAGAGCCACTGTTTCCATGAAGCCAATCTATCCTGCTAATAGCCATGTGGAGCAACAAATTGTCTTCTTGCCCAAGTGGATAGAATGCATTCAATCTCATCACCATCCAGCTAAAGGGGTTCAAATTAATCTTGCCTGGATGCTTTTTTTATTGCTCACTTCTTCCCAGCTCCCTGTCCCCAAGAGCACCCATCCCACCTTGATTCTCTTCTTTTCGTTTCGCTTAAATGAATTGTTGGCATTTGCCCTTAAAATGGTGGGGAGATTTTCGTGTTTCTTTTCCTCTGGAAACATCCAAACTGGTTGGGAAGCTCTATGAATCAGCCTTTCCCAATGAAGCTCTGACACATTCACTGTGGCATGTTTGACAGAAACTCTGGAAAAGGTGACATGCTCCAAAGACAATTTTCTTTAATTCCTCCATATTCATAGAACTTCCCAGCAGGCACCAAGACCTTCCCAGAGCTTCTGGACTAATAAAGGACAGTGGGATGAGTCTGCTTATGATGGACAGCTCATTTCCTGTTTTTTACATTTTCTAGTATCCCTGAAAAGATAGAGGAAGAAACCTTTGAACTTCCACTAGGGGTTATCTCCCGTGGGCAGAGCTTTCTGTTGTTTTAGGAGCAATCCTTCCCATGTGCAGCTGTCCACTGTGGCCAGCATGAAATACCCGTCAGTCCAGCCAGATCTAACAATGCATTTCATCAACGAAAGCAGAGCCTTGCATCTATGGCAATTTTCTTTGATCAACAGTTGTTAATCTCATTACTTTAAAGACTTGCCTTCTTGGGATTGGTGAGTCAGTAATTTGAGTATACTTTATAATCCAATCTAATAGAAGTCAATTACGAAAAATAAGAAACGAGAAAGGAAGCAAGCCTGCTAGGTTCGTTTCTCTTCAGATTTGTCATGAGCTGATCTAGAGAAGGCAGAGAAATATTTATTTCTAGCCGGTTGTGAATACAACTTGGGTTTTAGAAAATCAGTCTCTGTCAGCTCCCTGCCATGTCGGCTTGCACGTGAATCCTGATGAGGTGTCTTTTGGTCTAATTGTTTCCCTTTTTTAGATGTTACTTTTCTTCAGAGATTTAAAAGTTTAGTTTATAAAAAGAGCTTAATTGGTCAGATGTACAAAAAGAATATATTAAATAATATCTTTGTTCTTTGTAAAAATCTTTTAAAAAATCCATTGGATTTACAGCAAAAAAAAAGTTGCATTTTGACAACATATAAATATCTAGCTGCATAGGAAGCTGAGCATGCTACAGCATTGATGACTGTCCTTGAAGAATCTGGTTTTCAGTCAGTCTCCATTTTATTTACTTTTCTCCATTAGGGCACTTGCATGTAGAAATGGAAAAAAGAGTATGTACCATCCTTTGCTATTACTTACAACATGGAATTAAGCAAATCTCACAAATGGATGTTTTCTCCAGATCAGACCCTGGATGGATCATTAATTCGGTAAGATTTTTTTCATGGCCTTTTCTTCCTTGAGGAATTGCTGAACACAGTGCTCTGATATAAAGGTTTATGTTTAACACTGGGGCTATTTGCAAGGCTATTTGTAGAAAGACATATAGTGTGGGATCAGTGATCATATATCATAGCCTCAGAATGTCATTAAAACTCAACCTTTTTGTAGTGCACTGTTGTGAACATTTATGATCAGGCTGTAACACGAGAAGGGAGATAATGTTAATGAAGTCGAAGATATTTAGGATGGTGCCAACTACTTAGACATGATGCAAAAGAGAATTTACTTCCAAAAAGAGACTGAACACAGAGCAGATTCAATATCTGACTTACAGTTAGGTACAGTTTTGGGGTAGAGAGGAGCTGAAAAAGGAGAAAGCAAATTGTGGAAGCAGATAAGCCCTAACCTAGTCTCACTGCAGCTTTCATTCTTGATATAAATTTAACATCACAACATCCTAAAGGATCTTACTGTATCATCACAGTAGTCACATTTTCAACTTCACAACTCTCATGTGTGTGACCTGGATATTAGTAGTATTGTAGTATTGTAAACATACTGTACATACTGTAAAAATACTACATAGTACTGTTAACGTACACTGTTAAACTGCTGCCTTCCACATAAATAAACATCGAGCCTTCAGCTGCAAGTGAAATCACCACAGGACACTTTATCTTGGAAGAAAAGCTCCTACCCTCGGTGCTTGAATGATGTGGGTATACTCTTGCTCTGAAATCCTGTTGGATAAGGCACTTTTAATGTTACTTATTATCCTAGATGTTGTCAGTCTTGAACTCAATGCACCTCCTGAGAAATAGTTTGAGAAACAGCCCTTTTGTTAAACCACAACCGTTTTTTCCATTGGTATTGTTGATAGTTTGATTTTTTTGAATAGCAAAGACTAGCTGCACCTGAGCTCCACCACTTTAGGTTTACTGATTTGTAGTTTGATGTGATAATATGAACTACTGGGAACATAAGAAACTTGGACACACAGCTATGAGGAAAAATTCAAATTAAATTCAGTCAGAACTTTGAATTATTACTAACTCAGAAAATGATTTTATATTTGTTGCAAAAGTTTTAGTAGAACTGTGATGACTTTTAAGCTAAGCGAGATAATTTTTTTGTTTTCACAATAATGTAGTTGCAATGTCATTTAATTCACCGACTGGCAGCTTAAAAGAAAATTCAGCATTCAGAGGGAAGAAAGATGCACTCTTAGCATGCTTCCAGCACACTTCCCTCTCCTGGCCTTCAGCTTCCAAATCCTGGTGCGCTGCTGAGGAACTATTAGGAATGATGGTGCATGCCACCAATGAGATGGGCTCATTGGTTTAATTCAGTAAATGAATGTGTTTTCATTCAGATGAAGAGGAGACATAGCAAGGTTAAGGACCTTTTTTTGGAATTATTTTATTAAATCCCATTGGTTGCTCTGACTTCTACCCTGTAAACTGCAGCTCATCAGCCTGTCAGTTGCCTCTGATCCAGGCTCATTTGAACTGAATTACAGAACTGTAATTCCCACCACTGTTTATGTCATATGAGTGTACTGGTCACATCTTACCCTTTCTAGGAAATATTAAATATTGCAAACCTAGAGATTATGGATGTTTTCTTTACAGGAACATCTGCTTTTCTTATGCCTTCTGCAGTGAAAAATAAATACATAGGTAATAGGTCTATATTGCCCTTATAATCAAATGTAGATATTATGTCAGTCTGGCATTTATTTTGTTTTACTATTTGGAGTTGGGGGGGTTGTTGTTTGTTTGTTGGGTTTTGTTTGTTTTTTGTCTTGGGGTTTATTTTTATGTTTCTAAGACTAGGTTTGGGCAGTGGTTGTTATATTGGCCTGTGCATGCAAAGAAAGAGAAAATGCTGCTGGTAGAGGGGCTAAAACTTGCTGTCATTAACTTGCCTCTCCCGAAAAGGCAGATTCCCAAACCATGGTTTGTCAGCATCTGTGGAGGATTGCTGTTGGTAATGAGCGCTGCCAGTGAGAGTGTCACCCACAGAAACCCAGTTCAAATTCTGCCAGGTACAAACATGCTGGCCCTAAAGTGAATATGGTGAATTCCCACTCTGGCTGCTCAGTCTCTGTCTTGCCCCACCTTCCCAGCCCTGGAAAGCAAACATTCCTGTGTAATATATGGATATAGTAGATTGCATGCAGTGCCAACATTTGGAATGCGAAGACATATAAGCATTTTGCTTCCAGGGCCTTATGGGTCTAGCACAAAGGATGTTGAGAGCTACATGTTGTGGTCATGGCAGCATGTAATGTCATGAGTGTGCCCCCATCACATATGACTTCTTGATGGTGTCTAGAAAGCTTTATTTAAAAAGAAGACAAAACATTCAAGCTCTTGCTTAAAAACAAAAGGAAAATAAATGACATTGTCTGTAAGCTCAATGAGCCATATTTTTGACTTACAAGAAGTGGATTAACTGCTAAATAAATGGGTTGACACAATCAGAACATAAATTGCAGGGAGGGGAAAGGAGAAGAAGGGAAATAATTTGGAGAACTTTAATTGTTCACAGTAGGTTAAACTCTTACCCTATGGCACGCTGACAATAACCCCTTACAAAGCCTTCTTGTAGTAGTCAGTGGGGGTACCAGATTAGCATCTGAGCTTGAATCAGGCATGCATTCCTGCAATGAATCTCCTGACTGCCCCCACATCATGCTTTGGTTCTTACTGTGGAGTGGTCTTGGACTGCACAAACTGAATTCTGTTTGGATGAAACTCAGCTGTAGCATGTGCTTTAGCAGTACACTTAGCGTGATCCAACTGTCCTCAGTATTCATATCTATGGGATCAAACTGAAGCCAGTTTAAATTAAACCCCACTAACATATAGTACAGATACAGAATGCTCAGCACCATTAATTTCACTCTATAGATGCTCTTCTGGATACAGAACTTGCTACTGAACAGCCAAAGGGCTTGTTAACATATTTTCTCTGTTTTCACTTTTGTCAGACTGCTCCTCAGGCTCAGGAAGTTCAGTTGAACTGAGCTATCTGAAAGGTGTTCCAGCCAAGGTGAATACAGCCTGAGCTAGCCCTTATGAATGTGCACACAGGAGTTGTTGCTTAATGCATCCATGATAATCAGAGAGAGCTTAAAACCAGAAGGTGCCAACATGGAGAGCTGAACTGCCATCAAAAGACCACAAATGTATGAGAGGTTAAATCTGATGGCGTTTTTGTGCTTAAACTTTGCAGACTGGGTTGTCCAGGCTCACAGCAACCTTAAGGTATAGTTCCTGAGAAGAAAATTAGGGCAGAGCACACATCTCTGACTGTGGTGGGTAGAGGAGCAAGAACAAGGAACGTACACAGTGGTTGTAGCTTCAGAAAATGTGGGACTCTTCCTGACCTAAAAACTGAATTACATTATCAGGTTTAACCCATTATGGACCTTTCTTCCATTAATTTGTATAATTTCTTTTTGAACTCATTTATGGTTTTGGCTTGCAAGCATCCTGGGTAATGTGTTCCACAATTTCATTATCCAGTGTGTAAAAAAGTACTTCCTTTTGCTTTAAGCCTGTTGCCTGATAATTTCATTAGATATCTTTAATTCTTATAATAGAAGAAAGAGGGAATTGTTGTTCCTTGTTTACCTTTCCTAACTAATCTTTAATTTTATAGACCTCTATTATAGCCTTTTCCAACCACCTTTCTTCTGGTTTGAACAAGAAAATCCTATGCAATTAAAGAAGTCCAAAACCCCAAACAAACAACAATCCAACCACTTTGCATCTGCATTAGCATTCTTACTCAAAGTGTGATCTGAAACAATTACTTTCATGTACTGTACATTTTTTGGTTGCTTCTGGCTGAGCTAGACTAGAAGCTCTGCTCCAGGGTTGCTGTAAACATGGTCCAAGTCCTACCAGAAACAGGAGGGTCCAACCCACCACTGATTCTGCTGTCAGCTTTGGCCCCCATGTGTAGGAAGGACATTCAGCCTAGGTGATTCAACTACATCTGGCCTGAAATGCTTTCCCTTCAGGAGCAGAGCTCTCAACAGCAATTGCTTTGATCTGTCAGTCCACCCTTCAGCACCCAATTACCTTCTAACGTAGATATGACCTTATTCTTCCTATATGGAAGCTTTATCTAAACCCCAGTCATCCCAGTTGCCTGCTCTGCACTTTGTCTCAGTCTAGTAATTCCTCTTCATGGTGATGGGTGCAACACAAAATATTTATACAATTTATACAATACATGTTTTGATACTTTCTCTTTTTTTTTTCCCCTTGATCTCTTTCCTACTAATTACTAACAGTTTATGTGCTGTTTTAGCAGATGATAGGCACTGGTAAACGTGATGTGTTCAGAGCCTTGTCCACATTACACAACATGTTCTTCCTGAGAGGCTTAGTTCAGCCAGAACACATTGTGTGTATGTGTGCACACACAAATGCCGTTTTCTTTGTGCATGGTATGTCACAACTGTCAGAACCAAATTTACTTTGCCCTGTTATTTTCCAGCCACTCAATACCAAGAGATATATCTGAACTCTTTGCAGACAAATTGCATTTTTGCTGCCTTGAATTATTTAGTAACATCAACATACTTCATTATTTACTGAGGCTTTCATCCTATTTTGTGAATTTAGTTTCAGTACACATCACTGTGTGATTCCAATAGACCTCCCTTCACTGTGAAACCTGGTCATATATTTCCCTGCTTTCTGTCTTTTACCAAGTTACCACCCCTCATGAGAATCTTATCTTTTGATGTAAGGTTTCATAAAAACCTTTTGGATATGCAAGTAAACTTTATCAATGACATTGTCCTTTTCTATCTGTTCACCTTTTGAAGACCTTCATAAATTTTGATGATGTGAGTTCCTTCCTCAAAAGCTTTGTTGACCATATCATTATAATAAATTTATCTATATGTAAATGGATTACTTTCTTATCCACATTGGTGTGGAACTCAGACAATTTGCCCGTAGTTTTCTGGACCAGCTCCCCTGCAGAGCCTATTTTCAATAGTGGCATAACTTCTGTCCCTTTTTGTACCTCTGATATGAAGACCAGTTTTGTATGTTTGACTTTCTTAAGGAGTTTGGGTAACACCACGTGAATGTAAGAATTTACTATTAATTTTGATGATGTATTTTAAAACCTCTTCTACTGACATTTTGATATTAAACAGTTGCTCAGACTCATTCCTTCAATTTTCATGTGGAAATTCCCTAAGCTTTCCTGTAATAAAATCTGATACAGAAATTATTTGGGTTTTTGGGATTCCGGCTGAAGTCCCCTAGGTTTTGATTCGCAAAACTGCCTTTGATTTTTATTATTAAAAAGCCTTATATGCCCACTAAAGTGTTATGGATCATCAGGAGTTAAAGAAGTTGCAGAGGAAAGAGCCCTGTTAGTTCAATTGTTTATTCTCCTTGTCTGCTCTGAGATCACTGTGGGGACTATACCAGATAAAGTTATCTGTAGAAACTGGGCATTCTCTTATCTCTCCTACGCCCATCAGTGAAATACCAAGATATCTAGCAGACATTTAAAAGTAGAGATAAGTTAATATTTTTTTTCTGCCTTTTATTTCTTTTGCCATTTCCTTTATAAAAATCATGTTGGAACTTTTCTTACTGAGAGTATATGTGAATAATTAAAAAAAAATCAGTATCTATATACCCAGTCAAGAAAGATTAATTGACTTTTCTGGTTCCTTTGTGTAAGACCATGGCTATCTACTCGCAGGACTCTCAAGACTTTAGTTTTCAACTTCCTTCAACAATTCTGGGCTGTAAGTTCTCATGTTGTAGACCTTTAATCACTACTAGCCAGCTGGAACAGCAGGAGAAGGAAAGTTCATACATACCCTGTGCTCCAGTTAGTCACTGTGAGAAGTGCACAGGAGCTCCGCTGTTTCCGTCTAATGCTGACAGAGAAATTACCAGCAGCTTATCACCCCAGCAAGTTTTGAGGTAAGCTTAGCAGCTAAGTGTTGATACTGGAATATTTGTCATCAGCACTCAGGGGAACCATTCACACCTCGGATTTGTATAAACTTTGCATCTTAATGTGAAAAAACATACGCATCCAACACATGTAAAGCTGCATTTGAATTCAAATGAGATTAAGAAGTGATTCCCTGACAGTCTTGCTTTTAGAAGTCTGTACCAATGCCTCACTGATGATTTTTTTTCCTGGTCCCTAGTGACACTGAATGCCATTTACTGTGAACTGCTGAACTGCAAGGACAAAAGCAAGAACAAACCTTGGTTGCAATGGTAGGGGCCACTTTTGGCTATTGTGAATAGCTATTCCCATACATTTTTGCCATTGTTTTTCTTAGGGCTAAGTCCAACAAACGGCCCTTTGTGGTACTGATATGAATCAATGGAGACTCATGTAAGTGGGAGATGACAATAACTGGAGAACCTTGATGACTAAAGAGCTGCTAGTTCAGGGACTCCCAAATAACAACCCAGCCATCTGGCCAGCCATTCAGCTGCCTGCTGTGAAGGCTTTGCATTTAAAAATTGCGTTATCAACTTTACAATAAAGAAACAACCACTTGAGCATCAGCTTGCAGAGCAGAAAGGGCTAAGGGATCCATTATTTAAATATAACCCTTTCAGTCAGTTAGGAGTAAGAGGGGAAAAAACAGGAACTCTTATCACTCAACCTCCCCAGCATCAAGAAATGAAGAGAGATACAGTTGCTTCATGTTGCTGGAGAAAAGTCAAATTGGTGGTGGCGTGTCCTTTCCACCTGTTCCCCACTACCTTCTCCCCCTTCCAGAGGAACTTCGGAAAGTATTGTTTCATACAAAATGCAGACAAGATGAAAAGCACTGCCAAAACCTACACTTTAAAAAAATAGGCTATTGAGTGTTGTTTGCTTAGGTGATGAAATAGAAACAAATTGATGGGAATAAAATAACCTCTGGAAGTAGTTAGATAAACAAAGGTCTCCTGGTCTAAAGAACAGCCATGTAGGGTTTTGTGCTAAAATGGATGCTTTCCTCCTCAGTAAGCTATTAGAGCAATTTAAGAAAGCTTTTTTCTCTTGATAACTTGAACACTTGACATGCAATTGCCAGACAAAATAAATTCTTCCCAGCACCATCCTTACAAGCAAAAACTTTATTTACTGTGTGGAAAATTCACCGGACATTTGGTGAAGCTGCTATAAGAAAGCAGCCCCTTCTGCTGTTGTGAATCCATGATCTACTCAATGCAGATAATTCAAATTCCCTTCTTTCTGGCATTTAGTTTTACTAATGCTTTAGGTCTTCCTGGGTACACACTGTAACTGTTGTCAGATGGAAGCAGCCCACCAAAGTAACTTGTTATTCTGGGAGTGAGGTACAGGTTCATTAGCCACAAGCAGAGTACTTGTAATGAAAGAATAACTAATATACAAGTATTGTAGGACTTGGAAAGTTTCAGGGAACTGTGCGAGCATGCTGTGTGGAAAAACTGGGAGGTAGAAGACATGTCCATGTGATTCCAGTGATCCAGAATATATCATTACACACAGAAACATATAGGTGTTTATGCACATGCAAATGTCATTTACACTACCATCGAATGTCATTTATAACGGACAAACAAAATCTCAGCTATGAATGCACCCTTCTTGTCCTTGAGGAAAAAGGCTACCACTTTTTAAAAATCATTTGCATGATTTATGATTACAACATATAAACATTTACTGTGTATGTATTATGCTCCAGTGGAAAAGACAGGTCCCACATCAAGACTGAAGGTGAATCTCACTTCTAATTTCATCCTCATGATCTATCAGCTGTAACTGTCAGTTATGAGAAGGAGACGCACAGTTTCAAATTTGAGAAATCCATGGGAGCTCTCAGGATGGCTGTGTTTTGAGCCTTGTAGTTGTGACTGCTCCCTCACATTTTGTCAAACGTTCTGGATGTTCCTTATCGGTCCTTCCTGAAAGATGAGGGTCCCATTTTTGGTGGTATGCTGGCAAATTCTGTGACAAGAAATGAATAGATCTGGTTATCTTCCCTTCTCTCCAGGTAAGATCTCTGCTGTTCTTTTTCCTTTGGAAACCTGTTTCTCATCCAGAGAAAAGTGAAAAGAGAGAGTGGGTGAACAGACACAGAGACATGCGGAGGCTTCACAGGCATATTTTTTTCTTTTCTCAGCGAGGTATCATCTGTTCCTCAAAGTACTTCCTTTTCTCTTCAGCTTGCTTGGAAACATAGTCCAGACAAGGATCAGATGGTTTTTGTCAGCTCCAGGAAGGATTATTGAGTTGTGTCACATCTGAAGCTGAATGTGAACATAACATGCAAATTTTGGCTGTGATAGAAGTTGGCTGTGCACTTGCTAAAGAGTTCAAACTTGTGCTCACATCTCTGCCTTACTGATTCCCAGAGAGCTTCCAGAAGAACAAAAGGTTCAAGCCTTTGTTACATAGGACACACTACCTTATTTTAGGAACTCTCCTTCTCCTAGTCAGCAGACTTCAAAGCCAAAGGTGAAGTGTGAGAGGCCTGGGAGTCCCTCACTCCTTGCACTTCACCCCAGCTGTGTAGCAGGACACCCTCCAGAGAGATCAAGGGAATCATGAGTCTGCCTGGCTGCATGAAGCACTGAAAAATCAGCTTTGAGAAGCAGATTTCTGTTATGCTTGCAGATCAGAAAGTCCTTTTATTGCCATGAATTCTTCAAGCCCAAATACAATTTTGACTTTCTAAATGCCAAAGTGCTAGACATCACAAAGACTATTGCTGTTGTGATTTTATGCTGATGGGGGTTTGTCAATGATAGACAGCAAATATATGACTTTTCTTAATGTTGAACACTGATACCAAGCCTCCTTATGTAATCTTCATATGCTTAAGTTTGGTCTTCTGTGGAAACAGGCATTCTAGAGGCTCAGAACAAGGATAGGGAATTGATATGCTTAAGGATGGGAAACGCTTTTACTCCTTACTTCAAAGCTTAAAGGAAAAACACAGAGAATAAAAGAGTCTTCAGAGTCTATCTTCTGGCCTAAGGCAATGGAACAAGCCTATAGTAGGGTCTGTTTTTTTTTTTTTCTCAGGCACCCTGGTAACATAAATTACTTTTGTTCTGTCACAAGAACACATTGGGGATGTGTCCTGTAGGATACCACAATCTCAAGGCACGATTCCAAATGGCAATGGAAAACCACACTGTGCCTCACAGAGTTATTAATTCAGCTCGTCTCACGCCCAGAAACAGACAGATATAGAAAGTGCCGTGGCAAATTACAGCCATGAAGAGCTTCGGCAAAAATGCTGCTTGACAACTGAACTCTTTGTCCCAACAATTTCACTGAAACCACCCATCGAAGATGAACAGACTTGCTTTTTTTCATATTACTACCAGGAGGATACCTATGAAGCTCAGTGGCTGAGTGCTTCTTGGTCTTGTGAGTCAGTAATAGCTACTGAGGGCTGGGACACACAGGCAACAGAGTCAAACTACTGCGGTTTACTCAGTATTTTACCAGGTGCAACAGACTGTTGTATGACCTGCTTAAATAGTGGTGCAAGCACACCCCTGATTGAGACACACATAGGAGCTGCTTTAGAGCTGCCCTTGATGGGCCCATGTTGTCACGATGACAATTCCACCAGTTCCTCTTCCTGACATGCCATGAACAACATTTGGGATGTCTGCGTCTCTTCCAGCGCTCACTTTTCCTTCACAGATGCATAACGCCCTTGAAACAAGCTGTGTGTGGACGTTTATGTGGGCGGGGGTGGGGAAGCATTTGGGATGAGTGGGACACCTTCATGGAGCACTGTATGTTAAATAACAGATTGAGAGAGGGAGCGATGAGTCTCTCAAGGAAGCATAAACACTATGTACTCATTAGAAGACTCATTATAAATAAAGTACAGGGAAGGTGCTCTGAGACAAAGCTTTTTCGTTGGTATTTATTAGGACAAAGAGCTCCTTTAACAGGCCAACTGAAAAGCACTCTGCCGCAATCATGAATAGGCATTACCACTTTTACTGATTTTTGGGAACAGTTTTGCCCTTCTCATTTTACCTGCATTAAAGGGACAGGCTTTTTATTCCATATTTATCCGGAAAAATACAAACCAGGCCAAGACTAGGGGGAAGGAGTGAGAACCCCAAGAACTTTTACATGTCAGCCCAGTGGCAAAGTTTAGCTGATGGAGTGAAACACAGCAGGCTGCTGGTAGACTTGGATAGGCTCATCTGCCTGGATTTCCTCTATTTTGGGAGCTCCAACTGGGTACCTCAACCCACCAGGGGAAAAATATAGCAGAAAAGGGGAGTAGGAGAGAAAGAAAGGATCTCACTCTCTCAAGTTTCGCTATGTATTTTATCACTTCTGCCAGACTGGAACAGAGTTGTCTGCTTTAACTAAGCACTGTGCTTCTAGCTTTCAAACCTCAAGGATGGTTGTAATTTGGCACCTGAAAATGGTAGCCATTTTCTCTGTAAGGTTGATACCCTTCTTGGAGCTGTAGAACCTATCAGCCTGCTGGAATACAGCTGTGGTGAGTGTGATGGTTTGCTGTTTATACTTTTTAGTGTTTTTTTTTCTTCTCCACAGTGGAATTTTAAGGTCTGAAAACACTTTTTTCTGAGATTTCTTTCTTGCTTGTTGTTGGATTTTACCAGACTGTGCTTGATAAATGTGCATGGAAGGCTGAGCACTGCAAAGAATTTGCAATTTTTGCATTATGTGATCTTGAGCCAACACATGTGATGAGCATGTGGAAAGGGAGATATTAAAAACAATTGTAAAGAGAAGGGAACTTTGTTATTTTCCCTTAAAAACATACACACATGACTTTGAATTGGCTGGTTCTCCTATCTGCACAGCCACATGCACGTAGCAGTTCTGCTTCTCAGAAAGAAATGAAACAGTTGACATTTTTTTGCTGAAGGCCAGTGCCTGCAATTGCAAATGTTTCATCCCATAGAGGGTGTTGCCCCTGGGGGACTGCACAGTCACACCATCAAGGTGCAGCTGAGATCTAGACTCAAGCTGAATTGGATACATTGCTCCTGGGCCAGAGATACTTGCTTCAGGCTGTCCCAAAACTTGGAAGGAATGGACACATGACAGCCTCTGTCCAGAGAGGTCTGTGTCAGGCACCGTCTGAACACTGGCATACAAGCACTGTGCAGAATGTGAACCTCTGTGCACCACAGCCTTTGGTCTTTGTTCCCAACGTCTTTTCTCCCAAGCAAAGCACATCAGCTACCAATCAAACCCTTGAGAACCCTTTCTCTGCAGCTCACTCTCTTGATTCTTTATGTTTCTATTTCTTCTTTGCTTACTTTCTCCTTCTCTCCTCTAGTTCTGCTTCTGCAGTTTAACACTGCAAAGTCTTCACAAGCCGCAGACGTATGGCAGTGCTGGGTGAGATCAACAGCCCATCCTGCTCAGCACCTTGCCTCTGACGAAGGCCAGAACTGAGAGTTTAAGAACATGAAAAAAGTGTGGACAGAAGTAACATCTTTGCCTTTTCATGTAGCATTAGGTTTACCCTGGTGTTAATTTTCTCTATAGAGAAGCTTACTTAGAATAATGAAAGTAATCTAGATGAATTGTCTGGTCCAGTACTTCTCATTCTTATTGCACAAAGTAAGTATGTCTTTCTAGGTTGTTTGTACTATGTATTTACTTACTGCTTCCCAAATAACTATCCTCAGCTGTCTGTAGTGAAGGTTAATGACAGAGCTGTCAAAATCAGTATTGAGTTGTGAGTTTCGCCTTTGTGACAAACCTGCAGCCTTTTGGTCAAAGGTTTTTCTTTATAATTCATGAACTTAGAGTGCATAACACTCTTACAGCTTAGTTCATTTGAAATCAGGCTTATATCAATTTAGATTAGACAGACAAGAATCAATGCAAGGTGTCATCAATGTCAGCCAATGTTAAACTGAACTGAAAGTGAACACACCGTGCTTTACACCAGGTTAACCAGTGGTTTAAAAATGAACTTAGATTGAACTGTTGTGACCACCTTCTAAAGAAAGGACTTTGCTTTACCCCTGTGGGCTTTAGCTGAAACAACAGGAACAACCATGAGCATTTCCTAGCTCTCTCCTTCTGCATGCATTTCTCTGAAGATCTTTCTATTTTATAGGGTAGAGACCCCAGGATGTTTTAAGCAGGTGGTACAACACAGCCCCGTGCAGCAGCACTTGCTTCAAGCAAAGTAGCTCAGGGACTTTATGACACGTGATGCCTCCTGCAGGGATATGTCCAACCTAAGGAAGCCAGGTTATACCTGACCTAAAAGGCACAACTAGGTAGGACTGTGGGCTGTATGGCATCCTACAGGTACATGGCATGAGGAAATGTGGATGTGCATTTAACCCTGTTCTTGCTCACCCCCCATTTTCTGCTGCTGACTGCCGGGGTCTGGAGAGGAGCTGCAGGATACTTGCTGCCATTCCCCATAGCACAGACTGAACTCAAAGCCTCCTGGAGCAAGTGAGAAATCCCCTCAGAGCTTCTTCTCTAATTGAGACAGATTTCTGGAGGAGGTCTCTTTTTCTTCTGGATGCTATAGAGGGGGCTCAGTGTTTGGTTATTTTACAAAATGTCTTTGAGTTTTAATTTGAAGAGCAAATCTAAAAAGCAAAATGCAAGAGAGGTTTGACTCTCTCCTCAAAAGGTCCCCAAAAACTTTCAGCCATGGAAGAACTGAGGGAGCTTGAACTGTGTCTAATGTCGCAATTGCCAACAACACTGTTACAATCAACACCACCCTCCCCCTAAACAAACCAAGCGTAAAAAATCCCCACAAAATCCAAACAACCTTCCTTATAGCAGGCCTGTGTTGGGAATTTAACTCCCTCGGAAATGAATCTGGACAACTTCCCAGATAATGTATCTGTTCCTCTAATTCCTATCTCAAGGATGAAGCTGATCATAGAAGAACTGTAGAGGACTGGTGAGTTATTCTCAGTGTTTATCAGGGTAGCACCTGGAGGTGATCTGATCTTCCTGCCTCCTCGAAAAAATAAATCTGTCTTCCCTTGGCTAGCTCAGAAATCTGCACTCAAACCTTTCTGTGCCAAACATGTGCAGGTGTACAGTATGTGTGTTACTACTGAGCCATCTGCAGCCTCCCCTGCACGGCAGTTGTTGTACTTTGGAGTTCCTTTCCCAACCAAATGGAAGTCCGCAGAAACAGTTTCAATAGCACAAATTAAGAAGCTAATACTCTATCACAGTGAGATCAGCTTTGCCTGAGCTCACGTTGCAGGAACAGATTTTTCTCTCATCCTGCTTGTCTCACTAAAGAAAATATATGACAGGCAAAGGAAGTGACAGTGTAGGATCCACCTTTGTCACCCACACAGAGTATTTGCTGTACAGGCAGTCCCAGTGCAGGGAAACAAATTAAGATTAATTTTTATCTGAGGGTGTTTGGTCGGCTGGTCAAAGCATCATTATCTAACAGCACTAAGGATTTTTGTCCCTCCCAGACCTGGCCCTTCAGCAGAACCACACCTGATCTCAAGATCACACTGAGCATCCACCATCAGATGCATGAGGCATTACTGCTTACCACCCTCTGCCACTGGCTTCTCCCCTATCCCTTAGCCCCCTCAGACTGTGACATACATGGCATTACTCTGAGCAAACAATGCAGCCCCCGTGTTTGTAAGGGAAAGAAGGCTGCAATGTGTCCATGAAACCAGAAACATCACCCTTTGCAGTTCTTGCTCCAGTTGGTGCAACAGAAAACATCAATGTGCCCTCCTGTTTTCTGCAAACCTCAAGGAGCTGCCAGCCAACATGCAGAGCTAGTGAAATTGATGACTGACTAGATGAACAAAAGTGCACTTTGGGGACCTCCCCATAGTCTGTCATTCACTAATGTTGTCCTTCCCTTGACTTCTGTGGGCTTCCTGGGCAGCCAGCTGTTCCCCACACATAGGTCAGCAGCTATGTGGTGTTTGTGACGGTAGGCACAGCTGGGAGTGGTGAACCAGAAACAGGTGAAGAACTTGTCCTAGTGCCAGCAGGAGGTACTATGGATGACATGTAATCTGGAGGCTTTCTGAAGCATCTAGGCATTTCTGCCTTATGTGGCTTTGGGCTCCCAAAGATATGCCCAGCAGACCACAAATAACACATACTTTTAAAAAAACCCCAGAAAGAGTGATAAACTTTTAGCTCTACTGAGCCCCACTTTTTCAGAAATGTCTTCCCAAGAAAAGGCAAATAAAAACTCTTCTTTGCTTATAATTCTTCTTGTGCCTCTAGCACCACTATTTAAGACAACGTCACTGCAGAAACACACTTTGCCTGTGCACACACCTGTCCATGCCCTCAAAGAGAGGTGGAAATACTCACTGTATGAACACATTAGTGTCTGGTTGCTTCAAACGAAGTGTTAGCTGAACATAGTGCATTTCTACTCCTCAAGAGGTTTTTTTTTTAATTTGCCTATTTTCCATGCCCCTGTATGGTTCTGTATTTTAGAAGGAGGGACAGAAGAATTGGTTACCTCATATAATTTGATGACAAATAAGTTTGGGATGTGGATCACTGTGTATCAGTGGGAGAAACATGTCAGCTCAGATTCTTCTGGACTGAAGTAAAAATGTTCACAATTTTAAAGTGAGCTGCACAGGAAAGGTGTGCTTTCCCAAAAAGTCTAAAATTTATACCCCCAAAATTACTGAGATCTTCCGCTATATGTGTTGCATAAATAATCTGGAGAGCATAATATTTAATGTAATGAGTCAAGCTGTTTGCATAAGGTTGAGTTGCATTGGAGCATGTACTGCACCAGTAGAAATACTGTCTGTGCTGAAACAATAGAGGGATTTTCAGCCAATGCCTCTGCTGAGTGTGGAGGAATTAGGCCTATGCTTCTCCCAGTGCCTACAAAGCACTGAGCGTCTGCATCTCTTATAAAGTCACCAATGTCTCCAATTCTAAGAAAGCCTTTAAAGTATCTTCGATTCTAGTTTATATTCTCTTTGGTTTTTGTTTTCCTCCCACACTTCCCCTCCCAAGCTTCCTTTTGCATGTTGGTGCCAAAACAGAACAAGAAAAGGGAGAAAAGTGGTCCAGACTGGCATTTAATTATTTCAAAATTTTTTTTGTAAATGCATTTTATAAGTTTTGGTGTGTATTCCTTCTACTAAAAAGATTTACTAATCCCTCTGGAATGAAAATTATTTAAAAAATGTCAGTTCAAAGTTATTCTGAGGAGTAATTAGCAACCTTAGCCAGCTCTTAGAAATATCTGTTTAGGACAAATCCTTCTGCACAAAACTTTCTAATGACTTATTGTGTCTGCAGTTCTGACCTTGGACAGATACTCTGTTCACCAGTGGTCTCTACAGTCAAGCAATCATTAATCTAGTGTAAACATTAATATTTTTGTAAAATATTATCTCCCCTCAAAAAATTTTATAATTCTGTGATTTGCAAAGGCCTAAACTTAGTTAAAATCACCACAACATTATTTATGGCTTAATTACAGAGTTATTTCCCTGCAACAATCAGGTGTTATTCCCAAAGAACTTCCTGGCTGTCCTTGACTCTGCCTCAAAAGAAAACACACCCTCCATGAGGCAGAGATGCAAGAGTAAACATTTGGCAGAGGTACATTCCTTTTCGACCTGCTCCCTCTGTATGCAGTCAAGGATTTTATTTTATCAAAGGTATTGTATTCCTTCCAATGAACTTGAACACTCTGCTGTCTTACTGACATCAATCTGGCAGCTTCCGTGTGAATGATATCAGTGTCATTCCCACTTAGAGGAACTGTCCGTAAAAGTGATCAGTGGCATCAGTTTCCAAACAGACTGAACACAAAGGCTTGTCTCACTTATAAGGCATTTTGCAGCATGACAGTTGTCAAAGTGCCTATCTCCCAGTGTCTAGTGTGTGCTTTGTTTTCATTTTTAAGTGAACTCCAGTCAAAGCATTGATATGCATGCATACTGTATACAAAACTGCCCGTGAAAAGGACCCTTTGCTTCCAGCCTCCCTGGGTTCCATGGAATGTGATCTCAGTCGCATGTACAGAGGAAACCAGGCTGAGACCAAACAATTTCATCCTTACCCCAGAAATTTCCACTTTTTAAATGCTGAGGGCAGAAATGGCCTTTTTTTTTTCAGGGCTGCATTGTAGTATTCTGCAAAAGGCAAGAATTCAGAGCTTAGCTACATTCGGGAAGCCAAAGCATTACTTTAATGGAAGAAGTGATCAAATTAGCCAAAGAAACCTAACTATGACAGATGCCATCTCGACTGAGCAGTTTACAATTTACTATCACAGAAGGAGCGCAGAGGAAGGTGAATACTGACAAAAGAGCATTCTTTTCCAAGCTAACTGCTTTTGAGATGAATGTCAGCTCCTTACTTTATAATGAGACATATCTATAAATCCTTTATGCAAGAGGTTAATAGGAGCTGGCAGTCTTTTGACTTGTGCAGTTCATTCAGTGCTACAAGGGAAGAACCACGGCTGGCACGTCGACAGAAATGAGCCTAAGTGCCAGGAGTCAAAACTGGTATCCCCCACAGTGATTAGATGGCACATTTGATATATGCCAGAGCAGGACAACTGACAGATAGCTGTGTGGAGGTGGCAAGCCCTTATATATAGTAACTACTTCAGCCCCTTAGAACTGCGCAATCCCAATAGCTGCATATGTTTTTTAAGAAGCCCTAAAAACCTACAGCCAACCATCGTAATGAATTCAGGGGGTAGTTTAATGGAAATCTCAAGAAGGAATGTAATTAGATGAAGTCAATTAGGCTGCTTGGGGATTTCTAGCTGCTGTTGTTGCTATCTGGGCACCCTAATAGGACGATTAGGATTAACTGAAATCAGCCTGATTGATTAGGGCATATAAACCTACATACGCCAAATTCCAGGGGGACGGTGTGCTTGAGCTTGAATCCATCTGGAGCTATGAGTCAGGAGCATGAGTTTACTTTGCTGGCCTTGGAGAAAGTGACAGATCCAAACTGCATATACCCAACAATCAAAGCCAGGCGGTGACACAAAAAGGCTGCTAGGGAAAGGACTGATTTTATCTCTTATGGCACTGTATGTGAAGGCCATCCAGTCTACCTTAAGGAAATGAGACTAATACTAAGCAAATATTTTCCTTTAAAAAAATATGTGTGTATAACAAAATAAATCTATGTATCCTTTGTGCAGCTTTTTAGGCTCAAGTCCTTACTCAGTATGACTGTGAAATTCCGAGGAAGACAGAATTATGTTATTACTGCAGTTCTGTTAATTTCAGAGCCAAATTTGCAAACATGAATTCAAAAGTGCAAGAAAAAACTGTTAGTGACTAAATCCTGACACTTCTGTGTCATGGGTCAAGCACACAAATGCTTATTTGCATACATCTAAAATCCAATCTATGCTGTGCAGGGAAACCCCACCTGCAACCTTCTTAGAGGACAGCTGAGTTATCTTGGCTGTATTTGTTGTAGAGAAAGATCATTATGGCCACTAAAGAGTTTCAGAAATAAAGGCTGGGGGAAAGAGGGGGGTTGAGGGGGGAGAGCAGAGAAGAGGAGAGGGGACAGACCAGATCTCTGTTATTCAAAAAAGCTGCTCTAAAGCAAGGTAAAACAGTGCAGGCAGGAGCCTAAGGGATCTGATCCCAGTCATTACCACTCATGCGAGGGAGAGGATATGTCAAGGGTAGGGAATGTCTTGGGGGACCTGCAATATGGTAACTCACTTTCAGCTAAGTGGAGAACAACAGCTTTAGCTGTACAGTTTAATAACAGGCTAGGCCACTTTGTGCACCGGCAGGGCTGTCAATGCACAGTAGTCTGCCTTTCATTGTTAGGAGAGGAACCCCGCAGCTCCCATTTTACAGCCAGGAGTAAAATTATTTTGCCGCTAACATTTCTCTTTGGCATGAGGCAGTGGAGTTGCGCATTGCACTCATCCTGCCTGCAGCTCCCTGCACCTGCAGCTCCCTCCTCACAACAGGAAGGTTCCCATGGGCTTGGAAGCAAGAGATTTTTGCCTTCCTCCTGTGGCTCTCATGCTATTCAGCTCTATTTGGGTGGCATACCCGCCTGTGTACCATGGCTGCCAGCTGTGGAGTGCTGTGCAGCATCCTGGAGTGCCTCCAATGGTATTTTGAACAATTAGTAACTAGCCCGGCATGATCATATCCTAATGAATTACTGAACTGCTTTCTTCTGGTTGAATACTGGGCTAAATGCTGAAAGAAAGTGGACACCTGCAGATTGTATTGGCAAAGACCTGTCAGTGAGAATTTGCCTGAGTTAGGACCACAGGACTTGCCCCAAGCCTTCCCAAACACATTCCATATTGACCTTAATATTGTTAATTTCTCTTACTGTTTTAGGAAGCATGCTTCACACAAGCATCCCACAGCAATTCAAAGAAACAGAGGCCCCTATCATAACATCAAATTCCACAATCACTAAATGGCACTCTCCTTAGTTACCTGTTGACCCGTGAAAACATTTGTCTTCCATTAACTGGGCTTTATTAGGAAATGACAGGGAGAAGAAGATTTTTACCAGTACCACCACTTTTTGCACATATTATGAATAATCCAGCTCACATATTCACAAATCCAATGTAAACTTTCCAAGAGAAAAGTCATTACAAAAAACAGATTACTCAGAAAAATGTTTGAATTTATCCATTTTTTTTTTGTATCTCTTGCTCTATTTTTCAACCTCTCTATCAATACCTTAATTTGAATGCTTATAAAAATGCTACTGGACACTCTTGAATTAATTTTATTCAAAGTACTTGCTTCACTGAAAAAGATTTTATAATATTTCCAGTAAAAACCTTAACATAAAATTTGGTGAAAATTATGAGAAGAAATCTCCTTTGAATGCTGCTCAGTAGAATTATTTTGCTATCATCCCTCAACAAGTGAGAAATCTTTTTCCTTTTCATAAATGTTTCATATCTATGGGTCTAACTTGGCAGTAGGTATAATCATACAGGTAATTCTTTTGGTGAAACAGATCACCTCTGACAGAAGACACTAGTATGTTTTGTCTCCTACAGCAAACCAGTTATAACTGACTGGGGCATCTGCTCACAGAGATCTTTGTGCTGCCTTTTTGGTGTGCTATAACACTTTTCATAACCTATTTTTTAATATTTTTTTATTGTATATGGTTTTCTGGAAGATTTCATCTGTATCAGAAACAGTTTGACTCTTCATTTTTCATTCAAGTTTAAAAAAACTAAAATCACCATATTTCATGTAGTTAATGTCATTTTTGTTCACAGTGAATCCCAGTATCTGAAAATCCTGGATAAGGAAGAGACTGCAGCCAGCACTTCTTCTGTTGCTAGACCATTTCACAGCTTCTTTCATATGCTGTAAGTTTTCACAAGATTTGATAGAAAGTCTGTGAGACTTGGGGGGAAAAATACAGGATTGTTTTTAACATGGTGGCATTTGACCAAACAGGAAGGAGGAGGAGGGAGTATGTGAAAGTCAAAAGTGTAATAGAGGCTGGAAATGCTTGAACAGATGTAGCAGGTGTAAACATGTTTCCTTATTTTGATTCCTGGATTTAACATCCTCCTACAAGACTTCAGTGTGCTCAGAAAAAAGGTTATATGTGCAGATGGTAAACTGCTAAAATGCCCAGAAGGTTCAAACTCATCTGTGCTTGTGAAGACAGGGAGAATTTCCCATCGTCTGACTCACAGGTGTTTGGAGCACTCCGAGTCAGAGGCAGGTTTGGCAGTGCTTAAGCAAATGCCTTTGGTTGTGTGCTGGAAACGAGCTCTTTTTCTTGTGATGTCCAAGTGGCTAAGAACACTAGGAGAGCTTTCTGGAGCAAGGAGGTGGGGAGAGACTTTTTGGCATGTGCTCCACACAGTCATTACAAATTGAGGCTCTGGGCTGTTGCTGTCCCTGGGCTGCTGCTCTCTCTTCCTGACACATTGCGCTGCCTCGGGTCACTGCCTCGCCGCTTGCCTGCCCATTGTAGTTTTGATCATACATTCCCTTTTGGCACAGGACGATTATTTTCTGCATTCTGCTAGGTCCTCTTCCTGTTTGTCTCTATTAGTCTGTGGCCAGCACAGGAGCGAAAAGAAGCAGGTGTCTTAAACGCTTGGCTGACACGCTGGAATGGGGACACACCGGGGACAGCTCTGGCTGTGTGAGCAGCACTCACAGCACGTTCTGACCGGCCGTGCTCAGCACTGACAAGCAGCGAGGAAGCAGGGGCCTGCCTCTGAAAGTCCTGCTTGTTATTAATAACAAACATACCTGTCAGGCTGTGCGCAGGGAATGATGATGGCACCACCACAAGGTGGGCAAAGAATGGGCACTGCCTCTGTGGGTTCACCCTCAACCCAGCACTGCCCCGTAGACTCTGTTCAGGCCACCCCACCTGTCTCCATCACCGTGTCCACCTGAGGCCACTCCACCTCCATGTCAGTTGTCCCCATGCCTGTGATGGCTGGCTCCTCGTCTCCAGCTGTTAAATCGGTTGTGTCAGCTGACCAGTTGGCCTTGCCCACGACAGACAGCCTGCACCAGCATCCCTCCAAATGTGCTGCAGGGTCAAAAAGAGCCTGCCAGCACCTCCCTGAGGAGCAGCTGGCTCAATCCGAATCTAGGTGAGATGCAAGCTGTGCTGATGGAAAGAGGAGAACTAGTTACCCACTACTTCCTCCTTCAGCACCCCTCTAATATCACCAGGATCTTAAGTAAGTATCAAACCCATCTGCCAGACTCATACACTAGAAAGGAGTTGAACAGCAAGGTGGCAAACTTGTGGGTGGCACAACGTTATTTACAGGAGCAAAAACATTGCACATGACAAAAACACCATCTCATGATACTGAGTAATCGGGTGATAAAACAGAGAAAAGGCAACATAGATATCTGTACTGTAATGCCAGTGGGCAAAGCAGACTTTAGATACAGAGCTGAGGGTGCTGGACTCCCTTCTAGCTCTCAGAGAAGAAATCCTTGAAGAGCTGTGAAATCTAGACATATTTATGAAAATGCCAGATCCATTCTCAGCAGTGTTCAAAAAAGTAAGTCAAATTTTAAATTTAGTATGGATAAAACAAAGCTAAAAACACTGCCACATCCTGATATAAACATATCTGATGTGCCTACACCATGAAAGTGGTGTTCAAGCCTGCTAGCTCCAAAATGATAACACTAGGGCCAGAGGAAGGTCCAGGCTGTGACACAGCTTCTGTACTGGGATTCCACAGTAGATGAAGAATACATATCTGAAAAATCAAAATGTGAGGGAGGATGAGAGAAATCTGTAAAATCATGAATGGCACCGAGAAGGCAAATAGGGAATGATTGTAATTGACTCTCATACCACAAGAACTAGGAGCATCAGATGAAATTATTAGGAGGCCTGTTCAAAACAAACAAAACAAGGGCTCTTCTTTAAATCCTGCTTTGTTGGAGTGTGCCACTAATTGTCACAGGATGCTGCAATGTCAAAAATTGATATGGGTTCAAAAAGCAATTACACAAATTCATGGAAGCAAAAATCCATCAAGGGCTATTAAATTTAAAGATACCACATCTGTCTCAGGGAAGTCCCTGAGCCACAGCTTGCTGGAGTTTGGGACAGCATGCCAGGGAACTATCATTGTGCGCTTACCCCTCTCTTATGCTGTTCCCCAGGCATCAGCTGTTGTTTATGTTTGAAACAGGCTATTGGGCTGGATAGACTTGTCTCAACCAGCATGGCTGTTCTTATGATTGGATGCCAGGAAATTAATTTTTCCATATCCAGTCTGTCGGAAATGATGCCCTTTCTTTCATACAAGGACTTGGGTAGGGTGATTTGGGAATTTGTTAACTCTAGATTATTTTAATCACCTGTAACAGGATTTGAAGACTGAAGCAACACAGACATTGCTCTGAGCAGCATTTGGTAGCACATCTCCAAAGCATGAGAAAAAGCATGGGGTACAGGTTTCACTGTAGAAATTATTAGACTCCCTCCGCATATTAATTCCAGACCTAATGCCCACTCTTCAAAGCCTGAGTAGCCAGGGCTTCCCTAATAACCAGAAATTCATCAATCAGAAATCCCTGAGACACGTTTGGAGGTCTCACTTCCGTGGGACTGGAGCAAACTGCAGAGCCTTATGACAGCCTAAACCCTCACCATCATCCTGTGCCAGACAATGGAAGTTTTCCTTCTTATTTATTTACAGTGTAGATACATTCTAAGATGAAGCCTAGACTTTTTTTAGCTTTTTACTACCCACCAATGCGTCTAGCTGTGACCTATTCCTATAGTCAGCCAGTCCATGATGCCGTTTAACACAGGAACAAGGGATTGCAGATCCTTTTTCCCGTCGCGGGACACGTCTCCTTTGCAGGGTGTTAGCTGAGGTGAGCCTGGAGGGGCAGTGGCAACGCTTCCGGTGCTGGACGAGTCACCGAGTCACCACGGTAGACACAGCAGCAGCTTGGCCTTTGCTGATCTTCAGCAGCAGCGTGGCCGCACAGCCCCGATCCTGCAATCCCGCACTTCGCAGGCGCGCAAAGCCCACGCAGATCCGATTTTGCCTGCAGCAGGATGGTATTGATCAGCTTTCCGTGGGAAAGACGTTTTGGGAGACAACGGGCCCTGTCTGCCTGGCAGCTATCGCTGCTCAGAGCCTTCTGGCTTTTAAAGACTGCTGTCCATGCAGCTATTACTGGTGAATTCTGTAGAACAACAACAACAACGGCTTCGTTATTATTATTATTATTATTATTATTATTATTATTATTACTACTACTCCAGCTGCCGAACCAGCGAACCAGGGAGGGCCGCAGCCCGGCCGCCCCAGCCCCGCTGGTCTCCCGGCGCCGCCGCCCCCCGCCGCCTCCAGGGGGAGCCCGGCGGCCGCGCCTCCGCCGCCTGAGAGGCCGGGGGGCGGCGAGGGTTGCGCCGACGAGGGCGGGCAGGATCCCTCCCTTTCCTTTTTAAAAAATTCCTCCCTCCCCGTTAAAAAAAACGCTTTCCTTTCCCTAAGGCCCGAGGGGNGTAACAGGATTTGAAGACTGAAGCAACACAGACATTGCTCTGAGCAGCATTTGGTAGCACATCTCCAAAGCATGAGAAAAAGCATGGGGTACAGGTTTCACTGTAGAAATTATTAGACTCCCTCCGCATATTAATTCCAGACCTAATGCCCACTCTTCAAAGCCTGAGTAGCCAGGGCTTCCCTAATAACCAGAAATTCATCAATCAGAAATCCCTGAGACACGTTTGGAGGTCTCACTTCCGTGGGACTGGAGCAAACTGCAGAGCCTTATGACAGCCTAAACCCTCACCATCATCCTGTGCCAGACAATGGAAGTTTTCCTTCTTATTTATTTACAGTGTAGATACATTCTAAGATGAAGCCTAGACTTTTTTTAGCTTTTTACTACCCACCAATGCGTCTAGCTGTGACCTATTCCTATAGTCAGCCAGTCCATGATGCCGTTTAACACAGGAACAAGGGATTGCAGATCCTTTTTCCCGTCGCGGGACACGTCTCCTTTGCAGGGTGTTAGCTGAGGTGAGCCTGGAGGGGCAGTGGCAACGCTTCCGGTGCTGGACGAGTCACCGAGTCACCACGGTAGACACAGCAGCAGCTTGGCCTTTGCTGATCTTCAGCAGCAGCGTGGCCGCACAGCCCCGATCCTGCAATCCCGCACTTCGCAGGCGCGCAAAGCCCACGCAGATCCGATTTTGCCTGCAGCAGGATGGTATTGATCAGCTTTCCGTGGGAAAGACGTTTTGGGAGACAACGGGCCCTGTCTGCCTGGCAGCTATCGCTGCTCAGAGCCTTCTGGCTTTTAAAGACTGCTGTCCATGCAGCTATTACTGGTGAATTCTGTAAAACAACAACAACAACGGCTTCGTTATTATTATTATTATTATTATTATTATTATTATTATTATTATTATTATTATTATTACTACTACTCCAGCTGCCGAACCAGCGAACCAGGGAGGGCCGCAGCCCGGCCGCCCCAGCCCCGCTGGTCTCCCGGCGCCGCCGCCCCCCGCCGCCTCCAGGGGGAGCCCGGCGGCCGCGCCTCCGCCGCCTGAGAGGCCGGGGGGCGGCGAGGGTTGCGCCGACGAGGGCGGGCAGGATCCCTCCCTTTCCTTTTTAAAAAAATCCCTCCCTCCCTGTTAAAAAAAGCGCTTTCCTTTCCTTAAGGCCTGAGGAGAAAGCTCCACTGTAGCTTCCTTCCCCCGAGCAGCCGTCCTCGCCCCAGGCACCCCTCATTACCCTCAACGTCCCTCTTGCACCCAACATACCTTCGTTGTCGGCGATTTCAAGTATGCACCACAGCAGTTCTCACTCGGGGTGTTTTTGCGGGAATCTACGTGTCGAGGAGGTGTTTGTGTCAGGGGGAGGCAGGGTGAAGCTGGGGAATGGGCGGAACGTTTCTCCAGCTCTCTGAGGTGGTGTGGGTCATCTTCCCCCGCACCCCATCACCCAAAAGAGGTTACAGGCTCAGACATCGGATGTCTCTTTTATTTTTTTTTTCTGCAGTCAGTTTTTGCCACACCGTTGTAGGTAGATGCTGTAGGGAGAATAAGTTGTTAAGTATTAGTAGCTGGGAGTGCCGAGAATGGGCTGAGGGAGGACATGGACCCTGTTCAAAGGAGTTCAGAGAGGACCAGCAAGATGATCAGAGGACTTCTCCTGAGAGGAACGGCTGAGAGAGTTGGGGTTGTTCAGCCTGGGAAAGAGAAGGCTCCAAGGAGACTTAACAGCGTGTTCCTTTATGATACCTTTATAGCACCTTTAGTACCTAATGGGGACCTGCAAGAAAGCTGGATGGGGATTTTTGACAACAGCGTGTAGAGATAGAACAAGGGGGGATGGGAATGGCTTTAAACTGAAGAATGGTTTTAGATTGGTTATTAGGAAGAAGATGTATACTGTGAGGATGGGGAAGCACTGGCACAGGTTGCCCAGAGAAGCTGTGGATGCCTCATCCCTGAGAGTGTTCAGGGCCAGGTTGAATGGGGCTCTGAGCAACCTGGTCTAGTGAAAGGTGTCCCTGCTCATGGCAGAGGGGTTGGAACTAGATGATCTTTAATGTCTCTTCCAACCCAAACCCTTCTATGGAATAAGTAAAACTACAGAGTTAGTATTACGAGATGATTAGGTTTGCTCAGGTGTCTGATATAGGGTATTGGGGCCTGTTTTACCACTGGGGAAGCTGGGGTGGTAACAGGTGAGTTCCGTGTGTAGTGGTCTTTTCCAACCTTTATGATTCTATAATTCTGTGATTTGCCCAAGGTCGTGGAGGGAGCCCTGGCATGTCCCTGCCTGGAGCCAGCTGTTGTCTGATCCCTTTGCTCTGTGTTTGAGGGCTGAGCTTTTCTCATAAATGGATTGCCCATGTGGTTTGTTGTGGGTAGAACCTGGGTGGGCGAAAGATTATGCTGCCAGCAGCTCAGAGGTTATATAGCCAGGAAAACCCCACCACGGAAATGAAAAGTGATTTAAAGGGGAGGGTCTATTTTATTCTTACATGACTGCACACCAGTGCTTAGCTCTGGGGAGAATGGAATAAGTGGAGCTTCTTAAAAAAGAAGGTAATCTGTCAATTTATGTGTTCACAGAAGTCAGCTCTTAGTGCCAAATTTTGTGTTTGGCACATTCAAGGACAAGTGGGTATTCTGGAAATGGGGATGGGAGGTGCAGTCGCAGGACAGCTACAAATAAAGGCTCTAGTTCACTGTAGCACAAGTGTTCCAATGCTCCTGCTTGACTTTGGTGCCTCTGCTTATAGTCTGTATTGGGAAAGGGCTTTTTCCTATGGATGATAGACATCCCAAAGAGTCTCAAAGAGGCAAAGTGTGCATACACAGCAGCTCTGGAAGGCATTATGAAAACTAGAGGCAAACAGTTCCCTCCCCTAGCTATTTCGCTTCCTTGCAAGAAACTTTAGCATGCAGATGTGACGGCTGTGCTGACGTTTTGATCTTCATGTGCTGATTCAGCCCGTTCCTGCATCTCACCGTTGCTGGCAGTGATTCTTCTCTTTTCAAGGAACACATCTTGCTGACTGGAGGGCTGTTTGCTGGGAGATGCTCAGGCCCTGGATGTATGCCATCCCGGAAGCTGTGCCCCTGCAAGGCGGCGTCTTCCACTAAACATGGGAGTGCCTCAAACGCGTGCAACTACTGATGAAATGGCAAACCAAAACAAGTTGTCTGGGACTGCCACTGGTGGTTTCTTAATTCATCAGGCTGGATTATGTAACCTGGAGAGCAATATTCAGCTGAGGAGGGGCTGTATCTTCTACGTGAAAAATGTTATTTACTTAAAGGTGCTGATTTGATTATGCATATACCCTTGCCTTAATGCTGGGGAAAGCAGTCTCTCCCACAGTGCTGCATTCTTTCTGGCATACCTTTACTCATCCGTCACACAGCTCCAAGTACAGTGACAATGAAGAGATATGAATGTTCCCTACCTTTGGCAAAGGAAGCCAAGGATGATTGTGTTAGTGTTCTTTCATAACAAACTCCAATCATTGGCAGATGACTTACAATCAAGTTTTTCTTTCCATCCTCAGCCCCACTGCTGGTTTGAGTAGTGTATCATTAGAACGATTGGATAACAGATGCATGCATGGTGCTGAAATTAAACTTGACCTGTCTAATCACATCACAAATAGCAATTGGAGGTTGGGGGTGTTTTCAGCCATCAACCACAGATCTTACAAAAAATGTGCTGGCATTGGGGAGACAGTTGTAGAGAAGGAAGTATTAACAGAAAAGGTGTGCAAAATATCAAGATGCACAATTCAGTTATCTTGTACTGGTGGGCTTGCTTAGGAAGATACCATGGGGAAAAAAACTCTGGTGTATTTGGCAACCGGGAAGCTGAAGACAAGTGCTTCATATTGGATTTCTGTAATTGGTTTGGCATAACTTTGCAAAAGATTAATTGGCCAGGGCTGCCCTCGTCAGTGTTTGTCAACAGCCACGACAGAGCCAAAACAGAATTCCCCGTTCTAAACGCAAGATACAAATGTCCCTTGTCACACCACTCTTGAGTGGTAATTATCATACAAGGTCAAACAACCAAGAAAAAACATGAAAGTGCAATGATTTAATAAAGCATCAGAATAAATAACATAAATAACTTATACACTACGTAGAAGTGTAATAGAAACCAAAACAAGAAACAACTTCTCAGCTTCTCCTAAAACTTACCAAATTGTCTGGCATGGAGTGTGATAGAACTGATCCATATTGGTGCTTTAGAAAGGATTCACCAGAGGTCTACTGTTAAAGTCTTTGTCCAGTAATCTAGGTGTGAAAAAAGTGAAAAAACAAGTGAGAGTTCACCATATTGTGGTGTTTCTATGGTGATACTTTTAATGTAAGTTATTTAAAAAAAGGGAAGGTAGAATGAAATAGGTAGGAGACTGCAAAATCTGTTCCAGTTGTATGATGGATAGTATCTCCAAAATACCTGTGAGCTAACATAAGTGCTTAATGCATAATAAAAGCAGAATTTGACCTGGAATATAGTTCAAAAAGGAAGTGTTTAGAGTGTAAGCTATTATTTATGGTACCACCAAAAAAACCTCCAAACACAAAATTGTTTGGTAACAAGATCAGCAACATGCTATTGAAAGTCTTTGTTTTCTTTCTAGCTGGGGGAGGTTCTGATTTTATATTTCACTGGAAATAGTTAAGGTGGTTTTTTTGTTTGTTTGTTTCTTTTTGGTTGGTTTTTTTTTTAATTTAAGAGGAAGCAGAAATTATAGCCATTTTAAAAGTCTAATTCAGAGATGAGAAAGTTTTTTTAATTTAAATTTTTTAAAAGTGTTCTTTTAAAAATTATTAAGAGTAATTAGTAACAGATAAATTAGTGACAGATAAAGATAATTATATCCATTTAGTATAACTGTCTTCTTTCTTAGTACAGAGTGCTTCCTGTTTGTGTTGTCATGCTCAGGCTGTCAAGATTATTTCATTACAAAACAAATGGGAGATTTATGAGTATTGCAGTTGTTTTGGTACCAGATAGCAGGAATGCTTAGTAATATGCCAGTAAAATTAAACCGTTTTTCAACTGCCCTGTTACCACATATGTAATAATACTGCATCAGCTAGTTATGAATATGTGAAGATATAATGTGATAAGATCTGTGTAAAACTTAGCCATGAACATAACATTTTAAACTAGCTTTCAAAGTAGCGTTCAGAGTTTTAATATGTGTCTAGAATTTGCAATTAGAAATAGGAAATTTTGTGAAAAATAGCTATTTCCCCCCTCCCTGTCCTGAACTATATTGCCAGCAATCTTGGATAAAAAGAGATCCCAGTTCTTTTCATACCTGGTTTTCAGAAGGATTGGGTGTTCTGCCTGACTTTTCAGACTTCCCTCTAAACAGCCCCCAGGTGAAAAGTGGCTGAACGGGTGCTGTGTCTCATCCATTGTCCCAGCAAACAGGTTTCCATTTTTGTACTTGCCAGTGCACTTACGGAAGAAGGCTGAGGAAAAGACATATGCCTAGCACAGATTTCAGTCTTCTGGACATCAAGTAAGTCTCAGGGAGCCCTAGGAAAGAACCAGTGGATTGCTCTTAATTGATTACCTCTTCTATATGCCCAAGTTCAAACACTGTCATGCAGAACCAGAAAATCAGACCCTACCTGTGCCTATCATTTTTACTTGATGTTTTTCCTCTGGACCCTTGTTCAGTGATCTCAATCACTTTCTGTCTTTGGTTATTTGACAGGGAAAACAGAAAATATTTTAAAGTCTAAAACATTGACTTCCACAAAGACAATGTGTCAAGTCTTTAAATTAGTGGTTTTCCACCCTTTTTTTTTTTTGTGACTGAAGCAAATATTAATCTTTGTGTGACCAGTTTACACCCACAAGCTGAGATTAGGCTTTCTTGTCTGGTTACTTTTCACTGACGTCTCTTAGAAGTAAGCCATTGAGCAGGAATCTGCCAACCAAAAGTAGAAAAAGCAAGCCTCACTGTAATGACACATTTCTGGAGACAGAAGAAACACAGGGGTTCACATCTTAGATGAAGAAAGACTATGTTGCTGGCAACATTTAGCCATGACTTGTTTCATCTGCCAATGATTATTTAGAGTACATGCTGACTTTTCATATAGATACACACAGATCCAAGCTAAACAGAGATTCATTCGCCAGGGCCTCCGAGTAGTGCCATGATGCAGATGTTAAAGAGTAGTAACAAGGCTCTAATGATAACTGGTTTCCCGTTTGCTGGATACAGATATTCAGACATTTTTTTCCCAGTGAACACACTGGGCACAACACAGACCAAATGATGAGCCTAGATTTGTTAGGTGTGTAATGAGAGAGAGTAACACACTGGATAGAATGAATTTCAAGTGCAACCAATAAAAACAATCTCCTTATGAAAGTATTTTAAAGAGATTTGATGCTAGCAAGAGAGAAATCACAGAAATCAAAAGCTAGCCGTTGCAGAATGAAACTTGCCGCAGACAGAGGAATTATAATTTTATAGGCAACGCTGAATTCAGTTCCAGGAAAAATGTACATGAAACATAGCTGTCTTGACAACCCCATTCAATGAGCTATTTAAGATGGAAACCTTGTGAACAAAAAGTCTTCTGAAACCATAAAAGCAGCACTCAGTAGCTAAGGTGAAAAAGCTCTAAAATTATGAGAAGGTGTCACAACCTGTCAATTTATTAGCAGATGCTTCTAAATCAGTATAGGAACAAAATATCAAACCCTTCAAAAGTGGCATAATGGAATTGTTCTGAAAGAGGAGATAAAACACGTGCCACATGACTGGGGTTTCCAGGACTTTTGCTAAATGGTCATTGAAGGATTGTAGACAGCAAAGCAGGGCACGAGCAGTTGATGTCAGTTTTTCAAAACAGTAATAATTTTAAACATATGGGACTGGAAAAAGACTTTGCAGTGGCTTTTTGAGCAAATACTTTTATTCAAGAATAATAGCTAAAGAACAAGGGCCTGATTTTGCTCTACCTCACTCTTTGTTTCCAGAGTGTGAAATGCTATCATAAAATCAGAATTCTCTTTTCCCACAGGAGTGTGTTAGTATTTTACTCCCAAAGATAGGCATTGCTATAACTAGTGACTACAGACAGTCTATTCAGCCTAACCTAATGTTCGAGGGTCACAGCTTTTGATTAAGGAGGCTTTTGGCCTGTGGGGTTAAACAAGAAGTAGCTTTAGCTAAGTATTGGGAGTACTGGTTTTCACCAAAAAGCTGCCTATGATCAGCAAGAGCAAAACTGAGAATATGTCACTGAATAAAAACCTGGAACTAGATCACTCCTCACAAAGCTGAAGGTAGGATTGCTTTCGTGGGATCATGGCAAGTCCCAGGTCAGTGCGCTAATAACTACTGCAAACATTAGTTTAGCAGCAAATGGTGTTCCTGATAGAAAGGGAGGCATGTATAAGGATGAAGGAAGGAATAAAATACCTATCTGGCCTCTTTAAGAATGGTGGAGCTTTAAATTAATCCTGACAGCTTGTTTGCTGATGGCACAAAGGAGATCCTGACCTGATATGTAAATTTTGTCAGTCAAGTGCTACCAGTCAGGTTGGGATAGGGGGAAACTGCCTGCCAAGGTACTTGGCAGGCTTAAGCCAGGTTCCATAAACAGAACAAAATAGTTACAGAGTAAGGATGCAGGCAGGATGCAGGACACAGGCAGGAGGATGCAGTGAGCTGTTGGAACCTCACTGTGGGGTTGCTGCACTAGCCCAGAGCCACAGAGCTCTTACAGCTTGCACTGGAAAGGAGCGGGGTGCACACGTGGTAGGCTGGGTAGGAAAGGACAGGATGAGAATGAACCCTCCTCCCTCATGGTCAGTGGTCTCAGCTGGAGCAAGGGAGTGGGGACATCAATTACCTCAAATGTTCTGTCCTCCTCCAAAAATATGTGGCTAAGCAGGCCAGTGAGTGCTGTGGGGCTGGAGGTGGCTTATTGCTCCCGTTGATGCTGTTCTACTTTACTGAGGTGCCTCAGTCTGTGATGAAGCCCATGTATTTGCCCTCTCCAGCAAGAGTGCCCTGAACCCTTCACTGAGAGTTAGTCTCGTGCTCTCTGCTCAGTGAATGTGAAAGCGTTGTGAGCAAAATGGAACACATCCGAAAGGAGAGACTGAGGCAAAATGGCCTCATAAGGTAATTCCCTTACATTTAGAGCATGCTTCTGAGGCTGTTGCTCAGTGCTTTAAGTCCAGTTCCAGTGCTCCCTCTATGCCATAAAATATATCTCAGCTAGACTTGTGTTGCAAGTGCTGACACTGGGTTTGCACTGGTTCCAAAAATGTGGATGGGTTATCTTCAACACCCAGGTTTATGCTGACTGAGACTGACTGTTGTCTTGTAGCCAGCAAAAGGTCAGTGTAAGGATACAGGCTGCATAAAGACCAGTCACATGGCAGGTTCAAGAGAAATAAGCTTGAGTGCTCCCCTCTGGCCTGGATCAGACTGAGACATATACCAGTTTGTACAAATCTAGGATTGATCCACAGATTCAGGGTTGAGTGATGAGTTCTCAAATCCTTGTTCTGAGAGTATGACAGAATAATTATTGTAGAGTGGACTGTTAAAGATACTTGCTTGAGAGGATAGATAATTTCCTAGGACTGACCTAGTGGCTATCGATTTATGGAAAATGTAAGAAATTAATAACATGTAAACCTGAGAATACCTAATGCCTCTTTTGGCCATTTTACTGTGACAATCTTACTAGAGCTTTTGAACAGTTTCCTTCAAAGTTTTAAGGTGAGAATTAATTACTCCCCCTCCCCCTTGCCCTCCAAATATAACTACTGTACAACAGTAGTCGTACACATCCAAATACATTTTCCTACTGTTCCGAAAACCTGTGTTCAGAAGACATGACTATTCCAGACTCCATCTTCTGATGAGAGCTCAGCAGAATCATTCACTTTAGTTTATATACAATATACCCATAACAAAATGCTTCATGCAAAGAGATGTTTACAGTGCTTGGAGAAAACTGATCCCCTTTTCTCAAAGACTAAACCAAATATATGTTTCAAAGACTAAAACAAATATATACTGTTCACTGTCTATTAATTAGGAAATAATGATCTCAGCAAAGAGCGTTTCCTAGGGATTAAGGACTGGCTGCATGAGTGGATAGCCTGAGATTTTTAATTAAAGGTGCAAGGTCCCTCTGTTCTGGCATATGACATTTCATTTAAATGAGGTTCTATTGAATTCAGAGGTTTTTCATGGCATGAAGTTCACCGGTCCTGACAGGTCCATGTCCACCTCAGAGTGGCAACATAGTCTAGAAGGACAACTTCTGACTGTCTCATCAGTGCCAAAGTATTATATTACTACTGTGAATGTGGCCAAAGACATCATTTGTGATGCTGGGGCCTTCAGAAAATTATAGCTCGTCTGTGGTAGTGAAGGAGTTGTTTCAAAAGTTATAAGTCTATGAGGTCATACCAGAGGAGCTTTCTTATCAGAGTTTACACTGAACCCCACCACAGACCATCACCTCCATAAATATAAAGGTGGGAAGTTTAGTTTATGTAAGAAATGATACAAAGACAGTATATGAAAACAAGAGATGTGTCATGCCTGAGAACAACTAGAAGCAGTTTCCTTATATGTTGAATGGGCCGTGTTAATGGCCCTGGCATAAACATGAGATGAATTAAAACTGCTGGTGTCAGTTTCCTTAAAAGCAAAAGAAAATGCAGTTTTTGCTGTTCAGAATCAAAGACCTTTCACTGTCTGAGTGGAGATTATGCTATATGCAACCTTTGTTCCAATTAAAGAGCCCCAATGGACAGCAGCAGAGCTAGTACCAGAGGCAGTGTCTGTGTATCTCAGTCAGGCCTGGACAGGGGGACCTGTTGGTCACAGCAAAGGTGGGTCTAACCCAGAGCAGGAATGCTGAAATTACCTCTCTTGGCCATAAAAACCTCCCAATAGCTCAATCCCATACCTGTCTTTTGTTGCTGAGCTGGGGCATTATTTCTGTCTTCAGTTTGAAAAATCATGCATTATCTCCCTCTAGTACTCATTAGCAAGAGAAAAGCAGGATCAGGCCCTAAATTTATGGAAATCAAATGCCGTCAAATCTGTTTAACTCCTGTAGGACTTTTTCACAACTTTATTATAGTTGCATCAGAGGCTGTTTTGTTAGGAAATAGTAACATATTTTCCGCTCCCCCACCTTATAGCACTACTGTGGAGAAACTGATCTGACAGGGAGCAAAAATGCACTGTTGGAAATAAATTTGGTGTTATGCTGAAAGTCAGCCATGAAACCTCGTGGAAGATGGTGAGTGAGAAAGCTTCCTTTCCCTAGGAAAAGAGCTGCCTTCTTTTTGGGACATCCTCATTGAGACTCCAGGAGCTGCACCGTAGCATTCTGCACCCTGCGTACTGCAGCACACATGCCTACAGTGCTGAACTGTGGGGGCTGAGGCACTTCTCCAGGATCCAACTGCAAGGCTGAGGACAAGGTGGCATATGATGAAATGGAGCATCTCAGAAAGTGACAGCAGAAACATCAGAGAAGCAGACATAGCAAGTACCAAGGACACACCAGAGCCAGCAAGGAAAACCCTTGTATCCTGACCTTGAGAGAAACCTAAGGGAGAAATAACTTGAGTTATTGGCTCAATATATATTGAGTTATGTATTATTATATAACTTTAGTGGCTCAAAAGAAGCTTTGAAGTGTGAAAAGAGAAAACACTGACTATTGTTTTGATTCCCGCTCTGCCCAGAGTAACAGGACATTGTGTACAATCTTTCTAAACAAACAGGCGCACATTAAAAAGCTCAATTCACTCCCTCATCCGTTTGCTCTCCAAACAGAAACAACTTGTAGGGACCCAGAATGTTGGTCAACTACCTGGGTCAAAGAGGGTAACAAGAAGTATTTTAATAAAGGGAACTTTCTCCTCAGAACTGATTTTGCCTTTTCTTGTCTCTAGTAAAAGATTTTAGTCCTTGTCTGTGGTGATATTGTCATTAGAATTGCCATAGCAACTGATAAACAAGGAGAAAATGATGTGCAACAACTTTTTTTTTTTTAAAGACAGTCCAAATGTCTTACCAACAAGTAATTTTGTGACAGAATTTAGCAAAGCGGCTGCACAGTAAATGGGTTTATCTTTAAACATAATGCTCTTTTCCATTTTAACTGAGCATAAAATTGTATCTTTAAAGGATTGGCAAAAAGTGGGGCTTTATGCCTCTTGAGTAGTTCCATGTGACATATGGTCTTTCCAAGCAATAGTTTTATCGGCTGCGCACAGTAGCAGCAGATTTGAGCTAATGTTCCTGTGAAAACAAGTAAGGGTTTATCCAAAAACTGAAGAAGGGGAGGAGAAAGGCACCTTTGCCCTGCTGTACAGAAAAAACACATCGTGTCTTACGTCAAAATTACGATATCCGTCTATAAATATAGCAGCTACTGGTAGTGACTAACTTCAGCACATGCACTGGGTGGGTTGAAGAGGACTCAATGACCTGTTTGATTCCCTGCCCACCAGTGATATTCCCAGGAATGTTTCAGCCCTGTGTTGCCCTGAAGCCTTGGATGGAGCAGGGTGGTTCTCGGAAACAGATGGGCATTCCTGCCCAGAGGGGCTTAGCTCCAACTTTTCCTATGTAGCCACATCTCCATTTCCCAACATAGATGCTTATAATCAGCATCAGGCACTGGCAAGCAGCGCAACTTGCTTGTTGTAGATGCTTCTCATGAAGTGCTGAAGAGCACCCTGTCTCCATGCTCCCCAGTATCCTGCTTCACTCTGGGATTATGGCTGGGGATTCACTTAGCAGCTGGGCAGTGGTGCAGGGCAGGATGAGCCTCATATACAAATACACACACCCCGTGTTTGTTATAGCACACAACTTTGCCTAAATATTGGCCTAAAATTATTTTTGAGCTCACTGCTGCCTCAATTGAGAACCACTGCACTAGAAATAGTCCCTGTAAGTTAATTGGTGCTGGTGTAACCAATTATAGGAAGAAGGCAAAAATTAATGGATTGCAAAACATTTCTTCATCTGAAGAATTCTGTTATAGTAGTTGTACACATGCACACAGGATGCAAATAAATAAACATATGCTCATGTGGTTATATTCTTGCATACACACATACATACATACATGCACACACATATTAATACTTGCATTTATATATGTATATTTAGAATTACCTTAAATAACAGGTTACACAGTAGGGAAAACTGAAATGTAAAATTTAAAAAAAAAAATCATTTAGCTCGAAAACTTACCAGAAGGCATGTTTTCAGAAAAGCTTTCAATGTGCTTGAATGGTCCTGTGATGCTTTTGTAGTAGTGAGTGATTTTTTTCTTATGCTTACAACAATGCAATAATTTTAGGTTGAGTTCCTCAAGGCCTTCTCATCAGCAAGAATGAATTCCCTGCATTCTGAAGTCTTTCATGAGCACTTCTCTCACCCCTGCTGTCTGTGCCACTCTCTTATCCCCAAGCATGTGTCAATTTTGCTTCTATCTGAAGTTCACAGAGATATTTTTCTGGTGGTTAGCTGAGATCTTTATGTAGCAGCCACGCAATTTTTTTCAGAACAGACATGAGGTGTCACAATTGTGACAGCGTAGCATCTGCTCTGGGGGACATGGAAAAAGGTGTTGGTTCATGGGAACATCTGATTCAGTACTGAGGCATTAAGAGTCCAGTCTGTGGATTGTCCCAAGTCCTAAAACTATAGGGGAAACAGATACATCTTTGATTTGAGACCTACCACTGCACTTAGAAATTGCATCTGCCTGTAGTAAAACAGCACAGTGTAGATTAGGAAATTACTCTTTTGCATTATATATAGATACAGGAGGAGCAGGCAGAGGCACGAAAGAAATATCCACCATTGGTGGTTGCCAGAGATGGATGGCATTACAAAATAGGACGAAAATGTAGCTCCTGAAAGTGGCTTTCCATGTCTTGAGTTTCTCTTGGGACTGTGGCGCCATGCAGAGTTGCTAACCCTGCGACAGAAATACCAGACCTTATATATGGCATGCTTACAAAGGACACTGTGGTTCACACTGCAGACAAACTACTCTGCAACAAAGAAAGGCTTTGTGCTGACTCAACAGAACTAGGTAACAAATGCAGCTTTCAAAATGACTCTTTCTCAATAAAGGGTAATCGGTTCTTCCCTTTTCTCATTGTGTAAGATATTCTATAGACTTTATTCATTAGAGAGCACTCTGCAAAGTTGAAGTAAGAAATGGGAAAAATAAGAATGGCAATAGAGTTGTTAATTCAGCTTACACATCAAGGAAATTACAATAAACTGATACACTTTCTGTAAAAAACACTGACGGATGGTGCCATTCCTCGAATAAAAGCAACAAACATTCAATGTGCCAATACCTTCAGAGGGTACACCTTCAAGGTGTAGACAAAGATGGGGCTGTCACAGAATCACAGAATGGCTGAAGTGGGAAAGGACCTCTGAAGATCATCTACTCCAACTCCCCTTCTCAAAGCAGTGTAAACTAGAACTCAATCCTCTGGGCTGTGTCCACTGAAGCTTTCGAAGCCTTTCCCAAGAAGGGAAACTTCACATCCTCTCTGGGCAATTTATTCAACTGTTCAATTACCTTCACAATAAAGAAGTGACTGGCCTCCAGCTGGACATGCCAGCCACATCACAAGCCTTTGAGCCTGGTAGTCCTGCCAGTTTACAGTCCACGTGTAAATTGACAGTCCACTGTCCATTTTTTTACTGTGTAGTTCATCAGTTTGCTGAATGTTATGCAAGTGGTGTTAGGGGAGACAATGCTGAAGGTCCTGCCAAACTTGAGAGAAATGAGGTCCATTGTTCTCCCCTAATATACCAGGCCTGTCACCTTGTCATTGAGGTTTATCAGTTTGGCCAAGCATGTAATAACTGCAGTGTAGACGTTGCTGGCTTGATAGGAGAGAGCTGAATAACTTCTAAGGAATCATCTATTTAATGATGCCTGACTTCCTGACAAAATGTCCCTGAGCAGGCTATGCAGACGTTCCCCATGTCCTTTTGTGTGTTCCTCTAGTGTATTACACATCCTGAGATTGGAGTCGCTTTTGGTTTGCGTGTCATTCACTTGGTTTATTGTACTCTTGACCTAATGTTCAAACCTTAGCCAGTCTGACTGATCGTTTATTCATGTAACATGCTTTGGTTCCCTTATTAATTCTTAGAATGCAGTTTCAAGCACATCTTGAAAGTCAAAATTGGCTTTCCGCAAGTATCGATGTGCTGTGAAAAATCATTGTGTTTCTTGTGGTTCACTACTTTTTTTACAGGAAAATTTGGGGGAAACTTAGACATGGACTGAAGACATAAAGTGAGAGCTAACATGATCCAAAAATTACTGGCATTTTAATGGAGGACAATTACTTAAGAAAAATACTTGTTTTGCTGTTCTTAGAGTCAAATTTGTCAAGATATTGTGTAAATCCTGGGGACACTCTGATAGCCTTTCATGTTTATTCCATTAATGGGTTCTTAGTTCCTGGGTTCCTGGTGGAAGAAGACCCTGGAAACAGAAAACTAGTGAACCCCAGTCTCATGAGCTGCCCTGCCTTGTTCCTGTCTAGTGGGCCTTGCTTTAGTGGGCAGAAAAGTTGAACTTAAAGACAGGATTTAAGCTACTGCTGTTCTTGCTTTTCCAATCTTTTCTTGAAATGAATATCAAATTCTTTAGGCCGAATTAGACAGGGAGGAGTAGAAACATCTTCTGCATCTCCTTTAATTCTTGATATCTTCGCAGCAGCTGTCAGCTTTAGTTTGTTCATTGATCATTCAGCTGAGCAAGAGCAAGAAGATGAAGGACCATTCACCCCTTGATGCTGTTAAGAAGCCTGTCAGGCTTTGACAACTTAAATGAGAGACATTTCATAAAATTATGAGTGAAATTTTAAATGTCTTGTTGAGGCGTACCACAAAATCCTTTGCTGTCAAATGAGTACTTGCAGTAAGTTGGGTTTTTTCCCTGACTCAGGACTCTGCTCACATCAGACCCATCAGGATTTTGGAAATATCTCCTTTTTATAGGGGGCATGCTCAGAAACATTAACACAAGCATTAACACTCAATTTACCTGCTGACATTACTGTTGCATATCAGTACTGTCATTTATGTGCATGCAGCATAAGGGCAGGATAGTTTAATGAAGACTCTTTAAAATGGACTAAGCTTCTCTGTTCCCCTATCAAATACCACTACCTGATTTAAACTGACAGTATTTCACAACCAATTCAATGTACTTTTTCTGCCCTACCATTGCCTGAGTGGTCCACATGATTTTTAAGGTGATGCTTTAGTCCCACAACAAGATATATGTGTGGTTTTTAATGGCTTTTTACTGAAACTGTGTCCTGACTGCACAGATATTGCAAAGGGTTTCTATTTGGCCTTTGGCCCAAACAAAAGCCCCATGCAGTGGCTGGAGCCACCAGGGCACTTAAGAATAGCTGTGGCCCAGATCTGTGGCACAATAGCTGCAGAAGCCCTAAAGTCTTCCATGTTTGAGGAAGCCCATCACCCAAAGCATAGGGCCAGAAGTTTGTCTGTCTGCCTTTCACTGGACAAACATGTGCCAGCACCCTCTATGACAGGCTCTATTCCCAAATTTTGCTCTTCAAGATACAGCAAAGTGGGGTAGTTTCTTTCCGTACAGGTTTCAGCTAAGCCGAGCATAAGCAGCCTTTGCTCAGTTGACTGCAAACCCCATTTGATCAGAAAATTTTGTTTCACAAATTCCAATGTGTGTGGTACCAGAAGAATCTATTGCATTACATGAATAACAGTTATTGTGAGCTTGCTTCAACCAGAATAGGTATCTGTTTTTGAGCCAGCAGCCAAAACCAGAAGCAGCCGTGCAATTTATAGCTAACTAGGTAATCCGTCAGTACTTAGGCTCCAGCTTGGAAAAATATTTTGAGTACCAGCTTAACTTGAAGTATATGGATATATACATTGATTTCAGTAGGGCAAACACATATGTCTAGACCTATGTGTGACTGGAGCTATGTAAGATTAAATGCATCACTGAAAGAGAGTCATTAGAAAAAAACCCCTAAATTTTAGCTGAATGAATTTGTCCAGAGATAAATATAAGACCAACTCCGCCCTGGCTCTGTTTCTTTTTTGGTGTAGTATAACGTAAGCAAGATCCTATTACTCTGCAATATTGATGGCATACCTTCATGCATAGGAGGTAACACATTCCCAGCATACTATAAAATTTAAAATTTATCCTTTCCACTGCTGGGATGTTTGGTTTTTTAACCCAGTTTTACTCCCCAGAAACTTCTAGAAACGATAACACTGATCCTGTGTGTTCAGACCATACGAAGAAGAGGAACTTAAACAATTGCCAAATTTATTTGTTTTTCTCTGCTGCCCTTCGTTCCCTGTACTTTTTTCCATGCTCAAAAGTGAATATACTTTCTGTCAGACTTTCAGCATATTTTCCTGTCACACATTCTCCTGCTTTGAGCTCTTTTGTTCTAATACTCCTGACATTTAAGCTGGGCACTCTAAAGGTTCTTTCTCTTTACTTTATTCTATGATTTATTGATTACTTCCAGCTTCTGTTTCCCTAAGCCTATTTCCTTTCAAGTTTTCTCACCCTTCCAACCTGTTATTTCATCCCTTGATACAAATAATGCTTCACAGTCCCAGTTTTAAAGCCACAAGCATGGCACAATTTTTTCTCCCATTGGATTGGCATAGCAGCATTTTTTTTTACACACGGAGGACCAAAGACATTGTAAATGATTACAGAGGTCATTGTTACTGATGAATGTGTCACGGCCACACATTTACAAAGGGCCTGCTGAGCTGCACTGTCCTTTGCAAGTGATTCCTGAAGAAGTCATAGGCACTACTCACAGATCAAGGGACTGCTCTGTGTGGGAAAGTGACACACTGCATGGGGACAAAAGTCGGCATTGTATGGGGAGAAGCCGCTTCCCAAAGGCTGGGCAATGCTGGCTGTGTGAGTCTGACTGAAAACCAGAACAGTAGGAGATGCTGGATGAGGGGGCTTGCCAGCAGTTAAGGATTATTGCACCTACATATTGTAGTGCACATTCTGTGCTAATTGCTACCTGGTGGGAGCCATGCAGTCGGTGACAGAGTGTGGCTGTGAGTGTGTGCTCCCATCTGCATTCCTGCAAGGCAGGGTTTTGTTCTGGTGTTGCTGCCTATAAAAGGAGGCTTCCATTCACCAGAAAGACCAGTTCTAGCATAAGAAACACAGCAGGAGCTGTATTCGGTGTGGGTCTCAGTGTGAGTCTTGGACTGAAGTTACCTAATTTGGCTGCATCCCCAGTTCCCTGCCATGACGTTGGCATAATATTTGTGTCTGTCTTGGCATCTTCCAGTGACTTGAGCTATACAAATAGTTTTGGAATCATCAGATGGGAGAGCCTAGAATGAAGCAAGGCATTACTACCTATGCAAGGCTTCGAACAGCCCTCCTTCTCTGTCTCCTGCTCTGCTATGGCAAAGGTCTGGAAAGGACCCCTGTCTTTCTCATGTCTGTGTTCCTGTGTCGGACTGAGTGGCACACTGAGCCCTTTAATTTCCCCTCAGTGCTCAAAGTAGTGCAGTGATTTGCTGCTGTACATATGCAACAGGAAAGTACAGTAATTCAGCTGGATCTAGCTAGGAATTTGTATATTAGGCATTAAGGGGTAGATTGCCCAAGGTGACAGCCGGATTCTGCGCAGCAAAGTGCTGTGTTCGGAGGGGCACTTCTGCCCACTTCCAACTCGGATACAAGGCGAAGCAGACTGTAACCAACACTCGCATATAAAGTGTACTCTGGTCAATTAGCTAGTGATTTTTCTGTCAGCCAGGATTCTGTGCAAATGAAGAGATATCAAAGATGCAGAAATTGATTGAGCTCAGCTGAACATGTCCCTCCTGCTTGGGTTCTAAAGTAAATAAAGACCTTTCACAATATAAAAAAAAAGGAGCATTGTTTTTTACATTTTACTGCTTCAATAGAGATGAAAAATTAAATTGCCAATAAAATTTTATGAGAAAGGAAATTCATGTTAGAAATTTTATCTCACAATGTTGATTTTGCTACTGTGAAGAAAATTTCTCTCTAGAAGTTAATAAATAAAAGCAAGGAAGGATATGCTTTTAATTACTTTAATTTAAAATCTTCTAACATATGCAGTATTAGTAAGATTATATTTTAAAAGAAAGATGTAACTTGCTGGTTTTCCTACATTTAAATGAAAGTTAGAAAATTTTAAATGGTGAAAAGTTGGTCTTAGGTAAGTCTGTGAACATAACTCCGTATTAATCTGTGAATATACATGACTGGATCCTTGGCCTCTTGTTTGTCTGTCAGAATGCACATACCAGCAGGATGGTTCATTTTACATGCAGCACACCAAAGGGATACGTTGTCCTACAGGCTTAAACTGTGTTTTACTTTATGCTAAAAATTCAGCCCAAATGATACAGCCGAGACTGAGAGATTAATAAATTGTGATAACAGTGCTTTTGTTAGCACCAGAAAATTGGAAGTTATGTTTCTGGTAAGAAAATGGATTTAACTGAAACCAACTATTAGTAGGAAATACTTATGTTGTGGTTTTATACATTTGTATGTATGCATCCACATAAGCACATGTATATTATACACATGTACTTGCCTTTCCTTTGGGCAACCACGCAGTGACATCTTCTGAGGAATAAGAAGCTAAATGAGCAACTAAGACAAAGCTGTGGGGTTTTTTTCTTTTTCAGTAGTAGAAATAATGTTAATCAGCTATGTGGCTAGAAATTTTTGAAGAGGGCCTTCAGCAAGCTCCCATTAATTTTCTCATTTAAGAATCTCCACAAAAGACAACAAAGAGAAATAGTCAAGATATTTCAAGATAACATATTTTTCTTGTAAAGGAGGAATTTTAGGTTTTTTAATAGAAGCTGTTGGTTTGTTTCTTCTGGGTTGCCTGGAGAATTGCCTCGAAACAACCAGCGGTATGTTCCCCTTCTTTAGGGCTTTAATATGGTCCATGGGACCCCAGTGCTCTGCCACCTCCAGAGAAGCAGGACAAGTGAGGAATTCTGGGTTGGAACCCCATGTGTTAGAGTGGTGCTCTTACATGGGTTTTAATGATGTTATCCTCAGATGAATTGGAGTTAGGCAAGCTCAGGAGCTGACAAGCACAAACAAATCTCCAAATGAATGACCTGGTACTTTGTGTGTCTCCTTATTTCCTATTTAATTTTGTTTTGGGAGTGGCTACTGTCTTGTGCTGTTGTGGCTTTGTTTTCTAATGTCACAGATGTCTGCCAGCTGCTGGATACTCAGAAGAAGACAGTCACTTGGGCTCTTTCCTGTAAGCCATGTCCCCAAGTAAGTTCTCACACACAGAAAAGAAATTCAGGGCAACAAAGAGATATCAGTGAAAAGGTTCTTTTAGAGTAAAAATTTGGTGGAGATTAAAATAGGGCAAAAGTTCAAATGAGAGCAAGCCACTGCCAAGCAAGCGCGAATCTTGGCAAAAAAGAAGGAAAAGAAGCATTGGTTTAAAAGGCAAGTAACCATGGCGAGGCAACAGCTCAATGCTAGAATCTGGTTAAGAACTAATATCACACAGAGCTGTGATTGTTTATTCAAGGCTAACCCATGGGAGAACAGTTGTCTCCAATGAGTGTTCTCACAGCTTGGATCCAAAATTATAACTGCATTTTTTTTAAGCATCCAGCACTTCAACACTACCCATTTACTGTTAGACAAAAGAAAAAGAAAGTACGAAGTTTTTTTCTTCGTGTCCCTTGTGTGTTTAAGGCAGAGCTTTACATATGGAAAGGCATTTCATGTCAGCTGTTGAACCGGTAACATGCTATTCTGCAGCAGTTGCCAATGGAAACTGTTGATACATTTTCAGTGCCTGTCCCAAGTTTCAGAAGAAACTGGAAGCAGTGTGTGGTTTAGAGATGTTTTGTTTGTGTGGGGTTTTGGAGGGTGAGAGAAGAGGTCTTGCACCCCCGAGCTTCATTACTGCGGTTGAGACACAAAACAGGTAATGGAGTGTGGGAGCTAACAGCTGTGGAATTAAGTTTAGGCATGAAATAAAACTAATGGCAGCTTTGATATAAGTAATAATTTACTAAAGATGTTTTGTGGCTATCAGCAAACTCACAACATATGCACACATCCATACACCTGCTTAAGCTGTGCACCTGTTGTCCTGCAAATAAATCAAAAGGGAAAAATGGAAGCTTCCAATGTTCTGCTATAAATAAAGGATGATTAATACCATTATAGTGACAAACAGGTATTGGCAGCACACAGAAAGAATGGAAGATTGTCATCTAATTTGTGCTTTTGTTTCAATATCTAGATGAGCTTGGAATACATACACAGTGCTAGAGGGCACAGCTGCAGCCCAGTGGATGAAAAAGAGAGAGCAGGTCAAATTAATCTCTCTAAAAGTCAAAAGTAGCTCAACCAAAGCATGAATTATCATGGAAATGAACACCACCTGATTTTTCAACAATCTGGATGATTTTGTCACTTATATGAATTTATTGCTCAGAGCTTCTTGGCCTAAGCTATGACGCAGTGGTCTGCATTAGGTCTGCAGGTCTTGGTACTTCTGGGAACCTGACTTTGCAGCTATTCTTTGGAGACCTGTAGGTTTGCGTGGAAGGTTCTCTTTTTGGAATTAGTATGCACATCCTTAAAAAAGATCTTTCAGATCTAAGACCTAAATGCACACATTTGCACTTTGTGGAATCGTTTACACATCTGCAGAGGGCAGCTTTGGATATTGCTGGAGTCTTTAGTCTCTTCAAGTCAACAGGGCACATAGAAATTGCTATGTAGACGACTTCAAAGCTCCCGTTTACCCACAGACTAATTAAAATTTAGGCAATAGAAGCACAATTTCTTTGAACTTCTCTACTTCAGAGCTGGCTATGCTTGCTGTCAAGGTGATTAAAAAATATTTTTTCTTAAAGGATAGGGTTGGATTTTAGAGGTTAAAGTAAATTCTTTCCCTTGCCTCTGTCCTGTCCTTTTCCACCTCCCCACCCCATGCCCTTGGATGCATGGCATTCCCCTCCACCAAGGCAGTTAACTCTCCTGGGTTCAGCCTCTCAGGTAGGCTGAGGATGGGAGTTGGGCAAAGCACTCTGTATGAGCGCTATTCCTTGATTTATGAGGCAATTCACCTGTTATAAGGTACAATTTATTTCGGTGTGTTAATGGCATCTTAAGTGTGTTTTGCCCATTCTTGAGTAAGTAGCATATATTAGGGGCAGAGAGACAGGGAACTCTATGTCTCATATGGCTGCATTTTCCCTGTGCCTTCACAGTTCTGAGGACTGTCTCCCAAATCTCAGAGTTGCCATTGTATGAAGCCAAACTGCTACAGCACATTAGAGAGAAAGTCTTCTATTTATTTTCTTTCTTTGCCTGTCATCGAAAGTGAAATCACTCAGAGCAGGAGCCCCTCCTCAGTCTTTCTGTATGGAAAAATCATAACCTTGTCCTTTTGTGGTATTTTGCATCCCACCTGCACTGTGCTAATCTCCTAATGTCAGACTCTGTACCACTGGCGCATCAATGGAGCTGCACAGGAAGAGCAGAATTTGGCACCTTAGTTTTACCTATTTTAGAGCTCAGAGGTCCTCAGAAACACAGAGGCTTTACATTTATTTTTATTATTATGTATACTTCGCTGGGAGCAGAACAGGAATGCCCACATTCAATGCCAGGCTCTTGTGCAGGGCAAAATCTGCTTTCAAATTCTTTCTGCATGTTTCTAATCTGTGATGAAGATCTCTGTCATATCTTTCATATTCATAGCCTGATCCAAGGGGAGCTGACTCCCTCTCTGCACAGATACATCCCTGCTATAAACAGGAGGTTGCACAAAAATCAAGAGGCAACCCAAAGCATGTGTGAAAGTGAACTCGGCCCACTTTTAGTGTGTAACTTAAGTCTGCTAAACAGGAATATATGTTCCACTTTCGTGTTATTGTTTTTTCCTTGTTTGACAGTGAGAGTCTTTGGATCCTGCAGTATGGAGTGAGGACGCATTGTCATTCTTCCTTGATGACTTTTTCCTTCTTCATCATTGTAAGGAATTCACAATCCAAATGACTCACGTTATGTGAGCAAATATTGCCTTAGTTTGAATTAATTTATTTTTGTTGCAATCACCTTTGAATGTTACTATAGCAATTTCTCTGTTTTTCCTGTCAAGGAACTGTCATAGACAATTTCATAAACCTTTTATGCAGCTACAGTGCGAAGAAAACCATGCATCTATTTTACTATTATGCTTGCCTGTAAATAATAAGGATATTTTAAATGCACATAATTGCATCATAAGGAAAGAATACAAAGATGCCAGTATAAAACAGATTACAAACAAGAAAATATTGAAATTAAGGTTAATATTGCTCCCTTGCTCAACCTTTGCCCAAAACTCTAACTTATCCCATTCATGCGTTTTCTCTGGGCATGAACAGTTCTAGAAATTGTAACTGAAAAAGAAAATTCCCTAGCTTTGTGCTCCATTGACAGTGGCACACCATCCTTCATCCACTATAAGGAAGGACTAGGTTGTATTGCTGGCTGGAACATGCCAAGTCACCTGATAGCAAGACCATATAATTTGGTCTCTAGGAATGAGAGGATGAAGCATCCTTATTGGAAGGTTCTGGAAGTGGAATTCTTCAGATACTTCAGTTGCTAAGCTTCAAAAAGTCTTCTCCAGACACAGACATATGGTGATTTTCATTTTATATATGTATACAATTTGCCACATTTGAGAAAAATGTCCACTAAAATGGCAAACAAGCATATGCACAGTAACATCCTGAAAGCAGATACTCATTTTCAAGCAGCACAGTGTTAGGGCATCTGAATGAAGGCTGTATGCTTTTTGTTTTTCCAAACTTTCCTTTATTTCAATCTCAACTTCATCAAAAACCAAAAAAAAATGAAATATTTTGATTGAGTTTCTCCCAAATCCTTAGCTTTGGATGGACAACAGGGAAAGAAAAATATTCAGTTTAATGATTTAACAATTAAATTGTTTAAACAACTTAACCCGCAAAGTTCTGAGAACATAAGAACAGAGTATTGCAATGGGGAGATATTCAGGGGAGAAACTCGGACCTGTGTGTCCACTAATGTTTACGTACATCTGTCTGCTGTCACTCACAACATTCCATCTTGAACAGTTTGCCTGGCACTCCCATGTGTGTGGTATGGTGCATCATCTTACATTGCTTATCCAAGTGTGGCTTTTCCTGAAATTTAAGAGTTGGCTCAAAGCACCTGAGAAGGGGTTGATTTGTGAGCTCTTCTCCATAGATTGACATGTGTGCAGTGGGCAGACGTAGATACAAATAGACAATTCAACATTCTTGCAGTGTCTGGCAGGAATTCCTCTTTCTTCTCATCTCTGCCTGCCTTGAGTTTCTTGCTGTCAGTTCTTCTCATTGTAAGAATGGAAGTGCCAATACTCAAGACGTCAGAGGGTGCAGGAGAAGCTGCTGGCTGCTGCTGTATGAGCAAAAACAGCCAAGTGTCCAAGTTTGTGTTTAAGCAACAGGATCAGACCAAAAAAAAATTTAAAAAGTAGTGCAGGTTTTCTCTGAGCCTGAGATGAGCTAGAGAACCATCCGCACTCCTGGAAGAGTCTCTCCTAAGCAGAGACTCAGTAGGCATAATGAAGTTTAGTCGTGTCCTGGGAAAGCAACCTCCTTTTCCAGTGAGCATTTGTCCACTGAAACAATTTATTGTCTCTTTAAAAGAGGTTGAAAACACAGACCAGCTAGGAGAAGACACAGTATTCCCCATGTTGAGTGAGGTTACCATGGTAGAGTCCCACTGCTAGAGTCAAAATTTTCTTCTGCTCTACCATATGCTTCCCAGAGAGATCTGTTATTTAAGTTTCCTTATATATCTCCCAGAAAAGGGTGCTGTTAGGTAACAAAAATCTGTCAATTTCTTTATGGCTAGATCAGTGGTAGACCGAAGACAAGGATTATTGCATGGATGGATGTTTTCTTCAGGGTCATGAACCAGCCCACACAAATTAATTTTGTATTTTTGACTTCTTGTGGTTACTATTTTATCTGTCACTGTTAGCAGGTAGCAGGGTCTTGCTTCAGCTGTGATGAATGAAGCATTTTTAACGACGAAATGGCGTTAGGAACTTGACATAGCTGCGGAATAAGATCTTTAGAAAAGTATGTGCCTGTACCTTATGCAAACAAACAAACATCTATAGTTGGCTTGGGACAAAGGGTGAAGGAAGGGCTGGTATGGAAACACTGCTGCAGGACAATAGCCCACGGGAGTTTACAGGTACTAACTGGAGTCTTTAAAGCAGAGGGAGGATAAAACATTGATGGTATGTGATGGGATGTTTCACAAAAGGAAAAGAAATGAGAGGAGGCAATAGTGAAGAAGAGAAGTTGCAAGAAAAGGGAACCATTGGAGAAGGGAGAACAGCAGGCAGCAGAAGCATGGAGTTTAGTAAAAAATATAGAGACTCACAAGTACAGGAGGGAAATATTTTAACACTGTAGGAAGATAAATTTGCAGGCAAATTCTGTTTATTTCCTTGGCCAAAAGTGTGCTTTGTAGAACAAGCAAAGCTCTCTCTGGTAGCATCTCTTATGCCAGCTCACTGAACTTTCTCCTTCCGATACAAACATTATTTACTTGTGTCAGCATGCTGCCCTCCCTGTGGTCCAGGAGGAGAGTGATTGGAAGCATTTTGCCAAAGTCACTTTCAATGAGACAAAATTCCAACACTTAGGGCCAAGAGTCCAATCTGAAGCACTTTGTACACTTGAACAATTTAACCTCACCTTTCTTCTTTAACAAAAATGTGTTTGCAAAGAGGAATCCATTGTTCGGTATTTCACTTAGCAGCTCTGAACTGAGGCCATATTCAAGATGTATTTGCGGAGGTTTCATCACTAGCAAACTGTACGTGGTAGGTTTACAACGTAAAATAAAGACTTATTATTTCCCATCCATTTTGCCTTTTAGCATTTGTCCATCATACACTGACACTTCAAGCTGGCTTGCTGTGATTAGCTTAGTGTGGCAGAGAGATTGCTCACATCATCAGTCAGAGCTCATGCTCACAGTCCTGGGCTGAAGCTGAAAGTCAAATCCACACAAAACCTTTGAACGGTTGTGACAGCCTGATGGCCATTGGAAAATTCTTTCCTTTTTTCTTTCTTTTTCTATTAGAAAGTTTTTGGTGAACAAGGTCTAGGAACAAGAATGAGGTGTGGGGGTGAGGAAGCAGCTGTAGCAGGAGGAAGAGCAGAGGAGGCAAGTTGTTAATATACAAATGTGCTGTGCATATGTCATGGCTCACCAGTATGTAAATCTGCAGTGGAAATTAGAGGGCAAAGGGAAAAACAAGAGTAGGTTTTCCATTTGGAGTCACACTGACTTTTCTTAAAAAGTCTTTGTGGTCTTGGCTTCCCACATTAATGGGACTGGTCAAGGTATTTTTAATTAAGTAATGGTTCCACCAGAAGATGTTTAGCAATGAGAGGGCTGGCTGGATTATGTGAGCAGTGGTCAGTTGGTCAGGCCACCAGCTGAAATGTGCTCAGCCTTGTACACAGCAGTTCTGATCGGATGTTGCTTGCTGTGATTGTCAGTTGGGAGACCTTGGCTTAATTTTCCTTGGCCACAGGTCCTTATCATAGAAAAGAAGGAAGGACAATTCTCTTAAATTCTCATTTAAGAATTTCTATGGAAGTTTCTGCAGAGACTATGAAAGCACAGGTATGAAGGAGAAGATCATTCAAAGCGGACAATGTGCCATTCAGAAGAAGGCAAGCCCATCACAAATCTGTCATAGATAGGAGAGAACTTCATGTGCAGGATCATCGGGCACCTTCTGGTGAAGAGGTAGAAAGTGCCTGACTTTAATTTTGTATTACTCCCTGACTGCCGCAGGAGTTCTTTTGAGCTGTAAGAAATCATGATAACAAAGCACAGTGATCATATCACTTTAATTTATGCAACCAGCAAGGATGTAGAATTATGAGGCAAATATGTAGGAAAACCCCACCTATCTCCCTCAGGGAAAGTTGCACATAGAGACCAAAATGAGTTTTCCAGAATGATAACAGCTCACCTTTATAAGAAAAAGATAATATTTAGGTGGCTGGTTCCTCCATCCTCCTCCCCCCATTACTAAATGCTGTTTATATTTAGCATAAAGCTCCATTAATCAGGGGGTAGTCTTGATTCCACAGATGAATATTCCCATTCAGTTGATAGATCCAGAATCAAGCCCTGGATTTTCTTGGGTCCAGGTAATTTAAGGATTTTTAATTTAGTAGTTTCCACTGCATTAAGAATTGATGACCTTTTTTCCACTGCAGTAAATAGAAGGTGCTGTTGCCAAAATACCTGCTACTTTGTGAGCGTGGAAAACCTGATGGTTTCTTAAGGTGTATTAAGGAGTTACAGACCTTTGAAATGCAAGTTACAAGAAAATGAATTAACACATAAGGCACATTCCATGTGAAAAACAGGGGAAGTGTTATGAGATGGATAAGAAACTTATTCTCTTGGCCTGTGGTCCCTCAGTGGGAATTCAAAGCCATTGCAGGCACTCTCATAGATCAGATAGGGCTGCCTCTACCCTTATTTTGAGGTACAAGTGCCAGACAAAGGTTGTATGACCATCTGTGGCTGCTTGTTTGAGGGAACAGGGCTTCACATTAAGTTGTCATTTTAGTGCTTTTCACCAGACAACCAGACCACTGTATACTTAGGTACATTACTCTGTGCCTCAGTTCCTTGTTGCAACAGGGCATCAAAGGCTTCATTTACTCACCTTTTATAACATCTCTGAGATCACAGAATCACAGAAAGGTGGAGATTGGCAAGGACCTCTGGAGATCATCTTGCACAAAGAGGGCCACAGCTCAGATGCTCAGATTCTGGATGCTATACAGTAAGCTAAATTGGCTCTAGCTAATCACTGTTTTCAAATAGGAAATAATTTCAGGTTTGAGGCTCATTGTTCTTGAAATGCAGAGGAACACATGCCATTCCCTCCCCCTCCCGCCTCCTCTCAGACCCAAAACTGGTATCAAAACTGGCAACTGCCTTTACATCTTTTTTTCGTTCTTCATTCATGAACAACACAGCTAACAGTGAGAGAGAAAAGATGTGAAGACAATAAACATCACATTTCATCAGATGAACCCTCTCTACCTTCACATTTTAAAATATTCAGTTTCATTAGAATCCTTGAGCCCAGAGACCAAAAGGTAACTCACTCCCCACTCACTCTATCCCCATCCACTGAGGAGAGGCACTGCAGATGCTCAGGGTGTTCAGGAGGAGCATCCCAGGCTCTGTCCCATCCCAAATGGTGCTCACCTGCCGTGGCAGCCATCTCTCCTGGGCCATGCTCAGCTCCATCCAATTGGGAGGAAGCTGGCATTGCAGAAGCTTGGGCAGAAGTGCTCATGCTTCTCATGGTACCATCCAGGACACCCAAATGCCACAAACCCTGCTTTCCATGGAAGCTCAGTGAAGCGAGGAACCACATCACCTCCTGAAGAAACCTACTCCAGGCTCTGACAGACTCTCTCGAGCTGTGAGCTGCAAGGTGTAGGTCAGGTTGGCAGGACCATTCTGGCCCTGTGTGTTGTCCTCATGCTGGCAAGCGGAGCGCCTTGGGCATGTTGGCTTCTGCACAGGGTCACAGAGCGTCTCAGATCGCCCACATCCTAAATCATTCAAGGCTAGTTCTCTCACTCTCACACAGTAACTAGATTGATAGATTGAGATTTAATTAAAAATGATCAGCTACTGCAAGGACAGGCTTTTTTTTTTTTTTTTCTTTCCCCAGGCACTTGGTTTGCATGTTTACTGTGCTAAAAACAGTTACAAGCAATCTGGATAGCCCTCTGTTAGCTGTGATGAAAACATTCTCCTGTATATCTGACAGTGCCTGCCACTGAAGAGGCCCAAGAAATACTTCAGCTCAATGAGGAGTGATACTAGCTTTCTAGAAACGACACACTGAAGACCTGATGCTGCCTTTCACCTGGGGCCAGAGCTGTGGCATCATCCCTGATGGGGATTTGAGCTTGTTCATGGTTCTGACAGCCAGGACACAGGTGCTGATGCTTGTGGGCTGCAGTGGGATACACCCTATGCTCATCTTCCCTCCACCATGCCAGATTGCTCACAGAACTGTGGTGGACATGAATGTGGGTGGCAAGGAGCTTGCTGTCAGGGCCTGATGCTCTTGGATGTGACTGACACATTCAGCCTCTGGTGAGCTCGGAGACCAAAAAACAAGCTTATACCCAAAATCTTTGCAGAAATATTAGCCTGACAGAAGACTGGGGTAGGCCACGGCAGCAGCTCAGAATTCTCAAGCATATGTACCCTCTGCCTTGGAAGTGCCTGACCATTGCAATCCCCTCATGGGACATAGCTGAGGACCACTGCCCATTCAGCAGCTGTGTAGTGCTGTGGCCATGGCCAGCTCTCCTTTGTCTCACTTCAGTCTACCTCGTGGCATCTTTTTCCAGGAGCAGTTATACAAGCCCTTTCCCTGGCTGCGAAGTTATTCCCTGCTCCTGCATGCCAGTGTTCATTCCCATGGTCATCCTGCAGTTCATCACCCTCCCTGCTGTGCCAGTGTGGGGCTGTCTGTTTGCTGGGCCAGTGTTAAGAAATCCTCAGTACCGAGCTGCACTGAGCTCAATGGTTAAGTGGGGCAAGCAGTCCTGCAAGTGGAGCTGCTGATAAAAAAAAAAAAAGAGGAAGTTCATTTCTCCTTTTTAGTGATAAAGAATCCATTCATTACCAATTCAGTGCTCCCAAAAGTCCTTCTGGTTTGCTTACAGACCTCTACAGATAATGCAAAAATGTCCTTCCTTGCCACCTCACACACAAACACAAACATTTGGTTAATCTCATGATTAGGATTATTATTTTTGTAGGTGCTAGTGAGCTGTAGCGAGTCAGAGCATTTCCAAAGCAAAGCTGCTTTATTACCAATTTTGAAAATGCCTCTGTCCATCATTATCAAATATCCTAAATACCCATGTTCAGCAGCATTCTGCTGGTACTTACATTATGAGTCACTGGGTAATTTAGCCCTGCGAGTGAGATTGTAAACTCTTCTCCCCCTGCCTTTTCCAAGAGGAGATGCCAGTGGGGGACCTTCATTAATATTCACTGTAACATACATCTATTAGCCCCCTCAGCCACTGCACGAAAATACATAAGGAGAGGGGGAAGAGCAGAGGGAGAGCTTCAAAATGTTTGTAGCTAAAGCAGGAGGCAGGGATGTACCCTGAGCTGTCTGTCAGTCTGACAAGGACAGCAAGCGTTTGCCATCCCTATGAGCCATTCTTTGTGGCTTTACAAGCATTGAGGCATTAGAAGTAAGAAAGGCACTGGCTCTGGCTGAGAAATAATAGCAGTGCCCAGGTTGATAATGCTGCTCAACAGCTCAATGTTAGGGCTGGATCTTGGGTGTGGATGCAAGTGACCCACTTAAGGTTTTTTGTTGCTGTTGTTCAAAACACCTCACCATCTACCTTCTGTCCCATTGAGACTCAGCTACGACAGAGCCATACTTCATATTCATCTATAGGAACATCTGGCCCATGTCTAACATTTAATTTCCACACCATTAGAGTCAAACAATACGTGTACATCAGTAGATAATGTAATGCATTATCACGCAAGGCAGAGAGCAGCAATTTATTAGCCTAATTTAAAATAGCCTTCAGCAAAAAATAGTGCATCTTAATTCATGGATCTGAAAGGAATGACATATTTTCCTGTAAAATGCAAAGGTATGAACAGAGACATGCTTTTCCACAGTGGTGCATATATTATTTCTTTTTCCTGTAAATGTTTTAAAAGATGAAATATCAGTTCTCTGTCCAAAGAGAAGAAAAAATAAAAAAGAGAAATAAAAAGAGAAAAAAGGAAAACTTCAAAACTGAGGTACATCCATAATAATACAAAAGGAGAGATCTTAACCAAAGGGACAAAAGAGAAAAAGCTGCCCCAGAATACAAGCAAAAGTGACCTTTCTTTTACAGTGAAGTTGTGATCTGAATGTGAAGATCACTCAGACTTTCTAAGCTCATATTTCAACAAATCCAGGCACCTCAAGTCCACATCAAGCATTTCCTCCTCTTTTTTAATCTATTTCTTTAATCTGTCTTTTCCAATAAGAGACATTCTCTGGATAGGACCGAAAATATCAAAACAAATTAGAAACCTTTGCCGACCTAGCAAAATGAGTCACTTTTCACAAGCCTTTGATTACAGGCCATAACTTCCTTCTAGGGGGAAATTAACTTCCCAAATGGCAGAGTAACACTAGGCTTATGTGACATCCAGAGTTGACTTCAGTTCTCTGAAGCAGGGGAAATTTTCTCACTTTTGGTTAATAAATACATCACAGGCTCTGACAATACTGCTTAGCTCCAATCTCTAATGTACCCAAGGTTTACAGCTGTCTGAAGCTGAGATTTGTATTTGGCAGCTTTTCTGGCTATCTTTTTTTTATTTGACATCAAAATGTCATTGAAAAACTACATAGCCTTGGAGAAAAGTCTAACCCGATAAATCCATGCATTGTTTTTCCCACAGTGGAACAACTGTGCTCGGAGAAGTAAAAGATTGCCGTGCCCCACCTGGGATACAGCCTGGAGGTGGGAGAGTGCCCACTCCCTCAACAGCACTTTAAAGAAAGCAGATTATGAGGACATGTGTCAGGTGTTTTAAGAGCTTCTTGGAAGATGTAGGTACAATAACCCATAGTTCTGGATCTGATCAGCTTGAGCCCTGCCAAAACTGAAACCATGCAACAATCAAAGTAGAACTTTGAGATGACTGGGAAACCTTTGGGATTAAAAAAGTGTTTATCTCAAATATCTGCGTCAGTGCCACCCTTGTTTGGCAGCACCTGAATGGGGATTACCAAAATCTCAGCCGTGGACTTTGGCATATAAACATATAAATGAAAATCCCAAACAAAAGAAGCCTTAAGGTTAGTTATTCTTTTGGCATTAAGCATAGTGATCTCCTTTGCATCCCCATGAAGTGCTCCTTTCAGTGGGCTTGCACGGAATAGCATGGAGATGATTGGTCATGGTGAGTTATAAAAACACAGAGAAGAAAGAAATGGCAGCAATCCAAGGTTCTTGTGGGAGCTCTTCTGGTCAGCCAGGGGCAGGACCTGTTTGCTGACCATCTACAATGTTGCAACTGTACTGAGGCTAAGGGGCTGAGCTGGGAGGGAAAGGGTGAGTGTGCATCACACTTCACATGATAAGGACATTGAAACTGGAGATACAGCCCCATGCAGAGAATCCCACAGCAAAACTGTGACAAGGCATGCTTATCAGCAGTGAGAAGGGGAATTCTGGAGCTGAAGCTGAAAAACTGGTATGTTTAACCAAATTAAACAAGTATTCAACCAGACAGACAGTTTCCATGCTTGGAGAAGGACTGGTATTCATGTGTGTAGAAAAATACTCTGCTACTGACTTAAAACATGAACAGAGGCAAGAACAGGGAGGATCCAAAATTGAGGCAGGTGACCCAGCTCAGCATTCAAATAGATCACTGATCTTCTGGAAGGTACTGTAAAAGAAGAAGGTCTCAGAGATTTAGAAAGAGTCATACATATCCACTTGACACATGTCAACAGAAAGAGAAAACCAGTAAATCTTACACCAAACAAAATTCCTCTCATCCAAATCGCTCGTGTACGGGAAAGCTTCATCTGGAGGCTTCACTGTCTGGCTGCAATACAGCACCATGGCTTGGGGTGGGGGTAGGGGTGTGCAGTGTGTGCAAGAAGTGAATGATGACACATTAGCAAAAGATCTTGGCTTTTCCATCTTAACTAGAAAAGAAGGGGAGAGTCTTCTGTCTGCCATACCTCATGATATATAAAGTAACCTGGAATAAAACTGGTGTGTCTTACCTGACCTTCTGTTTACCATCCCCTTAATAAATGGCATCAGAGTGTATTCTCCTGGCACAGTTACTCCCCTTGTAAGGACACACTTTATGCTAAGGTACCTGGGTCTCTAGGAAGGAAATAAGACAAAGAAAAGGTGCTTGCATTAATGCTGCCTCAGGGCACCAGCAAGTTACGGGTTGGTGGGTTTTACAAGACTACTTACTATGCTATTCAATTAAAAAAAAAAGAGCAGTTACCATAGCAACACCCACATCTAATGGCTCTTATGCTACCTCTGAGATACAAAGCACCTTCTTACAGAGATACATTGACCAATACAGCATGTCATGGGAAGTTTTATGCTTCAAGCAATGGTTTAAGAGGGAGAGTGTGCGTTCCAATAACCAGACATATTTATATCCCCAGGTTGTAATATTAATTTATAACAAATTGTTTTCATTCCTTGATATCTCTTTTCTTCCCATTACCATTTCTTTTCTAATAGCACTTATATTTTTTTCTTTTCCTCGCCTCCCTGGATGGATGATATTTGATTAAGTACAGGATGAGATTTGCATATGGGAGCTCTGGGAAATGTCCCACTGTTAGGTGGGTCATATCTGTCTGTAGATCTCGTATCTAGGAAATGCTACCACCTTATCATAGCTGAGCACTCGTGGTGGGCGAAGAAAAGCTGGGGGCGAGTAGGTGTTAGTCTGGCACTACTGGTGGTAAAACATGGATTTGCTGTCTTGAAAAGGGATGGAGGGCAGCATTTATTTCCCTCTCCCAGCAGGATAAAGTGGGAAGTTGAGGTGGTGGTGCATCTTCCCCAGAGGTGTAGAAAGGGGTGCATATGTCTCATTCTTGTCCTTTGTTACAGGCATGGTTGAATGGGAGAGAAGTTACATGACCTCTTGAACATGGCAAGAGCAAAGTTAACACCCTCTCAGACATGCTGGAGCTAGAGAGCCAGGGTCAAAAATGTGAGGAAGAGAGAAGGCACAACTGGGCCTCAGGGTGTCCTCCTCACTCCTTGGCCCTCTCTAGAGACATTTTATTTCTCTGCCACAAGTCACAGAGGCAGAGCAAGATGCTGCAGGATTCTGCATCCCCTGTCCCCAACTGCTGCTTTAAATATACCCCTACCAAGTGGCACATTGCTGGGCCGTCGTCACTTGGGCGGGCAGGACTGGCTTCCCTGGGGACCTTGGAGAAATGAGGGACAAATGCAAGAGTCCCAGAGCTGCTTACCTTTCCCTGGGCAAAGCCCAGCTTGGGCACTCTGGGTCTCACAGCTTGTGTGCCATTTGAGCTCCCACTGTGCCTCTGAAATGTGGGGTCAAAGCTGACAATTAGTTTCCAGAAACAAAAAAGAGAAAGTGAATCTTCAGTAACCTCTGATTTTGAGTCTTGTAATTATCTAGCCAGCTCAGTAGGAGAGGAACGACATGTTTGTCCTTTCTACGCCAAATATTCCTATTGAATCTAAACAAAAAAATTCCAGAAAAAACCCACTGATGATTTAAAGAAAAAGAGATACCTATTAATCAGAGTAATTATTATTTAGATATAGATTATCCTCAGAAACACAGGACACTGCTGTTTTGTTACTGCAGCATCACTGAAAAATGTCTTTCATCCAAATTGCAAGATTGAGTATAATTTCCATGTTATTTTTCTGTGAGCACAGGGCTCCATGTATTATTTGTGATGTTCCTAATTTTTAATTACCCCAAATTAAAACAATGGAATGATATATGATGAATGAAACCAAGCATGTGTTAAAAACGTCTAAACAGTTTTACCTGGCAAAATGAACAGAAATATAAATTGCTTGTAGTGCATATTTAAAAATTCAATTGCAAGCTAAAATTATCATTTGCATTAATGTATTCTGTAATATGAATTATTAAGTGATTCACACTGGTGCAACAAAAGCTAGTTTGGAGAACCTAGCTTTAGCCTGCAGCATTCCTCAGCAGCCTTATCGTCCCAGTCCCCTCTAAATAGTGCTAAATATATAAAGGAGATTCTTCTAATTGGAAAAATGAGAACACCTGTATGAAAAAAAAAAAGCCCTTTACATTTCCAAGCAGCCTTAAAAAAACCCCCTCTCAAACAATAGAAATTCAAATATTCAATGCTATTCAAGTCTCCCATCTCTTTTTCTCTTTCCTTTTTTAACCCCCTTTGTACTTTGCAGTCCTGTAATTTTTTTCTTTGCTTCAATCCCAGCCATCATGTCGTTTTTTCTTTTTTTCTTTTTTTTTTTTTTTTTTTCTTTTTTTTTTTTCCTTTTTTTGTCCCTCCATTATTTGCATAAAGTTTCATTGTTTAGAGGTCAAGGCAAGGACCTGCCAGAGGGAAGCATGGCAGGCGCCTCTGCCTGTGATGCTGTGGAGGAGCCAGGGACAGCTGTGGCAGCATCCTGGAGGAGCACTGAGTGGTGGGACAAGGAGGCTTCCTCACCTGTGGGTCAGGAGTGCTGCCTTTCTTCTCTAGACATCATCGGGGGCGCACAAAGGATTGTGCAGGATGAGAAGTCGGACTGAAACATTATCTGGTGCTTCATCCAGTGAAATCTTAGTTCACTGAGTAATACTTCCTCCTCTGCATTGTATAAAAAGGGAGAAACCTGTCAGTGAGGTCTTCTGGGTCTGGGGCTTGGGTTGGGATTCCTTTATAGGACATTTTTTCCCCCTGCCTTTTTATTTTTGGCTGAGGAAATTAGATCCTGATCTATAGCGAGAAAAACAAGCACTAGTGAAAGAAGGACAGTCCAATGATGGAAAAGCAGCCCCAGGCCGCCCTTGGACTACTGTCCTTCATCTGTTGTGCTGAAGATCAAGCAACAAGTTTGTGAAAGAGCCAAAATTTTCAGCCTGTATTCCCAGCACTGTGATTTCACTGTACAAACTCAATTTCCCAGATCACTTTCTGAGCTTCAGTTAACTTCAGTGAGAGGATGGTTGGAAAATGTCTTTGTCTACATATGGCTGAGATACTGCTGCTTCTCAAAACAGTTTATCAGTCATGAATGCCAGATCTGTGATGTTCATTGTACAGCCCAATTTTACAGACTTCCTTCTGCACTGAGATACAAAGCTCAGCACTTTGGAAATTGGATTTGTCTTCATGCCATGTGATAACAGATATATTCTGACTCACTATTTCCATTTCTCTTATGTATTAGTTAAGAGGAAAAAAATGGTCAGAAAAAATTACCTCTGTAGCATTATTTCTATAAAAATTCATTTAACATTCAAATTGTTACTTTGCTCTGGGAAAAGTGACACTGAAGGACTTAGGTGTAATTATGTCTATGTGTTGTGCATGTACAAACACACACACACACAGAGTGCCCGATGAGCTGTGCTAATAAAGAAACAAAAAGCAGACAGGACATTTACCCAATACAATAAATATAGGTCAAAAAATAAATTGCCACAGGATCATTAGGAGCACAGTTATGCATGGATAGCTTTACATGGCCAGCAGTCTTGCTGCTCCAGCATCTTGTCACCACGCAAGCATCTTTAGGAGCCTTTGTTCCCCGTAATATTTTAGTCCTGGTCTCCATTCATTAGAAATGGGTATAAACTCTGAAGATTAAGTGGTTTTTTCTGCTTTTATAAAATTTATTAACCTGGCTGGATATTTTTGTTATATCATTAAGTTTCCGGTCCTTGAAAAAAATTCTGCTATGTTCTTGGCCCCTGAGATTTCCTGGAGCAGAGATGAGATTCATTATATGCATACAGGCAGAAGAAATAATCTGTCTTGCATTAGATTTGAGTTTTTCAGTTTTCTACATCTTTGAATTTCCCCATGTTCTGTACCAGAATCCATCATGCTCACTGGGATAGGAGCAGGGAGGGCAGCACCTGCAGAACAAGCTTCTGCTCATATAAAGCTCCTATATTTCTGCCCGAGAGATCCTAGTCCAAAGCACATCTCTTGAGCTTGTGCAGTGAGTCCATGCTCTTTGCATGCCCTGTGTTGGTTGACCCAGGAAGACTGAGCATCATTCAGATTTTGTGGAGATTAATGTATGTGGAGATATGCTCCCACATGAACTTCCAGGTGACCAGGACATGCTGACAGATGAACTGCAAGAAAAGTGTCTACTCTGGTCCATTTTGCCCATATTTACTTCAGACATCCTGAGGTCTCACGCTTTGCTGCTTTTCATGGGATGTGGTCCCTAGTCTGAAGCAAACATGGGAAAACTGACTGAGCTCCACCTACCCCTGAAGATGCATTTCCAGGTAAAGCCCTGGCTCCTGCAGGGATGCTTCCAGTCCCTGGTGATCGAGTGCAGCTAGATCCCTCCCAGTTCTCCACATGGGACAGAACTGAGGCCAACAGTTCCCCCATGTCATCCTGTACCTTGTTGTTACTGGGATTAAACTGTATCTGGGGGGGGAGGATACCTCTCCAGCCTGCTTCACAATCCTTTTTGGCAAGATTTCTAATCTCTTACTGGCCCAGTGAGCATGGAATGGGAAGAGTTCCTTTTGGGCAACTCATAGCTGGGTTCCTGGAATTCTCCCCTTGTGTCTATCAGCTGAACCTCATGAACTGAGGCAGCAATTACTGCTTGGGCCCCTTCTTGGAGACAGCTTGCTCCCACCTGCCGAGCTTAGCCGGGCAGTGGTGAGTCAGGGGCCATGCTTGCCCATTTCTCCACATTGTTTCACGTTCAGTTAAAAACAAAGCTGTCAGTAATTAACAAAACATGAGATATTTGAGAAACCAGATTTGCCAAGCTGCTATTTTAGCAAATCATAACGGTGTCGCTGCCAAAATCATCACTTCTCTTCTCCCTTCTGCCCACCCCCCTCCAGAATCAGTTGTGCGCTGTGAAATTGAAAAACTCTGTGGGAAGGAAGAAAGTGAGGTTCAAAGAGAGCTGTGGTTTTTCAGTTTGTTACACTACCAGTGCAAAACATGCCATAAACAAAATTAATGGTGCTGTCTAAAAAATTCTCGCTTCTTTGAATTTTTCTTGCTGTCTGAGTAATAATAAGCAAGCTGGTCCTAATCAAACAAAACAAACACCTACCATAGAGCTTTGTGAAAAAAAAAATAAGAATTAGCATTTTCTCCCTTTAAACAGAGGGAAGTTCAGGTTGGCAGAGTTGTAGTAATTCATACAATGTGGTTTGTAGGCCAGGAGTGAAGTATGCAGTTTCAAGGGCCCAGTCCAGCAGTTTGACTGCTGAATTGCAGTGGCATCGCCTCCTGTTGCACGATGGGCTCCCAACATCAGAAGTTATTACAGGCCCCAATCTGTACCATGCTTACTTAGTGTTTTAAGATGTGCATGACACTTACGTCTCACAAACTTTAATTGGAACAGAAAGCTCTCACTCTCTCACCAGAGTTGCTTAGTATTAGCCAAAACCTAATGTATGACATAATCTAAAAAACTTTATTCTTTAAAAGTGTGTTTTTTAAAAGAGTCTCAGTATTCACTATTGTTTAGGCTTTGTTCTTAGTTCAACCATGCTAGCAAACTACCTTGACATTTCTAAGAAATCAGACACAAATCAGGTACCAGACAGAATGAGATTCCCTAGGGTTTTTGTTACAGGAACAAAGCTGTATGAGGTCAGTCATTAAATAGGGCGGAAACAGCCATATTAAAAGCCTGAGACAAGACCTGCATGGGTCATCAGAAATTTTCTGTCTGACTTCTGTGGACCCTGGATGAGGCTGTGAAAGAACATTATGATTTCGCATGTCAGTATTCAAACTTCAGGATGTCAAAGTTAGGATATTTACACTGCCCTAGGCATTTGGATTTGGTAGCACTATTTTTCATATAATCCAGTCTTATAGGAGACAACTTCTTTTAGAAACCATATAATAAATGTTGAAGGATAATTTAATACTGGGATGCTAATGTTAAACTCACTGATGTAATTGATTAGCACATCTTTGTTGACTCATGGTGACATTTTCTGAAGTGCTTAAACAGCCGAAGAATACAAACTAATTAAAATGAATTTACATCCCTTTGAAAAAAAGGAGGCATTTTCAAAGCTGTCCAATTAGGATATCCTTTTCCCACTAGAAATGAGAGAGTCTTGAGTGTCAACTTTCTAAAACTAGGTTTGAAAATCTCACCTTTAATTCTTTCTCTGAACCATATTTTAGTATTTTTCCATCCCGATACATTTATGCAAGCACTGTCACTCCATCTTGCTCTTGTAACAGGTATTTTCACCAAAGACAGCAATACTGAAATACTCATGTAACCAAGATAACTCCTCCAGTACTGCACCATCACACTTCTCAACATGTGAGACAATGTCTATGCAGGGATTCGATGGAATTTCCTGGAGTGCTTTAGCTCCTATCTAGTTTCCCACTCTCCTCTTGCTGGTTGCCTCCTATCACAGACAGTACCTGATAGCTAAAATAGTCTGCCACTGGCTGTGAGTGCATATGTAGACATGAAGCTGCCTTATTATCCCTAACAGTGACCCATCTTGGCTGAGAACCTTACTGAGGGTTTCTGTTCTGCTGTGCTCCTTCATGGGAGCTGCACTAACTCCGTGTACCTGATGCGCTGTTGATATGGGCATTAGCTTTTACAATTACCCTGACCTTGTCCCAGAGGCATTTGCATAATTATTTCGTGCTAAGTAGAGCAGCTTCATATCTCGAGGAAGCTTCGTTGCACCATTTCCAGCAGTGCACGTTGGGAGCACTAGGTTCTGGCATTCCTTCAAAACTAGGTCTCTCATATCTGAAGATATTGGGAACACAGTCTCTTCTCCCTTTCCCTCTTCCCAGCACTAGTCCTCAAGTGGAATTTAGGTGTGCTCTGGGAGCCCCTGCTTGGCTGGGCTTTAATACCAGCTATAAAACATAAGGGAAACCTAGAGCTTGAGAAACCCACCAAACCTCTGATGTGAGGTGGGTTTCTGATGAACAGCTCAACAGTTACCTGATTTAAAGGGTTTTTTAGGTCAGCACAGGCAGAAGGGAGGCCAGTGCGGGGCTGTAGCTACCTCCACAGTCAGCAGGCAATCGGGCATTGTAAGGAAAAAGTCCATGGTGTTCCAACACTGAAGTAAGACTCTGTTCAGGGATGCTGTTTAGGCTGCTGCTGATCCACACCAAGACATTGCCTCTTCTAGCCCAGCCCAAGGCATGAGTGTTGGCTACCATGCCCACAGCACATCTCCAGGATTATAGTCCGACCCAATTAAGGCAAACTGTGCTTGTTTATCCTTGACAGTTTTAATAGTAATTTTTTTTTTTTTTTTTGTAATTTGATAATTCTGGCTGGGAGGGAGTGATGATCATACTGACAGCAGATCTGAACTCAAGGGGAGAGGAAGGCAAGTGCCTATAAAGAAGATAACAAGAAAATGGGCTGTGTTTGATAATCTGTTAGTTCATATCAGCTGCAGCCAAAAGAGCTGGTTTACATCTGATTATAAGCTTTGTCTTCTAGAGAGCTCTGAGTCCTTTGGTGGATCTTAGCAGTTTCAAGAAATTATTCGCTATCTGCATATCCTACATTGCTTAGGTATACGAGCAAGATATTCCTTACAGCCCCTCCCTCAGACACTCTGGAGACGCGAGACAGATGATTCCAGTCTGGATCCATTCTACTACAATTATCCACTGCTTTTTTGTAGCATATTTTTTATTTAAATAAATCAAGAGGTTCCATTTAGCACATTGCGTTTGTCTTGGCATACACTTCACACATGCAGAAACTCTATATTAAGGTTTTCATACAGCCGTTAGCAAAAGAATCAGCCAAATGCATCCCTGGTGTGCAACTGTACTGACTTCAGTGAAGTTTCACCGGGATATCCCTGTTCTGTTGATTTGTCCCCCTCGTTCTCATTCCAAAAGACAAAACAGAGGAAAATGTATGTTTGTATTTAGTTAATGCAATATACTCCCCATATGAGATCCATGTAATCCCCTGCACTTCATTGTCTTCTACATTGCTTGCTGCTTTATAGGACTGATTTTCACATTTATCTATTATTCTGGTTTTATGACAGCTGCCATAACAACATGGAGGTTGCAAGAACAAGCAGTAGGAAGTCAGGAAACATTGAAGTCACCGTTTGCCCATAAACGTAAGCTAACAACCTTAAAATGAGCCTGTTGGCACCAGCAAGCACAAGAGCAGCAGGAGTCACTAAGTTTTGAGTGCCAATCACTGAGGATCAGTTCTTTGCCCTATTTCAGTCTAAGGGTTCAAGGAGCAACATCAAGAAGGTAAGAAGAACCAGATCCAGATGGGCTGTGCTGGTGTGAGAGGTAGGCAGGACATCACCTGGCTTGCAGTGCAGTGATTGCACTGCCTGCGTGTCATGGCTCCAGGTTTGCTTCAACTGGTGTCGAGGTAAGCAGAGCTCTGCCAACTATGAAAGACAGTTCAGAAAAGTCAAAGCAGGGTGACACCTGTCAAGGAGGTGAGACTTGGGTTGAGCTACCCTAAAAATTAATTTTTGTCACTTTGCTATCAAACGCTTTTATCAATGACATGGATGGAAACATAACTGCATTACAGACTGTCACAGAATCACAGAGTTGTTACACTTGGAAAAGAACTCAATGATAGTTAAGTGCTATGGGCCTAGGGACAGAATGGCTGGAAAGCTGCCCAATGGAAAAGGACCTGGAGATGCTGAGTAACACCAGGCTGAACATGAGCCAGCATATGCCCAGGTGGCCAAAAGGCCAATGGCATCCCGGCCTGTATCAGCAATAGAGTGGCCAGCAGGACCAGGACAGTGATTGTCCCCTGTACTCAGCACTGATGAGGCCACACCTCGAGTGGTGTGTTCAGTTTTGGGCCCCTCACCACGACGAAGACATTGAGGGGCTGGAGCATGTCCAGAGAAGGGGAACAGAGCTGGGAAAGGGTCTGGAGCACAAGGCTGATGAGGAGCAGCTGAGGGAGCTGGGGGCGTTTAGCCTGGAGAAAAGGAGGCTCAGGGAGGACCTTATCACTCTCTACAACTGCCTGAAAGGAGGGTGTAATGAGCTGGGGATCGGTCTCTTCCCACAGATAAAATTGACAGGCTGAAACGGCCTTAAGTTGTGCCAGGGGATGTTCAGTTTAGATATTAGGAATTTTGTTTTTTTTGTGGAAAAAATTGTCAAGCATTAGAACAGGCTGCCCAGGGAAGTAGTTGTAGTCATCATCCCTGAAACTGTAAAAAAAGTGAGCGTATAGGCATTTGAGGACATGGTTTAATAGTGAACATGATGCTGATGTTGGGTTAACAGTTGGACTTGATGATCTACAGGTCTTTTCCAACCTTAATGACTATGACTATGACTCTATGGACAGGAAACCCTGCTTCTCCTGCCACTGATGCATCTTCCCTGTGTTTTGTAGTGGCATGATCTCTGCAATACTGTTTCTGGGTGTTGAAGCACTGATGAGCATTTAGAAAGTATCCATTCAAGTTAATAATGGGCTTGGGGCACACGGCTAGGGTACAGGCTGAAGGGCACAGTGTGGTTAGCATGTCAAGGAGAAGGTGAAAGACTTATTTAAAATATTCAAACAAAGTGCAGAAACCTGATAATATGTGGTCTTTTCAATTTAGCAGATATGTAACAACATTCTGTGGCTGGAAGTTGAAACCAGTCAAAATCAGAATAAAACTGACATGCATATTTTTAACATTCAGGATAATGAAAGTGGAATTATTTCCCAAGGGCTACTATAGAGTATACATCACTGGAAAACTTTTCAATCAAAAGAGAATGAGGCTGGATTTTTGTTTTCCAAACAGATATGCTTTAGTTCAAGGAGGAATTAATTGAGGCCAGTACTGCAGTCTGCACAATAAAGCAGATCACATTAAATGTAACCCTTGATGTTTTGAACATCTTTTGCTGGCATCAAGGCCCAAAAGCAGGACTGTCCATATATAAAAATAGTCTTATTTATTGCTAACACACACAGCAATGGGCCAGGACCAACATTATTAGGCTAAGCATTCATATGCTCAGTATCCATGGGGCAGCCACCTTGCGAGTCTCTGCTGGCCAAGGTGCTGTCAATCAAGCAGAGAAGTGTCAACCTTTGTTTCTCCTCAGAACATGCAGATGCTCAGTCCTGTTTCTTCTCTGCCTCCTCTCATAAGGTTTTCAGATCTTGACAAGTCAGTGATGATTTTCTGCTTTTTTTCCCCCGCTGAATTCCTGATGATTTTATTTCTCTGCTTCCAATCAGTACTGTTACTGACCTAATAAGCTCACCTCTGTGGTCCCTCTTTGTTTCTGCCTTCTTGCCTAGCAAAATCTCTCACCTCCATCTTAAAATGGGAGTGAAAACAAGAGCTCATCTCTGTTAAAACTGAACTCTGAGTCACATAAATGGTTCCAGTGGTACCATTTGTTTTCACAGTCAACAAACACACAAGGGCCCATATTTGCTCCAAGGCTTCCCCTCATGGTTTGCATCCCATGAGGACATATCTCTTAATGAAAAGTATCTGCTCAGCCTTCTTATGCATGAGGACTACAAGCACATCCAAAGAGATAGAAGGAATGGTTCCCACCTTCCTTACCCCACACGCAATATGAGCCATGGCTATGGAAAGCTGGAAAATCAGCAATTAAAAAGAAATTCTGCTTTTGCACAAATACTGAGAGTTATGTATGAGGGCATGTGATTAGGATCTCATAGAGATAGGTGAAACTATTGGATAAATAGTACTAGGTACTGCTGTGCTCTTATATTTCACATTTCATATCTCTCTTGATAACTTTACGCAGAAAACACAAAGTCATGACTGTGCTTGGGGATAATGTACGTGCCAAAGTTCAAAGAGCTACACCAATTCTCTAAGGTGTTAAAACTGCCTAGGAAACATAACAGAAAGAGTGCAATTTCCCCTCACCCCAGCCCCATTTTCTAAATTCAAACCTTAATTACAAAACAAAATGCAGCAACTTCACCCTGGGTCCTTCAAGAAATATGTAATAATTTGGATAAAATGTCAACAGAATTATGAACATTCTACAAATGCCCTGTAGAATTAAAGTGTTTTAATTATGGAAATCTCCAGAATGGAAAGCAAAGGATTCTCTAGCAGTGATAACAAGTGGTATACCATAGTCAGTTCTTAGTGTCCTGCTTCACAAGCCTCTGTAGCGTGCCACTGTCCTGTGAGCTACACAAAACCTGTGCATGCATCCCTCAGCATTGCTGTGGCAAGCAGAGGGGAAAAGCCTTCCTTCAGCTTTAATGCAAAGACTTCCTTGGTGGATAGGCAAGTAATGTTTGTTCTGGCTGTAGTAACTCTTTTAGAGGTTACACATTGCTGTGCCTGGAAACTCTACTAATGGCTCTGTGTGTGTGTGTGTGTGTGCGCGTATGAAACTGTGACAGATGGATTATAGAGATTGATTACACTGGACATTTTTATGTGCTTGTAACCTGATAAAAAATATTTCATTTTTATATCCAAGGATACTTCGAGAAGTAAAATAACAGCAACCCCCTTGCCCCTCCCCCACCAAACAACGCCCTCAAACCCATAACACCCTGGCCCAAACCAACAAAAACAAAACACTAGCAGAGGTGCAAAGGAATATGAGAGGACAATGACATTATTTATAGGAGCACCTACCTCACCTTGAAATAAGACTCAAGTGAGTTGCACCACTAAGAGCTCTCCAAAACCTGCCCATGTGAAACTTCTGCAGGAGGCTGTGACATGCTTTTGGTCTGGCTTGGGAGGGAGAGCCCACCTGATGAATCTGGCTAAAGGAAAAACTCATGAACTGAATACCACTTCACATCTCTATGCTTATGAGATGAGTACCTCTTTACCTCTTTTTCCTCCAGCTTGTGGAAAAGAAATGCAACTTACCTCTTCTTACCTATTTCTTCACCCAAGGAGAATCAGCATCAGCAAGGTTCTTGGAAATTTGTATACATTGTTTTTCTTCCTTTTTCAAAGAGTCAGGAACATTACAGGGTAACTGTGCTCCAAGCATTAGGCTACTTCTGCTTCTAACAGAAAAAAACCAGAGCAGGTCCCTGCAAACAATGCTTTGCTTTTGTTTTAAATTAAAGCATTTCCATTCTCAGAGAGATTGTTTTGATCTGGATGTTGAGGCAACGTTTTTGTTGTTTCTTATTTAAAAGTGCTCATCCATACTCAGTCACGACAGAGACTGAGCATAGCATTACTTAGGTGTCTGCCTGGGGTGTATATGTGTGTATGGATGTGTCCTATTTTTGAGCTATTTTAACTTATGCTTCATATTCTAGTGCTTTCTGATAAGCAGAGTTTATGTCAGAATAATTGGCCTGAGGATTTTTCTTTCCAGTCCAGTACATTTCTGAGGTACAGCTACATGGGAGATAATGGAAATGCCTCTGGAGTATCTGTGTGACAAGGGAAATAGCAAGAGTAAGGAGTGAACACAAAACAGGGACCTTGTCAAAGAGTGTGCAAGTGAATCAGTCCAATCACTCACTGTGGGTGACGTATCTGAACAAATTGAAGCTGACACAATGGTCAATTTGACTGAGGAAAGTATAATTTTGGATTAGGGTGAACACCTTAAATCTGTCAATTGTGGCAGTCTTAAACTTGTAATTGAAAGAGCACAGCACTGCTTTACTCCAGATGTCAGTCAAACACATCCACCCTCCTCTGATCACTGATCAGTTTGCAGTCTTTTCTGCATTTACTGGTATGTCCTCTTTTAGACAAGATTATTTACTCCACCTAAAGAAAAGATCAATCTAATAAGAATAGCCCTTCAGAATCACACTTTGATTCACCTGATTTTCAAGCAGATGGTATTCAGGGCACAGGAAACAACAAAACAGAGCATTGCCATGTGTTTGATTTTAGCTCTTGCTCCCTGAATTGCTGTTTGAGCTATAAAACAATATCTTACTTTTAGTGTGCTTGTGTGCCTTGCCATTCCAGAATTGAAGTCATGCCTCTCTAGTGCAATTAGAAATAGGGTGATTTCCACCCTGGGAGCACCCCTCCCAGAAGACGGTTGAATTTTCAGCCCACCTTACTTGTCCCACCTGTCCGAGTCTGGGACAAGTAAGTGAACAATTTCCATAGGCATTTTACCCTCAAAACTATCTGTGAAATTACAGACCAAGGATATTGACTCATGAGAAGTAAGCATATATTAACAGCTTCAGGAGAAGAATTACTCCATCCCTGCCCACTTGCATGCAGATGGTTCTATGATTTATCAAGAGAAATGGTCCATATGCTGCTCACAGTCTCCTGAGACTTTTACCCTAACATCACCTCTTCCAATGTTTAGATTAAAGCAACATGAAATGGAGAATAAAATTAGCCTCACCTTGCAGTAAGCAAGGAGATATCAGACTGACTTGCTACAGGAGAGGCTCTCCACTTCTTTGCAGCATCTCAGGGCAATTCCAGATCAGAATAATGGAATTTTCTGAGTTAGAAGAAACTCATAAGGATTATCGAGTCAGGAGCTTCCTTATCTTAGCTCATGCTGCAGGTGAGCCATACCCTACAATAATATCCTTCTCTGAACACTGAACCTGACATTCTCCACAGCAGTTTGAATTCTAGCTTCTTTGATTTTATAGTCATCACTGATACCATTGTTTTAAATGTTTGCTGCTATTGCAGCTCTAGAGGAACCTAGGAACCTCTTGTCATTATTAACAGCAATGTTGTCTTTGTGAGGCAGGCCACAGGGAAGTACTGAAGAGAGAAGCAGATTCGCATTTCCTGGCAGGAGAAAATGCAGGAAAATATTAAAGTAGCTAAGTAAACTCATCTCTTCAGCATGTGAGGTTGAAATAAACAGGCTAAGAAGCATGCCACCCTCCAGAGCTTCTCAGGAGTAAATCATCCAAACTATTAGTTATCCATGCTCTACTCTGTCATTATTCTCTGCCTGTCAGCTCCTTGTAAGGGCTGCCTGTTCCACCCCTCGTGTTATTATGGTTGCCATGCCCTCCTCTCACCAGCTCCTACCAGTTATAATGACACAGTGAGGGGAAGAAACCCATACTCAGGCTTCCAAATTACCAGGAATTAGAGGAACAACAATAAAATTGCTTTAAAAAATAATAAAAAACCCCCAACCAACCTGCAAACAGACAGAACAGAATAACCAAAATGAGAGAATGAGAGAATTCTGCAATCTGTAGATGATTTCTGCTTCTGGGATTGCATACGTCATTAAGATTTATAGGTCAGTCCAGAGCTTAAAGAGCAGATGTTTTCTCATTATTTATCTTCCTAGCTAAGGCAGAAGATTCCTTTTTAAGGAAATCTGTTTAACACATGCAATGAAAATAGATCAGGTCCAACGATCAGCCTTTTTAACCAGCTCGTAAAGGGTGAGCTGAGACACCCATCAAAGAGAAGTTTCATTTTACCCTCCACAACAGAAAGAAATGTGCTCACTAGTGTCTGATACTGAAAATGTCAAATAACAGAACTGAATTTTACCTCTTATCAGGCTGTCCTCTGACTATAGCTATGAACATTCGAAGAGTATCTTGCGTGAACAATCAACTGGCTAGCAGGCTTCATCCCAAGACCTGGATTTTTGAGCTTTAATCAAAAGATTGCTTTGATCAAAGTACTATTCTGAATAATATCGCTGCAATACATGCTCTCTGTAAAGCACCACCTGTTAGTGCTGTGCTGCAGTTCCCCAAACTGATCAGAGCAATGTCACTTCGACAGGCATCTGTCCTCAGCAGAGCCTTTCTGGACTTTTTACTTAAAATTAAGCAGCTTTCAAGGACCCATTTACCTACTTTTCTAAGCATTGCACACCTTTGTAGGCAGGACACTTTGCACTTTGCACTACAGGGCACTTTGGAGGCAATTTGCACAGGTCATCTTCTGTTATGAAGGTGGAAAGGAAAAATCAAAATACAAAATATAAAAAAAAAAATATTCCAAGAACTTGGATTCTGCATTTTCTCCTTGCATCCCTTCCATCAGAAATACCTGATTCAGAGCTACAGAATAGCCTTTCCATCTTGTAACATTCCTCCAAAATATATGAGTTCTACTCATTTATAACCTCCATAAATTTTTGCATATACTCTTTGGTCTTATTTTGTCAGTGGAATTGGTCTGAATAGGAATCTCACGTATTCCCAAGGCAGCTGGGACTGTGTCTGACCTTTGAAGTGTTTCTAACTCCAAGATCACAGATTGGCTTGTATGTGAAGATCCTCTTTCTGATTGCTCTTCCCTTGAAGAGATGCCTCTGCAATCCTCCTGCTGCAGGCCTTAAAAGCACTGCTGAGACAGCTCATGCCTGAAGAACCTACTCAAGGCCACACACCTCCAGGGTGATAGATTCACTTTAGAATCAAAAGTAGTTAAGAGAAAAAGGAATGCAGGCTTGCACAGCAGCCTCACTATCCAACAGCACCAGCAATAAAGCTCTTCCAGTAAATCATCAAAAGCCTTCATAGTCCTCTGCAGAGCCAATGCCCTCTTCTTGTGACTCTATGGGACATCCTTTCCTCTGCAGATGTTAAGGCATGGAATGAAAGAAACCTTGTCCCTTTTCCTGAGGTCCCAATTCTTATAGCAGCCACCCTGCTTCTCAGCGTCTTCAGGCCCAAAAATGAAGCTCAAAACACATTGCTGATGAACAGCAACAACCAGTTCCCTGGAGCCTGCCTGCCCCCTTTAGCAAATCTTTTGCTCTGAGATACCACCACTTACCCCCACAGCAGCTATGATGGTGAGGTGCTGTGTGAGATTTTAGCTCTAAGCAGGGATCTGGCAGAGCTGGATTAACAGGCCAAGGCCAATTTTATGAGGTTCAATAAGGAAAATGCTGCGTCCTGCACTTTGGCCATAACAACACATCAGGTTAAAAGTAGATAGGAATGAAAAAACCCACCAAATCACCTTACATGGTATGAGAGAGCCATCTGGAAAACAAGCCACTTACAGCATAGGTCTGAGGTCCACTAAGGAGAAAGCTCTAGAGTCAGCATTGGACGCAGACACTCCTGTTTGTTTCGTACTGTATTTAGCATTGGTGTAGCCTCACCTTGAGCACTGTGTGCAGTTCTGAGCCCCACAATTTAAGAAAGATGTGAAGGTCCTTGAATGTGCCCAGAAGAAGCACCAAATCTGGAGAAGGGGCTGAAAGGCATATCCTGTGAGGAGTGGCTGAGGATTTTGTGTTTGTCTAGTTTTGAGAGAAGGAGTTTGAAGGGCAACCTCACTGCTCCCTACAGCTTCCTGAGGAGGGGAAGTGTAGATGGAGCTGAGCTCTTCTCCCTGGGATCTAGGGACAGGACATGTGGGAATGTTATAAAGCTGCATCAGGGCAAGTTTGGACTTGACATTACGAAGCAGTTATTTACCAAGAGGATGATCAACCCTGGAACAGCCTTTCTAGAGAGATGGTTGATGCCCTGAGCCTGTCAGTGTTTAAGAGGCATTTGGACAATGCCCCTAGAAGAATATTTTGGCTTTTGGTCAGCCCTGAAGTGGTCAGGCGGTTGGAATCAGTGACCATTGTACGTCCCTCCCATCACTACTCTTCCATTCCACTCTACCTACAATACTGCTCAAAGAAAGATGGAGGCTTCAACTGAGATGGGGCTCTTGGGTCCATGGGAAGACATGTGAGTGGAGGCCACAAGTTAGGCTAGTCATGAGCATTAAGGACCATTAGTGCCCTCAGGGCTCTAGCATCCATCGTGGGGCATTGATCTGTCCACCTTTAGGTGACCCAGTGAGGTAGCTCAACCAGCCTGACCTCTCAATATCGCCCACAGCCGACGTTTGGATTAACTTTTACCATATAGTTGGAATTTGCTTAGATTAGCTGGATGGTGTGACTGTCCCACTGCAGATCTCACTACCTGTCTCTCTCTGAGGAAGTATGATAATAGTTCTGTACTTGTGACTCTCATGCTTAGCTGGATTTTCCTCTAGGTAGGCTGCACTCTCTCCTTAGTCCTACAAATTCCAAAGTCTTCCTCAGTCATTCTCAGAGCAAATTACCCTCTGATTCTTGTCTTTAACCTTTTTCCTATGTATTTGCATAGCGGCTCAATGAGCCATCTGTAGTGCCAGTCTATCCATGCTCTGTTCTGCTATGTCATGAGGAGGTAAAGAAAATGCATTAAAAAGCTGTAGTCAGTGCTGTGTGCCAGCTGCTAGTGTCCCTTGGAAAATATTTGCACTGTTTGTTACTGACATGAAAGTTCTCTTGGTAATTGGAGTGCTGCTCCAATTGGTGTTGTTCAGGATTCCTTCCCTCTTTGGCTACCCCAGAGAAATGCACTGTACGGGCCAATATGAGCATTCAGCTGAGCAGATCCAGTCCAGTACTTTTCTGTATTAGGTGAAAATGTTGTTTTCATTACCAATCTTTAACTCTTAAAAAAAAAAAAAAAATCCCTGCAACTGTAACTGTTTCTCATAAAGTCCACATTGCACAAACAGTTGCCCCAGGTCCTGGGAACAACAGCCCGTTCACATATGGACTGCACCACAAAAGCAATAGCTCACAGTGGTCAGGCCAGGGCAGAACAAGGACATGCTCTCTGTAAGGGACAGATGGTATCTATTTAGCTAAACATTCTTCCACTAAGGCTGTCTTAATGCCCAGATAATTTTTATCAGCTTCTTATCACATTTGGGAGCCCAGCATGCTTCTGATAGAGGCTGTGTAAGTGCTTTCCAGAGAGTGCTGTAGTTTCAAGGTTCAAGGCAGCATATCAGCATGAAGAGGAGGTGTGTGGATGTGGAGGGGTGGAATAAAAACAACCCCATGCCATGTTTGCTGATTTTGAAATGTTCTTGGATGATTTTCCAGGTAGAGTATAGATGCAAGAATGTGGGAGGCCTCTTTCATCCATACTCAGTCTTGCTATACATTCAGGGCCAGACCGTGTGCCTTTAACTCATCTGTGTCTGTGTGCTGCTTTTTAGGCTGACACGAAGGAGGTCTGCCAGTGCTCTGAGCAACTCAGAGATGCCTCACTGGCATCTGTAGCATGGTATTAAGCCCAAGCTATCCTGGCTCACATCTGACTGCAAAATTCAGTGTAGACATGCAACTTAGCCTGGCACCCACTCCTAGGAATGCTTCCCTTCCCAGATACTTCTGTTGTGCGTACAAGGTGTTACTCATCCTCACTACACATATCACAGGGTGCCTTACTGTTAGAGTGTCAGGCAGAGATGTCATCTGGAAGCCCCTGTGCAGTGAGGTGATGCAGCCCTGTGTCAGCCCTCTTGAACTGTGACAATGCCACATACGACATGAGGAGCACAACATCTGCACAGTGTAGCATGCGCCAGAGCACCTCGATGTAAAGAGCGGTTGGGTGTTCAGAGAGAGCAGAGAGGAAAGTATGGGACACTTATAAAAGGCAAAGAAAACTCTCTCTCTCCCTCTCTCTCTCTTGCCTTTTCTTTCTTCACCAGGGAACTGGCTCACACAGTACTACAATAACAAGAACTGGCAGGCTGCCCAGCATCACTGTACTTTGGTTGTAAGTGAGCTATGAGTCTCAAGCAATCTTCTGGGAAAAGTTCACACCAAATGTATTGTATGTTATGTTTTCCCCTCATTGTATTTTTTTCCTAAACAGTCTATTATGTTCCTTCCCTGTTGCACTGTGGATTTCTTTAAGATCCCCAGGAGCTGCCCTTTTTAAAACCAAACATTTGGGTAATCAAACAGATCTGTTTTTTGAAGTAACAGAGATAAACTAGTAATCCTCCTCTCTGAGCTAGCCTTCAGAATAAAACCAGAGCACAATTCAGTGAATGGTGAGGGTTTCTGTTGTTGAAAATTCATTTGTTTGGGGTTTTNATTTATTATTATTATTAATTATTACTGTTGTTTTTACTAATTAATTTTACTGTATTATTGCCTAGAGGCCTTTGCTAAGCTCTGCATTGCTTTGTGTGAGGTGTTGCCCCTATGCATAGGAAGTTTCCTCCTCAGAAGATTTAGGAGGTTAGCTTAGGGTCATTTTGCAGATGTGTTGGCATGGTACATAAAGTAAACTCACGGCAAACATGAAACAGTTAATTCAGCTTAAATTAGCAGTGGTATCAAGTACCTGTAATTCCAGGAGGCCTTGGTAGGAGTTTTGGGTGTTCAGCACTTTTGAAAGCCAGACTGAAGTTCCTTGCCATGCTTCTGACAAAAAGTCCTTAGAAATTAAAGACAGAAAAGAATTATGAGGTTATCAGTCCAAATTCATCCCAGAAGAAAACTCATTGAAGTCAATGAAATTTCGCTGGGGATGGATTTGCCATAGCAAGATTGATCCCTATAGTATATTTAGAAGTGCTTTGTCCTATACAGTTTTAATTAGCTTCACATTAGTCAAGGTACTGTACCATTGTTTTAATCAGCTATCCTAGCAGAGAACTGTCTCTAGCTATCCTTGTCCACATTTCCCCTCCCACCCCCATCCCTTGCTGCCTCCTTCTCACCCTCTCATTATTTTATCTCTAATTTGGCTAATGAATTTCTCAGACAGAGCCTTCTTTCATGTTTGAGAAGGACCTTGCCTGTATTGAGCCTAAAGAAAAAAAAAAAACCCAAACCACACCAAAGGAGAAAAAAAAAAGGACTAGAAAGAAAGAGCAAATTCTTCAACTGAGAAAAGCAAAGATGTCTATGAAGCTTTAAGCTATTCTTTGTCACTCTATTAAATGATATATAGCTAGGTNGGGACACTTATAAAAGGCAAAGAAAACTCTCTCTCTCCCTCTCTCTCTCTTGCCTTTTCTTTCTTCACCAGGGAACTGGCTCACACAGTACTACAATAACAAGAACTGGCAGGCTGCCCAGCATCACTGTACTTTGGTTGTAAGTGAGCTATGAGTCTCAAGCAATCTTCTGGGAAAAGTTCACACCAAATGTATTGTATGTTATGTTTTCCCCTCATTGTATTTTTTTCCTAAACAGTCTATTATGTTCCTTCCCTGTTGCACTGTGGATTTCTTTAAGATCCCCAGGAGCTGCCCTTTTTAAAACCAAACATTTGGGTAATCAAACAGATCTGTTTTTTGAAGTAACAGAGATAAACTAGTAATCCTCCTCTCTGAGCTAGCCTTCAGAATAAAACCAGAGCACAATTCAGTGAATGGTGAGGGTTTCTGTTGTTGAAAATTCATTTGTTTGGGGTTTTTTTCTCCATTAAAGCCAAAAAGTTAAATAAGAGAAAGAATTGTGCCATTGAAACACTATCATTATCTATATGATGTACATCTTCCATGGAGTGGAAGTCAAAGCAGAGGGGACTTTACAATAGTAGTGCAGTAAAAGGAAAAATATTCCAAAAAGTATGTTCTCTGTTTCACTTGAAGCTTTCAAAAAAGTCTGATGTAGTTTTACATGATAGGCCTGGACACCTCAGAGATGACAGCTGTAACTTCCGCTCTAAGATGCCTTCATTTATTTTTTCCTGTTTCTCAATATGGTTTTTGCAGGGGCATAAAAAGACACATTTTTTAAGTTCACAGAAGCTATGAACACATTGCATACAATTTATCTGACAAATCAGATCACGGACAGTCAGCTGGAAGCTAGTTAACAGAAGTATGCCATAACCAGCCCAAGTACATATTCTCCATTACCCTGCAAATACAGATGCTGTGANTTGTCCTATACAGTTTTAATTAGCTTCACATTAGTCAAGGTACTGTACCATTGTTTTAATCAGCTATCCTAGCAGAGAACTGTCTCTAGCTATCCTTGTCCACATTTCCCCTCCCACCCCCATCCCTTGCTGCCTCCTTCTCACCCTCTCATTATTTTATCTCTAATTTGGCTAATGAATTTCTCAGACAGAGCCTTCTTTCATGTTTGAGAAGGACCTTGCCTGTATTGAGCCTAAAGAAAAAAAAAAAACCCAAACCACACCAAAGGAGAAAAAAAAAAGGACTAGAAAGAAAGAGCAAATTCTTCAACTGAGAAAAGCAAAGATGTCTATGAAGCTTTAAGCTATTCTTTGTCACTCTATTAAATGATATATAGCTAGGTCACAGTTTTTCACCCCGTATTCTGCATTAAGGTGAGCATGAGTACTTTAGTCTTGGCTTTCCTGTTTCAATACTGACTCACTGCATTGTCAGAGCAAGTGGTTCTTGTTTCAAATCTCTCCTTTACCAAAGTTACAACAGCCATAATCATTCACAGGCACATGTAAAGAATTTTTCAAGTTGCTTCACAGAAATCAGGAAAGCCTTTTAAGTTCTCTAGTAGAAAAGTACATGTAATACAAGGCAAAGTACTGTTGCCATCAGTAGCACTGTCTTTCTTTTCAAATCATTCTAACGCAAGCATCAATCTTTTCTCTGAGTTTCCCAATTATTTTTTACCTTCTCTAATGAAAGTTCTAACAAGATTATAGGGAATTTGTAGTCTCTGTATGCTTTCAGTCGTATAATTACAACCAAAACAACTGTGTTGAGAATAACTGCAGAAACTGTGGTTCAGTGCTGCCGTCTGCCAAAGAAAAAAAATGTCCACAACTAAGGAAAAAATCTCAAAAACCACATTGGACAAGTTACTAAATCCCATCTACGTAAACATGTGTGTGTTCATTTCTGAGTCACTGTATCATCTGACCATGCAAGAAAAAAGACAGTTTGCTTGAAGAATGTCAGGAAGACCAGAATATTATTTTTAAAATGCCATGTTTTCACTTTTCTTAATGATCTTCTAAAACACACTCACTTTAAAATTAACCACAGAGCTTAATTAAGCTTCTTCTGATTGTGCTGGGAGGGTTCCATGTTGTCTTCCTGTGGTCATTTTGTCAGCCAGGGCTTTTCATGTAAGAATGTGCTGCATCCATGTCACAGCATGGGGTCTCATCACAGACACCTGCTCTCAGCCTGTGAACACAGATTTTAGTCCCCTTCCCTGCAAAAATGGTGACAGAAGGACATGTTATTTAATTACTCATGCATGCTCTCCAAGACAGGGTCCACAGCCCCACTTGTTTCGTATGGCTTGTGCTATTTTTGAGGGGTGATCAAATAAGATGGTTGTTAAAAAAGGAGAAAGCTTCACAATAGACTTCTCTTTGCTATTTGATGAAAACAATAAATGAAAAGATTGGCAGGATAAGAACAGAGTGGGAACTGAAGAAAATCTAGGTATGGTAAATATAGCCATAAAATGATTTGTGACTTCTTCTGTTCTCACTGTGAAGATATGTAAGCTAAGATGTACTGTGTAACTTCACTCTCCTCCACTACAAGATCATGAATCCAGCAAAAATTAACTGTGATAGCCACATCTAACTGAAGAATATGAAGAATATTCTTCACATACTGAAGAATATGAAATCAACTGAAATTTAGTGAAGCCTTTATCTAAGTAAGATCTGCAGTAGTGGTTATGTTTCCCTCAGGTGCTAGAAGAGGAAAAAACATGAGGAGGATTAAAGAAGAAGTATAAATTTTTAGTTGTGCTTAAACAATGCATTTGCTAAATCACTCCAGTCAAAACCATTCAGCAATCCCTACAAAATCCTATCACAGACCAAAGCAAAGCACAGCTAAATGAAACGTTATATATTGTATCCGGCAAGCAATCACTGTACTTGCATTCTCATTGCCCTCAGCAGCACCTGCATTCTTTGATCACAGTCCTTTTATGTGCTGCACTGTATACAAAAGACTGAGCCAGCAATTAGCCATTCTAGCACTGGGTCCTGAAATCTCTGCAAATGCTTCAGCTCTTTAATGAATTCCTAAATAGAAGGAAGTTGCAAACAAAGTTCAGCTTGTGTATTTTATGCCAGGTTCCCACAGCACTGTAGGTTTTTAGAGCTTAATTAATGACACTTGCATCCTGTATGCCTTCCAGAGTTTTAGTGGAACTTTTACTGGTCACTTCAAACTTTGACATCTTTGGGACAATTGTCCTCAGAATATTGGGCAACCTCCCCAGTCTTTGGGTGGAAAAAACAAGACATTGCTGCCAATCATGACTCATCTGTATTAACAGGATGAACAAGAACTGGAGGGACAAAACGTGCATCATTTCAAGTAAACTACTCATCAGAAATCCTATGCATTGTATAGGAACCAAAACGAGTGATGAAAATTAAAACCACAGCCTAATATATCAGCATTTGGGAACTCTGCCAATGCCCCTAATTAAAATTTTGAACTAATCTCTTCAGGGAATCCAAGAAATTCTTTCAGGAAATGGAACATTCTTCTATGCATATCCAACTACTTATCCTGTAAGAGGGAATATAAAGGAGATTGTATACGATCAGACAGAGGTCAGTCAAGTGGAAAGGACAGTGTGAATGCTACAGAAAATGAGCCATCTATAAATGAAAATACTGGAATTCCTTCTTGAACTCTGACTCACATAATATAAGGTTTTGCTGGTCCTCATCAAAGGATCATTACATCAATGGAATGTCTTCTTTAATTTTAGTGTGATTTTAATCTGTTCCTAAAACAGGAGAATATAAACCTATATATAAATATATAGGTATATAGAACATCAAGGTATGTTAACATGTCCTTTCTCTTCTTTTCTACCATCATTAGGGAGCTTGGCAAAAGTGGTTTGTGATAAATAAGTAGTGTAGAGGCTGCACTGGAGAGGATCTCAGACAGCCCCTGACATTGGCTTATAGACAGTAAACAACAGATCCATTACTGTTAGAGATGCAATTAGACATGAAAGGATGAAAAGGGTTGGTAATCAGTTGGTAAGTGAAGAGGGAAAGGATGTTGATAAGTATTTCTTAGAAGGGAAAGTTCAAATCCTCTTTACTGTTAATAAAAAATAAAAAATAAAAAAAAAATAAAAAAAAAAAAAAAAAAAAAAAAAAAAAAAAAAAAAAAAGAAGAAGAAAAAGCCAGAGTAAGAGTTTAGGAAAAAAAAATATGATTATAGGCAGGTGTGAAGAAGAGGGGAATAAGGTAACTAGAGGAAGTGTACAAGGCTAGGTTGGAATCTCACACATGGAAAAAGAGACAAGATAGGTAGGAGTTACAAGGAAAAAGTTAAAAGTGGGGAAACTGCATCATACTAAGTAAGTTTTGTCTTTGGAGAAACCACCAGGGTCCTATAAAGAAAAATAAGTGAAGGCAGTAGGAGAGAACTACCAAAGATTAATCTAGGCTGGCTCTGCAATGAGTAAATCTGTTTAGGTATGCAACTGAGCCTCATAAATCAAGCAATCCTATCCGGAGCCCAAATTATTCAAATCTATGGCTTTTGTTTGGCATTGTGGAACTACAGGGTTTAATCATTGTCTTACACTTCCCTGACACTCAGGCAGACTGGCTGACTTTGGGGAAATAGAGGCACAAGCCTCCCTTTGCGTGGTTGTAAATGACTACGTGCAAAGCAAGGCTGTGAGGACTCAGTTCTTTTGGCAAATTCTCCCAATTGAATCCAAACACAACTTTAGCTCTGACAGGCTTGCCATTTGCAGAGCTTTGCCTCTTCTCTCTGGCTTAGAAACAAACAAAACTTCCTCTCTGCTACCTTTTTCTAAAGGATCTTTCTGTGACTACGCCATTTATGTGTCTTCGTTACATGTAATTCTCTGATGCCAGATGAGATAAGAGAGATAATCCTCATAGAGGATTTGTGGCATTATAGATTTCAGCTTCCCTTCGTATGTTGTATGCATTACCTTGAAGAGGCCTTGAGTGATGCTATAGGATCTCTGTATTCAGATTACAAGATACTTGTGTTAAGCACTGCCTTATTATAGGTTTAGAAATACCAGCAACCTAAGTGGCCAGCTGTTCAGATCCCGCTGTTCTCTTAACCCGTGCAAAGGTAAAGACTATCGTGGTTAGTGGGATCCTTGCCAGGGTAACAAGGTTGAAACCATTTTCCTTGTATTTATTCAATTGCCACTTAAGTAGTAAAGTAGTAATGGTAAAGTAAATAATAATAAAATTATTGTTTAGCAGACAGAACAAATTATTTCAAGAAGTCATCTGTCCTTCAATCATAGTTTCTCCTGCCCAGAAAGGTACTTAGTTACTCTGCCTTTTTTTTTTAAATTGTTGTTATTAATATCCAAACTCCTGTTGACACAACTAGCTGGAATCTTGAAATTGGATTTTACTTGTAATTTAAGAGTCTACCTATGGTTTAAAGACTTTTGTGGATCTACCTGAAGGTGCCCTCACTGGGCATCTCAGAAAAAAATCTGAATAACAGCTAAACTGCTGCTCTGGAACTCAGTTTCTCCGTCAGAATTAATATGGCATTAGTTCTTCCAGGGCAATAATCACTAGGAAGGTCTTCAATTGTGTTTCCTGCTGTGCAACATGCTCTTTAGATGAAGGAATGGAATAATTTTGGGAAACACAAAGGAGCTATGTTCAGCAACTTCACAATATGCCTGTTCTGATACAAGGCCAACTCTGGTTTCTAAGCCTGGAAAACTATATAGCCAATCTCTGTGGTGCTGAATGGTGTGAACTATTCACACAATGTTATATCCTGCTTAGCACATGTGAGATATCTCTAGGAGGAATATGGCTGATGATATATTTACATGACATTAACACAAATGTCATTTACAGTGCTCATTTGCCTAATTAATAGTGTATTTATGTTTCTTGAACATTGCAGTGATCATTTTTTAATCTCCTCTCCGGTGAGAGCATTTAGTAGAGTGGGGGAATTTATGTTTGCTCTCCAATGATGGTACATTAATCTCTATAGCAAAAAATCTGCTTTTTCTAGTCTCACCTACACTGACATTTTGCCTGCTCCTGAATGGATCAGCAACATTTCACTAACAATAACTGTTTTCAGTGTGGAACAGTGATTCACACCTCTTGATTTCTACTGCTTAGAAAGAGAAAGTGGAGTATGTAGCATAATTCTGCTACATACAAGCAGGCAAACATCTGATGGAAATACACCTTTAGCACCTTGTCTGCGTGATTCAGGATGTCACAGAGCTCAGCTGTTTGCTGTCTTTCTGTCTCCCCTGGCTGTGTTGAAATCACCACAGTGACAGCCAAGATGAAGTAGCTGGCTATGTGAGCATTCCTTGTCCTTTCCAATACACAGCAAAGCTACTTAGCTTAAATCATCACTGACGGGAACTAACTTCTTAAACAGGTTTGAACTTGATCCTTGTCGAGCACATCTGACTGTGCCCCAGATTGCCTAGTTCAGCTCCACACCAGCACATGTACCCTATTATCAGCAGCAGCAGCTCGACATCAGTCAGCAGCTGGCAGACGGGCCCTTGGGGACTTTTCTAGCTGAGGCTAGTGCAGCCCTATGGCTGCTTCAATATATTCCCTGTGCACAAAAGGGGACATATCTCTGTGCAAATGTTGTTATTGCACAATAGGTGTCATTGATAGCAGGAAGGAGACAATGCTTGGGAGCTGGACATGTTGTTCAAACATCATTCCAGTCTTTTTATATACTCTGATTAAGGCCCTTTACTTAGAACTGCCATCACGCTGTTGCTGGCTGCTTTGGGTGTACAGAGAGTATCTGAAATCCCTTTTCACCCTCTTTTAAAGAATCAATTGAACTGTATTTCAGTGCCTGTAATTCTATGGTTTGTGACTTTCTCTTAATGTAGATTCTGGCTTATATATGTAAGATACACAAACAGGTACATCCGTAGTACCCATCTTTTCAAGCACTACAAATATTTTCACTATTAGCCAGTTCCTTTTCTCCACTGCATTTCCAGGTCATAACCCCACTGTTGTCAGCATTACTTAGCCCTTGACACTCTAGCAGTATTTCTTCAGTGGTGGCAGACAGGGCTCTTAGGCAACCAGGAAATCTAAAACAAAGAAAAACTGTTACAAGGAGAATATGGGACAGACAGAGGAACAAGTGGAGCTAACAGAATAAAGGACCAAGGGAAAAAAATTAGGTTGAGGCCAGGAATAAGGGCAGCAACATTTCAGAGGATTTGCTCCCAGGGCAGACAGCAACAGCAACTGCTAATTCTTCCAGGGAGTGTCACTCAGATCAGCCAGAAATCCACCTGTTTTCAAAGTACTGCGCCAGCACAGGGTAAAGTTATTAGCATCCCATGTTCAAAATGATACAAAACTAAGCACAGAGACAGAACATATGACTAACTGAAGGGATTAATTTTCTAAACCTAGATGTCTCTTTTCAATTCTAAGTCTCTCTCACGGGACCTGTGAAGCATCTACTGCGCCTGTGCCAATGTCTTAGATCATTACATTTAGCATACGGAATACTAACCACCGTGTCCTTTTCAGGCTTGAGCAAATGAATGGGGACCAGCTTCATCCAGCTTGAGATAGAACAGCTCTGATGGCCCAGGTGGTACCTGCAGTTCCCTGATCATTTAACCCAGGGCAGTGGGCCTGGCTCAACCACTTGGCCACCTCTAAAATCTTACAGAAACCCATACTCCGTGCCACATGTGCTGAATGCAAACTGTGTAGCTGAGCACTGTCATTTCCCACAGCACAGCTGCAGAACTCAGAAGAAACAGCATAAACAAGATCCAGGCATCCCCCATCTCTGCACCATGAGAAGTGGTGCCTTGCCACAACACAGCCTTTTCCCCCTGCCCATCCCACCTGCTTTTACCTGCTCTCTGTCAGTCACTGCCATTCCTCCCTGAAGGTCTCACATGACTGTGACAGGGATGTTTAAGGAGATGAGATAGAAGCACTTACAGCAAATAAATAAATGAATAAAGTGCCAAAAAGACCAAGCTGGAGAACAAGGGGGACATGAGCTGTTCAGAGGCTTGAAGGCCAGCCCATAGAGTCACTCAGTCTAGACTCCAGATGTGAACGCAGAGCCTCAGTGAGTGCAATACGGGACTGCACAAATATCTCAGCCAGATGTCTCAGGGCCCAAGCTACAAATCCTCACAAATGGTGACAGAGTTGGCTGTTGCTGTTTGTACAGCTCTGCTTCCAAGAGAATCAGTGGTCATTCAGTCAGCAGCAGTTCATTTTTGCTGCCAGATGGGAGGGAAAACCAGGCTCAGAGTTGCAGTTAGTCTCATAGCAAACTCAGCAGTTGGTGGATGGGTCATGGAGCCCTCTGTGGGTACTGAGATTGGCTCAAAATAGCAATCTGGGGATAGAGCTGAAAAGGTGATAGCAAGCATAAAGGCACGTGATACTCAACTCCTGAACAGGCTGCAGCAACAGGCTGCCATGTCAGGCATTTGAATTAAAATTTAGGTCTTCCAGACCCCTCCCATTTGGTCAACTAAGCTTACAGATGCTTAACATTACGCGATGGAATTACCTTATGTTTCAGTTGCTGGAGATGTGATACACTGGTTCTAAGGAGCTTGATGTTTGCATCTGCACTTTCAAACTAAGCATTCCTCTGCCCCACATTCATGTTCCCAGAAATTGTCTCCTAGGTGGGTGCCTCACAGAAAGCACCTGGAGGAAATCGCACCACCTTCCTGTCTATTTGCAGTTGGATCAGTCCCTGCAGAGGCTGGAGTTTATTTTCAGCTCCCTCTTCTGTCTGACTTAGACCAGAGAATTGAGCCTGTCTCTCCCAGGAAATTCTACCACTAGTCTATACTGTATTTCAAACCAAAGCTTTCCCAGTCTCTTGGATTTCTGTCACACTCCATAAAAAAATTAAGTATTTATTGCAGCAGGGTATAGGACCTGGGGATCTGCAGTAAAAGTCCTTTTATAATCTACCCTGTCACTGACCCAATTTAGGATATATCAATTTATGAGCTAGATTCTCTTCAGCAAGTCAACAAAATTGGAACTGGCTGAATAATTTATGAGAAGATTTGTAAGCAAAAGTTCTGAATTGGGACACTGATTCATGGAGATAATATTATTTATGATTTCTTGTTCAGGCATGAACGTGTTTTAAGATGGCAAACAATTGTTGCAAGATTTGCAAGGGGATGGTTTTCATTCTCCTTTTTTAGGGTACCAATAGAAAAGTGAATCATTCAGTATAAAAGATGATCTTTTGAATCAGCTCAGAAAAACTTGTCAAAGAGACATATGCCAGTCAAACAAATCAAGCAGCCCAGAAAAATTTGACAAAGAGATGTGCTACCGTATCAGTGCCCTGTTTTCTCTAGGTCCAGTTACAGCCTAAAGTTGCACCTCCTGGAGAAATATTTAAGAAGGCCGTTGTCACTGTCTTCAGATCTAGGCTCACAGAGACAACTTGGAGTCAAAAAAATTTAGGATAAATTGCATTACTTCAGACTCACCACAGGCTGAGAACTCACGTAGAAGCAGCAGCCAATGCAGGGTGGACTCTTTCATCTTCTATGGCAAATACTTGGGACCATGAGCCCCAGCTCACAGACACTTTTTCTCACTCCCAAGGTCCTAATGGAGGTCATGCCAAAAGATGTTCTGAACAACACCAGGCACCCACAGTGGTACATTTCCCATAAAGGTTGCAAGGGCTTACTCTGTTTTATACCTCTGTCACTTCTGACCCTCAAACCATTGCTGGGATCCACTTAGTCCTATTAAAAATGTTTCCTGAGCTACCACATTCAGCCCTGGGTCTAAATTAGATTTACCTGCACTGACAGGTGTATGCTTTTGAGGTTCAATTAATTTCCTTCCCTATCTTGAACAAGTTAACCCCAAAAAACATAGTATAGAGAGACCTGTGCTGGACATGGACATACTTTTCCTTGTTACTCTGCACTTTCTAAAGGGAAAAGGCATTGAGTGTAATAAACTTAAATAACAGCTAACTCCATGATCTAAAACAAGTACACTGAACAATTTATTCAAGCACATCATGCTGTTCTTCCACCTCCTTGGTAATGAATGCACAGCATCACCATGGCTGAAAGTAAAAAGGGATATTTCTTCTGGCAGTGCCCTCTGGCTCCGTTAGGCTGGCTTATCCAGCAATTGTGTTGGCAGCTTGGAGTTTTTCCCAGGATCTTCTATGGCCAGGGATGCTAGAGGCCACTTTATTAAATGTCACTGGCCATTGCAGATTAATTTTGGAGCTGGGGGAGAATCAACCTTAGAATGTTTTCCTTTTGCTTCACATCAAATATTCATCTATTTAAAAGTCTTTTCAGAGGGGGTCCTTTCTTCTAGAATGAAAGAGAGTCATACTTGGAATCCTACTGTGCAGCACTGACTTTTCCATACTGGGAGATAGAAAATTTTCCCTGTCTTGCCCTTGAATCTGCAGATGCAACCCCTCTTCCAGCACAGGCTCAGAGCACAACTCTGACTCATAAAGGTCAGCCCCAGTGTATAAACAGCAAGTAGACAAAAATATGAGATAAGTGAAATCTTTCCTCTCTCAGTGCAGAGGGAGTTGGAACTCATGTAGACCAGTAAAAAAGTAGGTGTTGAAATGCAGTGTTGGAGGAGGATGCAGAAATTCCATAATCCTTATCTCTGTCCCTGAAAAAATCAGTCTCTCCAACCACAGAACAGAGCAAGTTCCTATCTGTGGAAAATCAGATTCATTTTGCCATTCATGCAAGTGCAGTTGCCATCTGAGAGCCTCAAAGCTGTATTCCTCAATGCTTGTGGCCATATCAAATTTTTGGGAAGCCATGAAGAACCACTATCAGGAAAATGGTGCTTCATTTACTCTTTGACTCTCAAAGAATGTTTTGTCTTCCTCTCTGTTTTGTGAAGTGCTGTCAACACTTACAGTGAAGTTTATTGTAAATACACAATAATAACAACTGTGCACATTCATCTCCAATTCAATTCCTATGTAAATTTATGTTAATGTGTATGCAGATTGGGTCTGCCCCCCTTGGTCCTGGAAAGTTGTCAGAATGACACATGGGTTCTGAAGAGGTTGTGTACTACTGATCTGCAGTTTTTGTATAGTATTCAGTAACTGGCAAGTCAGTAACAAGAGACTGTGGATATTTGCCTTCCCTTTTGCTGGATAAATCAATGGAGTCTTCTAGAGTCTGGCTAGCCTAACAAGGACTTTTCTAGAGTCTAGCTAGAATTAAAAAGAAGCCTCTAAAATCCACCTCTAAAACCATGACCTATTTTATTTCTGTTTCTCAATAGAACAAATACTTGTTGAATCTTCTGAAAAATTGGGTAGTACAAGGGAGCCTTGTAAGTTTCAAGATCTGATAGGCCATTTATGAGACAGAAAAGCTTTTTTTCTCCCTAATATTTAGTAACCACTAAACCAATGCCTGGACTTTATGGGTACTCCTCACTTTTTAACTAAATCAGTACACTTTTTAAGAGAGCTTCAATAAGTCATTTTTAAAATTCTTTTCTTCTCAACCTCCTTTTTCTCTAACATGAAAAAACACTGATATTCCCTGTGTTCGTCCAGCCAGAACCGTTTTGAGCACTCAGGTCAGACTAATGGGGAGGCAGCTGGAGTGCTGCAGTTGGCTGTTCTCTGCTTTCCCGACATGAGTGTTTTGCTATGACACTTTCTAAGGACTCTTTGCAGTAAATAGAAACTAATCTTTAGCTCTTCCCATGACTGTGTCCCTACAAGGCTCCCAGGCACTTCTTAAATAATCACAACAGGACTTAAATTGGGACTACAAGAGATACATGTGCTCATTGCACAGGGATGAATTTCTGGTAGTCCAAAAAGTGTTGGGGAAATTGCCATCAGAAACAGCAGGTGCCAAAATTTTTGGCTAGGAAGACATACCAAACAACCAGAAGACAACCAGACAAAGTCCAATTGCCAGAAAGCGTTTATACTCCTGAGGACTTGCTGAGGACTTGCTCCTGACGTTTGATAGACAAATCAAATTTTTTCTTCAGTTGGGAACTTGGTTGTTCTTGGAGGGTAAGATTACACCCAGAGCTGATAAAGGTGGGAACTGAGTCATCATTTCAGAATGAGGCAGCAGTCTCCTGACCATAATCACCTCCAACCCTAATAATACTTCATGGACTGAGGTGGCCAGTGATTTTTGAGGAAAAAAACCCAAACAAACCAAGAAATAACAAAACAAAAAATTGGAACAGAACTGTACCTCACAGACTGATGAGAAACTTCAGTCACCATTTATTTCTGGCCTTTCAGCTGATTTAAAGACTGATGCTAAGGAAATATCTCCTTCAAGTTCTTCTCACTTGAATCTGGTTTAGAGTGTTATTTCACTGTACTTTTTTAATCTCATTTTATTGAAGGCAATGTTAGCCCCAAGAGCAAAACAAGCAAAAATAAAAACAATTAGAGCCTGGAAGGAATCTGTATTTTTTCTTTGAAATAGAGCTCCATGTCAGACAGCTTTCCACATACCTTGCTCAGCGTAGGTTACATTATAGCATCCCATCAGGCCCATTCAAACCAGGTTGCAAAGTTATTGTGGCTGGGATCCAACACTGCTTTCCTTGCCCATGGTAGCTGTTGGTGCTGATTTCATATTAATCATTTTCTCTCTTTCCACCTCTCGGGCAGCTGCCTTCCTGTCTTGATAGGACCAAAGTGCAGCTCATGGAATCTATATGATAATCATAAAAATAGCTATATTTGTTGAAAAATGGATTTAATTCCCCTTCTAAACCTTTGTGTATTGCCAGCTGGGGGTGTGAAACCAGCTGGCAAAAGATGCATTCAGTTCGATTTCATGACTTTCATATACTGCAGCTTCCGGACTTTAAATGGTTCCTCTTTTGTCTAATGAGAGCATCAAGGCCTTGATTAACAGCCCTCACTTTAAACAAAGTTTTGGAGTTTCTTTTCATGGTAACTTCTCTGAGGATGTCTGACAGCCTGCTCAATACAGGGCAGCCGGATGCCTCTTCTTTCACAGCATGAGCATTTGTCAGAGGCACTAGGAGCCAGGCTTGGTGAGGATTTGTATCCCTGAGTAGTCTGCAAGTAACTTGCACAACAGCGTGGGAAGCAAGCTTAAAAGTAGTGCTGGTAAAACTGTGAAAAACTAATTTAATCAATGTTTTCAAAATGTAAAGGCTTGGAATGGATGATGGTTTACTTTTCTAACTCTTTTATCCCTATTCTTATAAAATACATTTTTATTTACTGAAAAGCTTGTCTTCAGTACATTGTTTGCAATTTTCTTTTAGTCTAAACAGGATTTCAGAGAGATGATTAGGCAGTGTGAGAGAAAAGCCTGGTATGTTTGCTCACAGTTGATCACAGAGAAGGGAAAGGCTGTTTCTTGGGAAGGATTCTTTCAAGACAGGTAGAATCATACAGATCAGAGCCTTGAATCTGGACTTAGAGGGCATGACTGAGCCCTCTTGAATTTTTGTTTAACATTGAGATGAAGTTTGTTTTGGCTATGCTTGACAGTCAGAAAGTTACACTTAATTTCAGCCAAAGCATGAAAGGAAATACTGGGGTCTTGGGGGATGGAGGGAAAATGTAGAGAGGGGGTAAATCAACCCTAAGTAAAAAGCTCCCATGAAGTTGGTAGCATAACCAGACAAGAAAAGCAAGAAAAAGAGAGTGAAAAATTTCAGTCACAGAAGTCAAAAGCTGCAGCTGTCTTACAGGGAAGGAATACATTGCATCTCATTTCTGCTGTGCCTACTGATACCATCTACAGAAAATCTATCACCAGTTGAAAAAGGGTTACACTCCTTGTCAATACATTCTACCGCATTGGTGTCTTGACTTTCAAGAGTTCATTAGATGCACAGTCATGGAATTTTTTTTGAAACAAAGACAATACAAGCTCCTTTATTTTGGCCTCACAGAACCATTAATAACTCTATTTCTTTATGTATTATTTGCTCTCCATTTATTGCTTCAGCTATCAGCAACACAATAAATTTACCTTAAAGCAAATTGTGGCATATCTTTCTCTTTATATTCCTCCATCCATGTGTGTATATGACTCCCACACAAATATACTTATACATAAACATAAAATCTGACAGTGAATAGAAGAATTTAACGAAAGCAAGAAAAAGCCTGGCATATTCAGAAACAGGAGAAAATTAACACTGAATTATAAATAATACAGCTTAGGTATTAGACATATTTTGCATTTTATTTTTCTGTCATTATTCTGTTTCTATGATTATGATATTTTATTTTTGCATACCTATCTTTTAGGAAGACAGCCCCTCTGGAAGATCCCACTGAACTGGGATACTCACAGAGAAAGATCTGACTAGTTTGTTTAGAGAGAAAGAACAAAACTGGAGTCAAGAGACTGAAAAGAGCATGCTAAGAATACAGCACAGTCAGTGGAAAGTGGTAAAAGCTATGGAGCCTTTGTCTTTGGACAGAAGCTGAAAAGCATAAATGGATTCAAGTTAACAGTGCCAGAATGGCAGCTCAGTGAAGTCATTGCACATGTCCCTACCAACTACAAAGAGCTTTGGTCCAACATTAGGACTTGTTCCTGTGCTGTACTTTCTTCCCATGCAATACCTGCCTCCATAAATATTTGTTTCTAGTAGCGATATGGATGCAAACTTCACTCAAGGGAGACATAGGGCTGGGAGAGCAGAGCATGCTTGAAATGTGATTTAACAGGAGTCTGTTAGACTTGGTGTCAGCTCTTCCATCCCTAAGACTTAGAAAAACTAGGTTTTTGATCTTAGAAAACTGTTCTGTCTTTATTAGAATTTAGAAATATCTACAAGAATTGTGACAATACAGTCTAATTTTCACCCAGGGAGTTCCAAGCGCAATGATTGAAAAATTAAGGAAGTCACCTGCAAGTAATTGCTGTACCTCATTAGCAGAGCACAGAATTGTTAGTCTCATTAAAGGTGATAAAAGCAGGACTCTTCATCTGGAGAACCTGTGAAATCACTGCTCTGTGAAATATCATTTAGTCCTTATCCTCAGCCAAAAATTATAGGAAGCAAAGCTGCTCTGCTCTACCTCTTCACTGAATTTGGAGCTTTCAGCCATTAATACAACACACGACCAGAGTCATCACTGCACCAATGGACTTTGCTGATGACAGGAATGGCATGAAGTCCATGTCTGGATCCATACAGTGTTTTAGGACACTGTTGGTGATAATAATCTCAAGCTCCAGACCCAAGGCTGTACATACTTAGCACTTCATGACGTACAAGAGACCACTGTTATATAAACCAATTAAGATGTACATATCCCAGCGCAGACAACAAGGAAGACATGCAAGTCCCACATATAATTCAGATTTAAACACTACCCAATGTGGTAGGCATCCCAGTGTCCTAACTCATAAAATGAGCATTTTCAGAGCTTTTACCAGGAAACAAAAAAGAAAAAAAGGAAAATAAATTCTACCTCAACATCTTGAAAAGAAGCAGTCACCTCTCCAGGGTTTCTTCCTCAATTAGGCAGGGCTCCTTGCCCTGGTTTGATAAAAAATGCACATTCATAAGTCCACGTGTGCTCAGACATCTGTACCACAACACCATTTATGCCACAGCCAAAAGACGTTCTTACTTTCCCTGACTAATGAGGGGGTCAGCTCAAGCTGGTGTAATTCATCTTTTGTCCATCAGTAGAGAATTCTAATATAACAATGGAGGCAACATATAACTGGTGGGAAAGGAGGGAATTAAGTTTACCTTCATCACTTCTGTAGCACTTCAGAGACTCTGAATAAAAGAGTGTTTTATTCGTGTGTTGGTGCAACTGTCTCCCCCCCAAAAAATCTGAGTCTCTTGCATTGAAATAGACTTGTTTTGATTGCCCTGTCCTAAGTAGAACACCATAAAAGTGATACAATATAGGATCCTCCTTGGAAACATCATTTTGTTCCAGAGAATCTCTGAACCTAAACATTTCCTTTCAGGCACTTTATTCCCAGAGGAGCCTGGCTTTCTGCAAGAGCCCTTTGTAGTCCAGCTGGATGTCATTACATAATTAAGCCTGTGAGCCAGGAGGTAGTCTTGAGCATGGCAATTTTACAATGTAAGATCAAAATGTTATTCTTTCCTTCAAAAGACCTGGTGCCATTTGTTGTAGTGCCTTTATGCAAGGGATCAAATATACTATTGATTATTCATTATTACCTTTAAAGAGGTCAGGAAGCTTCTGGAATTCAGAAGATTTCTGGGGATCTGAAGTGATATAAGGCCTCGGGGCTTGATGACTCTTCTTGACCTGAAGCTTTGAAATATCATCTGCTCTCTGGGTTGTTCCTATTTGCTACCTGGGATTTCAAAGTCTCTCTCTCTCCCTTTTTTCCTCCCAGTGTCTTACAGACATTGCCAGATCAAGAGAAGCAAAGAATGCAAAAGAAAGTGAAAGTGAGAGACCAGGAGTTGGAAGCCCAGCTGGCATACATCTGCTTTGCTAAGCTTGTATAATTTTTCTTGTTCTGCTGCATTCTACTGTGTTTGGTTATTGCATCACACAGAAGAGGCAATGGGCATATACTGTGGCCAGCTCCATTGCCTTCAACATGGGTTAACCAACTGTCCAATATGCCAACACAGAGAGTTTTGAAATCTTTCTCTGCCAGTTTGATCTTCGGGCACATTGAAATGGAGGAATGTTTAGGGGAGACTGGGAGTGTCGTTATGTGGAGACCCTGACAAAATTTAAGACATTATCTTCACCAGCGAAGAAAAAAAAATCAATGTCATAATAATCTAAAGACTGTATTAAAAGTTTCCATTTTCAACAAGTTGCCTTTAAGTTGTAGAATAAACCTCCAAGAGTGCTTTTTGGCAGACGGTTAAATATTTAACTAGCTGGCCACAGATTTTTAAAAATTGAGATAATTAGAGTACTTGAAGCAGTTAATATTTATTAGTCATGAAGAGTTTGAAAGATTAGATGTTTTCCTACCCACACATTCTCTGGCATAAAAAAACAACAAACCAACAAACAACTAAACCAAAAAACAAAAAACAAACAAATAAACAAAAACCCCCCAAACCAAACCTCTCCCACCAAAAAAAACCAACCAAGCCCCCTTATCTTTTATTCTATGGGTAACAAACTTTGATATGAAGCAGAAGGCATGCACTTCCCACTTTACTCAGTGTGAGACAGTGAGAGTAGTTACTATCACTTAATTCAAGAAAAGGCCAGGAAAAAAAAAATGGGAACAACAGGATCTCTGTGGAAATGCACAGAGTTGACCCTGAAAAGTGTCCAGGATTAAAACCTGAAGACTGAATCTTCTGCACCACTTCAACTTTCACTATAAATTACAGTGTCCCTAGTAAGGTTGCAGGGCTACTCCAGTCACTGGGGATCATGAGACAACCCATTTCCTATCAACCTTTTTCCTTCTCTTGGCCTTCCTTACAGTAGAGGAGATGCATGGAACAAAGGCAGACCAGTTCTGGGGTGCTCCAGAACTGCATCAGAGAAGACACCAAGACACAGTCCAGTCTTGGCCTCCTCTCCTTAAAATGGGAGACAGGAGGCCGAGAACTGACAGATTACTGAGGCTGCTCTGGAAGCCAGTTTCACCAAACATGTCCTCTTTTATCTATTCAGAAGTCTGGCTGAAAATAGGGATTGCTGGCTGTCCCACAGACTGTCAATAGCTGTAAATGTTCAAACAGTATCTGGGCATAGACAAAGCCTGCTTTTGCATGGAATGTATATGTTACTAATGCATAATAGAGCAACCACATGAAACTCCTAGTCAGCAATTAATGCAAAATATGAAAGTACCATCAGTGTTAGACTATGTAGCTGGCTGGCTGGAAACACACCCACCTCCATTGTATCTTACCTCTCCTTTTTTAACAGCACCACTGAACCGTCACTATGTGCCCCTGCATGAAGTCCCTTGGGCCCCTTTACACTCACAGGCAATAGGGCACCTCAGTAATGACACTTGCATGTATCCACATGCAGTGTTAAAAGGAGTGAATGCATAGGATTAACTGTGGTGGGCAGGGGGATTGGTGGAAAGGATTTTCATTGCTGTCTACACAGCAAGGTCAAGGGCAGACAGGAGTAGATTATACAACTGCTCTTACCTGGTATAAACCAGTAGGGCAGGACTGACTGCCCTGGCAGGCTGAACACAGGCCTGATCTGGAGTCACCCCCGCACTGCCCTCAAGGAAATCAAGAGACAGGTTGGAAAGTAACCTTGGATACCACCCTGTGCTGGTGCCTGTTTGCTCTCTTAAGGGGATGGTAGCTGGAGCAGAGCGATCTCTCGGCTATACCCTCCCTTCCTGTGATCAGAAGAGATGAACTGCTGAAATCACTGAGGAGATTTTTCTTTATCCTACAAAAATCTTTAAGGGCCATCCCTGTCATAGACAAAATGTTAGGGTAATTTTTTCTCAGCTTTTTTATTTTCATTAAAATGATTTTAGGGATATTTTTCCAATGTCACCTTGTCTGACAATAGCAATTCATGCTTTAATTATCTCATTGGCATAGTGAGACTGTAGGAAAACTGGTAGGATTATGAGCTACAATGAAAGAAAAATGTGGTTTAGATGAGCAAACACTCAGAAGTGCCCAGCTCTCATAAGTTTTCTTTGATTGCTAGAAAAGCATGTTGGAGAAAATCTGTCAAAGTTTCAGTAACCTTCCTTTTCAAGAGGAATCCGTGATACTTAACCCTTAAGAGCGCCGTCAAGGCTCATTGCAAACCAGAAGACAAGAACAGAACCCAGCAATAAAAAAGAAGTCACAGCCTTTTAAAAAACAGTTATCCCAGGATCCCGTTACTCACCATAAAGACAAAAAGATAAAAAAAAAAAATAGGAAATGAACCCACATTGTTTCCTCTTGAAGTATCCAGAAGAAAAATCTGCACCTTAAGAAGGTTTGACCTCAATATAGGCCATAATGTAGAAATGTGAGGATCTTGGAAATTTGTGCTTTTCCTGGATTGAGGCCCAGATTTTGTAATATATCTTGGCTGTTACTATTTTTCTTGCTTCTTCCAAAGTAGAAAAGGTTCTTTTGAAGAAATGTGTTTTCTAGACACTTTGATACACCAGAATTGAGGTCTGTTTAAATACTTCAAACTTGACATATATACACATGTAGTTATAACATTTTGTGAATGTGAGCCAACATTGCCTTCTCCGGATCCAGTCCTTCCTATCAATATGTTGTAAGACACTAGGCAGAGCGCTGTCTACCCTAACATGCAGAGTATGCACTAAGCCAGACAAATAACAGTAAAACACTCAACTTTCTGCTCCTTTACCTTCTTCACCACAGTTTTAATGAACAGCACCTGAAAGAATTTATGCCCATGCTGAAATTGAAGTTCCAGGACACAGTGGTGGCACATCACATCTGCTTGGAAAAGGAACCTTTTCTTCCCCTCAACCTTAACTCACACAAGGAAATCTATCAATAGTTTGATCCAGTGACTATCAGCAGTATGAGTATTCCCCCAGAGGCCATTTTCCTACCCTGGCCACGTTGCCCTGCTATTCGGTTCCCTACGCTTTCCAGGCTGAGTTGAAACTGTGGCTACAAGACGTTTACCCTACCCTAAGATGCTCATGGCCTCGCATCCCTCTTTTTTGCTGTCTGGAGAGTATGTATGCAAATGCTTTCCTGTGTGTTAGCTCATACCAGTTGACTGAGGGCACCAGAACAACTGAGAGACAAAGTCTGATCAATATTTTTCCCCCAGATACACCTCGAAATCCATCTAGAAGGGAGACAGACATACAATAATTCGTGATTACTAGCTCCACTAAAATTAATTCCTGCCATATCTTATCAAGCAATCAGCCATGAGAGAAAGTTTTCCCTACTGGAACATGCATAAGTCACTCAAACTTTTGTGGCTGTGAACTGAAAGCAATTCTTTCTCCACCTTCCAATGTTTGCTCAGGTGCAGTTTGGTTTCCACATGGACTGATTGAGGAGAACCTACCTCAACCAGCGAGCTAACAGGAGCCACCAACCAACTGACTGCAAACAAAGTCTTCATCCCTAAAGAGTCTGTAACATAAAAGTGCACAACATAAAACCATCTTTGTATTTGTGACTTACTGTAAGTCCTCAGGAGGTTTGCCTTTTAGGATGACTACATTTTTAATCAATCAGCAAGGCATGCAGTATGTAAAGTTCATGCTAGCTTGAGCGGCAGTGCAATGTGTTTTTCCCCTGGTGAGCAACCCCCTCTCAGCCCCTGAGCTTTAGCTGGTGAGGTTATGCAGCCTTGCCTATTAGGACTGCTCTCAGCCACATGCCTGACTGCACTCTCAAGTCTCAGGGCCAAGAGTAAACTTTGAAGGAACCTTGCCAATTAAATATAAGCAGAAAACAAAGTCTTCATTTTTCAGCAAAGTTAATGTGGTCAGAAATGTTCTCATGCTGCTGCTACTGATAATTATTATTTTGCATTCAGTAACGATGGCTTTTAACTCAATTTGAATATTAAATTCTGTCATGAAAATGAAGGTTTCTAAAAATGGGAGTTGATCAGATTGTCATTGGTAAATAGACTAAATACATTTTGCTACTGGTGAAAAGTGAACCCTTCTGTGACAAATGTTTTACAGTCTTGTTTTGGGGATCTTACAGGGGGGAAAAAAAGCTTAGATGGCATGCATTATCTACAACAGGCAAAGACAAAACATTGCAGAAAGGTTAGCCCAGATGAATTCCAGTAAACCCTTTATATCATTTCATAGTCCAAATAGACTACAGCAGGTTGTAGAAAACATAGTTGAGGAATGACCTACAGAATTTAACAGAATATACTTGGATTAGTTCCTGTACTTTCTCCATTTAAATATGATTTTTTTAGTCCTCAGTTCTGATGCAATAATATTCCAATTTCAGTGTTTAATTGTTCTACTGGATTGTGACCCTGCCTACAATGAATCTAACAGCACAGTCTCCAAAGAGGTCTTAACTTAAAAATGACAACATTTTCCATCACTTTATCTTCTTTTCCTTTTCGACATTAGAAGCAAGTGGTGTACATACAACTAGAAAACTCCAGTGCTCAAAGGGTCTTGATTGTAATCTTGCTAGCCTATGAGACAGCTAAAAGCTATGGTAGGGGAGATGGTCATCTGATTGTCAGAGCTTGCCCAGAGTTTCTAGTGCAAACTGGGCACCAGGGAAAGCATAGTGGCTATAAAAAATTTCAGAATGTCCCAGACAGATGCTTGTTTGCCTGCTGCACTGCATCAGTGGATTTCTTGGAAACAGACCTTGTGGGAATATATTAGATTCGTTTCTCTTGGGGCCTCCTAACACCCTCATGAATGTCTCAGGTAGGTGCCAAACAAAAGGGAGAACAAAGAATTCTGTTTTAAAAAGCCCTTTGAAAAAGAGCAGATGAACTTCAGCTTAAAAGAGAAGTAAGAATATGACCATTCCAAAGGGACGCTTGTAATTTCTACCATGATTTCCATAATTCAATACCTTACAATTAGGCATTTCAAAGTCATCTGAAAGTACTAATAAAGACAGATTGATTACTTTATTTGTATACATTGCTATGAGACATTATCATTCAATGCTGCCAAAGCCAGTTCCATGCCAGCCCTTGATCTAAAATTAGAGTAAGGACAAGAGAGTGTTCTTTCCTCTACAATGATCACCTAAACCCAAATGAGCCAACGGAGGCTGAGAGACCATAAAGCAGTTGGTACCAATGGGTGTTTGCTGATGAAAAACCACAGGACCTCCAAACAGGCCCCTTGGAACTTTCTTGAGAACGTATATAAATTTCAGCACCCAGTCAGCAAAGTGCTCAAAATATTCACTAGAGATAGGGCTTGAAATTTACCCAGAGAAGGTAACTAGGCAAGGGAGACAGACTGTGCAGCAACGTGAAGGACTCAGAGTGGTTTTGGTTTTCCAAAAAACATCATCGGTCATAACAGAAGTAGAAGGTATTCTGCATTGACTTCTGCTCCCTGCAGTTGCTCCTCTGAGAATAACAGAGATCACACAGTCTCTGTCCCTGCTGCTCTTCCCTGCCCAGGCAGTGCAGAAAATCTCGGCCTTGTGCCTCGGCAGCGCCATTTCACAGATACTGAGTAGAGGGCCAAGGAAATACCATTTGGCTCTTACTTCCAAAGGCAGGTTTGGCACTTCTTCACACTCACCTGACTGTTCTTGAATTCAAGCACTTGGTTAAAGTAGGGAATCTGTTGCTCTCTGGAAGACAATGCCTTCCATATAACCCTGACCCAGCGTAGATGAAAGGTACTGAGAGCTCAATCTGCACCAGAGCCGCTCCATCCAGGACCACCTATGAAGAGGGTTTACTCAAAGGATTGTCCTCATCTAACTCCACAAGCGCTCTGCCTGTTTTCACGTTAAGACACAAGATGGATTTGTACGTGTGTACCTCAAGTTATTTCTGTGCACGCTTCATGTGTGTATCAGCCCAGATCCATGTGTGTGTGCGCATGCAGACAGATAAGCAGATAATCTGGAATTATTTCAAAGCAAGGGAAATATTTCTCTTTCTTTCTTTTCTTTCTTTCTTTTCTTTCTTTCTTTCCCTTCCTTCCTTCCTTCCTTCCTTCCTTCCTTTCTTTTCTTTCTTTTCTTTCTTTTCTTTCTTTTCTTTCTTCTCATTTTGCAACAACTTGGCCTTGGGATCTTCCAGAGAGCTGTGTGTATATATGAGTGACACACTTGCCTGTTTTCACAGCTCCTGCCTTATGTCAGTTTAAGCATCTTTCCTACACCTGGAAGAGTTCAACAAACATCAGCTCCCAGGTGTCACCCTCCATTGGCTGAAGGCTGGCTCCAGAGAGTCTAGCCAATATCTACTTTGGCTATTAACTGCCTTGGAGAGGCCAAGCTCAATGTACGTGGGGAAGCAGGGGGAGGAAAAGGTGGAAGGAAAAGGAAGGGAGTTTACATGTATGTGCACGTGCATTTGCTGTTGCTTTAACTTTCCATCCATTTAAGAGTTTAAATACTACTCGAGCACTTAAAAAAACATTAGGACACATTCCAGCTTTCTCTGCCAGTCAGAGGGAAAAAATGTTTGAAATCCTGCATCTCAGCACCCCAAGGGCTTTATGATTTGTTAGGTTTAGTAGTTCAGAGGATTAAAAAGACAGAAATATTAGTAGAAAAAGAAGAGGAAAAAGTCAATGTATTCACTGAAGCAAATCTAATGGGTTGCTGGGCCAGAGAAGAAAAGGTTCTACTACCTGACTGAATCTTATTTATATTTCTTGCTCCACAATAAAAAATAATTTTCTAGACTTCCCCCCACACTTTTTTTTTGCTATGCTAGTCACATTTCCTAAATCCTTTATCAACGACTGCTCTGCATATGAATGGGCTGTAATTGAACTGTCACATTCATGAAGGTCAGTAACCTTTCATTAGGAAGAACGTGTCTTTCTTGATAAATTGCAAAGTCCCTGAGGATTTGAAAGCTTTTTTTTTTTATTTCATTCTTTCAAATATACCTTAAAAATCTAACACAGATCTTCCCCTCTTTTCATAGTACTCCGACAAACCCCTTGTCTTTCTCTTCGTCGTAGGCAGTTCCATGCAAAATATTCAATCACGAGCTTTCACTGTGACCTTCTTAAAAACAAAATGGGAAGCATATGCCCCCCACCCTCAACCCCTCACTTTGAATTGCAGATTGCTAATACTTCTGCTTAAAAATCCCCAAAAGTCAATACCTTAAGATTAGAAGCTTTGCCATGTCCTTGCTTCTTTGGATTGATTTGAGTTTCTACTGCAATGCAGCCTAAGTCACACACTGTTGGTGCCAGTACATCAGTCCATCTTCTTGATGTGTCCATTCGTGTACAGAGTTGGACAGACAAATACACCAAGTAGTGACAGGCTGCATGAGAAAAACAAACTGGGGGAGAGAACAGTGCTTAAAAAACCATATTTAGTACTGCAGACAGTTTTCAATCCCTGCCACAGGTTAGCTGCATGCAATTCATTCTTCCCTATCTAAGGAAAGAAAGCTTTTCAGAGGGTTGATTTTGCACCTTGATCTGCACTCTGACACAGCAGGGTCCTTAAAAGAAACTGACTGGCTGCCAAGTTCATAACTGCTGCCAGAAGTTCAATTCCTCCTCCAGATTCCAATCAGAAAGCGTGCAGCAGGATGCATGGAAATGTGTCAGGCTTCTCACCCTTACCAGTGCAAAGGTGCCTTCAGAAGTGTTAAAGTACTACCAAGGCTGCTGGGGCAGAAGCCATCTGTTCCTGTGCCATGTTCTAGCTAGCTAAGCCTAATGCCCATCTTCAGCCAGTTGACTGGCTGGGAATTGTCTGTCAAGGAGTCAGAAAAAAGGCAACTTGGTGAAAAGTCAGCCATGATCAAGATAGAAACGCCACAACATGAAGAAGGTGAGACTTGATAAATGGAAGCCAGCATCTGGCCTTCTGTGCTAGCTATTCAAATGCTTCAAAAAGTAACATGAATTACAGGTTCTTGAGAGCTGGCAGAAGACTGTGCTTTTTTTGTCAGCACCTGCAAAACTGTAGTGATTTAAGGTTCACCCAATAAGATGGAATATAGAAGAGAGAGGAACAAGGCATAATTGCGAAGCAGTTGAATGGTACAGGCCACACTGGAAGCTTTTTAGCTGAAAGTAAAAAAGAAGCATACATTTCTTTTGATTTTTTGCAGGAATGATTGAAGAATTAATACTTTAATTAGGCTTAATTCACTTTTCTGAAGACTTCTCTTGACTAGTGAATTCTGTTGGGTTCATATGCCCGGCTTTGAATGGGAATCATTTACTGCAGTACCACAGAATGGATCTTCTTACACCAGTAACAGAAGTCATAGAAAAAAGACTCTCACAAAGCAAAACAATATAGGTTCTGCCTGACTTCCATATTAACATCCTCCTTCAGCAGCAAGAGTATGTTTGAATTCACATGGAGAGGGTTTTTATTTAAAAGCTAGATGTCCTCTCATGCTCCAATTCTGCAATTGTTCTCCAGACACAGAGTTCATGGTGAAGGGTAGCCAGGGATGCCCAGAAGCATAAATCAGCCTAGAAAATTCATCATCTGAAGTCTCTCTGCCACTGGTGAAGTAAGGTACTTGCAATAACACTGTGAAGAAAAAGACCAGACTTCATCAGTGGCCAAAGGCATGTGGCATGTGGCCAAAGGCCTAGGTGGCAAACACCACCTAGGACTTTAAAACAACAGAAAGACCTTCACAGACCATCACTTTCAGTGCCACCACATTCAGGCTGCTGAACGTGAGAGTCTAATGTAGAAACCCCCACTACAGTGGGAGTCAATAAGGTCAATAAGCAAAGAGTGATTCAGACTTCTAGTGAGCAGGGGCCATGATGCATCAAGCAGACAGGACTGATTTCTCTACATGCCTGACTTCAGTACCAAGATGACTTTTCTTTCTGCTGACTGCACAGGAAGTCAAGGTCTAGCAACTTGGCAAGGTGTGCAGAATTGCTCACCAGTCTCTTGACCTGACACACTGTCCTTGCTCTTGTTTCATACTGGGCAACAGGAATACAGCTTCCAGTTTCTAGCTCCCAGTGTCATTGCTGCTGTGTTGAATATGTAAATTCAGCCTTGTGTGGTACTTTTCAACTGTACATCAGGAGAAGACTTTGCAGGAGCCCCCATTTTGGAGGCAAGATGCTGACTGCTTTACTAGACACAGTAAGCAAAGAAGAAAAAACAAGTTATATTTTAATATTGGACCACTTAATGTTGTCTGAGTTATGGACCAGTTTTCCCAAGTGTTAATTTGGAGACTGTTGATGATTTAATCTTCTGCCATGTATTTGGATTGCCAGTGATCTGGAGAGTTTTCATGCAAGTGCCCAATCACGCAGACACTTTCAGTTGCCAAAAAACCAGAATTAACTGACAGTCAAATCAATTCAAGTGGAAGACCACAATCTTGGGAAAGAACTTACATCAAAATAAATATTTTTGCAGATATTTTCTAGCATGCCTGCCCTAAAATGCCCCATAGGCAATAATTCCTAAGGTGTACTGTTATTTTTCTTCTCAGAAAAAATGTTAATAGCCAAGTGGATATGAGGTTGCTATTTACAAATCTCTGCAGAGTTGATGTCTTGATTCCTGCACTTTGATCCTCTGTCCAGAGTATACTAATTTCTTTCCTCACTTGAAATTGGAGGTAGTTTTCTGCATCACAGTACTCGAATTCATACATAGCTAAACCTTTCTGTATACCAGGGAATTCAGATTCCAAGGTTTCTGCTGATAACTGCATATGGAAAAACAACAGAGCAGTATTTCACCTCATTGTATATATCCAGACCAAAACAATGAGACTTCTCAAGCACTCCACACTGTGTATAAAATAAAAGTCATTAAAGAATTTGTTTAGAAGTGTGTTATGCATTTTCCAGGCAGGAGGTGAATAAATCCACTTTACCACTTCATGGCTTTACAAAGAAGCCCATCCATTAACATGGGAACCCTCTTGTTTGCATTTCTTAACAGCTGACATTTGTACCTTTGAAGGAAAGTGAAGGGCATTTCATTGCCTCATTGTTTAAATCAGTGTGAAAATAATGGGGATGATAGGGAATTGGAGCTAATTTCCTTTGTCTCCTATTCAGCAGATAATGGTGGTATGTGTGGGATGCTAAAGGCCAGGCAGAGGAGGCGACCTGAAGATGACTTCATTCTTTTGAGGTTTATCAAAGGCTCCTGTCAGTCAAATGCATGCTGAGAGATTGGGGACTGGCCATCTGGTCCAAAGTTAATCAAAGAGGAAAAAGGAAACTGAGGAGGTGAAAAATCCCCCTGTCAGCTTTGTGGAAGGTGGAGGGAGAGGCAGACAGAAGAGGGAACTCTGGTGGCCCAGTACCCAGACTTGATGGCTGCAGAGGAGACACGAAGCAGAATGGGGTGGAGGAGCAGCAGGGAAAGGAAACATACTGTTGTTTTGAAATTTCCCTGGGATGATCCCACACCAGCTTCAAGTGGCAAGCCTGAATGTCACTGCTGCTGTTAGCCATGCAGAGCAGAGGCAGAGTTGTTTCACTTTCCTCAGAAAAAAAGAGGGAGTGACTGACTCACAGTAGGGAACCAGTGTAATATAAAGCATAAGGTTTTCTGTCACAGAGCCAGACTTCCTTCCTCTGAGTTTTGCTTCTTGCAAGCAGGAACAAGAGGTACAGCCATGCCACCTTCATGTCCTGCAGAGTCAAACATACCCAGCTCCTCACCTTCCACCCCCTCCACCCACTGGGTTCAAAAGCAGATGTCTTGCAAGCACTACCCACATCCAAGAGATTGGCACAGTTTGCCCATAATGGCTTTTCTGTCAATACTGACCCACATACATTTTTGTACAGTGTGTAAACCAAGAGTGGTATAGAGCAGGGATTTATCAACAAACTACTTGGTTTATGCTGGGCATCACACAATGCCTATACATGAAAGTGAAGGCACCAATCAGATAACTAAAATACTGTTTAACTGTGTGTGTGTGTGCTACGCAAAAATACATTTCTTCACCAAAGATGCATTCTGAAGTAAAATGCCAGAGTGTGACAGCCTGATTTCCATAACTAGCCCTGTTCAGCTGCTCAAATCAGCTAAATAGAGACATATTTTTAAAACTACAAATGTCCAGATTGTGAATCCCTTCTTCATGCTGGCAAGTAGTCATGCTGATGAGTAGTCTCCTTGACTCCAGGGGAAAAACTCTTGCCAGCAAAGGTTTCACAATCCCAGCCCTAAACATTTCTAAAATGATTAACCAATGTGAACTAACTTAAAACAAAACAGAAAAAAGAAAGGGGGGGGGGGAAGGAGGAAATAGGAGAAGGGTTTTTTTAAGGGCTGCAGATTAAGGCTGAGCATTAAACGTGTTCATGGAATTAGCAGGGCAAGGGATGAATGTGCTTCCTGTAGTACACACACACACACACACACACATACACACACACACACAGAGGCTCCTCCCCCAGGACAGAAACATCCTAAACCAAAGAAAATGAGAACAAAGGAGTTTGGCTGCCTCATATACCTGGGGGTGGGACTTGCTTCTCCATTAAGTTTCCATTCTGCATCTTCCTCTGGTCGAGGTCCAGTCAGGCCCCCATAGAGAGGAACATATGGAAAACAGTGGCAATGAGTTCTGCTCTACCTGCACCTTTGCTGAGCTGAGTCATCTCCAATGCCCTATTTGGGAGCATCACTTTGCATGCCCAAGTGCTGCAAAATAGAGCTGAGAAGTGAGAGTAGAATCAGACAGGACTTTAAAACCAAACCTTTACAAAGCAAACCTTTACCTAACCCAAGGAACCTCTGCTGAACAGAGGATTTCAGCCGAGGATGTACAGCTGTGTCTGTACATACACAGTATACACACAACTGTACACTCACTCTTGCTGTCCTCCTATTTTTATTGAGCTTTTAAAATAGTAAGCAACCTGCTGCAGACTAGGCAGCCTGAAACAGGTACAGCCAAAAATGAACAAGGGTAGATAGATATTGGGACACCTAGAATTTTCTTGCTGCCAATGTCTGATGTGACCCTTTTGCATTGCAATAAAAGTCAGTGAACAATCTCAAGTAACAAACATGCACTCTGCTTTTACATATCCCAACATGCATTTACTCTCTATTGAACTGCTTTTCCTGAACTGTGATGACTTCCGAAGGAAGGGGGTTAATAGCACTAAGGGTTCTTTTTAGGTTTTGTTTGTATCTGCACAGCTCTAGATCTCAGAGAAATATGACTAAGAAAATTATCTTTCCCACCCCCTGGAAACAAAATGCAGCCATTTGGATCCCAACATAAAAACAAGCATCAGCATGTCTAAAATTCTCTGCTGGCTATAGTTAAAACTCATGAGCAACTACGACACAACTGTTTCTGTCTTTATGACATGAAACATGCAGACATTTAGAAACGGCCTAACAGAAAACTCAGCAAGAAAATTTCACCAGAAACCTTTTATCTCCTGGAAAAATTAGTTATTTTTATCAGGCAGCAAGCCATTATCATAATATTTATGATTCTCCTTGCCCAGTTCCTGCTGGATCTCACAGAAGGAAAAAGCTTTAGGCTTACCTGTGCCTGGCACGGATCCCTAGTCTAACACACTGGTTGAATACACAGGCATGAACATGCTGTCATCAGCATATCCTCCTCCTCCTCCTTGTGGGCTTGAAATAATTCAATATGCCAAATTAGACAATGCCCTAAATCAATCAGTAGCTCCATTTTCGTCAGTGGCTGAGAGAATTCCCAAAAGAAGGTAGGAGATTTAGCTACCTAATCCTAAACTGATGGAAGATAAGAGACCACATTCCCTTGAAGACATTGAGAACATCGAACTGTGTTCTTTTCCCCACACTTTCCACAGCTCTCTTATTTCTAGTCAGAAATCACATAATTGCAAATTTCACAATGTTAAGTAATTTCTGAAGGACTTTTTCAACTTCTCTGTTATACTTCATGGTCAACAGCACGCATGCTGAACGTGTGCTTTAATGATAGCCGCAGCAATAATTCACACAGAAACCGTTTTCTTTCAAACACTTTAGAATAGTAAGGAGTTGGGGGAGGGAAGTTATCAGCACTAATACAATTTATTAGACAAACCCTATGTGGATGCCATGGCAGGTCTGCTATCAAAGGCAAAAACCTTCAGGCTTTTTACATCCCATAATCCCAATGAAAGCCTGCTTTTGCAGATACCCTGCAGCTCATGAATCACTGGCTGTAGCATACAAAATCCCCTATTTAAGTAATTACTGTACAATAGACAAATCTGCACAGTGGCTGATGTTATATAAAATATTCCAAGACAGTCTCAAAACCACAACATATTTTAAAAAAATCTCAACTGGAAACAAGTGCCTTTCAGCAAGTATATATTGTGAAACAGGGGATGCTGTGATCTTATCATATTAGGTCTGTCCTGAGGACTAAGAAGTTTTGGCAGTACAGGAACCCAAGCCAGTCATGGACACTGAATGGCTCCTATCTCTAGACATTCTTTTCTATGTGTTTCACTTGGGCTTCAATACACCCTCAAGCTCCTGATTTTTACATAATTGGATGGTTCTATTATTGCTAACTTAGTTTTCAAACATCAAAGAACACAGAATCATCTCAAATCCATGCATTGTCTGAATAATGGGCCTGGCTTCCTGGCTTCCCTTTATTCAGCAAAATGAACAAAAGCCCAGTATTTTCAGGAAGGTACCAAACATAAACCCTGGTTGCCATGCATTGCCTTGGTAATGGAGCTGGCTTCCACATCTTCATCAGAATGAACCAAAAGCCTGGTATGTTAGAAAGACAGCAAAATTTCACTGGAGCCTTATCTCTGTACTTGGTTCTGATTTATCCTCACACCTGAAAAGTTCAGCTTCTACATTCAGCAGCAAGGAAGATAGGTTTTCTTTCCTGAGAAGTCCTTATTTGCCTAACTTTGGTTTCATCTATGGACAAATTACTTCACCAAAGCTTGTACCTTTCAGGTAGTCTGTAAATCAGACTTGGAGTGACAAGCGAGTGGCATTTTGCCAAGTCACTTCCAAAGCAGACCTGCAATACTCAGTCATACCCACATAATCAGAAAACAAACAAAAAAGGTGAAAGAAGGACAGAACTGTGTTACAATTTACAGAGCATGATGAATATGTTCAATTTGGATTAATTATAGAATATGTTCTATTAATCTACTTACAATTTAAGATCTGGCAAATGGTGCTGCAGAAATAAATCTGAACTGGAAAATTAGCACTACTTTAATTGTAAGACTACTGACTTTCCTCTTCCTTTCAAAGGAAGTACACAGAACTTCTTCAGTAGAAGCCACGGCTTTAGAAATGTTGGTCTGAGTCAGACTTAGCATTTTCTGAAATCTCCTGTTCCTCCCACAAAGTCCAAGGTTTATTACATACTTTATTTTCTTGTTCTTGGTGCAGGACAATTGAAACTTGGTTTGCAAAAAGAAAAATTATAGTGGTCCACAAAACAGAAGGTCAATCAATGTTTTGGAAGTGCTTTATGAACTGGAAATCTTTTTCTGAACTATTTCACTGCAGCCCAATAAAACATTACATGCTGGTGAAATTTTGTCCTTTTCAAGTTGGCAATACTTTCTTTGCCAAAGAGCAAGTTTTGTTTAGGTTTAATTTGCCTTCAGTGCTCCTCCCAAAATCTATATAATCACTCCAGTGCAGTTTGACAGGTTCCTGAGATAGTGTAAATTAAGTGACCCACAGCAACCAAGGCACAAACACCAACTACACAGTAAAAATGTGGAAGGACAGCAATTACCAGCAAAAAAGCAAAATCTGGCAAAGGCTGTGTTAGGTTTGTGTGAAGCTCCCAGGCAGGCTGTTAAATCGGGTATAAATTTTTGTTTGAAGGAAGGCAGAGCTATGATAGAGAAGTCTTTTCAGAGTTAGGTCTGCCTTTTTGCTGCAAGCATCAGTCACAAAGAGTGTAAGCGGTTTAAGACACAGTGAAGAGTTTGGCAGAAATTTGGACTGCTCTGTATGTGGGATGTTGTGACTCCTCCAGCTGCAATTCCCTAGGATGCATTTCACCTAGCCAACACCTGACAGGAAATATTTAGGAGGTTATAAGTCTTCTTTAGAAGAAAATTACAGCAGGAATAAGTCCAATATAACAACTAAAATATGAAAAAAAAAAGATTTCTCACAGTTTGTGTTCTAGATACCTGGCTGAAATCCTTACTCCATAAAAAGTCTTTTACTATGCACTTCCAGGATGCCAGGTTTGTCAACATCTAGCTAGCTTTCATATATATTTAACCTACTATGTTGCCTAGCATCATAGTCAAAGAATAGTAGATTCAATCTCAGTGTGAAGAAGAAACACAGTACACACTGAGATGGTTTGCACAGCCCAGTGCACCTCAGGAGCAGCCATTTTATACACAAAGAAGGTGTCCCCATCCTTGTTATTTATTGGATTTATTTGACAGAGGCAGGGAGGGAGAACTTTGAGGGCATTTTTTTGACACAGTTGATGTGTTGATGCTGATCTTATTTTTTCTCTAAAGAGTTTTATCGACTCAATAGATTACCAAGATTTTAGATTCAGGTATCACATTGCTACAGCATGACAACCGATTTGTCTGCTGTAACAGAGACACAGTTGTACCACAACTGTTCCACAATATGTAATCAACTCTTTTCATACACATATAGGTTACTTGGAGGCTGTAATTTAAAGAACAGAACAAAATATCTAGCCCCATGAAAAAGGGTAGTTGTAGCTGTCATACAGATATTTTGCTGAAAAAAACCTAACTCACAAAGAGAATCAGAGAGGTGGGAAAGAATGGTACAGCCTATTCACTGCTACGATTTCATGTTAGTTTAACAAACTCATTGCTGTCAAATTGCAGCAGTATCAACAGACAAGATGGTCAGTGTCATCTTCTCATCTTCTCACTGTCTAAGCCCAAGAAACAGAAACAAAAGTTTTAAAAGCTGGCATTTTTTTTCCTGTGGCATTTCTTTCCTGAGGCATGTCCAATGCCTAATATCAGCCTTTTCACCTGTGTTCCTGGTCAAACTATCAATATGAATGAGCAGTGGAGTGAGTGTCCATCCTGGCAGGGTGTATGAACTTACAGAATCACGACTGAGATTAGAACATAATTTCCAGAAAAAAACAGGCATTAATCTGTGCCTCTTTTCTTGTACTTCCTGTTAGCCCACACCTTTCCGAAATACAGAGAATGAAAAGATCATTAGAAGAAAGTAGCTTAAAATGAAAGAAAAAATCCCCATGGTTCTGATAATAATTTGGAATATTCTATATAGCTATCAAACTCAAGCAGGGATCTTTGATCTATTGTGCTGTATTAAGTGACTTCAAGAAAATGAGATGGGAAGGTAAATATACAGAGTAGGATTTAGCAAGATTCTGGGTGAAGAGGGACAAAACCCCTTTTTATGGTTGTCAGGAAAAAGGAGGGTGACATTCTTGTGGAGTTAGAAGGAGGTCAATAAATCATCATCCTTATCTGGCAAACAGTGCCCGTGACTTCAAAAATTAGCTCATTTATTCTGCACAATTAAATTTATTGAAGTGTGACAGAAAAAGTTTAGCAGTCGCTGATGCAGAAAGGCAGCAACAACAGAGGCAGGCAACTGGCTGAATGACACAATTAGTTGATTTTTATTTTATTTATCAACATAATTATTGAATTGTATTCATCTTATTTCACAGATTTTTACCATTATTAGAGCCCAGGCCTCAAGGGAAAGAATTAGTTCAAATTTTCAGTTGAACTTAATGTGATTATTGAGCTGGTAATAAAAGAAAAGTTCTATAAAGTGGTACACAATCTTGTATTCAATGTCACCCCACCATCCAGCTCTGAAATCCAGAAACCTTTCACATAAAAGCAGTAAATTGAATGTGAATTGTGAACATCCTACATTTCCTAGGTGGCAACTGAACCTGTGTTTACGGGATCCCACCTTGCTGTGACCTTAAAGGAGCCAAGATTCCACCTGAATTTTAAACTCAGGTATATGTTTCTTTCTCAAAAAATACTCCAAACAAACAACACCCCCAACTAAATAAAAACAAACCAACCAAAAAAAACCCCTTTAAAAAATCTCATTGCATCATTTTTGACCCCACCCCTATGACAAGGTTCAGTAAACTTCTCTGTAAATGCTGTGAAAACAGTGCAGGAATATTAAAGAAAGACTGTCATGCCAGAGGAACAGTGGATGAGTATGGTTCATATGCAAAATTATCACATGGGCCATTTTGATACACGCTGAAAAGATATCATTCTAAAACTTCTGACAAGTTTTTTTTAAACAAAATACAATAAAAACTATTTACAAATTTTGAGAGGTTAGCAAAAGTTATTTTTCTTCTTGTCCAGTCCAGTTTAGAATCCTCATGATTACTCTGAGTTGCTCTGGCTCACTTCTCGGCATGCCTTCCTGTCAATCACAATGTCTGCTTTGGTTTTAAACTTGTAAGAGACAGAATGAGAAAAGCTGGACCTGACTCATGCACGTATTCTACCCTTGCTTTTTACATACATAAGGAATCAGGCATATATTCAGCAGTAAGCTATATAATAATTCATGTCCTTTCTCACAGGTTCAGGAAATTAGGCCACATGCTATTGCAAGTGTCTAACTTTTCCAATGTTTTGAAAGATTATTTCCATTGCAACTAGCTTATTCAATTCTACCCTCCACTTACCATTCCATAAAAATTAATTTATTTGCTCTGAGAAAAAGACATACGGGCATTTCTTTTTCTAAATGTTGGTGAAAGTGTCATGGAGCATTGCCTAAAGCATTAAAAAATGGAAAGGGTCCAACATAATTCTATAGCTATAATTAATAAGAATGAATATTGTTACTTACAATCAATGAGTGATTTTGGGTGTGAAGAGACTTCCAGAATTCACACTGACTTAAACAATGTGTTCCAGTTACTAGGATCTTGATGTCTGTGTAGGCTCAGACTATATTTTGGAATTTAGTGTACCGACTTCTTCAGAAATGAGCAGGAAGAGAAGTTTATGTCTGTAAAACATATAAATTGTTAGTGCTAATAAAGTGGATCTCACTGGGACTATTCGACTTAAATTTGATATGCATTATCTAAAGAAAAAGGGATCAAAAGAAAGAAAACTGTATGTTGTACATTTTCCTTTGTGTGTTTCTTTGAGGCAAAGCCTGGAAGGTTGCTTTTCCATTTATGAAGAATTATACACCCCACTGGGACCTGGAGTTGATGGAAACCATTCCATTGCAGCACCATGCAGTGAACTGCCCACCTCCAGAATGCAGGAGCAGCAGATGAACTTTCTTTTCAGCACTAGGAAAGATATAACAAAGGGACAGGTGAGTACAAATAGGGATCAAAGGACAGAAGATAATTTTAATGCTTTAATTGACTGAAGATATTTCCATTGCGGTCAAGACAAGAAGAATTTTCTCTGCTTTTGATTGTACTTGGCTTAAATAGAGGAGAAGAGAATATCTTCAAGGATTAACTTCCTACTGTCTCTGCAAAATTCAGCAAGACTCTCATCAGCTGGGAGGAGCAGCATATGAGCACAGGAAATGGGCTTCTAGACCTGAGGGAGTATTCAACAGTTCAGTAACTACTATGTCAGACTTCTGTGGTACTTTTCATTCCAATAATCTCAAATCATCTTGCAATGAAAGAGCTTTCTGGTGTTATGAGATCACAATCAGCAGGTAAACCTCCCTTATTCAGAGCCCCTCAAAAGAAAGGCTTTTGAACAAAAAACAACTGGATTTTACTAGAATATAAATGAGAATTCTTAATTTCTCACAGAATTATCATGGCTGGAAGAGACCTAGAACATCATTTAGTTCAACCATCAACCCAGCACCGCCATAGTTACCCCTAAACCCGATCCCTATTTGCCACAAGTCTCTCCAACACTTCCAGAGATGTGACTCCACCATATCCCTGGGCAACTTTATTCAAGGCTTAGCCACTCTTTCAATGATTTTCTTTATTTCTAATATCTAGTTGGAACCTCCCCTGGTGCAGCTTAAGGCTGTCTCCTCTTTTCCTTTCACTTGATACATGGCAGAAGAGATGATCCCCACCTCGCTACAACCACCTTTCAGGCAGTGGTAGAGAGCAATGAGGCCCCTCCTGAGCATCCTTTTCTCCAGGCTCCCTCACCCAGTCCTCAAAAGACAGGTTTTCTAGACCCTTCACCAATTTTGTTGCCCTGCTTTGTACATGCTCCAGACCCTCAATGTCCTTTTTGAAGCGAGGTGCCCAGAGCTGAACACAGATTTTGAGACATGGCCTCACCAGTGCTGAGTACAGGGGGAAAATCGCCGCCCAGGTCCTTCTGGCCACGCAGGCCAGGATGCCACTGGTTTTCTTAGTCATCTGGGCACACCCTGGTTCATGTTCAGTGGCTGTCAACCAACACCCCCAAGTCCCTTTCTGCTCTCTCAGAGTGACAGCTCTCAAGCCACTCTGCCCAAAGCCTGTAGTGCTGACTTGGGTTCTTGTCAGTCGGGTGCAGGACCCAGCACTTTGCCCCATTGAAGGTCACATAACTGGCCCCAGCCCATTGATCCAGTCCATGGAGACGTCTCTCAAATCATCAGCCTTCTTGACCTCCAGCAAACCAACAGTCCCACCTAACTTGATGTTGTCTGTGAAGTAACCAGGGATGCACCCAGCCCCCTTGTCCAAGTCATCAATAAAGATGTTAAACAGGACCAACCCAAAAGCTGAGTCCTGTGGAACACCACTGGTAACCTGCTGCCAAATGGATTTAGTTCCACTCAGCAACACTCTCTGGGCCAGATGATCCAGCCAGTTTTTCACAAATTGGACTGACTAGGTCAAACATAATCACCATAAAATGGATGATATAAATCCGTTTTCCCCTGCCCACTGCATCCTTGCAGGGAAGCCTTCCATCCTGATTTAATTCAACTCAGTCAATCTTTGGACCACAGCAGGCTATGCATAACCACTCCTGGTCCTCCTGATTCTGCTTCTTCCCATCCAAAGACACTTCATTATGAATCTACTTCTTGCTTTTATCCATTATGTCCCAGCCTACCCACTGGAAGTCTCTTTTACTAAGCAGTTGTTCCTTCCTGTCTGCCATACCCTACCTCTTCTATGAAGTCACCTTTTCCTTGACACTTCATGGATAAAAAGGGTAGACGGAACCATGTTCCTCTCACAAGGGCTGCAACTGACTCAACTATATCTTATTACAAAGAAATCTAAACTCTAAATTGAAGAAAAAGGAAACAGATACTGTCAGTTGAACCTTAGCATTATCCTAATTTTTCAGTAGGGAAACAGGACCTAGGAAAAGGAAACATCTAAGAGACTAAAAATTATGTGAGGCCACTGACTTCCTAGGTGCCTTGCCCAATTCTCCAGCTCGGTTGGCTGACATGGCATGCCATAAAAATTTAGATGAATCCATTTTAAAGTCTTCCACATCCTGGAAATGCTCAGAGAACTTACCCACTTACCACTCACAAGAATGTTGTTCCTGTGCGTTTATAGAGCATTAGGCTTAATTAATCTGATGTACTATATTGCATTTTAAAAATGTCAAAAGCCTGAAGGACGCTTTTCTCCACCCACAGCAATCAACAATGCTTTGTTTTTCTCTCTATTTCTCAAAACATAAACTTCACCAGGCCAGTTTTTTTCAGGGATTAATTTGATTTTTAACTGATTTCACAACCTTCCCAGATAAACCCTGTGGACTGCTGTATAACCATCAAGCCTTTGAGCTGACTTTTCATTCCAAATCAATGTTTTCTAAATAATTATTTACCCATGAACAGGTCATAGAGGCCCTATGGCAATGTTTTCCTTTGCCTTCCATATACAGAATCATTACTCAAAAGGGCAATGTGCCTCAAGTTTCCAGACTGCTCACCAATTCATCTTTTCTTTAAGCCACATTATGCATAAGCATTAATGTGCAGCACCAAAACTGGAGAAAGCCTGTCCAATTCTACAGAGGAAACAAATTAATTGAATGCCATCAGGGAGAACAAAGTGCAGAGGCACCCTGGGTGTGTGAAGTTCCTGAACCCCTCCTAAGCTTTTCAACTAGCAGGGACTCAGGCAACAGTAAACAGCAGTTCTGTAAAGCACATGGTGCAGTACCATGAAATTTCATTTTTCTATATACAAGTTTTCTTATCCAAAAAGTGAAGATTTACCAGCCAGTCTGAAACATTCAGCATTCCTATGCTAGAGGAGGGCTGCCAACAGGAATTGTTCCGGACCTGAAAGTGGGCAAGCAGTAGGAAAGGGAGAGGACAACAGAGGTGAGTCCATGGCATAAAGAAGTGTAGTCAAAGTGTTAGAGTTACACAGTGTTCTAGGGTGAAGTTACACAGTATTCTAGGGTGAAGGAACCCACTCCTGCACGTGGTTTCTGCTGGATTAAGTAACACCTCCACTCGGACCTGCTCCAACTTCAAACACAAACCAAAATTCCCTTACAAGAAAGTTCAAGTGCTACAAAAGATGGCTCAGTTCTGTCAACTTCATCTTCCCCACCAGTGTTCTGCCCACCAAGTTCTTTGCAATGTCTCTCAAATTATAAATAGCTCAGCATGACAGATCTGACCTTCACCTAGGCTGACTTTAATTGGTATAGGGGCAGGTTGCTGCTCCTTCAAAGCTGGTAACCTGGACATGGCAGTGTGCTGCACGTGTAAGGCACAATAATTACAGCCGACGCATGTTAGAGTAGACAGGTAGCAGAGCCAAGAGCTGAGTTCATGACTCCTCCTTGGCTCTGCTGAGAGTGTGCAAAGTAGGATGTGCTCAGGGCTTTTGCCCCCACTTACACAAAGTTTCACAATGAATAAGACAGACGATGATGATGATGGCTAAAAGTCAGATCCTGAAGAAAATGGGGAATAAACTGTGGAAAATGGAACACTAAAATTCACTTGGAGAAGTGGTGTTTTGTCCTGTGCCTAACTGCAAACAATATACATCAACAGAGATCAAGGAAACTGTTCCTTCTCTGTAGCTCTGAAAACCTTTGGACAGTAGGAGACCCACCAGTCTAAGGTTAAACAAAAAAATTAAAGGAGTGATTAGAGTGAGGGAGTAGATCAGTACACAGACTTTGGAAGAGGAAATGCTGTATTTAACAGCCATTACTTGCCTTTATACCATGTAAGATGTCAGAACATTGGGGCTTCCTCTTTGCGTCTCAGTCACCAGAAGCGGAGGGTCATCAGAGCACCCTGCTGCTGAGCAAAGAGGTCACCAGCAAGATAAGAGTCAAGTTCTCCACAGCAGTGTGTGGTGGGAAGGCAAGTCATAAGTGGAAAACAGTCCAGACTGGTTATAAGGATATTTATTTTTCACCTGGGGACAACAAGAGTTGCCCAGAGATTGTGGAGCCTCCTTGGGGGTTTTTACAGCTCACTTTAGATAAAGCTTTGAGCAGCATGGTCTCATCTTATGGCAGATCATGCCTAGAGCTGGATGTTGGACTGGAGACTTTCTGAGATATTTTCCACTCTAATTATCCTGTGATATCTTCTCTGATACTTTCTCTGATATTGTTTGCATATTAACTGATCCTGTATCAGAAAAGAAAGCAGCTCTATAATTGGTAGCAAGGACTCTGTCTCAGTATTAGAATATTTGGGTTCTTCTGCCTTTTGTGATAGCCAATTAAGTACCTCTACAATTACATTACAATTAGATTACACCTAGATGTCTGCTACCTCTATTTTAATATCCAGTTTTGACTTCAGTGTGTCAACAAGCCAGTGCTTTTCAGCATAGAAAGTTTGCATGCTGTACGTACTACATATAGTATGGTGTTTTGATATAGTGACCCATAATAGGAAAAAATACACACGCACAGGAAATTAATCTTCATCTCCTGGAGCTGTTCAAATGTCTGAGGTTCCATCAGACTCTTTCAGCTTAGTGCCATCTTCCTTTGCATTTCTAGGGGATGAGAACATAAGGAAATTCCATTCCTTTTACAGTTAAATCGTGCTATTACTCCAACTACTTCTGAGATATTGGTACTGTTCGTTCTCCTAGCAGCAACTTTGAGATATTAAAATAGTCACATATTGCTCAGAGAAAATATAGAAGAAAAACAAGCTGAAATTTTGGTGGAGACCTTAATTATGAACACATAAGGATAAGTGCATTTTTCTTCTTAAGTCTAGAATGTCCAGCCTGTACAACACAGCAAGAATTTCTAACCCTTCTCAAGTAATGTCTTTGATGCCAGATATTTAGTGCAATGATTTCAGCAGTGAATGTCAAATATCTCTCAAATATTTGCATGCTTCTTAGCTCCTAGACTGACAAGCTTTAATTTAAGCAGATATAAGTGAAATCTGCCACAGCACATGTTGGCTAAGATATTTAAATTATACAGGCCACAACGAGAAAGACGCAGAGCAAATGCAATCCTCATTAGAATCAGTGTGGCAGGGGCTCGTCTCATCACAGTTATTTAAACAATAAATTAATTAAAAACTCCTTAAAAAGCCCAAGCAGAAAACTATTCAAGATGTGTGGGAAAAATGCCACAGTCTCGCAATCTGCTCTTTCTGGAAAAAATGGCAGTCCTGTCTTTTCATCTTTATTTCTCTTTTCCCTACAGATCTCATGTGGAGCATATAATACATAACCAAGCAAATGGGGCAACAGAAAGTGTGAGAACATTAATTCCTGCATCACACCTTTGTGCAACCTCAATAGATCCCAGCAGTGTAGGTAGTGGCAAACTGAACTGGGGGACTCCTCAAGTTGCTAAAAGAATTACCTGCTCTTTCTAACATAAGTCCTTAATGTGTCATACCTCCCTCAGTCCATTCTCATGTTTTTAGCTCATCCCTTAGGGATATAGGAAGTTTCATAGGACAGACAGTATGCCCTTTTAGTTTTCTCAGGAAAGCACTATATGCTGGCATCTATCTATCTATCTATCTATCTATCTATCTATCTATCTATCTATCTATCTTCTCTCCCCTACCCCAGCCTTTTGAGCCTGTTGGCACATTTCAAACCAGCTACTGGAGGACTAGAAGGTAAAAGATGAAATCCCACAAATCATGTGAAAGTAAGAAGGGAGAAAATAATTGTAGTTCATTTAACAAAAGAGACCTCTTTTAACTCTTAAGAACTCTTAAGAACTCTTTCACCATATTTTAGTCACCAGAGAATCCCCAGAGGAAAGCACTTTGAGGAGTTTCCCAGCTGCAGGCAAACCTTGGAATAGAGCTCATACCTTCTCAGACACAGGTTAATCCAGTCACAAGATTCAAAGCCATAGAAAACGAGGTTTCTCATGTGCCACTCGTTAATTCTAGCAATCAGACCCTAATTTTAGGCCTGCTTTTGGATAGAACAAATTGTTGTCTCTACCGTTCTGTTCAAGTCCAGAGGACAAAGGACTGGATTTAAACCTTCCCACAGTGCCACTTGGATGGATGGAAAGGCCTGATAGCAAGGGATCTTCTGTCCCTCCTCTAACCACTCAGTTCTTTAATTCACCTTTAATTCATCAGCTGAACATGTCCAGAAATAGAAATGTTTTGGCTACACTGAGCCAAACATCATGGAGCCATCCTACTCAAGAAGGCATTTGGGGCTTATGAATTTGGTCCTCTAGTGCTGACATTCACTCAGCACAAGGCTGGTCGAGAGGAGAAAGTCCTACTGAATCTCTCTTGTTAGACAGCCAGCAGCAGCTCAGTTCCCAGAGTTGAGCAAGAGTGCACAGAGGGAGCTCTCCTTTTGGAAAATGGTCACTTTCTGCCCCTGTGGTCTCCATCACGGGTAGCATTCAGAATTACTCTCTCAGTCTGAAGCCAAGAGAACTGCGAATAACAGATGATGATGATGATTAACCACAGACATCCTGTTAATGCCCTTCTGAGATGATCAGCCGATAAATTTCCATCCAAAGATAAGTGCCTAAGAAAATGGAATGTGCCAGCCTCTTTCCACTGACAGAAGAGGCAACCTGAACCATTAAACTTCTCTCTCTTATACAGGCACCTTTACAATCTGTCCTTCAGACTCCAAAATATACAATTCAATCCTTTAAACTCGTAGCAATTTTATTTTTAATAAACAATCCCGACAAACTTGTTAGATTCAGTTGGGGTACATTTCAGACTCTATAAATAATTTCACTTATTTACATTATGAATTTAGTGCAGAATTTCAAGCCTTACTTTTTAGACCCCAAATGCTTTTAGTAGAAAGATTTTTAGATAATGGGATCTTTCTTGTATTATGTATTCATAAATCTCCTTCAGTAGTAGGGGTGAGTTGAAAGATCAGTTCAACAGTGCTGATTAGTTATTGTGTTCAAAGAGGGATAAATAAGTACTGGTCACAATTTAAAGAGAAGAAAAAGTGGGCCACAGAACTTGAAAAGGCTGCCCAATGAAATAAAAGCAACAAAATCTTGTATTTTTGGTCTGGAGAAGTGCTTTTGTGAGTGGCTAGTGCAATTTTTCTCCCTCTCAAGAAGTGGACTGGAAATGCTGCACTGAGCTATCACGAAAAAGGGGTCAATCAGGGGTGCTTTGTAAGGTGGGGAACGAGATTTACAGCAATGTAATCAGTTGGCCAGGTCATCGTTACAGACTACACGTGTCCTAGATTAGGAGAGCACAAAGTGGGTGGATACATTATGCTGCTTCACGGGAAGCAATTTGAGTGAGTTGTTCTTGTTCCAGTTCTTTGAGACTCAACAACACATCTCCCAGGAATCTGTAGATCATCAGAAGGTGATATTGTTGGCTGTCATAGCACAGACAGACAGAGCCAGCTACAACTTCTACCAGGCTTTTTTCGTTCTTGTTCTTAAAATTCTCCTCTCCAGGAAGCTGCAAAACAAACCACAAAACAATCAGTAAAGCAGGACAGCACAAAAAAAAATTCCAGAGATAAGAGACATGCTGATAATATAGTCTTTGACATCTGTTTGGGAGCATTGCTGAGTTAAATATCAGTCCTTTACCAGATTAATATACATATGCCTGCTCTCTCTCTCTCTCAGTTCACCTATGTAGCCTCTGTCAGTACAGTGTCTGAATGCCCTGGGAAACACCAATGAAGGTATCCTCACAGCACCCTTTTGGGGTATCAAAATATAGAGATTAACAGACTTCTCTGAGGACAGATGTAAAATATATGTCAGAGAAAGGCCCCCAGAATTCTGGTTCCACATAACCACAGCAGAAGCATCTATGTTACAAGGTCCCCCATCTATCTGGTACATAAAAAGTTGTTACTGATTGCTTTGGTGGCCACTGAGGAGGGAACAAGATTTACATCAAAGACAGCTGTGTTGGACATGAGAGGAATCTTCTAACTGCAGAGAAATGAGATGCTGGGACAGGATATTCACAGCAACATTGATGACTTGTCCTTCAAATAGGTTTTTGAAAAAGAGGCTGATAAATAATCCTCAGGAATGTATCCTTTGAAAGATGGAATTGCCCTGCTGTGTTCTATGCTGTGGACATGACAGCCTAGGGTATTACCTAGTTTGTTTTGCTGCCTTTAGCTTTGCAGTGCATATCAGGACTTGAGTGGTAGACAAGCAGTGGTGACATTTATCATCACCAAAATAAAAGAGAAATGGTTTTAAGTCTACTGTGTCTGAAGTTATACAAAATTATACAGCTCATGAAATTATTATTGAAGAAGCTACAAAGGGCTAGGGACAGGCTCTCACAGCAATGCTGAAGCACCGTCAGTGGGGCATGAGGGAACCTCTCTGTATAAAGAGACTAGGGCTCTGACATGAACTATAGGGAGTATGTAAGGTGTGCTGAAAAATACAGTAACCTTTAGGAATTCTCTGAGCAGCTGATCAGTCAAGAATCTATGAGATGGAAAAGCAGCTGAAATGGCCATATCTGCATGGAAGATGAGATCTTATGGGTCCAGCCCTACCCCTTTTTCAATTCAACAGAGCACTTCCATCTGACTTCAGGAGCTTGGACTTGGCTTCGCCCTTACGAAAAGTGACTCAAATGTATTTTATAAGGGGCTGAATTCCTAGGGAATGCCAAGAAATTTAGCACCCTCCAATGGAGTCTCTTGTTACAGAATACTTGCATGGGATTTCTGAACATCTGGAAGCCCATCCTGACCCAAAGTCATGGACAAATAATGACTACACAGATGCAGTGAGAAGGCTCTCAACTTTCTTTATGTGCACTCAGCAACTCACAGTGCCCAAGCATTGAAGCGCAGGTATCACATTTCTGAGCTGGGCTTTCCAGTCAAAAATATACCTGTGCATAACCCCAGCTGTCATTTTGCAGTGCATCTTCCTCCCCATGCTTGTTTGAATTGGGTTTGCCTCCACCCTTTTTATAGAGATAAAATAATTGAAACAGTTGACATAAAGCATGTGTTCTGAATTATTTATGTGTTTTCTAGGGGATTAAAAAAAAAAGAAAAAGACAAAAAAAAGAACAAAAATACCAAGCATACCTGCCTATCTATGCAGCAGAAATGGAGAGGATCTGGGAACAAATACAGCCCAGTTCAAAACCATGGCTTGCACACTGTGAGGAAAATACCTGTTACAGCATGTTTGGGTATGTGAGTTTTCTGTGGATTAAGAAAACACCACTATATGGTGCAGGTCAAAAAAAGATAAAACCCTGTGCGTGTGTAGGGATACAGATATTTGTCTCCTTCTGCCATTTCTAACAGCATGCAGAGCTAGAGTTCATAGCAGGATCTGGCACTGAGGAACCAACATGTGCTTCTGAATGTCGCCCTGCAGAGATAGATAGATTTGTTTGTATGCTTATACTGCATCAGGGGTGGAATATGCAGCTCATTTCTTCTCTTTTGTCTAAGCTGGGGAAGGCTCGAGTCATGAAACCCTGGCAGCATACCACCCATCAGGACATTCCCAACATAAGCCTCAAAATCCTCTGAGTAGCCAAGCTGCAGGTATACACCTAGGAGTTTCCACAGCCCAGCTCACCGTGTTACAGGATCACAGCTGTGATAACTTGATCTTCACTACACTCTAGGGAGAAATCTAAGTCAAAAGCTTTTCAGAACTATTTCTGAATAGCCTCACTTATCTATTCATGAGAGAGACCATTTTTATGTGGCCATGGTATGTTGCATTTATCTGAAGATTATGTTCAGCTGTTGCCTTTGCCTTTTGATACAGTGCCTGTAGATGTTCACTAGCCTGTCAAGGATAAAATGAATACAGGGGAATCTTGGAAAGACATCAAGCAGAGAGGAACCTAGATCACAATAACATGATATCAAGTGTAGATAACAATCCAAACTTATCTAGGGGCTGGGGTTTAGTTGGGCCCTTTCTGTCCACAACATCAATGCTTACAAAAAAGCCTCTAAAATTTTACACACACAACTTCTGCGATGTTGGCCATTGAGGAACTTGTGCTGGTTTTGGTAAGTCCTGGGAAAACTGGCCTTTTTGGCATAGAGCTATTACTTTTGCCTCTAGGAAGCAAAGAAAGAAAAAATAGATCAGTAACTACAGCTCAAGAGACAGATTTACGTGGCCCATGTAAATAAAAAATTTGGCCAGGCTTCTTTTATTTCCAATTGTTTCATCTTTATAATATCTTTTCAGCTTTACATTAAAGATGGTTCTTATCATAGAAATCAGCCTCAAATCCAAAGCTAGATGTGGAATATCCTTTACCTAGATCAACTCTTTTTAACCCCATGTCTTCCCTTTACAGGGCTTAAGCTCTGGTTCAGAACCAGACACAATTTCCAAGCTGCCCTCTTTTAACAAAAGTTTAATATTTTTCCAAGTTTGCTGGCCATAAAGCATTTCTCAGTTTCAGTATAGCCTGGCTTCCCACATGTGTCCTAGGGAAACTTCTAGAGAACCTATCCTAAGCTGGTATACACTGTTCAGGAAACAAAGGCAAATATTAGTTGTCCAGTGTGACATAACCTTATAAGACTCTTGCAAGCCCATCTCCTTGCCCTTCTCCCTCTAAGGCCAGAAACCTGTTGCTACAGATTTTTGGTACTCGAGGCTGGAATCAGGCATCAGAGTGATGAGGGCAACATGCAACAACACAACTGCTTTCTGCTCATGTGGTAAGAGCTACAGGGGAGTCTGCTGGCATCTCCATCCCTACCTTGACAAACATTGCTGCCTGGTTATTGAAACCACTCACAGATCTCTCCTCTCACATGATGAGCAAATCCAGACCACTCATTCAAAATCTCTATGCCCTAGGATCCCCTTCCTTCCTGTTTTGACAAAGATAATTTCAAAATCTGGTAGCTTGAAAACTCCCAGGGTTCAGCACAAATTGTTTTAAATCCCAGTGGAAAACAGATTCTTCCATTTCAATAACACAGAGTTTGCTTAGAGAGCTGGCAATTCAGAGGAGACTGAACCACAGTCCCTGCCAAGCCTCGGCTGCACGCCACAGCAGCTGGGGCAATGAGTATTTATTTTTTCCCACAGTGGTGGAATTGAGATATCACTCATGTAAATATGTTTCCCCATGTTTTAAACGATGGCTGCTAAAGCATGTCTCCTTCAAGAAGCTGAGTGCACATCTTTGTCTAGTCACCTGCTGTAGAACACTTGGATCAGGTCACGTACCTCCAACAATGTCTTAGATTGGATAACCCTACTGGCCTTTAAAGCACGAAACATTCTCCTAAGGTGGTGGAAAGGAGAACCTCAGCAAAACATTATAGGTGGGAGAACACTTATTCTCCTTCAACTAGCACCTGGCATCCTCCTCACTGGTTTTAGTCATCCTCCCACATAAGCCCACACTTACAACTATCCATTGCTGTCTCAAAGACCTTCTCCACAGCCTGCTAGGGGCTTATGCTAAATACTGATCTAGCCTCAGTCCCATCCAACCACCAGCAATACCTTTAATACTTTGCTGACAAGCAAAATGCAGGAAAAGTGGGATTATTCTTTGTCACCCTTAGCCCAGTAAGCATCATCCTTCTTAGTCACTCAAGTCCAATACCATACAATGTCTTGGGTCTTCCTTACAGGCAGCAGTTGCTGTTGCCGCCCTACAGGAACCAAATTTATTCCCTTTCTTAGATGAAAATGCCAGCACTATGAAGACTTTGCCTTCCCAAAATACTCAGGAGTCAGCACAGTAATCAGCAAGAGCCAGAAGTTTTCTACAGAGTCCGAGATCCAGGACATCCACTAGGATTTAACAGTGTCCAACATAGGCAGATGTCGCCAAAGAAATACAGCTGCTGCCAAACTGGTTGCAGTTGCAACTGCATCTGAAGCTGGCCAGCACTCTGAGGCTTTCTCACACCTTTTCCCTAATGTGAGCAGCCTAAGCATGCCAAGGGGTTAGGATCTGCACAGATGTGAGTACAGGCAAATGCGAAGGGAATACAAAATTTGGAACAGAAAAAAATACAACAGTCCTCAACACTCCTTCCCCAGTTCATCTTCCCAGCTGTTATGTATTCACATGTTAAGGAACTCCCAAACCTTCCCTATGTCCAGCAGTTTTCAATGTTCATCTCCAAGTCCTGAACCATTCCTGCTGGCTCCCGGGAGATGCTCTATGAGGGCCAAGTGAGAATGTCATGGCCCAGTGCCATCGTCAGGAGTTTCCCAAGAGCTCTGCTCCAGTTTTGAGGGTATGTGTTGGGTAGAATAGGATGCCCCACACTGCCCTCTGTAAAAGCTCTCCTCCCCTCCCAAAAGCCTTCTGAGAAAGGGTAGTTTCCCCCTCTCTTCAGAAATTAAGCAGGCAGAATAAAACACCTTGCTGTTCACCCACAGCTTTCCTAACAAACACATGTTTTTCATGCACTAGCAGAAAAACAAAATAGCTACCTCCCTTTACAGCAAATTACACAGCTTTGTTAAGCATATTTTTCTACTCTGAAACCATCCCAAGAATGAAAGCAGTAAGTGGGCTCTTTCAGGGGGCTGGGAACAAGTATAAGAACAAGTTCCACCATAAAGCACTTGTGTAGCCACAGATACACATGCAATGATGAGGACGCAGAAAAGATCATGAGGGAATCAATCATTTTCTCATCAGAGAAGGACTTGAATGTTGTCCCATCAGTAAGGGTAGGGGCCACACAGTGAGCAGTAAGGAGAAAACTAAATATTGAATTGCTGCTCAGTAATTGAGCACAGCCCGTGCTGTGCACAAAATAAGGCAGAGATGAAAGGGAGGAAAAGAGCAGAAGCATATGTAATTAAATGCTATGACAGAAAAAGATTCCCATAGGGACTAACAGAAGATACCAGGGGTAGCAGGAGTTCTGGCACTTTGAAATTGTCAAGTATGTGCATGTATGAGGGTGTCTGTATGTGTGTATTCCAGCTGTGCACATGGGATTGCTCCATGCACAGGTCATCTACATAAAATCAGTATTCCAGTCCCTTGAGAGAATGCTAGAGGGATGGGAACTAAGGCTAAAAGGATAAGTGCCAGAGGTCCATCAACAAAAAACTATGCAGAAGAACAGAGTGGTTCCTCATACTGTTCATCTACATATATAATTCCCACTACTGAGGAATTTGTGTGAGTAGAGGGGCAATTACAGCCAAGTTGCAGGTTACCTACTAGAATACAACAGCCTTGTCTTTGCAACTCTGAGAGCATCTTTTAATTAGTTTCTTGTTAAATGTGCATGCATTCAGCTTCAGCATGAGCAATGGCTGGAGTAGGGGAACTTCATGATGCCTCTCTTCTAGTATAAGAAGTAGGAAGCTAGGCACCTACCCATCATTTAGACCTCTCTCCAGAATGCTGTCTGCCTGCAGATCATTGATCAAAATGATAGGTTTTGATCATAGATCGAAAAGCCATTGTTACAATTCTGGGACAGGCTAGAGAGTGAGGCAAGGCCTGGGTGGATCTGGAAAAATTGACAGCAGGCAGCAGATGGGAAGAAGAGGTAGCCCAGGGAGGAGAGGCAGTGGAAAACTATCTTAGTAGGTAGCAGCTGAGATGAGAGGGGAAGTGGTCAGTTTAAGAGAAGAAGAAAAGACAGAGCTGTAATACTGTTCACTCTGGTCACTACTGCAAATTATGAAAAGGAGCATGGAAAAGGAAAATCAGAAGGCAGCCTTTAATTTCTCTCATTTCTGGTGACCTGGGAAGCCTTGTTCTGATCATTAAAATAATGACCAGTCTACAATACAGAGAGAGGAGGGTGCCAGCCACCTCTCTTCCAAAACTGACCAAAGCTGCCAGAAATCTTCCCACTGGTTTGGGCCTAAGGGTGCCAGTAAGCTGATTGCTAATCTCTAACACATGCCTGGTCTCAGCAGTCGCAGTGGGGTGAGGCAAAAGGGTTTTAATTTCTGCTTTACATTCTTCCCGCTAACGCCCAGCATGCCTCTCCCTTCACCACATCACTTTGCGACCCCTGCTTCTGCTATTTTCCACCTTCTTTTTCCAGAAGTCAGCCTCAGGGCCAGAGAAGGTGGTGAAGTACTGTGCGGGAGAAAAACCCAAACACAGCTACTTAAAGCAAATATTATTTTTCAACTGAAATACTTTTAAATTTCCCCCCCCCCCCAGTTTATTTTTAGAACAATGGTAAAACATACAAATCCTGGAGGCCTCGAGCACTTTCCTGCTGTGCTATTGACTTAATTTATTTCTTTAATTTGTTAAAACCTCACCAAAAAAATGTTATTCTTTGGAGACTTTGCTAGCCCAAGTTTTGCATATATTATTTGCTGCAAAAAATTAATGAGGTAGCAAAGGCATTTTTTAATGGATTCCCTTGGTTTTCTCTCACTCTCCATCACTTTTTCTTTTTTTTCAACACACGGCTGTTGCAGGTCCACGAGCCTGCTGAGAGCTCTCCACAGACAGGATACAGGATATGGGAAGAAAGTAATGAAATTAAAAAGCCCCTTTCACAACTCCTGCCCTTCTCCTTCCCCGCTCAGAGATATCATGCTAGCCAGAGCTCTGCACCAGCCTCCGGCGGATCCAACGCCTCCACAGCCACGTCCTTTGTGAGCCTCCGAGGGAGTGCACAGAGCTGAACACCCTGGCTTTACAGGAAGGCTGCGCGTGTGACAGCGGCTAATCCTACGCATAGTTCAGAGGTGCCGTCAGCGAGCTCGGCCATGCACAGAGGCCCTTCTCTTGGCTCATGGAGGAATCTGCTGACACTCCCAGACACTCCTGGGGAGCGCTTTGGATCCTGGCCCCAGAAACCTTCCCATCAACCTGCTCCTCTTACGGGAACTGAGCAAGGCCTGAAGTGTGGCAGCAGCACAGACATATGTGCTGGTGGCTATGAATCAGATCTCTTTCTCTTTCTTCATCCAGAATAACCAGGCTATTTGTTAAGAAGACACACTATGCTTAGAGGTGTCTAAATACTTTCTCTCCTCTCAGCCCATGCTCAGCCTCTATTCCACAGAGCACAGATTTTGCCTAACAGGAGGTGAAACAGAGAGAGAGAACACGAAAACAAGTGATGGAGCACAGGGAGAGTGGGTTAAGATACTGGGGTCAGGGCAGAGAGATATAACAGGTTCTTTGTGATAGATTTAGAGATAGGGTAGGTCTGTGGTGGGGCAAGCGTATGTAAAAGGGAAAGGAAGTCACAACACCCTGCTGCAGAAGTGAGGAGAAGAAAGGTAAAAGTATCTTGAAAAGCAGCCAACAGAGACCTCCTCTCTTTCTTCGCATGCAAAGTTGGTTTTTAACCTGAATAGACCAAAAAGAAATGGCAAACAGCCACTCTTCTAGCTTGCCTCCCTGCCTTTTGGGAAGTCTGCCAATTGCTCTAGGGCTGGAGACTCCTATATGCTGAAGAACTAAAAACTAATGCCCTTCAGCATGACTGCAGCCAGGCCACTCAGCACATCACTGCACTCAAACCACTTAGAACAGTTTAGAACTCTGTCCAACTTAACCCATCAGAGACAATTCACAACAGGAACTGAGTCAGGGATACTAACCATGGTATGATTTCATTTAGGGGGATCAGCTAGTGGTCCAAGGGCCATGTACAGTCTATGAGGCAGCTCAGTATCTTTTTTTGCTGTAGTCTCAACAGTAACACTGTCAGGACCATTGCCAAACATTTCTGAGTGTGCCACTGGTGCAGCACTGAGCCTGATAATCTGCACTTTTGCCTGAATCAGAGTGTGTCAGACATGATCAGCCAGATTTCAACTGGCTCTATTCTGCACACTCAACTGCCCTGCTTCGGGTGCTGGTGCCACACAGGCACAAATGTTCTGTGAGAAATCCGAGTCCTGTAGTGTGACATTCAGGCAAACACCACCAGCACATTTTCTCACCCTGTTTCTTTTTCCACACAGAAAGAGCAAGGCAGAGCAACAGTGCAGGAATAAGGAAATTACATGAAAGTACCTGTCTGGAAGAGCCAACCCAAAGACAATGACACACAATAAATAAGCCTGAATACTGAAAAATGGGGCTGCCATTCTCTGTCACACCAGAAATGACATAAACCACAAAAGAGACATGCCAATCTTTTGAGGCCCCCCCCAGAAGAATTTTTATAGCACTGTATTTCATAATTTCTTTTGCTACCTAGAGGGCTCAATTTCCTAATCGCTGGCTACCTGCCCCCAGAGGCACCTAGGGGCCCCTCCAGTGCACATAAAACACGGCTTCATGCAGTATGCTTAATGCTGACATCCAAAGGAAGGACTGCTGAGGGAGGCAAACCAAAACAATAGCTCAGTTATGATTCAGACTAAGGAATAAGTCTGAATTAATAAGCTGAGAGGGAGTGTCCCTTGTGTATTTGTGAAGTTTCGGAGGCAAGACTTCTGTCCACATTGAGCCCAGTGCCATTGGACAAGGTAGCTTAGAGCTACTTTGGGCATTTCTAAATGAGTTGCAAGCACAGCCCTACACCCTCCTAGGTAACTCTGAAAAAAATATAAATGTTTAGTTCAATCAAAAGAATTTTAAGTGTGCAGATGTAGCCCTAATATGTTTGAATATCACTGACTGGATTACTCAATATATCATGTTGATCAAAAACTCGACAGGATTCCCCTTCTGGATCTTCTTTGATTTGGTTTGTTTTTTTGGTGGTGGCTATTTTTTTTACTTTTTTATTTTTAATGGCGTGACACATGGTAAACAATACCACACAGATATGGTAATGGCATTTAAATAATCCTATACATAGCAAAGATTCTTGCATACATTCATTTAAAGTAGGCCTGAGGCAAGTCAAATATATAAACAATTAGAGATCTGTAGGCATGCCAAGAAATATTCATACAGCATATAGGCCCAAGAGAAAATACAGTGAAGATTTAAAATATTATTAATACATATCTGGAGATAATAGTATTTGATGAATTTCTCTATGAGTATCTCTGTGATCCTGGCAATTCCCATAAAAAGGACTGGACTGACATTTTCCACATTTACCTATAACAATCCAGCAGTAGGGCTTAGTATCAGCAATTTAAATGGCTGCTAAACCATCTTCCTTTTTTTTGTTACATAGTAATTACATCCACCTCCTTCGCTCAGTTCATGACCAATGTTTCTGTTTCGCTCACATCCCAAGACAACTTCTGTTGCCCTTTTCTTTAATTTTTTTTCCACAAAAAGGCTTTTTTTCCCCCGTCCTGAAACTTGTAAGCTTTTTGTTCCCATTACAATCTTTGGCATGCAAGGCAGGTGGTATCAGAAAGTGCAAATACTTCCATATTCTTTGAATTACTATCAACTGCTGTATGGTTTAAGTACCCACTCTTTTGACATCTCAGCCAGTCCATGCCACGCTCACAAGTTAATAAGACTAGAGGCAGGGAGAGACATGAGAAAGGCCACCCAATTAAAGCAAGAAAATGAAGATCAAAACAGGCTACTGTGCTGTCACATGGTCAGGTACTGAACTGTGCCTGGTGCAGTCACTGATAACAGGCTGGATAATACTCCACATGTCACTTTGCTGTGACCTTCGCCAGTCACCTGGCTCGAGCCTTATGAGAGCCAACTAACTTTTAAGTTAAAAAGGCTTAGATTAAAATTATTAGCAACCCTGGAAATCCTCAAATACTTCCCTGAAACAAGAGGAATGGCTTTGGAATTACAAGCCCGTGGAAAGGACTCTACATAATTTGGTAATGGACATAGGTCACTTTCTTCTCCACTAAACCAGCAGGAACTGATCACTGAAAGTCCATGTCTACTAGAGGGATAGGGGACTAAGCCATGTGGCATGTAAGCATGAGCTTACCCAGTGTCTAGGTCAACCCTTGCATCAGGTACAAGCTGCTCCATACAGCATGTACTGTTCTCCTGATCATGCATCCAGAAACCACAGCACAAACTTTGCTCTAGGCATCAACGCTATGGAGTAAGTGTTCCCAAACTCAATATTCCTGCTCCTGAATGCACTGAGAAGGAAGTGAGAGGCAAGAAACTCACCGTTAAGCAGAGACATAAGACTTCATTAAAACACCATGATGAATATTATCTACTTTTCAGAGAACTCTCACACCTGAAAATTGCTAGGAAAAACAGGACACATCTAATTTTCAAAATAATAATAAAAAAATACTTCAATGGATTCTAGGATATTTAAATAAGGGTTGCCTCTTCCTGCAAATGGAGGGAGCTGAGAAGGGATCATCACACCAAATGTACCAAATAAAGCTCTTACTAGAAACAGAACGCATACCACAGGAATTATTTGCTGGTGTGTCCTACTGCTTTTGACCAAAATTCTTGTGAGCTCAGCTGCCATCAGAGTATTCAGTGAAAAAGAAGAGGGGGTCTAAAAGACTAAAAGTCTGTCAGTGCTACGGGACATCCCAGCTTGCAAAGAAGGCTGACCAGTTAACCTCCGGGTGAACTTGGTATTTTACATAATGACTTATAAGGAGTCCACCTTAAATAAAATAACTAGGAAAACCCAAATAACTGGAAGGAGAGTACAGGTATGATTTTGTTACCTAAGACATCAAGCAGTTTCACAACTGGTCTCTCAAAAACAAAGGAAAAAACCCATCAAAATGCTGAATTTGGCTTTCACAGTGCAAAGAACAGCTGGAACATTTCTGCATGACTTAGCTTAATGCAGCAAGATTGGAATTTTTAAGTTCCCAAGGAAAAAAAAGCAGCACAGTTGCTTTTCACTTTCTGCTATCTGTACCAGTTACCACCTGGATCCAAGTATTTTCCACTTAGGATCCAACTACTCAAAAATCCACATAATTAATCGGCATCAAAGCAAAAGTCTGTGAAATATCTGCACTGAAGGAGTGACATTTGGATGCAAGAAGACCATTCCTTGACTCCCCAAGTCCTACAGTTCAAACTGGCTGTTTGAAAAACTGGTTTTCAGCCCCAAGTCCCAAGTCTGGCAGCAAAGTGCAGATGAGATATAAACAAACACAGGAGAAAGGGAGACATTTCTTAGGCATTATTGTAGGCTCCGCAGGTTTCATTAATTTGCCTGTTGTGGGCAAATTCAGACCTCTTTTCCATTTCTTTTCTGATACTTTCCTGAAACGTACACAACATAGCAAGCAGTGCATTAGGCAGCACAGTTTTTGTGCCACCAGGCTCTCACGGGTAGGCACAGATCTCATCCCAGCAGGGAACCCATACAGTCATAAGGCAAGAGCTGGGCAATGACTTGGGAGCTATGCACCACATCTGCTGGAGGTCTCTATGGGGTCAGAAGAGCAAGGGAACTAGAGAGCTACCTGCCCCAGATTTGCCCCCAAATTCCACATTTCTTCCTATGGAGTCCTCTGACACACTCAGACATGGTTATGGGCACAGTGCGTGTTCCTGGATGCTATTCTCTCAGACATAAAATCATACTGCTGCTCATGCCAGGTACTTGTTCTTAATCTTACAGGGCTATTTCACCTAATGACTCCAAACCTGGCTTCCTGAAAGCAGCAGGGGACAGCTGCTGAAACACCATCAATCTAGACAAAGTCAACATGACCTGTGGACGTGGTCCAGCTCTGCCAGGAAGGGCCCAACAGTGAGGGTGGCTGAGGAAATATTATTGCAGCCTGGAGGCTTTCTCATGCAGAATTCTATTTTGGTGCACCATTTTTTGTTGCTTGAGCATTTCCCAGACATTTTGGAAACTCCAGACACAATAATACTGAGTTCTAGGTCACAATGTTTTTATTGATAATGGTTTCACCATCCTGATGTGGGTGTGAATGCTTGTGAATGCTGCAGGATTATACAGGGAATAATCACTCACCATAGCCCACAACATATAATATGCCCACCAAAAAGCATAGTAAAAGCACAGTGTTTCCTGCTAGTCCAAACAAATGTTTTTCCCTTCCTAGCAGAGCAAAAGAGCACTAACCCACAGTACTACAGTGTTTTGGAACTCCATGTAATAGTAGCAAGAAAAAAGTGGCACTGCTATGAAGTGACACAGAAACATCTGTAACACATTTTTGTCATCAACACAGCAGCAGTGGTTATACAGAAGAAAATGTTTATTTGACCCATTTGCTAACATATAAATCAACCTGTTCTAAAACCATTGCATAATATGTGTTCTCCAGCAATGACCCAATTTGAGGTGAGCTATTTGAGGTGATCACTGCATGTTTTGAGGCAAGACAGCCATTTGAGTAACAGCTGTATCTTCTTTGTCCACAGACTGCAGAGTTTGCAGCAGGAAGAGACCTGCAATGAAAATAAATTAACCCATTTTACTTGAGCCATGTTAATTATTTTCACTTGAAAAAAAAAAAGAATGAAACAGTGACTTAGTCAATGGGAAATCCTCAAGGACTTGGATAAAGTTGTCATGTGTATCCACTTGCCCTAACATTTAGCCTTTTGTCTAAGTACAAGGGTCATATCAGTTAAATATATGATGTCTTCTCTCTGGGAAACTCAGAGAGTTAATAAGTAATTTCAAACTATTATAATTTTGATGCATGGAAAAAAAAAAACAACTTCGTTTTCCTCAGACAGTACAGCTGGGTAAGTACAGAATTTCCCGTCACTGTTTACGGCTGGGTGGGGTGGGAAAAAGAAGAAGGAGAAAGAGAAACAAATGAAGTTGCTGAAGAAGGGAAAAAAAAGTGCAGAAATCCTGCCAGAAGTTCAGGAAATCTTTTCTTCCTTGTTTTGCTTATGGAGATCAAAAAATCCAAATTAAGTATGAATCCCCCTGCAAAATGCTGATGACTTTGCTCAGACTAGGGCAGCTGAGGTGCTGAGAAGCCATGAAGCTCAGCTGTAGTTCTTCAGATAATTCATATAAGCAAGCAGCTTAAGTGATAGGTCTCCTGCCTGCAGAATCAGCACAACAGTTCTAATCCTTAAGGAGGAACTGACTCTGGGTATGCGTACAGCCCAAACCAGTTCCGTCCAAGTCCTCCAGGCACCTCCACAGTACAAGCAAAAAATAGCAACTGCAGAGGAGAGCATATGACCACAGCAAAGCCACTGCCACGTTTCAGGGAGATCTCAGCCCACAACAGAGGAACGCACAGGGAATTGCAAGCATATTTTCCAACGTGTTGCACAGCAGAGTAAAATGCCATTAAACATCATGTAAATGGGATGACTCATTTTTCCCAGTGCTAGTGGATGGGACTGTGCTCACAGCTATGCCTGGCCTTCAGGTGGGAGGACAGAATTCCAGTCTCAAGAAATGGCCTTCTTATTGCCCATAACTTGGTCTTTTGTCAGCCTGTAGCTGTACTCTCAAATCAAATCTACAATTTCATTGCACCAAATCACTTATTTTTCACCTAATCACCTCAAAAACAAACCCTGAAAAGTCTACATATCACACTACATGTCCCCACTTAAAAAAAGACAAGCAGTGTACAAACTAACTAATCAACAGAGGTTGCATGGTGGAAGTCAAACCCACCTTATGAATCGCATCCATGAAATGATCAGTCTTCTCTCATCTCGCTTTCCCCATGGCATCTCTAACCAACAAGATTTCTCTCTCTAGGGTTTTTAAAAGACAAAAGTATCCTTTATTATGTGCAGGAACAAATTCAGGACCATGCCCACACTAAAAAAATGTTTATCAATATTTGATCTACGTATTGATCTTACCAATGTTAGTGACTCCCCTGACTGGTTTCCTGCGGCCAAACAAGAGCAAATAAATTTTTAAGAGAAATCTGAAACTAGGAAATACAACTTGCAGATGCATGCAAGCCAGCACCTTCCTCTCACCCCCAAGTTTGGCAGACAGATCATTCAGAACCAGCATGCAGGAGGTGGATCTGCAAGCAGGAAAGCTTTTTAGAGCAGTGCAAAAGTACAGGGATGATCTTCATCTTCATTACCAAGAAAATAACGGTAAGTCCATTAAAAAACTGCTTTCTGCAGTGATTCAGGGATCTGTGAAGTTGGGAGAGACCATTGGAATCCCACCCAATGCAAAACACAGCCCAGGGGATTTTATCCACTTGTTTCTGCAGCTGTCTTGCACATCCTACTTCATTAAGCCTCTAACTTTTGACTAACCTCAAACTTGTATTTGAGAATTAAAATTAACTTAAAAGTCGCTGTCTTCAAGGCCATGTCTTGTGCAACACAGACCTTGGGGCAGGCCACCAAAATATGACTGTGGAACTGTATTGTTAAGAACCTGCTGCTCAACCTCCTCCATATCCCATGGAGAGTCCTAGCGTCCTTGTCATGCAGTAGGAATCTTTCCAGGAAAGAACTTGGCCCACCCACCTGCCAGGGAATTTTTCCTGATGTTTGACAGGACAGGCATTGGCAGATTCAAGTCAGCATGAGTGTATCTCAAGAAATACCCTATCCTGAACCCAGCCGATCCATAGTGCAAGGAGTGTTCAGTTTGGATGCAAGATGAACTGGAGAACGACCCCAGACTTGGAACTGCGCTCAAAAGACACCCCAGCCATAGCCTACATGCGGGAACACCCATGGTCACTCCTTTGATCGTGCTTCCATCATCTGAAGCACTGCCGTCAAAAAGCAAATGCATGAAATTGCTCCTCACAGAGCATAATTCTGCAGTGGTCTGCATTATGCTGTTTGGGAGGAAGGGGTGCAATTATGCAGTGCAGTGCTATTAAAATCAGCCATATAAACTGGTTGCTCATCTAATCCATCGCACTTTTTGGCCTGCTTGCTCTTTTGAGTTTCTGCCTTGTACTCCACTCTGCAGCTGCCTTGCAACTCCCACTCCTTCATCTTTACTGTCTTCATGTAAATCAAAAATCCATCAAACCTCACTTCCTCAGTAATAAATCAATTCTTTGGATTACTCAACTAGAAAACCCTCACTTTGTGGCTGCAAAGGCAGACTATGTTTGAGCACCTGGATGACAGCAAGCAACAGAGAAAAAAAAGTATTTTAATAATACTTAAGACTCACAGAGGACCTTTTCTTCTTGGCACATCTGAGCTTGCCAGAAGGTTTGTACTATACTAAAAGAAATTCTCATTTCTCACTTGCCAGCCACACCTCCACCCAAAAAAACCCCAAAAACCCAAAAACCAAAACAAAACAAAAGCCCCAAAACATTCCAATCATTTTCTGTGCTATTTCCTGTTTGTATGCTGTATTCATGGCTTTATTTCCTGAACACAGTTGCGTACAAATGTCAGTTGCAGACTAGAAATGTTGGGGCACAGACAATGCATTCTTGGTTTATTCTATCATATATCACCAATTAAAAAAGAAAGAAGAAAAGAAAAAAGAGCACTCAGCCTCCATCTATCTGCTTTCAAGTCAAGATAAGGAAATATCTCAAACTTTCCACAAAGCCTCATATTAGCTCCCATCAAAGCCAGGAGAATCCATCCTATTGTTTCCCTTGCTAGTGCTGCATCGCTGCATTCCTACAGAGCTTCTGAATTTGTTCAGAGCTTGTTTGGTGTTGTTGTTATTGTAAAAGCTGAGCGTTACACAAGACAGAGAGTTTGACAGCTTTCCCACAATCCTCAGCACGTGGGAATAGCGAGTAACAAAGTGTTAACACCTGCCAACTGGTGGTTAGGTGTACATGTCTCTGTTAACAGCAAACACTGCTGCTAGCAGTCATCAGAGCAAAGCAGCAAATCTGTTCCCTTCTCCAGCTTGGAAAACACCAAACGATAACTAAAAAAAAGGCACCTAATTGCTTGATTAAGATATATCAGTGTTGGAAACTGCTGATCTAGAACATTAAATCTCTGACATTTACTTCACTCTTGATTAAACAGAAATGTTTAAAACCAGTTATTGTGCATGCAGAAGCTCAGAGCACTGCGTACCATCCAGGGAATTGTGGCAGTGAAACTTTTTACAAAGAAACACAATCAGAACCACCTCCTCCCTGCTGTTTCATAAAAGCATCAGATGCTGAGACTCTCTGGCTGTTAGGAAAAAGGGATGGAAGAGCACTAATGAACGACTAGGAGTCAGGTAACTCCTTGGAACTTCCAGGGAAACCTTGTGGAAGAGTCCTGCTCCTCTTCTGAAAAATGTCGCTAGACACGGAAGTTGGGACTGTTTCTTTATGGTGAGAAGGATTAGTTGTGTACTTTTAAAAATCATGTTTTCCTTTGGTGATTTCCTAGGCAGCTTTTTGAGCCAGGTGGCACTGATTTATCATTACCGATTTGCATGTGACTAATGTCCTAGACCTGAGGCTAAAAGCTGCTCACTCTAGGTTTGCCCTCAGTAGCCAGCTTGCTTGTTTTGTTGCTCTTTCCCCATGACAAAAAGGTAAGGGAGAAATGAGTCAGCTCACTCATCTCAAGTAAACCAGAGATTGCTAAGTCAAAAGGAAGGAAACTTCATTAATATAGCAAAAGCTCACTGCTGTCAAAATCTCCCTAACTGTGCAGACAGAAACTCCAGCTCAGCTGGGGAGAGACATTAATCCTGATTTTCATCAGATTATATTTCTTCAGTAATTGCTATCGGGAAAAGAAATTATCCCATTCTTTAGCAGTGGGGCAGGGGGATGGAGGGGTAGAATTTCACATTTATATCTTTCCCCTGAACATATTATCTGAAACAATTCAGAAAACTATGATTGTACCTGATTAATCAGATGATGGCCAAGACAACAGATAATTTTACCCTACATCAGTTCCTTAATATAAATCGCATGGAAGTAGGAGGGTCAGTGGAAGGCATGAGTAATTTCTTTTGATGGTTCTACTTCTCGAGTTTTTGCCAGCATTGATGTTGCATGAAATAAAGACTTCCAGTAGTCAGCACCTTGAAACAGGGGACATGCATTCTCTTTATTTCATGAAACATCAAGTATTTGAAAATCCTACAAGTAATAGACAGTTAGTGGTAATAAATTGTCTTACAAAGGCTGGCAGAACACTCTTCTGACTCTAAGCAACATCATTTACCAAATTGCTATGGTGGAGGCTCAAACAACCTTCCATATAAAGCTCCCTGCAGAAGATTCTATGGATAAAAATGGACAATTTTTTAGTTGGCCAGAAGTGGCTTTCTTCACCAGCAATGGAGGAATAAGGTTATATACTTGCCTGCCAATGTGAATACTGACCAATTTACTGAGATAGATCTTTCCAAATACCAGCTGGAAAGCATTTTTGGTATAGGAGGTTTAGGATCACCTGCACCAGAATAGTATTAGAGGAAAATTTCTAAGCTTTGTGTTCCAGCCCCTTAGCAGATGAATTTAGAATCTCAGTCACATGGTTTCTGTGACTCAGCCATTTGTTAGTCATCCTCTCCCCATTACATCTCAGGAAAGTTACAGATACCCATAATTAGAAAGGCAATCCCCCTCCTTCTGTCTCTTTTCTGCCTGTTCTCTAGATATCATGTCCTCTCACTCCCCTACTTACCAGAGGTCCTGTGTTATTTATTCCCATTCCCCTCCCAGCTAGATTTATTTCCTTACCCATTTCCCAGTCTCACCCATTTTATACCCTCCCCACAGTCTCTAGATTCTACCCCATATTCGGAACGTTCCAAATCAACAGCTGCCCTTGCAGCCCTCTTCAATCCTCCGTTTTCTGAACCCAGCAGCTCTGCCTGGGTCCTCATCTCTCTCTCTCACACGGGTTTTTATCAACAGTTGCCTTCTGTGCTCCCATGGGCCTTATTCAGTTCAGTGCTGTTCTTGCACGCTCTGGGAGCATAATGCAAAAGAACTGGGTTGCTTCTGTCTAAACCTCTCCTGGGCTAGTTTCTTTAATTTGTCTGAGTTGTTGATCTGTGGAGCTGGCACTTCTGTTCTTCCTCCAAGTAACATTGCTACCTGATATGTTATTTCTTCTCTTGGATGCTACTCCCTCCATGCATCATTCCACCAGTTCTCTCTCCTTTGCTGCATCAAACAGCTTCCTTGGGTTTGCCTTGCAACCCACTATCTTCTCTTCTTGCTGTTCAACCGACTCCCACCATCCCTCTGCCAGAGAGAACGGCGTTGATCAGAAGCAAGTCTAGTTTTCCCAGTACTCCATGAAAAGTTTTTTTCATATTTTCTGTTTGTAAAGAACAGAGATGTCTGACCTACCAAATCCAGAGGGCCAACTGTCATTCAGCCTGAGACAATGTATCTCCTGTTCACGAGAACAAACATATAGAAAATGCTGTAGTGAATTATCAGTGTCTGCTCTGCAGTAGGCAAAGGGGCATGCATCACTTAAATCTCAGATTTATGGCCCAGGTACTGGAAAGCAAGAGAAGACTGGGAAGGACAGGTATATACATGCCCTTATCACACCGAGCAAACTCTGAATGTGAGAATGAGAGTCTCTCTCACACAAAACTCCATCCATTTAAAAAATACTGCGTAATCTTCCCTTCAGAAAAAACACCTTGGTGGAAAATTTCAGACCAGTACTAAACTCTCACACCCTTAATGCCACAAACATCTCACACTGACATCTGTAATGCCTCTGCTAATTTACAAATTCTTCCTGAGTTACTCTTTCTTTGGTGACAGAAGACATTAGGTTTATTATTGGCTCATTATCCCACACTTGTCTCAAACATATTGGAATGAATCTGAGGATAACTTTGCCTTCTTCAGGACAAGACATCCCATGACAGTCCCTTTTCCAGCACTCCTACCCCTGAGGATGTTTGTTGGGCATTGCCAGGTTGCCAGACGGAAAGATGCACACCAGAGCAGTAAGGCTTGCTTAGACCCTGTTGGTCTGAACTTTATCCATTGTGTTTCTTTCTGAAGCAACCATCTTCAAGGCAGGTTGGTTCCTTGTTCAGGCACCTTGTAACTCCTCAGACCACCATACCAGGACACTCCAGCAGCAGAAGAGCTAAATCTAAATGCATAATAACCCAGCACAGACTGTTTTTTAATGCATAGAGCACATGATCTTGATTGAGACACAAAGTCTGACTCCATCCATGACTCTATCAGGTGGTGAGGGGTCTGGCAAGCTCTGATTTAGCATAGTGAGGTCACATGCTTTCCCTACTGGCACATGCACATTCCTGTCTTCAGTTTTAACATTAACAGGTTAAAGTATCTTCCTCCTCTACTACATTCAGATGATGATTGAAAGCTACATCTTCACAGTGTTTTCCCATTAGGTCAACAGCAGCCAACAAAGGAGCATTTGCTTCTGGTTCTTTAGCTGAATAGGAGAGAACAGTTGGTACAATATTAGCCCAAAGAGGGAGGAATATAGAGCACCTGAAATGCACTGCCAACAAAGCAATTAGCAGGAGGATCAGGGGTGGGCACTGGCTGCCTGCCCTGTTCATCAGCCTCACTGAGGGATTCAGTTCCCGGGTAGCCAATAGAACTTGTCAGAGCTAACATGCAAAATTTTGCATACAGCTATCTTGGAAATGAAGTACTCTTCCTGCTCTTCAGGAAATACGTCTGTTTCTTGGTAGCCTTTGAACAAAGGAATGAGTTGTCCATTCTGTTCCACGCTAATCTTAATAGTTTACATTACAGGCTCCACTACATTGCTTACAACCGGTCTATTTGAAAAGCAACTGGGAGAGAAATAGTTTTGGTGGTGGTGATGTGGATGACTCAAAAGTTCAAACAATGTAAGGACAAAACAAGCATGTGAAAAACATTTTAACAGCTACCTCCCAGTGAATTCTATGGTTTTGGTCAGTTTAGATGGTTTCTTGGAGGGTTAATGTCTTGTGCCAGGCAAGTCTTGTTTCTGCTCCTGTAGATCAAGGCTCCAGCATTGCACTTTTGATATCCGATAATGTGTCCAGTTTGTCTTTCGTCCTTCACCAATTATGTGCAGCCTTTTCACCACTGAAAATCAGACAACCAGAGCCTTAATAGAAAGGAATATTTTGGTGTGATTCTAAAAATCTTTCAAGTGAAAGACACATAGGCTTACTCTCTGGACTAAATGCAAGACCTCTCCAGCATAGAGCAATCAAAGTAAGTGCTTGTCAGGGCCTGAGCATTGGAGTTGTCCTGATCATAAACACGATAATCCTACCAAGAGGCAAATGCATAATCATGTGTCGCCAGTCCTTTGGGCTATACAGTTAGCTAAAGGCCCTGCATCTGTGTGATCAGATCCTTTGGAAGGAAAGGATAGCATGAAAACAGAAACCTCTTACTTCCAGTTCCAATTTTGGTTTCTGCTCTTCAGCAAACAAAAGATGCCTGTCTTACCCAAGGCTGCATTAGGATTAGACAGGATGCATTTCCAGGTCATTTTCTCTCCTTTTGTCTCATGTTTTAGTTTTCTCCCCCTAAGAACAAAGCCAAGAGTCTTGGGGCTATTTGCATCTTTGGAGGGTTTGGATGCACTGCAGGGTGAGGCTGGGCCTCATTTTAAGAGAAGGCTCCAGCCCACACCAGTGCCAAGAGGCTGACTAATGCAATTATTTCCTTGCAGAGCAGCATTTTTCAAAGTGCTGATTCTTATTAAGAAAAAGGAACGGATTTGGAGCTCATATTTTGATCTGGTGCCCAGGATTATTTGGAAATTCTTTTTCCTGGAACGAGACTTTTTATTCCAAATTTCTCCATGGTGGGGAGAGAGGGTTTCCTGGGCAGAATTAGGATAATGATTACAGCCTGTATATAATCAGTTCTAACCGCTGTGGAACTCCAAAAATGAATGTTATTGCTCAGTGGCTTCATTGAAAACAGAAGTATTATTTAACCAGAAGGATGGCAACACATGGAAATAGCTCATTATCGTATTTTCTCCCTATTTGAAATGTCACATTGAGTATGTATCTTTCATGTCCACTACACTTTAATTAATTTGGACTGTGTTTAAATATATTACACAGCATGCTTTATTACAAAATTCTGACACATTCCCATTGATGAAGCAGGGCTTTCCTTCAAACACATGTAAAAGGCAATAGGAGCTATGCTGCTAAATATTGTTTTAAGTACAATAAGAATACTATATCATCTCTGTGTCTGCCTTTGTTTTTCTGTTCCATGGAACATACAGAGCAAAAACAACATTACATCCAAAGCTTGCTTGCTGTTTATTGAAAGGACAATGATGTTAACATTATTATTCTAGATCTAAATCTTAACCACTTACCTTATTTACATAATTGCAAGACAAACATATATTTTACTCAATGGCTGGAAAAGATTCCAGCAGTGTGATTGCCTAGAAATTAAAAAGTAGAATTGCAGGGTGTATGTGTGAGATGAAAATGGCTTGTTTTAACACAGCTGGTGTGTCTCATCTTCTGTGCACTTTCAAGCACAGCACTTAGAAGGATGGCTGTCCTCCTCCACCCAGGTCTCCAACAAAGTAGAGGATTTACCTCAGTTGCTAATCTTCCTCTGGAATGCAGTCACTCCAGAAGTTATTCCTGATTTATACTTGTTTAAACAACTGGGAGAATAAAACCAGTTTTTAAAATAACGTAAAAATGAGAATTCATTCAAGTTTTAGTGTTCTTTGGGCTGAAATCTTCTATTACTTAGCATTCTATGCTGAATGGGATTAGAAATTTTGTAGAAGGTATAACTAATATCTGACTGATAAGATGTCATCTCTGCACTACTTCTTCTGTTGAGGCACTAACGTATTAGCTACTGAACTACTGCAAAACCATTTTAGTTTGAACCATCTTGGGTACAGCAAACAGCTAAGGACTTGCCTCCTCAGGGAGGTTTTATTACACTCCATTATCCCACCCACTAGATGCCACCAAGAGTTGATTGTGTTTGTATCAGGAAGGAATCTCTTTCCTCACTACTCACAACCCGTTCAGGAGCTACTTGAAGCCAAGGCTGGTGAAGGAGACCTGATTCATTCCCTGGGAGCCAACTGAGTGGTGTACCTCATACAACAAGCCTCTGCATGACATTACAGTCAATCCCGACAGCTTGTTCTGAAACATGTTCCAGGGACAGCTCCTTGGACCATTGCTTCCTCATCCATCCTCCTAAGAGAGCAGTAATCAAAGTTTTATTATCTGAATCATGGATTCATATTTTTTTATTTTTATTTTCCCTAGCAGATGGCCTTTTTCCAAAATAATTTCACAAGCAGAGATTCTTATCATGAGGAAGGTGAAACAAACTCCCAGAAGGGACCACGTGGAATAGATGTGTTGTTCCTTAGATAAAGGGAAGGCGTTATACTTCTGATCACTGTGCGGATGCTGCCACGGAGGAACAGCACGGCCCTGCTATGTTCTATTAAATACTCTGCTACTTATTCTTCCGCCCTGAGAGTTCTCTCCTCACCCCACATAACCCTTTCCTCAGAAAACATTTACACTAAGAAGAAAAATGTTTTTCCGCATTTGAACAAGAACAAAAAAGTTGTGTTTAACTACAACACATGTCTGTCTTTAGAAATCTGGATTGGTTTTATATTTAATTAATTGACTGAATTGAAAGAAATGAATAAACCTAATTTGGAGGATAATAAAAAATATGAACTGTGTTTCTGATGCCAAAAACAATAACTACAACTTGGTTTTCCCCAATTCTTTGCTCCTTCCGACCCAAGCATTAATGTTGTAATTTTTTTCTGTATTTTAAGCGTTTTGTTTGTTTGATTTCTGCATTAAAGGAACATTCCAGTGTAATATAAAAGGATACTATAATCACGATGTCTAATTACAAAGAAAAGCTAAGCGTCTAATATAAAAACATGCAATAAAAAAAGAATAACTACCAGATCAAAAGCCACTGACACAACAATCTGATGAAGCAGGCTAGGAAGAACTGCTCAGCTCTCCCCCTTGTAGGGTGTGGGAAACCAGAAAACTGCTGTGTGAGAAGATTGAAGAGGGTACTGGAAAATCTCATCTAGGTTCCCTCTTCCGTGAAAGCCTGGACAAAAAGACTTTCCAAGGCCCTTCCAGCCTGGGCTGCTCTGTGATTCTATAAGATTGGAAGATCTCAATGATGCATGGATCTCACATTAACTGCAGCTTTTCCTCCTTGGTTTATTTCTAGTTTCAAGAGCTTGTTCTTACTGTTTTGTTGGGTTTGAGGTTTGTGGGTGTGTTTGTTTAGGGTTTTTTGGTTTGTTTTTTCCCCTGATTCCCAAGAGTAACAAATGTGAAATGGTATCCTTTTGGCTGCTAGTGGGCAGGATCTTGTGTTCTTCACACATTTAGATTTTCCATCAAAATCATCAGGAATGTATTAAAACAAGCAGGCTAGTTTCCATCTCTTGGCACGAGTCAATGAAGCATTTAGATGTACATGAAACACAAGACTGACTATGCAGCTGGCAGCTTCTAAAAAGGAGTACATCATTTAAATATGCTCCTGAAGAAGCAGTGTTTCTTTACCTGGCCACAACCAGCTCTACTAAAAGAAGCAGTAAAATTGCAGACAGCCTTGCTATCCACAGCTTCCCTCGAATTAACATGCAATTTAGGTTTGTTTTGTAGCCCTTAAAAAGTCTGAAGACCACCTTGTATTAAAGGCAGCTCGTTACTCTTGCCCATATGCAAGTGGACAGGAGTCTAATGTGCCGAATTCCAAGCCTGAAACCATTCCAAGCCTGTTTAACCATAAATCCCCTCCCAAGACAGAAGCGTGAGCGACTTAGTTGGATTTGAAGATAGAAGAGACAAAGGAATAAAGTAGAGCCATCGGAAGGATTTTTCGGATTCTCAACACCATCGACCCAGAGCAACAACTTTACTGAATCAGCAGAAATTATCCTGCAGAAAAAAACTCAAAACCACCTCAACTCACAAAAGCAATCCAAATTCCCAAAAACCTCTAAAGACTTTTTTGCATCTCATGTGTAGGACTTCATGCTTCTGTGCAACTTGGCAGTGGAGCAATTTTTAGCAAAGATACCAACAGAAGATTCATCAGCAACCATACTGACATCTGAAGAAGCATATGCTCACAAGAAGTATTTTGCCTGTTTACTTTAACCTGATATTTAAACGCACAAAGTATAGATATGCCTTGGATAATGTCATTTACCTTGTGCACAGGTGTGTCTTCATGATTTTAAGATTATTTCAGCACTGCAAAAACATTTAATAAAATCCAGATAATGAAACTATAATTATGAGACTGACAAACAGAAACATTCCAGAGACCATTGGTTGTTATTGTTATTTCTGTTTCACTTTAGAAAGAAATTTTAAGTAGGCCATTTGGCTTTTTTTAGCAGACGACAACAGTCATTTGACAAACAATGCTTCTTAGAAAAGCATTCTCTATAGATCAGTTCCTTCTAACTCATTCTTCCATTGGCAGACCTCATTCATTTTTCCATGTTGATTTTGCTAAAGTGATTGAATAGCTTTAAGAACAATAGAAATACAAGAGTTTTGAGGAAGGGAGAAGCCTTTAGACAGATAAAATATTTTGTTTCAGAGGAAGTCTGTTACAATCAATTGGCTACAAAGATTATGTAAACAGTCAAATCCCCCTGCAATTTCAAAATGTGTTGATTTAACTAAGATTTAAGCAACTTAAGTGCATTGTTCAGGGTAGATTCGAGTCCAGAAGAATTCTGATTACATTTGCCAGGCAATGATTGCCTCCATTATCTGCAATAGTGTTCATTCCTTTGCTCTAGTGCTCCCATTCTGCATGCAACTTCCACTGATTTTATCATTGCTGCAATTAATTGTCCTAAATCTAAAACAGTACTGGAAACAGAATTTAACGTGGTCAAATCACACATAATTTGCAAGAGATTCACTGCAATGTAATCTCTGCTGAAATGTTTACAAGTTGCCTGTGGAGTAGAACTAAAAGCCAAAAGAGATTTCAGAAAGAAGCTTGTGGAAAGACCAAATGCACCTAACTACATGTACCATGCCACACCACAATCGTGTTATTCTCACTCCAGGATATTTAGTCCTACCAAGAATTATAGCATTTCTGTTCAGTTCTATACACTACACCTTCCACTAAAAAGACAAAAAAAAAAAA